>OW964194.2:8544685-9206147 GCA_943136025.2 Agrotis puta | reverse complement strand
TCTCACGCACCCGGCATGCGGGCCCTATCGACTAATGAAATTGCGCCATTATTGCAAAAGTAATTAAAATAATTTTGAAAAATAAGGCTAATCAGAAGTAATGGTATTGAGAATAGTGGTGGTAGGTGATGAACGGGATGGTATATGAGGTTAGGTGGTAGGAAATGGTGATGAAGTGATAAGCTTACCTTCCATGACAGTGATGGGTGTTGGGGTGGCTATGAAGCGAGGAGGTGACTCCACGTTGGCTGTCTCAGCAGTCACTCGCAGCTCTGTTTCTTCGCTCGTCCTACAATAACCAAGAACATAATTATTTGAAGATGCGACCTCTAAAATTACAGCATTTTTTTTATCGTGGTAAAATCATCAAATGAATCATCCTACCCAGAGTGGGGCGGGTGATACTGTCAGACTTGTACCGACTAAAATCCACGGTGATCCATAGCCCTTTACGTTATAGGGTCTGAGTTTCCTGATGAGCCAACCCCAGATTGCTGACAGCTCTTCAAGGCACACGTGGTACACGACGTGCCGTCGACGCGAACACGGTCCATGATCCAGCCAGTCACCCATTACTCATCGTCCGCATGCCCGCGCCTGCGGTTGACGGATATCACGCGCCTCGCCTCCTCCTTCGGTGCGGGAATCGAACCCGCGACACGCAGCGCAGCAGTCCAATCGCTCAACTACTGCGTCAATCGTGCCGTCATCCATGCGAGATAAAACCTGCAATCGATTCGATATCGCAGGCCTCGCGTTGCGTCGTCAACAAGCTCGCTTACTTGTAGATGTGAGGCTGTGCGGCGAGCGCCACGCGGCAGGCGTACTGCGCGGCGTCGTGCAGTCGTAGCGGCTCTATCTCTAGCGCGCCGCTCGGCGTCAGCGACATGCGCGTGCTTTCGATGCGAAGCGGAGAGCCATTCTTTAACCAAGTTACCTGCAAGATAAATAATGTGCATGAGTGTAGATAAGACTATAGACTTGCAGTTTCCATCCAAGAAAACAATTACTCATCATTCATTGCTTTGTCAGCTATTTTGCTGGCTAGCTATGTTGAAAAAACTGTCAGGCCAAAAGTCATCGACTAGAGAAGAAAAGCAAGCTCGCTGAGCGACATTCAATTGAAGATCTGTTATTTTCACAATTGTAAAGTTAATGAAACTTGCTGCTACTCACGTTAAGTTTAAGCAATGGCGGCGCATTGTGCAATCTTGCAGCTCCATACACTCGTCTGTCGGTGGCAGCTGTGTGTAGCCGCAGAGCGAGACGTGGGGGCGCGCGGACGCCGCATGCTAGGAGTGCCGCGCCCCCCTCTGTGCCTAGTACTGACCGCCCTCCGCCTGAAACCTCCGGCACCTCTGTGGATATTAGGAAATAGTTGTTAAGAACAAGTAAATTAAAAATTCGATTCGGGACGGGCTGCTGGCATCAACACTATTGTCGTTCTGCAAAAGAGAACCATCAGAGCTATTACAATCTCCATAGACGCGATTCTCTAAGAGGAGAAAAAAGGTTCTGAAATAGTTTACCCGTTCTCCATAGAGATAATGGGGTTTCTGAGTTATTATGTCTTGTGAATGGGACGGTGGCACTATAATTATTTTCAATAGAATTCGTATTTTTTAATCTTTTGTTTGACGGTTAAAGAGTCTGTAACTGGCCTACTCGGAAAAAATCGGAGTATTTGCATGTTCCCAAAGTTTATATTTGCTATTTAAAGTAACTGACACTAAATTTCTGTTAAACTATCACCAAATTGCTTTAGTTTATTTCACGAAACATAAAACACTTTTACTATCGTGACCTTTAAGATAACGCAAAGGTCTATCTTATCAAGTCTCTTAGGGTTCGAAGGATATCATTTTAAGGGTCCGAGTTGTGAGTACTAACATTTTACGCATGTCCCTCGCTCATTTAGTTTAACACTCTATATGTATATTTGTACTATGTTGTCCCTATGGGTTAAACTTTATGCGAGCTCCCAAAATTCCTAAGTCTGTTACGCCTTTAATTCACAAGAAATAAAATGTAGACTCAAACAAACGCTAAATAAGCTTCTGTTTAAATATCTGTACTAGTATTTATTAATAAATCGTGTACTCGTAATATAAGATTGTAAGTTTGAATTTTAGGTATCATGTGTGTCTCGGTCGCGGGACTAACGGATTACCGTGACCCCGGTACGTAAAGGGCTATTGAAGGACACCGTGGATTTTAGTCAGTACAAGTCTGACAGTCCCTCCCGCCCTGCCCTGGGTGGGAGGACTCATTTGATGATTTTACCACGATAAAAAAAAAACATGTGTGTCTCTTCTTTCCCCAGAATCAGTTACATTTTAAACGTTCCCGTATAAAAACACCCGATAATAACTTGAGCGAAGACACGGGCAAAAGTTAGTGGATTTGAAAAATACCATTTTTTAAAAAACGTGAACCTACATTAATATACTAAGATTTTTTTATCGTGAGTGCGTTTACAAATATGAAATCACATACACAAACACCCCCGAATCTGTAGACCATACCATTCAAATATGTATCGCGCGGGGATCGAACCCGCTACAGTCGGTCGCGCAGCTTGCGCTAACCGTGCAATCGAATATCAGTTCGCTGGCTTTTCACAGAGTGATCCTATTTACAAAATAAACAATGGTATTCAGTCATTGATCTTCGTCTAACAAATCGTTTCTTCAATACGTCTCAATATCCAGCGACAAATCCCTACAATGCCTCCAGACAGACGTCACTTCCGTCCGATGGGACCGAGGTGACGCCCTTTGTGGAGCCTTATCTAATCGACGGCGGCATCGGCGAGAGTAGGGTCGGGTGAGCTAATATGTCTCGTTTGAGATGCGATGTGGGACGTGGGCGGAAGCGGCTGAGTTTGCATTTGGCCATCGTGCTCCAAGATTTAAATTATCATATTTATGAAGACTTTTAAGTCTTTAGAATGTCTTTAATATTGCTGGCTTGAAAATCAACCACTATTTGGACAGCTCAACCACCACCGTAGTTACAGGTAGTGTAGTGCCGGCTGGTGTGTTGCTCTTTCATTTGCTTTCAGTGAAACGCATATCTTTGTCCAAAAAACTCCGAGCGCAAAGCGGGCATGTACAGTTATAGCTGTAGGTAATCATGTTCAAGATTACCTGTACAGTCACGAACAATGGTATGTATATGTTACGGCTAAAGGTAGGTGTGAACCTAAACTTAAGATTAGCCGGCTAAACCTAGGGTTATCTTCGACGAAATGTTAATGTTAGTTTGTTCTATCTTTAGCCGGCTAAACTTAGGTGTAGCTGCAGGTCCTTGGCTAAAGTGTAGAAGGAAATGGAATGGTCTTGCTTTCGCGGGGCGTCCACGCTTCCCAGCATGTCGACGGAGCCCCGCTTCGCGGGGCTCCTACTTCTGGGTGGTTTAAAAAAAAAATAACCACGAAGAGGATGGCGGGGTCTTTCAGACCCCGCCATCCTCTTCTAACCTAAATTGTCCGAGTCGGGGTGCCAGCGAGTCCCGAGCTCGCTTCGCTCGCTCATGTGTTATGAAAGTGATTATTTTTTAATAAAGTTTTCGTGTCAAAATAGTAAACATTATTACATTGTTTCCTTTTCCATTTCCTTCTACATTTTTAGCCAAGGACCTGCAGCTACACCTAAGTTTAGCCGGCTAAAGATAGAACAAACTAACATTAACATTTCGTCGAAGATAAACCTAGGTTTAGCCGGCTAATCTTAAGTTTAGGTTCACACCTACCTTTAGCCGTGACATATACACTAAGCAGTATTCAAAAGCGATGTTCTGCTATATTGATTAAAATTTTGCCTTTTCATTAGACTTCTATTTTGGAAGCCATACTATTCCGAAATAGGTCTTATTTGAAAGTAAAAACTAACTACTTAAACTTACTTAAACTCATAAACTCACCAGCTAAGAACACAGTAGCAACTCTTGAGACGATGGTGCCCACTCCGTCCACGGTGGCGACACACTGGTAGTGTCCCGCCAGCGAAGCGGACATCTCCGTGATGGACAGCGAACCGTTCGGTAGTTGTTTTCTGTAACCACAAAGGAAGAGAGTCAGGACTTTATCAGCTACATCGTGACATGCCTAGGCATAAGCACATCATTATTTACAGGCACTTCATTCTAGTACGGGGAAACTAATTTGATGATTTTATCACCTGAAAAAAGGCACTATCTTCCTCTCTTCACTTCCTCGTTGATCCGCCCGTCTTTTACTGGGCACATAATGAAGTGTCGGCGTTTTGAGATGGGCCTAAGGCATAATGTGGCTTATTCAATAACAAGCCGACGACATAATTATCCAAGGCATCGTGGTCATCCCCCTGATCCGTAACAGACTGTCAATCTTTTTTTATTTTACAGGCCTGTTGGTCTAGTGGTTAGTGACCCTGACTGCTATGCCGGAGGTCGTAGGTTCGATTCCCACCCAGGACAAATGTTTGTGTGATGAGCACGATCATTTGTTCTATGTCTGGGTTTATCTATAATATGTATGTATTTAGAAATATATAAGTATGTTTATCAGTTGTCTAGTACCCATAACACAAGCTCTGCTTAGCTTGGGACTAGATGGCGTTGTGTGATAGTTGTGGAATATTTATTATTTATTTAATATCAAAAAGGCACTACCATTACAAGTACCTATGCTATGCCTTGGGGTCATATACCTGAACCAACACAGAAACGTCTTTGTTGGGCAAGCTGTCACACTTGTCGTACCTCAGCGGAGGTGCCTCTTACTCCTCGAGATGTACCTACCTGTATTTATCAGAGTCGGTGATAGCATGGTCTCTACTAGGGGAGCCGGCCACGCTGTGCCGCCACGCGAGGCGGATGGCCCGGCGCGATGTAGCCGAGCACGGCAGCAGCGCGGCGTCGCCGGGCGCTATGACGGTGTCGGACGGCTCAGCAGTGAATCGGACGCCCGGGTCGGTCGGGTCCTCGCCGCCTGAGGAATAAAAAGAAAAATCATGTGTTAGTATACCAGTCTGTGCCGGCAGTGGAACTATATGAAGACAAGTCGGACGTTGGTAGAGCATTATCTGTGTGATAAAATAATAAAAGAAGAATAAGTTCCTCTTCTCTAATACATTCGTTATTGCTGGGCACTGCAGCTAAAATCGAGGGTTATACAAAAAATCCACATACAAAGAATCCAGAGGTTGTGTGTTGTGTTCAAATAAGAGCAAGTACTTTGGATGAGTATACTACGGTAGATCGACAAACGTGTGTGCGATACATGATGTGCGACAAAACTGTACTGCAACTCACTGTAGTTTGAGTGCACGCTAGTGCGAGACACTAAAGCCTTTGTCAAATAGACAGGCGTGGCGAATGCGAAGCGTGACGTTTGTAATGTATGGAATTTTTTGAATCCAGTCACATAGAACAGCGAAAGCGATCCGATAGCGTGACAGAACTATCGAACTGACGTCTCGCTAAGGTTCGGTATCGCTACGGAAACGCTTCGCTTTCGCCAGTCTGTTTGAAAAAGGCATAAGTTCGACATTAGTGCGACATAAGAATGTTATTTTATAGCCGATAGTAAAATAGTCAAAATCGGCCTAGAGACTCCTTTCAACGTTTTTTGATATTCCTCATAGTGTCGGATATAGCCATCCACGCCCAGTTGAAAAATTCATCCTGTATAAACAGTAAAATAAGTTTATTTACAAAAAAACAGATGTTTTTAATAAAACGTTGTGCGATGATCGAGTTATGATTGCGACGTATAAGGAGAAGTGGGTAGGCAGAAACATGGCTTGAAACAATGTAATGCGGAACTTTCCTTTAATACCATTTTGAGAATATTTGGGTTATATCGCACATTGTGGAGTTATTTTGTTTTTTTAAATAAAGTGAGTAAAATATTTCCGAGTTTGAGCCTAATTTTTATGATTTTTTTATGCTCAGTCGCTACACTCTTGGCAGAGTGAAATAAAAGAATCTCAGAGTTAACCACAAAGAGACGGCGCGCGGTGGCGGCGGCGACCTCACATGTGTCGGCAATCATTATTGTGGTGAGCGGCGCTTGTGATGTAGCTGTTCGAATGCAGTGGGTGAGTGGGATAAGGTTTGTTTACAGTTCTATATCAGCTGAGAAGAAAACTCCGTGGTGGCGCTAACAGTGGATCTTACTGCAATACATATTGTTTAACAAAGTCCCCTAATAGTTTGACCGCACCTCAAAAACTACTGAACGGACTTGCATACGATTTTTAACAATGGACGAAATGATTCATCAGGAACTTTTGAGATGTATAATTCATAGCACTTCGCCCGCGACTTCGTCCGCGTGGGTTACGTACTTTCCTAATTCCCCCTTTTCACCCCCTTAAAGGTTAAATTTCCAAAAACCCCTTCTTAGTGCTCCCCTACATTATAAAAGGAAGCCGTGTGCAAAATTTCACATTCCTAGCCCCCGTAGTTTCGGCTGTACGTTGATATGTCAGTCAGTCAGTTCTCCTTTTATATATATAGATATACTAGCACTTTTCCCGCAACTTCGTCCGCGTGGTTTACGTACTTTCCTAAATCCCCCTTTTCACCCCCTTAAAGGTTAAATTTCCAAAAACCCCTTCTTAGTGCTCCCCTACATTATAATAGGAAGCCGTGTGCAAAATTTCACATTCCTAGCCCCAGTAGTTTCGGCTGTACGTTGATATGTCAGTCAGTCAGTTCTCCTTTTATATATATAGATAGTGGTACGAATTAAGAAATTATTTTCCTTAAAACAAAATAAATTGGGTATAGCTGCAAATACGCAACAAAATATACAGTTTAATTAAAAGTATCTTTACTTTAAATTTCATACCTACATTTCATTTAATTACACATAAAACGGAAAATGAACTTTAACCACAAGCAATAAAATCGATCGCATTCGATATAACACATAAACATGCGTAGATAACAATATACCCGCCGTCCCGATGTCCCGCGTCCCGCCGTCCCTACCCACGGGCCCATAATTTATCAGAGGTCCTTACTTTATCGGCAACCCATCTGCTGTTGACCCAATACCCTGTGGTACTGTGGCAAATTGTCACCATTGTGCCACAGTGTCAAATAGAGGCAGTAAGTCAACTCCAAGCAATCCTAATATTTGATCCTTTTTTCGTGAAAGACCGCTCCGACAAAATTATTGCTTACCATTACAGAATTGATGGAAAGCAATGATTTTATCCGGGGTCGCGGAATTACCGTGACCCCGGTACGTAAAGGGCTATTGAAGGACACCGTGAATTTTAGTCAGTACGAGTCAGACAGTCCCTCCCGCTCTGTCCTCTGGAGGACTCATGTGATAATTTTACCACGTAAAAAAAAAAACAATTATTTTGTCCGAGATTCAGCGTTCTATAGTCTACATTTTTAAATCTCCACTGTCATTGTTTATTAATTTAAAACCGTTAATAGGATCAGGTGACCTACCATAACGTCTTAAAGCGTGATTAATTCCACTGTGGGAAAGAGACAGAGTTATACAAGTCGTCTAGCGCCATCTCATTCACAAACTGAAATAACTCTCGCTTGACGTCATGGTATCCCACCTGATCCTATTAACGACTTGTTTTATTTTGTAAACACTCGCGAAGTGAGCTTTTCTTACAAGATTATTCCAGATTATTTTCTTACATTATGAACATTTTCATGCAATGGAAAACAGACCTAAATAATTCTAATGACTGTGCAAAAAAAAAAACAATAGCTCCAACGAATACTTAATTCGCTTAATTCACTTCGAAATGTGCGCATTGAGTACAGTTTGAAACTGAACCAAACTGTAACTTCTTTTTTGGGACAATCCCGCCATCTTATTCCAAAATCACTACAACTCCTGTGCATCGACATAATGGAAGACCTGGAGAATAAATTTAACTGTCTTGGATCCCGCATTTAATAAATAAAGAAAATAATAGCAGAGGAGTATGAAAAACATAATTTTACCTACAAAATTACCTCGAATATTTTGTTTGGAAAGAAAAATTCGAACTGCGTGCAGGATTTGACCCCCGACCTCCGGATTCAGTACATCCGACGGTCTTTCCAATCGAGCTAACAGGGTTCTTACTTACTGCGTCAAATTCATCAATCCATTTGTAACGTCTCAAGGTGAAGTTTAGCATCATACATTTTTTTGAGGGAGACCTAGACGTCGCGGGTTCAAATCCTGCACGCGCTTCGAATTTTTCTTTCCAAATGAAATCTTTGAAATTCGCTACGCATGCGTTTAATATGTATAAAAATATTTTCTCCAATTCCTACAAAACTAGTTTGTACTATAATTGCACATCCGCCCGCATGCGCGCGCGCCGCTGCTGTAAATCACTCGCAAACAACAGTGACACATGGTTTAATATTGACCACTTAACATTGACAATCGATGTGCATTGATAGTGGGGAGATATGGGACAGTGATTCGTTTTCACAAGTGATCGAAACATAGAAATTCATTGTTTTCTGGCTAGACTATTTTACAAAAAAAAAAACAAATTAGTCTGAAACATAGATCATAAAAATGTTAGAACTGTATTTTTCTTTTGTTACGTAAACCAAAATTGACGAAGATATAACGCTTCTAAATTTCACAAAACGTCTCTCGATCAGTACAATTTTACAAGCGTTATGACGTGTAGTGTATGTGATATAATGATATTCTATGTTTGTAAACGCACCCACGATACAGGAGAAATTTTAGTGGGGGCTACTTTAAAGTATACAGGGGGAGAAAAATTTAAAAAATGTATAAAAACAACAATTTGAACTTTAATACCATAAAGTTTAAATGTTGGTGGAAGGATTCCGGGAAGGCAAAACCATTGAGTGACGTTAGTTATACCAAGTTTGTCGGGCCAGCTAATAATACTAAAATATAAGAAACTGAAACGAAAATATCAAAGTTGGTGTCTATATCGCGAATAAAGTATTTTTTTCCAAAAATGTAATTATTTGTCGCGGGAATTACCCATTACCGTGACCCCGGTACGTAAAGGGCTAGTGAAGGACACCGTGGATTTTAGTCAGTACAAGTCTGGCAGTAAGGGTAAGAGAACTCATTTGATGATTTTACCACAAAAAAAAAACATAATTATTTATAAAACTAAATCTACAGTATAATTATTACGCTATTGTAAAACAAATAACGGACAGCTGGGCTCTTGGCGCGGTGGCATATTCTGAGCACTCGCTCGTCGGTATCGAGTGCGGCAGCTGACATGTCGGTGACATGTCATCCATCTGTAAGACGTCAGTCAAAGCCTGGAGTGTTTGGTTACTGGTAAAGTGGCGGTCAAGATCGATTTATTTGCTCAGGTCTGGTCAGGTCAGGCCTACCACGACGTCTTAAAGAGTTGAGAGTAGTTCCGCTGTGGGAACGAGATGGCGCTAGGCGACTTGTATAGCTCTGTCACTTTCCCTCAGCGGAACTACTCAAGCTTTATTCACATGGCAGGCCACCAGGATAGATTATTTACTTATTATTGCATATTATTTACGACTAGTGTTATAAACTTACCAGAGGTGTAACCAGGTTCGTGCACAAGCTGACCAACATTTTGCTGAACAGAAGCCTTATCACAAGATTTCTGGTTTTTTGAAGTGAAAACTTCTTTAGCGGCGTTGTGCACTTTTTTTGGAATGGGTAAAAAATGTTAAACTCGCGTCAGAACACGTGACCTGATCGAAAATTCGTAAGACGGCGCAGGGCGCTTGCGCGAATGTTAGTGTGTGTTTATTACTATTCAAGTTTTCACTTCTGCCGGCACTCCCAGAGTGCAACCCGTCTTTTTTTTACGGCATACGTTCATTTATTATGGAGTACTTATAGTTTACGAACGATAATTCCTCGTTTATTTTTCCATCAAATCAACGTCAAAATTATGCTAGAGCTTTTTTTTTACGAGGTCAATTCATCAAATGAGTCTGTCATGTAATGAGGGAGGGACTGTCAGAATTGTAGGTAGTGATTAAAGTCACGGTGATCCTTCAATAGCCCTTTACGTGCCAGGGTCACGGTTACGTAATGAGACAGTCTTGCGACTAGCAGGCCGTCAGATTATTGACAGCTCTTTGAGGCGCGCGTGGAACAAGACTCGCCGTCGACCCGGGCATGGTCCATGATCAGACGGCGAGTCACCAGTTACTCACGTCCGCATACCTGCGCCTACGATAACGATGTAAGTGAGCATATTGCCATCATCCAAGTTCAAATCCAATCCGAAAAGTTTATACTTAGAAATTCCTTATGGGAAAACCTAATAACACTTTGCCCGATCCGGAAATCGAAGTCAAGATCTCAACCATGCAACCAACAGACTCCAAAAACAAGATATTCAACAATATAATAAGCCCATCATAATGACAACACACCACGTTGAATTGAAGCCGTGTTAAAAAATAGTTCTCCCACATGCTCTATCTCAATCAGCGCGCTTCTGAGTGGCGTGGCGTTAGTATACATAGACTATAGCAGTGGCTCCCAAAGTTGAGTGGACTACGACCAATGTATCACTTTTTTTTTATTTTTAAACCTGTCATGTAACCCACCTCTCGGTTGTCTCAGAGAAAAGTGATTTTCGTTAGCTATAAAGCCTTTGTCAAACGGACCGAGTCCGAAGCGATAACGAACCGATACTAGACGTCAAACTGGATGTAGCGAACCGAGGCGTGACAGTTGAATTAGCTGACTTTTTATGAACGACGTCAAACAGAGTAAATACGCCTTCGCCACGTCTTCGCATAGGTTCGGTCACGCTATCGGCTCGCTTTCGTTTTTCTATGTGACTAGATTCAAACAATCCCATACGTTTCAAATAGAAACGCCTCACTTCGTATTCGCCACGCCTGTCTGTTTGACAAAGGCTTTAACGATTGCAACTGTTTTTCAGTGAATCTTCTGATTAATAAACAAAAGTGAAAAAGACGGATAAAAAAAGATTGCATGTAACGAAGATAAGAATGTTGGAATAGATGTGTGGTGAGACAAGAATGGATAAAGTAAGGAATGAGTAGGTATATAACGGTAAGTTTGAAAATGGCGAAAGCTACAGAAAAAAATAAAGGGAATCGTTCATCCTAGTATAGACATGTGACAAAGAGCTAGAGAGAGAGAGAGAGAGAGAGAGAAGAAAATGATGATCTTCTAATGAATGAATGAGTTCACTTGCCTTTGTTGACATACTAGATTGTAGGTTATCTTGAAATTGATTAAAATTCCCATTCAAGACTTTCCTCGGAATAGTCATTAAAATTATTTTCAACAATGATAAATGAGACATTACTTTCATTTAATTTCTGGTTAGGTAGGTAAAGAGGGAAGAAACGCCTGGGTGTCACCACTGCGAGGATCGTCCGGAGGACACGGTGGAGCATACGGTGCAGGACTGCCCCGCTTGGGCAGAGCACCGCCGTGTCCTCACGACGGCGATAGGCGGAGACCTCTCGCGCCCGGCATTGGTCGAGGCCATGCTGCGGGGCGAGACGGAGTGGGAAGCGGTCGCCTCCTTCTGCGAAGCAGTCATGCTCGCGAAGGAGGAGGCGGGCCGCGTGAGGGAGAGAACAGCGACCTCCCTCCACCCCCACCGCAGTGGTAGACGCCCACGGCGTCGGACGTCGCAAGACGATCTCCGGCCACCGTAGCCGCGGGCATGCGGGCGGCGAGTAATGGGCGACTCGTAGCCCGACCATGGACCATGCTGGGGTCGACGGCGCGTTGTGTTCCACGCGCGCCTCAAGGAGTGTCAGCATAGTGACGGGGCCTGTAGAGGGCCAAACCTGCCGGAGTCGCGGGGCTTACGAATTACCGTGGGTGGGAGGACTCATTTGATGATTTTAACACGAAAAAAAAAGGTCGGTATATGTATGGTCCTTTATTTCAGGATCCACTCAACATTCACTTGCGACCACAGTTTGAGAAACAGGGAACTATACAGTAGAGGAGAGTGTTGTCTATAAGTCAGCAGTGAGCACCAGTGAGCAGGTCAATTATTCAGCTCGGACGCGTGGTGGAAGTAGGACGTGTCGGAGCGACAATAACACATAAATAAACCACTGTAATAATGGCACTTCAGACACAATTCATGGAACAAAACTTTAATTTCAAACGGCGTTTTATAACATTTCTCCTGTATCACGGGTGCGTTTACAAACATTAACTCTAAAACGATGCGCCAACCAAGCCACATCAACTCAACCTTACCCGCTTCCAACCCTCAATCCCTAAAAACTTTACAGTTTAAAAATTATCGACGTCCTATAAGCCGACCCGAGTCAAGTCCAACATAAAGCATGCCAAGATTAATACTTTAACCCCCTCCCCTCCGACCCTCCCTGAATACTTTCAGTTGAAAAGTTAGGGAACTATGCAAATCGGGTCGCGACCACGACCCGACCGCGACCGACGACCAATCGATATAATCTACAGTTTTAGTTCATAAAACTGTGGAAGGTAGACGTCCCACCGCAAGCGGTAAGCGAGAAGCGAGAAAACCTAGAAACAAAGACGACTTAGGCCGTTATCCCACTGGCGTTTCACGAGTCGCGTCTGCCCAACGTCTGCGCAGTGACAACGTTGGGTAGACGCGACGTTAAATAATGAACACAAACATTTTATATTTTTTAAATAAATGAATATTGACAAAGATAAAACGCTTCGAAATTCGAGAGTGGGAGCTTGTGACGTCATAACACCTGTAAAATTATACCGACCGAGTGACGTTGTGTGATTTTTAAAATGTTGTATCTCTCTCATCAATTTTGTTTTAAAAACTACGAGTCAAATACTCGTATTTTTGATAATCTATCTTTTGGACTAATCGTTATTTTTGAGTAAAATAGTCTATTGGCAGATCTTATAAGTCCCGAAAATGTGGTAACTAGGATGTGCAGTAAACGCGCACACAGCGAAGTCAATTTCTCGCTGGCGATGGAACTAAAGCCTTATATTGACCACTCAGAAGTTGTACGATAAAAATGTTTGAGTTGATCATTTGTCACAGCGGCGCGATATTAGTAGAACAACTAGGTTTAGTGGCAGACGGGCGATAAGACGACACGGCTGTCTGAACTTTGAAGCTATCAAGACGGATTGGGAGCCACTTGAGTTCCTTGCGAAAGTGAGAGACGTCATATTACATGATACGAAGACCAAAAACAAATCGGCGACATGGTTGGCGCAGTGGCTGAGCGATCGACTGCTGCGCAGCCTGTCGCGGGTTCGATCCCCGCACGGAACAAATATTTATATGATCTGCAAGTAGTTGTTCCGGGTCTGGGTGTTTGTGTATGTAAAATTCTATGTTTGTAAACGCACCCACGATACAGGAAGAAATTCCTAGTGTGCGTCAACGTTTATTTAAATAATAATAAAAAAAAATTACAAGTGCTCAAGTTTATTTACGAATGAGGATTATTAATATAATTAATAAGTTATTATAAATATAAAATAAAATTATAATTAATAAGCATAATTAGTAAGTTTTTAACAGCGATATCAATAGTACGAGTATGTTCAACTTCGCAATATTTAACATGCACTATAACCTCCTCAGCCGTCTAAGTCTGTCCTGCACTGACCTGTGGTAGGACTCATTTGATAATTTTACCACGAAAAAACAACACAGTATATCCTCTAGTTTTCGTGTGTTCCCAGCGCTGTAAGTCGCTCGTCTGCCGGGCTGCACGCTGAGCGCGCAATATCAGTAATGGCAGCTTAATGCGACCTCTTTGTTACATTATGATTTATACTAGTTCGGCACCACAGAGTAAACAAAAGAACAGAAGGTCTACGATAAAGAACACTTAATTATATATTCGCGTCACTGACACGTGACGAAGTCTATTGCTGGTGGTGAAGACGACAAGGGCGGTGGTAAAGCTCGTTGGATTGATGATAGATGATATATCATCAAAGTTACTTGAATGAGGTACGTACAACACTGGGGAAGTATAGTATAAGGGAACGCCTAATAACCAGCAATGGGTCGTTCCGGTATAAAATTATAGTTTTGGGGTTCCGCAAGTTCGAATGAAAAAACGGAATCTTTATAAAATCACTCGTGTGTCCGTCTGTCCGCCTTACACAGTATTTTATTTACACCTTGCCCAACACTTACAATTTCTCTGATTCGTAGCTGCTTACAGATATTTAAACTTACATTCACAAACGCCCAAACTCGGAATAACTTATTTGGAGAGCATACAAATATTTGGTAGGTGCGGAAATCGAACTTGCGATACTTAGTGCAGCTGTCAATCAATCAGCTACTGCTCGAACCGTGCCGTCATACAACAAACTCCACGAGTAACAGATACGTAAAAGACGTATAATCACTTGTGATTTAAAAATGAAACAATGGCTTAAGTTTTGCTCAATACATAGCACAAGGTGTGTCAAGGCTTGGAATCATACAAAAACAAAGCAGTTAAGAAAAACTGGTCTTGCTAATAAATCTTAAAAGGAAAAGTTTGAGACGAAATTGTGTAGAGTGGTCCTTCTGTACTTGTTACTCCGTGGTTTCACTAATGCGCCTCATTGAAGGCGCGTCGGTTACAAATGAAGCGCGGCAACGTTGCGTGTGGCTTACCCTTTATACGAGTGTTTCTAAAGCTAGCTATTTTTTAACCTATTCAGGCATGTTTTTCTTTCTACTAAAAATACGCTCAGATTTTCAGATGCCGTTCGTAGCAGTTTAGCTACGCCGTAGCGGGGCGCGTAGCAAATGTGCTACATGGATCGCTGGAATGGCGGAAAGTCTTTTTTGTTACTTTTTTTTACGTAGTAAATCATCGAATGAGTTTTTCCCCCCAGGACGGACTGTCAGACTTGTACTTACTAAAATCCACGGTGTCTTTCAATAACCGTTTTACGTTCCGGGGTCACGGTAATTCGGTAGACCCGCGACTCCGGCCCTGTCATTTTGCTGACATTCTTTGAGGCGCGCGTGGAACACAACGCGTCGTCGACCCGGGCATGGTCCATGGTCGGACAGCGAGTTGCCCGTTACTCGCTGCCCGCATGCCCGCGAGTCTCGCACTTGGACGGAATTTTATTTAGTAAAAGTCTCGCGTATAACCACTATCTCGCCTGATTGTAAGTGAAGCTGTAATCGACGGTGTAGCACGCTTGTCTATTAAATACTTTGGTTGGTGAAAAGAACCTTAAATGAATTACCAATAAAACTGAACCCCTGAAAGTTGTTCTTATTCAGCAGCCAAGATTTCATCAAAACTAAATATTACACATGAACATAATTTATTAAATACAAGCCTCTAAAATTGCTTAGAATTGCCGAGGCCCTGTTGAAAATACAGCAGGTTTGGTTTTACTAAAAATAAGAATCTTGAAAGATAAAATCAGTCCTTTTAAATTCACGTCTAAAAATTAATAGCAACAGAGCTCAAACACGACATTATAAACACTCCTCCACATTTTCAATAACCCTTCACTTTATATCTAAAGTCTATTCACACAAACGAACTAAAAAAAGACCCAATCTGACATAAAAGACCGCAATATCTATGTCACCGAGCCACAGAGAACACAAAGGCAGAATGGATGCTCGCCTCGATCACGAAACGCGACGGAAAAAAAGCTAGCTAACAAACAAAGCACGGGGCGGCCATGATTGAAAAATGGCGGATGTGGGACAGCTGGACAGATCGTAATGTACCCCTTTTTTGATTATTGCTGAGTTATACAGATCGGTACAGGTGCTGATTGTGAAAGTTAGCAGGTCGCTGGATGAATTGGTGGGAAAATAAAAGGTTGTGGTAATAGTTAGGTACTGAAACAACAGAAGTTTAGATTGGATTATGTTTGTTACTAGTTGTTCGGTTCGGATTTTTTTTTGTCATGGTATGATAAACAATAGTAGGAATATTTTTTTCACATTTATACTCACATATGCAAGCAGCGAAACCTGAAACAACTATCTAAAAGCCGCGTCGATTTCATGCAAACGAAGTCGCAGGCAAAAGCTAGTTATTCATTTATCAGACACTAGCTGTTGCCAGCGGTTTCACCCGCTACAACTTAAAAACTACCCCACGGGAAAATCGGATAAAAACTATCCTATGTGTTAATCCAGATGATAAACTATCGGTGTACTAAATTTCATCCAAATCCGTTCAGTAGTTTTTGTGTGAAAGAGTAACAAACATCCATCCTCACAAACTTTCGTTTATAATATTAGTAGGAAGTAGGATACATAATTAAATGAACTTATATTTGGTGCCTGATTGCTTGTATATACGTGGCATTCCGGTGAATATAAAGTTGAAAGAAAGTCTTTGATCTTTATTTTTTTTTGAACCACTCACTTTCACACAGATGACGCCTGTGTCCCAGCAGTGGGATATTCTAAGCTGATCATGCAACGTAACGTGACATGTGATGAGGAGGGATGACACTCATGTGACTAAGAGAGTGATAAGTATGAATGTTGATGGATAGAGAAGAAGAGGAAGGCGAAAGAAAAGATGGATGGATTGTATAAGGAATGATATGGAAGAAAAAGGAGTAAATGATACTGTGACGTTTGATAGAGGAGAATGGAAGAAAAAAACGTGTTGCGCCGACCACAAGTAAAATGGAATAAGGGCAGGAAGATGATGATAATGCAACGTAAAAAATTACTGAACCATAAGCGATTTCTGTTGTCAACTAAGGGATTTCCCTCTAATCTTGGAAATGACTCGGATAACATACATTTGAGATGAATCATACGAACACACTGCAACCGTTCAGTGTTGCCACTAACTCGACAAAATACATTCGAACATTTCTCACGTCACATCCCTCAACGTGCAGCGATCAATTTAAACTTTACCGTCACTTTAAGTCCCAAGTACTAGGCATGCAGACACTGTATGGAGATATTACTAGCCAAGTTACTAGGTGACGAAAACTTCCACAATGTTGATTTTGAAGCAGGCGAGTTAAGCCGTAAAATAGCTTTTGCCCGCGGATTTGGTAGCTTGAAGATATAAGTTTTTTTCATTCAGTTATGTACCTAAACATTGTTTCTTAAGGTTTCAAGTAAATTGGACGACATACCTAACAAGAAGTTTCATACAAGCGTTTCCTTTCAAGTTTTATGAAAGTAGAGTCTATATATAACCCTTAAAAATTCATCAAAATTGGTTCAGTGATTTTTAATATTACAATTTGCACTATAAATGTTCACAGGATTATGGAAATATTATGAATACTTATTTAATAGCTGGGTTAGGAGAAGTTCAGGGTCGCGCGACTGTCTCATTAAGTAACCGTGACCCTGGAACGTAAAGGGCTATTGAAGGATCACCGTGGATTTTAGTCAGTACGAGTCTCACAGTCCCGCCCTGGGCAGGAGGACTCATTTGATTCTTTTACCACGATAAAAAAGGAGAAGTTCAACGTTTATTCAACGAATTTATTCAACAAGTTGTTAAGGAAATTTCTTGGCGACTGGTTGACACTTCTCGTGACCAGAGGGCTGGTTCTTTCTTTGGTCAAAGAATAAGCATTGCCATACAACGAGGCAATGCCGCCAGTCTTCTGGGCACGTTTCCAGATGACAGCGATGCGGAGGAGTACTTTGACGCCTGAGTGTCTGTGCCTTTTTCTGTTTTTTCCTTTTTTTAATTATTTTATTTCAGTTTTAGTTTACATTTACTATTTTGTTGTAAATATTTAGTTTTATTCTTAAATTTCTAGTTTTAGTTATGTAAGTACTTTTAGTTAGTACTTTTTTATAAATTGTTAGATTAAGAAAGACCCTCATATCCTAAATAAATATTGATTTTACAATTTGTACTAGTAGTGCATAATTTGTGTGGAGATGTACTGTACACATATCTATAACTTTGTGCAAACGTTACCAAGTCACTGGGTTAGGAGAACTTCCTCTATTGTTTGATTATGCGCGAAGCGAAGTGAATGTATTTGTCAGTTTGTACCAGGGGAGCATAATGTGTGTGAAGTACTAGAGTTGCTCCTACAGTCTGATTGGATTCAATTGTAGTGCTTGGGGAGTTTGTATTGAACGGGATTTGTCTTTGAGAGGTGGAGTGTTCCATAATGCTCGTAGAGCGAATTGTCGTTATGTATTACAATACAAATTAATTTCAGTAAGTTTGTCACATACTTGTGTCATAAGATAGCATTATCAGACAACCAAAAATACTCGTAATTAGAGTTTAACAAGTAAACTTAAAAAAAAACAGAGTTAGTGTGAATTATTTGCCTACACACGACGAAAACTCCAAACATCATTTTGGTCCTTCGAGCCGGATTCGTAAATGCTAATAAGGCAACATTTGCTTTTGCCATTCTCAGTTAAGTTGAAACAAGCGCAGACTTCTTGGTGCTTCTGGTTTGATCCATTACTATAATACGTAGTAATAGAAGTATGCTAAAAAAATCTAAATCTAAAATGTAACTTAAAAAAACTTCCACTACATTATCCCCTAGTTTCATAGGCTATGTTCTGAAAGTTGGTCGCGGGACTCACGATTTACCGTGACTCCGGAACGTAAAGGGCTATTGAAGGACCACCGTGGATTTTAGTCATTACGCGTCTGACAGTCCCTCCCGCTCAGCCCTGGGTTATTTGATGATTTTACCACGTTAAAAAAAAGTTTTGAAAGTTAATGAAGGCTAGTGAAGTCTGGGTCAAAAGCTAAAAGTGATGACACAACAGATAGATGTCCAACCAAGAGATAAACCCAACTTAGACTTTGTTCATGCAACTACTATAACCAACAAGGCAGTCAGATACACTATTAACTATTACTAATTCGAGAAAGTTCATGTATTGTTTAAGCATTCTCTTGAAACATTTTTTTTTCCCAAGACACGTCGATATCCTCACGATATTTTGCCTTTACCATTTTGATAAAGTCTCTAACAGAAAAATCCCTGTAGCATCCCTATTCGATAACAAAATCACAATCAAATTACGTGAGACCCGGATACCTGATTCACCGTGATTGAGACACCTTGGGTGACGGACGCGCCCGATCGCCCCCGATGATAGCCGAGCACACCTCACGTACGGAAGTTACAAATACGGGGCAGACCCGACCTGATCGGGGCGATATCTCTCGCTAACCCCGCGGAGATGGACGATCACCTGTCTCCTTTCTATTTGGGGTCACTTTCGTTCTAGTGAAAAATTGTATTTGTTTGCGTGGAAACAATAGGCCTTTACTCACTTCCTCTCTTGGCCGATGGTTGGTTTGTGGATGGGTGATCACGAAAACTCGTCCATCCATAGAAGACCTTAGCAACCGTTGCTTAACCTCGAAGATCAATCCAATATTAACATAGTAGCTCCCAATAATAATATATTATGATTCCCGCATTTACCGCTCGGTTTAGGTCGGAAGCTCCCTCTGGCCGGATATTGGCGCGGTCGATGTTACGACGAGCCCTAATATTCAGTGACATCACTGAACGGTTCGTTAACACACTTTTTACACCCTTTCAGATGTTATTCTGGTGACAACACATATGGAAAGTCATGATGTTTTGTTGGTAAAGAAATTGGGTCACCTTTTTTTTACGTGATAAAATCATCACATGAGTCCTCTCCCACCTAGGGCAGAGCGGGAAGAACTGTCAGACTCGTACTAACTAAAATCCACGGTGTCCTTTAATAGCTCTTTACGTTCCGGAGTCACGGTAATTCGTGAGTCCTGCGTCCCCGGCAGGCACACTGACACTCTGAGGCGCGCGTGGAACACAACGCGCCGTCGACCCGGGCAATCGGGCATGGTCCATGGTCGGGCAGCAAGTCGCCCATTACTCGCCGCCCGCATGCCCGCGCCTACAAAAGCCGGAGATCTTCTATCGATCTAAATAAAAATTAATGATTCTGGAACACCAGTCAAATTAAGTTAAATGGTTTGAGATTTAGTCTATCCACACATTCAACCGTAACGATAGATTTTTCTCCATGATAACATTTTGTCTTAAAAAGCGGTAGTTTAACCTGTCATCGAATCTTCTGAGATCCTTCTATTTGGTTACGCTTTACTGTGACCATATCATAATCAAAATATTTTATTCCACATGGGCCTCAATGGGCACTAATAAAACGTCGAAAAATGGCACGGTTGAGGTCGGACGTTTTCATGAAGAAGAACCGGCAAGAAAATCCATGTTTACTCTTTTAAGAAACATTAGTTTTTACAATGTTATTTTTGCAGTTTGGTATTACATAGAAACGACAGAACATCATAGGCACGATAAGAAGAGGGAACTTCTAACCAAAAGCTTAAAAAAAAAGAAATATAATCATATACAGGGTGTAAGAGACATCGACGCACAAACGGAGTCCATAGGTTCAGGACATGATTCTTGACGCCCCCCATTTTAATTTTTTCGTCGATTTTTCCCAAATTTTCTAATTTTTTTTTTTTTTACTTTAGACTGTTCATAATCGTTATTCTTACCTAACCCAATATTGTTAATAAAAAAGTAATAATTTCGCTACTTTCACTAAAAGTACCAATGTAAATAATACTAGAAATGGGTGTTTTCTCAGCTGAAGCGGAAAGAAACTGACGAAAAATTCCAACACGGGGGCGTCCAGAATCATGTCCCATGGTATCCGTTTGTGCGTCGATGTTTCTCACACCCTGTATACGAGATATGTGGGGTCTCCACAGACAATGGCCCACCTTCTATCCTGTACCGCATGCCTTGTCAACTGTTCACTTGAAGATCTTATGACTGCATGTAGCTGTAGGGTTCACGTAACTAAATTTTTGGCCAATCCTTATAAATAATAAGTCGCCATCGGCACAATTTCACCATTTTTTTTGGTGAAATCATCAAATGAATGCTCTCGAACTGAATGTAAAGGAAGCAACTGTAAGACTCTTACAGAATAAAACAATAAAAAATCAACCGAGTCCCTCCAGTTGCCCTTCACGCGATCTACAATTATTTCACCATAAGAATAGATTCGCGTATTAAATTTCTTGAAAAACTCTATGAATTTTACTCGGTCAAAATGTACAGTTGTAGGTCCTATAACAAACACGACATACGACCACTTGTCCATCCCATTTCCTATGTTCGACCGACAGTTCAGCCGTCGGTATTGGCGGCGCCGGCGGTAGCTCTGACGACACGGAACAATTTGCAGTTACGAACCTTTCGCCTGTTGTGGGTTCAGACTTATTATTTGTTGTGGCATTTTCTGTCTCTGTTAGACTATTAAGATCACACCAAAATAGGAATAAGAAATGTTAATAGGGTATTTTACTGCATATTTTTTTTTTAAATCTGTTTAGTCCGTCAGTTAGAATATGGAAAAATAATAGACAAGTTTTTTTTTTTATTAATGAATATTGACAAAGAAAACGCTTCCAAATTCGGGAGTGGGGGCTTGTGACATCATAACGCTTGTAAAATTGTGCCTACCAAGTGACGTTTTGTGATTTTTAAAATCGTTGTATCTCCGTCAATTTTGGATTACGTAACAAAAGAAAAAATACGGGTCTAATATTTCTTTGTAATCTATATTTCGGACTTATAACTTTTTTTGAGTACATTAGCCTATTCTTTTCAAGATTTCAAATTGAAAATGGCCATAGGCTTCTTCCCTTAACTAAAATGTACTTTTTGCTTACCAAGGGGTAAAGTCTTAAAATCGCATCGAGGTTTTGGAACGCAAAGGACAATTTAAGACCAAGGTTGGTTTTTCGTCACTCAAGTCTGACAGTCTCTTCCCCACACAGAGCAGGTCTCATTTGATGAGTTTTCAACCCTATATATAAAAGAAAAATCCGGCTCGAAGCTCAGAAATGTAAGGGCGTGCGTGAGCCTTTACACTTAGAGTGCATTTAAAAAAAAAGCCCTGCGAGATCAGATAAGCAGTCGCTCCAAGTAAAAAAAATAATAATATTCAACTTACACTGACAAAGCTGTAAATGATCTACGATAAATTATGACTGAGGATGAAGTTTTATTCCTTGCTACTACTATGATAAACTCTTAAGACAGGCTATTATTATCACTACACTTCGATATCGCCTTATTTCAGCCCTACTCGATCAATCAGAAAGCCCCCAACACTTGAAAAGTCTATACACTGTTCAATTGGCAGCTAGTGACGTGCCACCGACGGAATGCTGACAGAGTGTCGGTCTTCGTTGAGACGGCCGGCTGATTGATCGATGAATGACGTTTGATGTTTGACGGCTCGTGGCTGTGTGACGGCTGGACAGACGTTTATGAGTGCTACTCACATGATATATAGATTTGACAACAAGGCTGTTATGAAAAAAAAAACGTTCGAGTAGTTCCAGTGTGGGAAAGAGACAGAGCTATACAAGTCGTCTAGCACCATCTCGTTCTCTCACTGGAACTACTCTGGCTTTAAGACGTCATGTAAGACCACCTGCTCTACAAATCGGGTAGCACTTCCGAACCCAAAAATTCTAGACCGATTACTTGTCTACCAACGGTTTATAAAGTCCTAACATCTACTTCGAGAGCTGAAATCAATCAACATATTGTGACCAATTCCATCATGTCTGCCTCCCAGAATTTATGTAAGAACGGTTCCCGCGGTACTAAGGAGCTCTTCCTCATCGATATGGCCATTAGCCAACAATTTCGTCGCTCCTGATGAGATCTGTCCGCATGTTGGATTATAAGAAGGTCTATGATTCGATGCCCCGTGAGCCATGTATGCTCATGGGGGTGCTGGAGTTGGATAAAGTTGATATAACTCTACATAACTTCCTGATGTCGTGTATGGGGAGCTGGAGAACAGTCCTTCGCTACCCAGGATGTCGATAGATCCGAGGTAGCAGCGAACCGAGGACTGAGCGCGGCATATTCCGGGGTGACAGTCTGAGTTCTTTATGGTTCAGGTCTGGCGTTGAACCTGCTCAGCACATAGCTGGAAGGTTCGGAGGTGGTTACCTTCTTTACATGGAACACTGTACGTAAACATTTGTAACACAAGGTCGATGGAGCCGGATAATGGTAGGAAATTGTTTTTTTTTTTCATATTTTGAGCTTGGCGACGTTTAAATCCCAACTAAATGATCTGGCTTATTAATTTGTACACTCCTTAAATATTCAATTTTAAAGGAATAAGGGTTTCGAAATGCCTCAAACACGGCTTCGTTTAAAACCAGTTTCTCTCAGCCAGGTCTGTTCAGGGATAATTGAAAAAGTATTGAACAAGTTTTCAGCGTGTCCAAGCACTTTTGCAACAATTCTAGAGTGTGCATGAGTGCGTGATATTACAATACGACGCCATCACTGCTTCACCCTTATCGTGATCGCATACACTTTTCTCCATCCCAAATTAAAACATCAACAATTCAACATGGCTGCTCATTTTCCAAGATGGCTGATATTTTCCTTAATTTAAACGAATATCCGAGATGATTTTCTAAGACATCTCGCCGACGTCCGTATAATATTATGCATAGATAAGTAGGGGACGTTATAAATGAAGTTTGCGGAAGGTCCACTTTGTGAACCCGTGTGGGCTCTGAGCCCAGACTGTAGTATTTCCGACACTCGGATAAGTAAGACAATGTAATTCCTTTCTTACGTTTTTGATTTTTGATATAATGTCTTTAGGATGAAAAAAAAATTAATTACGGTTAGGTACCTATTGGCAAACTATTATCAATGAGTATATGACACAGGAGGCGCGGGTTTAGCGAGGTTACCGCGAAATGAGCTTGTTTTTGAATGGACATCCAGGTAACATAACAAGCTTATAACTTTGTGATTTTTCATGATACAGTTTTGTTTTGAACATAGATTCTTTAAACAAAAATACAAGACAGGTGTACCGGGTTTCGCATAAACAAAAAATAATGTATACTTTATTAGGTATACAGAAAAAGACAGGGTATCTTTCAACCCGAAAAAGATTACTGTTACAGAAAAAACAATAATGTTCCAATAATAATATATTCTAGATCTAGATCTCAAATTTTAAATTAACGCGGGTGAAGCCGTGAGCAAAAGCTAGTAAACTTATAAAAGAACAATCAGAGCTTCTGCATCTATCTATACTTTGAATTTATACCCCACAAGTGCTAAAAGACTATCACAATAAAACTAAATAAGCCAAGTCTAGACTGGCGACAATTTGCGACTAATTGCGGGCTCGCTGGGTCGCGAGCGTGCACTCGCCCTTACTTGTCTCTGCGAATAAACGAGGCGCATAAATTAAGGAGGATGGATGTCTTTTTAAAAATAAAACTCTTTACTCTATGGCTTCAGGTACAAGGGCTATTAGGTTAGTTTTTTTTTTTTATTAGATAGATATTAGATAGATTAGATATGTTTATTTGCTTAAAACATGGTATAAAAGGTGTTATATTAAATTAGATCTACATGTTTTGCTTAAAAATAAAGCATGCAAACTTACTAACAATACATTATAATATTGAATTAAATTAAATTACATTTCATATCAAAAGATCATTAACATTATAAAAATTATTATTATTGAGCCATTTATATAATTGTATTTTAAATAATTTACAATTTAGCGTTTTAAAAGTATTTGGTATTTTATTATAAATCCGTACACACATGGCCAAAGAATTTTTATTATATTTTGCTGATCTAGGCAGCTCGTCCAACACAAGTCTATATTGGTCACGTCGACTTCTCGATCTTATTTTCCATCTCTTATTTCCTTTTTACATTGGCTGCATTAGTTAAGTATTGTACGTTTTCTGTAAGGTTGGTAGTATGGTGTAGTAGCCAGTTTAGTAAATGATTTGACTATAGTTTCTAGATATATGACGGTGGAAAATTGCTCAGGTGGCATACCATGTCTTAAAGCGAGATTAGTTCCACTGTGGGAAAGAGACAGAGCTATACAAGTCGTCTGGCGCCATCTCATTCCCACAGTGGAACTACTGTCGCTTTAGGACGTCATGGTTGCCACACCTTTACGCATAGCATGACACCGTAGAAACGTGTTGTCGACGGAAGAATAGTCAAAATGTAGGAAGATATATAGCGTACGGCGTCCTAATCAAAGCGATGTAAACATCGCTTTGACAAATTAGAATAAATAATGTTTCAGTCGTCTATGGGTCATACCATATTCAGGGTAAATAAATGTCGCCTGCCGGGATCGCGGGACTCACGAATTACCGTGACGCCGAAACGTAAAGGGCTATTGAAGGACACTGTAGATTTTAGTCAGTACCTACGAGTCTGACAGTCCCTCCCGCTCTGCCCTGGGAAGACTCACCACGTTAAAAAAAAGGGTAAATAAAAGTCGAATAAAGAAGGAATTGGTCATGTTATGCTAATATTTAAAACCTGGATTAACACATATCGTTATTTTTACACCGATTTTATGTTGCAATGAGACAGTTTTCGAGTTGTAGCGGGCGAAGTTATGAGTCGAGCTAGACGAAAACTGACAAATTCTTGCACTGACTGGACAGGTCCACTCAAATCTGTGGTTCTTTCTTCAAAAGACCTCAGACACTAACCTACATGGTCCTCGTATGACTTGACCAATATAATGTCTGGACTTTAAAAGAGTCAGTGACCTCTGAGTTTGTTTCGGCTATTTCTTCTCAGAGTAGTCAGGTACGAAACACTGGCCTCAAGTTTGTAAAAGACAACTTGTTAAAAGTGTTTATATAACCTACTTGCAACAATAAATATTATTTCATATTATTTCGAAGCCGCTTGCAAGAGCTAGTCAGCCATATAACACAGTTACTGAGAAACAGCTGTGCCTTAAACTTCGGGATTACAGCGTGAAGCGTATACACAGAGTAACTTTCCTTACATTTCATAATATTAGTATGTAAAGGTGAGATTATTTTCCTGAAAAAGCATTTTTTATAAGGAATATATTATTTTGTGAATATGATTACCGGTAAATGTGTAAAAACCACGAGTTTATGCTTCATACAGGGTACGTCAAATATATTACTGGATAAACGAAAATGAAATCTGTTATAAAGATTACTAACTTGCTAAGCGTGGATCTTGAAGGGATATAAGATCCTAACCTTTTATGGACTACTACCGCCCCTTTACATTGTGAATTTCAACTCCCGACCACCCTCTTTGTGGGGTACTTTTCAAAATTCTAAATCAATATCCAACAAAAATTCCATGAACCCCAAAAACAACTCCACAGGGGTCGAATTTCGCAAAATACCGTCTTAATGATCATAAACATCCTAAAAAAAACCCCCATGCAAAATTTGAGACTCCCTAGGACTTGTACTCGTAGTAACAAAGTTTCATAGAGACGAGGTGAGACGGAATGGGAAGCGGTCGCCTCCATCTGGGAAGCAGTCATGAAGCAAAGGAGTGGGCGGGCGCTGTGAGGGAGAGGATAGCGTCCACCTCACAACACAACCGCCGTGGGATAGGTACGTGGCGAGACGATTTCCGGCCACCGTAGGATTGGTTGTTCAAACCAAATCCGCTCGTCTCAGCTTTAGTGGACTCCCGGCCTTAGAGGGCCAAAGCCTGCCAGATTTGCGCGACTGTATCATCAGGTACTCGTGACCCAGGAACGTAAACTATTAAAGGATCACCGTGGATTTTTGTCAGTATAAGGCCGACAGTGAGGGTGGGATGACTCATGTGATGATTATACCACGTAAAAAAAAATCTTACCTACTCGCCAATACTCCTACATGACCCAAACAAACAAGACATCGTTGTGTTTATTGGTACAGCAGTTTTGAATGTTGTTCCCACACATATACAGACATACAATGTAGTTAATATGAAATATGTTATTTAAATTATTTTGTACAAACAGATGGGTTCGGGGTCGCGTCGGTTAAAACAATGATGATTTAATTAAGATACCATGTACACTGATAAATTCATTAATGTTATGCTCTGTGTGACTTAAAAGCTGTAGGTTGATGAGGATTCTTTCGTCTATTGGGACCTACATCATCTGCCTGCCTTTTCCCAACTATGTTGTCAGTCCTGGGTCCTTGACTATCGGACCTCCACAACCCAGTAACTGGGTAACACGATAGCCCATGGTAAGACTGGTTGTCAGACTTTTAGAGTTTCTGACTAATAGTAATGACTTTTTTTGGGATAAACCCACCACACTATTCCCAAACCACTGCAACTCCTGAAAGCCAGAACCAACAGTGGCAACCACCAGAAAAACGCCGAGACAATGAAGCTCGACGTGTCCCGGAGAACGAATTTACCTGTCTTGGATCCTGCAACGAAATTAATCAGAAAAGAATAGTGGAGGAGTAGGAAAAAATATGTTTCCAGTTAATAGTAATGACTGTCTAAGATCTACAAACGACAGCCGGTACCAACGGCTCTACGTGCTTTCCGAGGCACGGAGGAAACTCTCCATGACAGATGGTCACCCATCCACAGACCAACCTCGGCAAGCGCGGCTTAACCCGGAAGATTGGCCTGTACGGCTGTAATTATTTAGCCACGAGCTCTTGGTCTATTGTGACATACCTGAAACAAAAGAAAAATACATTAGTTTTTGTATCTTACTTTGACTGAAAAAATGTAATGAGTACGTGTGTCAGATAGTAAAAAAAAAACCGTCGGGTTGCACTCTGGGAGTGCCGGCAGAAGTGAAAACTTGAATAGTAATAAACACACACGAACATTCGCGCAAGCGCCCTGCGCCGTCTTACGAATTTTCGATCAGGTCACGTGTCCTGACGCGAGTTTAACATTATTTACCCATTCCAAAAAAACTGCACAACGCCGCTAAAGAAGTTTTCATTTCAAAAAAATATAGGTACGAATATAATTATATATTTTTGAAAAACATAATTAATTTATGACTCGAAAGTAACACCATCTATTATTAAATGAACGTTATTGTTATTTTCCTCGGAACGAGATCGAGGTGGCGTACCATGACGTCTTAAAGCGGGAGTGATTCCACTGTGCGAAAGAGACAGAGCGCCATCTCGTTCCCACACTGGAATAACTCTCGCTATAAAACGTCACGGTAGGCCAGTACGTTTTAAAAAACTTTAAAAAGGAGGTACTCAAATAGTTTATGTATTTTAATATAAAAATTGTGTTTTTTTTTGTTATATTATTTAGGGTACGAATATGTGTAAAAAACGCACATTAAGTCTGGTTGATATGTCTTTATTTAATTTTTCCACGAGCAGTAAATAAGAAAATTTTGAAGCGATTTACTTAAAATGAAAAACAAAAGTTTTCCCGTATTTCCAGTAGAACCTTGCTTAACTTAAAACTTTACGTAATCTCATAAACGACAATCAAAATGCAAAACTTCATCTTCACTTCAAAACGTTATTAATTCATTACCTGTTACCACCACACAACTGAGTCTCTACCTTACTGCATTGGCATAAGGTTTAGAATTCCTCGATGACGGCTAACTGCATGGAAACAGCGTCATGCGAGATTGCACGTAAAACTAAATTATCACCTAAATAGCATTATTACGTCACAATAAGCTATTATCAACGTTTAGCTTAACGTCATAAGGTAGAAATTACAATACATACAAAATTGCAAAGGAAAAATAAACTTTATTTTTAACGAAATAAGGTTAATTTCTGCTTGTGATAAAAAGTCGTTACAAAAATAATAGGTCCGTCTGTCTGAATAGCACGGAACCCTTTTTAATAAGTTTATCTGTAGCAAACAGTACTGAATACTAATCCGTCGACATTCGAGAACGTTCTAATTTATTAACTCGTGTTCTTAAAGAATACAATGTTGCTGATTTATGTGCTGGGTAAGGGGATGAGAGGGGGAGGGGGGTGAAGAGGAAATAGGAAACCGAGACGTTTTTGTTTTCTTTTAAAGTTTATTTTTAAAAGAAAGTACTTACGAAAATTAAAGCATTTTTTTTGTATAAAGAGGTAACTCGAGTTCTTTTTATTATGTTTTATAATAGCAATAGGATCTACATACATAGTTAGGTTAAATACGATATATATTTATAAATGTAACTAAGTAGCAGGTATTTATGGCAGATTATTTGGGGATAAAACCATACCTTAAACTTTTAGAGCTTGAAAGTCAAGTACTTCTTTAAACATTATTTATTTTCCAACTTTGTAAGATATCATATCAAATTGTTTTTTTTTATAAGTGTTGGCAGTATTTTTAATAAATAAAAATACTCATTTGTTTATAATTTTTTTCAATATTCCTTTATAGTAATCATTGTCTCCGTATTACCACAAAGAGACTTTTCTAAATAAAGACCCCGCGCTAAAGTTCTAACATACTTCCTAAAATTAATCACATATACTAAATGAAACCCCGGGCCTATCTCACTAAACAAGTCAGTAAGAAAGTTCCCATTCTCCCCTGTACACCCCTCTCTTCACCCCCGAGACGGGGATCAATTAATTTCAACCTCCCCTCACATTACACGCACACTTGTTAGTACTACACGTTAGCAAAAACTAAGACTACCCTAGCTCTCGGACTATCTTTGCAAAAGCAATGAAATTTTTAACTAATGCTAATAATCTTAAGGTTGAATTTTCCGTCTGCACGAAATTGGTTGAACGTAATGTCTTCTAATCTTTACCGAGCTAATTCCAATCCTATTTTTATTACACCAGAGTTTATTTTTATCCGTCAGCAATATTGATTAAGGCCCAATTACTACAATCTTACTTGGCGATTTTCTGTCTTATTGCTCAAGTTAATAAGGTTGACTTTTGTCTGTTTTTGTCACCCTTTAGAAATGTTTGGTGCAAATACAGAATGTTTATTTGGCAATAAGTTACAGGGTAGTGTAATGAGGACTGTTTGGGGAGGATCTGTGAGGTTGTTGATGTTGCCATAACAACGGTTAATGGTCTACTTACAGGATTTTTTGATAACCTACCTTTTTGGAGATTGTTTTTTTTAATCAGACTATAAAACGGTTTCCGATGAAAAAAAAAGAAGAGGTTCTCAATTCTAAAAAAATGCAAAACTTTTCCTAGCGAGGTCTGATTTCAAAAAGCAAGCATTTGTCTCCCAATCTATGATGATAATGGTATCTTTGTACCGCAAAAATAAAAACATTTGATCCAAACTCCTACGTTTGGATCCTACGACTTTGACACTCATTCTCAACTACGGCGCCCAATTCCCCATATTTACTTATATTTCTAGAAACTAAATCACAAACACAATACAAAACCAATCAACAAGATTAAACCCCGCACTCTCGCGTGAAAGTCGCGCCAATACATCCGTTACTATTCTTATAGTTGTGGGGCGCGAGGGTTCAACGAGGCGCGATATTAGCGGCAGCTCTTCGACTATAGTTGGTAGGCTATCAAGTCCGGGAGCTGCGGCCAATCGGTTATGGACGCTATGCTCGATAGCCGATCAGTTACGGCGGGCTTGTCATGGTCACTTTTTTAACCGGCTTAAAAAAAAAGTAGGTTCTCAGTTCGACCTGTGCAGGTATGTATGTTTGTCTGAACCGATTTTGATGCAATTTTCATAAAAGTGTTCGCTATAGTCTGGAGAAGGTTTAACCTTTTAAGCGCTTGGCTAAATATCAATAGCCGTGTCCCTAGCGCCCGGCTACGAATCGTGCTTTTCACTTCTTCTCTCTTTCTGTTCCTTTTAAGCTCCGATTAGTAAAATACCATGGTGTACAATAAAAAGTATTCTATCTGTCTATCTACATAAATAGAGAGATATAGAATAGATGCAATAAACGTTTACGTTTACGATGCCCACATGGACATATTTGGATTGTAGATTTTCAAAGTCGATTGTATGTTTGTCCGCGATTATCTCGCGTTTGGCTGAACCGTACGAAGTATAATGGGGACATACAGAGTGTGTTAGGCAGTGTGTTAGGCATTCTCAGACACAACACTAACGTAGCGCAAGCACCATCAGGATGTCATTAGCAAGCGGCTATTAACAAATGACATCCTGTTGGCGCTTGCGCTACGTTAGTATTGTGTTAAGTTTGCCTTAAGTGTGTATATTACGTGTGTATAAGTGCCGTCATGTGCCTATGTGAAATAAAAAATTTGCTGATTTTAATTTTGTGTGAGTTCCCATCATACCTCGGGTCCCCGTCTTATACACTGTTCCCCTACATACTGTACCTATAGATTTCTATGATTACACAATTTGCAGTTCAAATAATCTACTTGTTAACTGTATGTAGGTTTTTTTCCCAATTACATACAATTTGCAACAACAAACGGAAACGCGGTCATAAGATAATTATTTTTCGAAAAATACGCGGGCAAAACCGCTGGCTACGGCTAGTATATTGAAATATATGATAGAGCAAACAGACTAACTATGCCCTCCTTAAAACATAATACAAAACAGCCCAAACTTCGCCCAGCGTCTCAACAACAATAGATGCCTTCCCGGCCCGGGGATCGACCCCCCGACCCTGTAACACACTGCCACACATTGTTCATAACAAGTATTACAACACACACCCCGCCCCCCGGCGCCGCTCGTAAAGGAAAATTAGTTTACGTGACTGCGCGTAAATTCTTGTAAGGATGAATATTTTTAAGGTAATTTTATTAATATTGCATGTCGTAGAGAATTTTTTGTGAAGAAAATCTCTTTGATATATCGTCTAATACCTGTCGTTCGTCATATCGGATATCTTGAAAGGAGCTGCGGGCTTAAAACAGCCACTTTAAGCAATATTCCAAAAAGTGATTCACTTCGTGAATTTCCCAAGGTCACAAGCAATTCTTCTTATATTTCTAAACTGGTTTTACAAGCACAAGCAGAACTGCTTGTCATATCTGTACATACACTTACAACATGAATCTACTCGTATACTTAATATTATAAAGATAAATAGTTTATTTGGTTGAACGCGGTAATCTCAGAAACTACTGGTCCAAATTGAAAAAATATTTTTGAATTGAATAGCCAATAGGTTTTTGTTTTGTTCACTGTCGATACATGCATTTCGATTGAAGAGAACAACATACAAAAAGTTAACCGACTGAAAAAACAACCACAAAAGAAAAAGGATTTATCTAACTTTTCTTTTGGCAGTCAGTGGCTTTCTTTTTTTGATCGAATTCGGAAGTTGGTGGCAATAAAGCCAACAACTTCCGAAAGAAAAGTTAATTACACTTATTTTGTGGTTGTTTTTAATGTGCATTTTTAAGTTTTTTATTTTACCCTTTTTAGTTTAAATATTCAAGTCAAATTCAAGTCAAAGTTATAACAAGCACTCGAACTTTGTTACCCGTAATACTCGTAACATAGTCCTGTACACAAAAAGCAAAAATGCTCATAAAATGAAAACTTCTAACATAAAAAGTATCTCACAAATCTGAACAGGAACCTCGAATAATAGATGTATACTACACCATACATAAAAAGATATCGATGAAATTGAGAACTGTCAGTTAAAAATGTTTTCGTCCATACCCCGTATGATGTGCTATGCTACGTTGCTATGGATGCGTTTGAAATCCACCAATCAAATTCATTGGTGCACATAGCATAGCACTGGTGGAAACAGATTCAACTAAGATGTGTTTTTATACGGAGGGATTCGTGCTATGGGTCGTCTCGTCCTACTATCGATACCTCGCGTAGCTCGAGCCGCGCATCTTCCTTGCGAAGCTACTTTGCGGCGGCGATTCATTCTGGCATTTTGGCAGCATAGCTGCATAGCACATCTCTGATGGAAAGGCACCCTTAACTCTCCCTGCACTCCACAGTATATCACGTTATACATGGCACCCCGCCACCCTCACTGTACGCCCCACACGACACACACGTGTCTCACAATGCACAATTATTGATTGTATTCTTCTAATATTGCATTCTTTATTATTATGTGGCAACGCGCCCCTTTAGTTGCACAGAGAGTGCAGTGCGAAATTTAATTAAAATATTAATGTGTCTCAAGGTTAGGGTCAAATATTTCGCGGCAAATATACTACTTTTTTTGTAATAAGTTACAAAGTTTCATCATCTGCCTGCCTTTTCCCAATTATATTAGGGTCGAATTCCAGTCGAACCAGATGCAGCTGAATATCAGTATTTTACATGGAGCGACTGCCTATCGGACCTCCTAATTGTTGTCCATATAAGTCTGAATTTTCATTTTTTATTGACAGCAACAAAGCATAATTTTAAATGAAATCAGCCAGTTTGGGAATTGGCTGTTACATACCCAAAAAAAAAAACACTTAGTAGAGTATACGAAGAAACAAAGAAATTCCATTAATAAAAATACTCACATTCGAAACGAGCTAAACAAATTCCACGTTAACAATAATCCCCATAAAATCACCAGTCGCTGTCGATCAGTTGATCGAAGCGGACGCGTGGCGGGGTAGCCCCGGTCAATATTGACGCGACGGCCACAGTTATGGGCCGCCGACACGACAAACTGCACTTTATTCATGAATTATAGTTTTTTTATGTAGTATAGCTAGGTTTATAAATTAAAAGACAAATAAAACTTTCGATTGATGAGCAAAAGGGGATAGTTTGGGAGGTTAATTGAAACCTAGCTGACCAGGCAAACTTCGTACTGCCTATAACCAACGTCACTCAATTGTTTTGCCTTCCCGGACTTTTAAGTATTATTACGAATCTTTTGTATGGGAATACGGAAAAGTGTTGTCTTTAGACTTTTTTAGGCCAATTTTTATGTTTTTCTCTCCGTAGGAACCATCCTAGTACTTCAAGGAATATTATAAAAAAAGAATAAGCGAAATCGGTTCAGCTGCTCCCGAGATTTGCGCTTAGCAACACATTTAGCAATTCATTTTTATATTGTGAAAGATATACTGCTAGATGACCAGAATTAGCAGTATTAAACAAAAGCCATTTAATGGTCTTGCCGACGATGAGCAATAAGTAACTCACCGTCTAATCAAGGGTCGAAGGCGCGTCGTGTTTGTTTATTTAATTTAAATTGTTTTCATAACAGGGAACCAGCGCATACACCATCAATGGGACATAAAATATACTAAGTTACGTGACTATTAATAAAGTAATACAAAATGATCCGCCATGTTGTGACGTCACAACAATACGCGTGAGTCGTGATGTCACCCCGAGTTCATGGAACTAAGAATAAATAAACTGAGTTTCTAGAAATATCTGTCTGGGGCGGTACACTTTTATTTAGATATTAAAACATTATTAACTTTTACTTGCGTCATAAATTCGACCTTTTGCCTTAAGAGTTTGTTGATTTTTTACAGAAAAAAAAACATAAAAATGTTTGGAAGACCGCCTTTGTACTTTTTTATCTTAATTTTTCGTTTTAAGTGTTATAAAACGTTGACGTAGTTTGCGAAGGTCAGTATGCTTATTTTTAGCTATCTATTTTTGATATCAGCCGCCCAGGTCAATCGGTAAGGCTAAGCCGTGCTTGCCCAGTTCACTGTATGGATGGGTGACCCACTGACCATCGACCGTAACGAATTTTCTCCGTACCTCGGAAAACACATTATTAGATCTTTGACAGTCGTTGCTGTTAGTCAAAAACTCGAAAGTCTAGCAACCAGTCTTAACATGGGATATCGTATTAGCTATTTACTGTATTATTGGAGGTCAGAGGCCTATTTTTTTTTTTCAGCGTGCCTAAATCATCAAATGAGTCTTCTCATCCCGGGCAGATTTGTATACTGACTAAAATCCACGGTGTCAATGGCCTTTTACGTTCCAGGGTCACGGAAGCTCGTAAGTCCTGCGACCCCGGGAAGCTTTTTTGTATCCTACGGGCGATCCTCGCAGTGGTGAGACCCAGGCGTTTCTTCCTTCCCCATCCGACACAGGTACCTCTCGAAACTTCCGCGTCAGGTGAGGAACTGCGTCGGTAGGTCAGAACGCCGTGACGCCTATCCAGACACTCATCAAAGAGGAGCCTTACCGCCGCGATTGCGGCGTGCCCGGACCTCGGTTACAACAGTCGCTCCTTTCATACGGCAACGTCAGAGGCCTTAGCACAAAATTCCCTTTTTTACCATACAGCGGAAATGAAAAAGCGCTTATACGAGGAACTATTTTTTTCTAGCTATTTGTTACGGGCCCGAGGAGGTAAAAAATTAACCTTCGGCAACTACAGCAACAAAAATGACCAAAAAGACCATATCGAAATCTTCCAATCCGAAAGTTAAGATTATGCTATAAGAATTGACGAAGTCACTGTTGTAACTGAAAAGAGTACACATTCTTACGCAAACTCCATCTTTTATTTCTTGAGGTCATTTTTTTGAGAAACACGTTACCATGAAATGCCTTATTTAAATAAAGTCCAGTAAACATTACATTCGAACAAAAAACTGCGTAACAGTTAGAACCAGAAACTAATTAGAGTCGCGAAAAAACATGGCGCCATCTTTCGTGTGGTAGTTTCCCATTTAACTATTTCGGAAGAGGCTGTTATGATACCAGATACCGTCCTTTGTTTGGTACATATTGTTCGTTGTATCGTTGAGCTCCTTGTGTTATAAGTTGAGCTACACGATAACTGACACATGCTTGCACCAACTGGACAGGTCCACTTAAATCTGTGTGGTTCTTTCTTCAAAAGACCACCTCAGACCTGCATGGTTCTCATATAACTTGACCAATACAAAATTGTCTGGACTTTAAAAAAGACTGTGACCTCTTAGTTTGTTTCGGATGTTTCTTCTCAGAGTGGTCAAGTAACACCGGTTTCAACCAGTTTAAAAATAGTGTCTTTTGGACGTGTAAAAGAGTTTTCCAAAACCAATTTGCTAAATAAAGATCATTAAATGATATTTTATCATTTGTCACTTGTATTATTAGGTGTGGGAGACTGGATTGATTGTCTGTATCATATCACAGAATAAAAATAGTGTGTTAATGTTGACATTTAAGTTTTTTATAAAGAGCCTTATCATTCATTGCTGGATAGATCTCTAAAGCCTTTGTCAAACAGACTGGCGTGGCGAATGCGAAGCGTGACGTTTTTATTTGTAATGTATGGAATTGTTTGAATCCAGTCACATAGACAAGTGAAAGCGATCCGATAGCGTGACAGAACTATCGGACTGACGTCTCGTTTCGGTTCGGTATCGCGTCGGAAACGCTTCGCTTTCGCCCGTCTGTTTGTCAAAGGCATATCAGTGTGTAGTGAAAAGAGGCGGAGACTGACTTATGCAATTTTTATTTCGACAGCAATTGACACGCTATTTGATTTTATGACAATATTATGCACTTCATTTAAATTGGAATACTTTATCAGCTTCTAGAAAAGGTAACCTTTTCAATTCCGCTCAATTTCACTACATGTGGCAGTAATTTCGCCGACAATGTACATAAACTTCCAAAAAACGTTGATATTACGCGGGAGACGTAACTTGAACAATTTATGTGCCGTGATATTGAGCCATAAATGTTCTTTCTGGGTTTGGTGACAGTTTGAAGTACATTAAACTTTGCGAAACTGCTTCTCTGTCAAGCGTACTATTGTACGATAAAAAAAATGGTTACTAGTTTTGGAATTTGGGTTATATTAACCCACATCATTATTTTTTGGTAGAGTTATGTGAGAATATTAATGTAGAGCAGATTTATAACGTGTTTACTAAATAAAATGATAACAACTAGACATATAATATCTTTAACAAGGCTTGTTTTATCGTGGTAAAATCATCAAATGGTCCTCCTACCCAGGGTGGGGCGGAAGGGACTGTCAGACTTGTACTGACTAAAATCCACGGTGAACCTTCAATAGCCTTTTACGCTCCAGGGTCACGGTTACCAGATGATAGAGTTCCGCGACTCATCTGTGACAACGCAGTCCCACGTTGGGCCCCAAATCGTTCGATCTCATAATTTTCGTTCCATAAGAATAAGTAAACATTGACACGCGATGTTTTAGCATAATCCGTCACGTGTGTACCGTATGTTTATGCCAGCGTCACTCAACAGTGACTGATGACTGGTCCCACTTGGGCGCCAATAAGCTTGCATTACCGTAGCTACGTTGAGTAATGAATTTCTGCGCAGAGATGGATGTATTTTTTTAAAATGAACAGAGGCTTGAAACGAGGAGGAAAACTTGAAAAATAAAAACATTTTGAATGTATTTTCTCTTTTACTTGGAAGGGAAAGAGCCGCAAATATGTAATTAATTTGTGTTCGGTTATTACATCTCTAAATTCAAACGACTCTCGACATCAAAGCCGGTAAAGGGAGCATTAAAGGGAAGTACACAATCTGTCACGTGGACGGCGCGTGTTCTCTGTATATCCGGTGTTTTCCGGGCGTGAACCAGTTTATGGCTTACGTTGAGTGCTTAAAGAAGTTGAAAAAAAAAATTATAAGTAAAACGTCGTGAGGAAACTTTGGACTTGTAAATCCAACTCCTGGTGGCCTACCATGACGACTTAAAGCGTAAGTAGTTCAGCTGTGGGAACGAGATGGCGCTAGACGACTTGCATAGCTCTGTCGCTTTCCCTCAGCGGAACTACTCACGCTTTAATACGCCATGGCCACCTGTTCGTACCTTTTCTGTATGAAAAGAGGCCTTTCCCTGAAGTGGTTCAGTAACAGAGTAGTATTAATAGATTTACGTTTTACACTAATGATTTTAGATGGCAGTTAATCGACGTTTTTCGGAAAAAATATCATTGTATTCCATACCGTGATAGACGAGGTAAATGATGGTGTATTTTGGTCGAGACGTTTTTCCTGAGAATATTTTTTCTCTTCAAAATATACAGAAACCGTGTTGTGATCTCAATTTTTTATAATATTAATGACAGTATTAAACCGATGGTAACGATTACTACTACATTACATAAAATATTTACCTAAGGCAGTAGGCTAGTATATTATATTGCATTATTCATAAATCAGCTCTCTTTATTTAAACAGAATTAAAAAAGCTACTAGCAAACTAAGCGACTTCACAAAATGAGCATCATTTACTAGCTATGGAAACGGGAATAAATTTCCGAACAGTTTTTAAATAATAGCCAATCACATATCGTTAACAAAAATGGCAATTCCAAATTCCTTTATCGAAAATAATAATACGTAGCGAAGCAAATTCATGAAGCCAGTCGAAACATAAACGAATGTTTGGATAAACATTTGAATCCAATATTTACAATGGTACCATTAAATCAAACTAAAAATGGAGGTCGATTTGGAAATCAAAATTTTGTGACATGCGACGATACCGATCGTGAAGTCGTCACTGTCGTGTAATATACTTGTCTACGGAACAACTTTGTTAACAACACTCCCCCTCCCCCCTCCCCCCTCGCCCGCGTCCCCCGGCAGTGCGTCGACCCCCACATTAATGTCACGGCTGCGGTTTGCCAGCGTTTTTATCCGACTACCGACATATCACGAAATGATAGGTTTTATTCCGTGAAAAAAGCTGTGCAGTATTATTTGTCGCTTTTAAAATACGGCAGATGGTTTTGTTGGCGCGTTTTATAAAAATGTTAATTGGCATTTAGTTGTCATTAAAAATGAAAGTGGAATGTCGGAATTATTATTTAGTAATCTGTTGACTGCTGTTCGTCTTGTATTTTCACATTTTCAAATCATCTTTGACTTCCACATTTTATACCTACTTAGATGATAGTTTAATAACTTTATGAGATCCAAAGTACAAAATTCTCAAAACTCTACCCCAATATTAAGATAAGGACCTTTTTGTTAAAATAAAGCCGCTGCTAACATAAAATATTCCGACATAATAATTTTGAAAGTTCCTCCGAAATCCTGGTCCTTATCAATTCTTATCCTCTAAGGGAAAACCAATTAAAGAAGAAACCGAACTCTCCTAATAAACCTAGTTTCTTTATATTCCACTAAAGATCGTAGCAAGTCTCCCCTGGGCTATTCTGGTCTAACCAATTAACAGAAAGATAATTACACTAACAGTATTGTCGAACTAAACTATTAAGTGTTAATGAAAAGTGTTTCTTGTGTACTTAATGGGCCGGAGGAATGTCGGTTATAGAAAACTATTGCGAATGGAGTGGGAAAAGAAAATAAAGTTAGAGGATAATTATCTAATAGTTGAATGGAAGTGGTATTAGTAAGTTCAAACTTTACAATTTAAGCTTCGGTCACACACAGCGACTAATCGCTGCGAGTGCATTCGCTGCAAGTGAAATTGAACTTTTTCAATTCAAATAATCAATAATCAATATTCCACAACTATCACACAACGCCATCTAGTCCCAAGCTAAGTAGAGCTTGTGTTATGGGTACTAGACGACTGATAAACATACTTATATATTTCTAAATACATACATGTTACAGATAAATAACACCCAGACACAGAACAAATGATCGTGCTCATCACACAAACATTTGTCCTGGGTGGGAATCGAACCCACGACCTCCGGTATAGCAGTCAGGGTCACTAACCACTAGACCAACAGGCCTTCTAAAATTCGTTAGTTCGTTAGTAGTAGTGTGACCGAAGCTTTAGACTCACGCTTAGTCAGAAACTACAAACCCCCACTTACTACGATGCTTACATATTTCTTTTACTTTACCATCGTTCAAATCAGTTATACAAGTTGCGAGTACTATGTAATTCTGAAGAACCTCAACAATAATGAGCATATAATATACTTCTAGTATTCTGTGCTTCTAGGGCGTTTTCACGGCATTTTGATAAATCACATTTTTTTTTGTTTGCTGTGTCCCTGCATAAAAAAAATCATCTTTAACATTATAAAGAATTCACGAAAACACATGGATAATCTTACTAGTATTACTTCTTAAGTCTTACTTATCTTATACTTAAACGAGAAAGTTTGTTTGTTTGGATGGATGGATGTTTGTTACTCTCTCACGCAAAAACTACTGAATGGATTTGTATAAAATTTGGTTCACAGATAGTCTATAACGTGGATTCACACATAGGATAGATTTTATCTCGATTTTATTTACCCGTGGTATAATTTTCAAGTTTTAACAGGCGAAGCTACTGGCAACAGCTAGTATGTTACATAAAATAATATTACAAGTGAAACGTAAGTGCCAGCCATCTCGTACCTTACTTTTCCGCTTCAGAATTCCCCAAAGTATCTTTGTTAAAGGTGTTGAATGTCTGGGTACTGATTTGTATTGAGTTCCGCACATTCACAAGGGAATTCTAGCGTTAAACTAAGGTGTAAACTTACTGGAATACTTTCGAAGATTGATCCTTTCCTTACTGTTGTCATTACCTGAAACAAACAATAAAATAATGATTGTAATACTGCTCCGTATATTCGTAGTGTTAGTAATAAAATTCAGAATCAGTCATCATATAACACAGACCAAACCTAACCAAACACTTGAAATAATTCGGTAAACAACAGCCCGATACCATCAAGTTTTGACGGCACATAAACACTATGAAAGCCAATAATTCATCAGGCCATCAGTGGCACGTCGGTACTCCCGGCGTCGACGACGTGAAACTTGCAAACAAACGCGTCGACGCTTCCGTGCAACGACACGATATCACTAATAGAGGTTAAGGCTAGTAGCAATGTATAAGTTTTTGAAAGCATTTGTTTTCAGGTTTTGCTTTTTAAATACTTGAAAGATTTAATCCGATAAGTATATGTATGGTCTATGAAGTTTAAAATATGTCTTTATAGTTTCTTGTTGTCAATTGAGAATGCTGATTAACAAGTGACATAACTTGCAACCATTCTACTTTACAATTTAATTAAATATCTTTAAAATAGTTGTCACCTATTTTAAAGATATTTAATAAACCGAAGCTTTCGTGATCTTAGAAAGTTAAATAAGCGGATTCAATGCCACAAGGCATATAGAGAATCTATCATTGTCACCCTTAAGTTACAAAGAAACATATTTAAAATTGTAACTTAAAAAAAAAACAAAAACCTTTAATAAAAGACAAAAGACATTGTAGTGAAAATACAGACAATTTTTTACATCCCGATAAAATACATTTATAAAAAAATTCACTTATATGTTTATTTCCCATACATTCGTGTATATTCGGTTATCGAAAAACGAAACAATATTTGAGCAGCATATGAAACTCAAACCATACATACTAATGCTGAACACACATACATTCAATCGATACACGCCAGAGCACAGCACTACCAGCGACTCCGCTCCCTCGGGCCAGATTCAGTTCGGTGCTCATATTGAATTCTCCCGAACTTTTGTATCAGACCCGTGTTGTGGAAATTTGTAATCTCTCAGTATTATTCTCCGAGGGATTAGCGGAGTCGTCTAGCTTTGTGTAAAGTGAATATTTATGAACTTCTTTTCTTTTTATAGCTGCGCAGCGCCACGATGAGGCTCCGCGAAGTTATAAGCATATTTGCGTTTCAGTTAGTTTATGTAGCATAGGAAACTACCTGAAAAATTCAAAATTTATCATCTAAAATTCGAGGTTCCAATTTTTACTAATAAAATCCATTTTTCATCCCCATAACATAATTTTTCACATTTAATAGCGAATGTAACACACGTAATACACAGCCATTCACCAACTAAAGTAAATGAAAACGAACAATCCGCACGGCTTGTAGAGGAAACATCAATAGGTCTTAATGGCGCCCGCGTGGGCCCCGACTGGCTAGTGGCGCTCGACGTGGGGCTCGATAATAGCGCCCTCTGTATGCGGAGGAGAGTAAACGAGCCCCACGGGACACCTGACCCTTGCAGCAGTCACAACATTTCTACGTACTGGTGGTGAAAACTTGTAGGCAATTTCTTTTTGCGAATGTCAGCAAACTGAGGCTTGTCCCTTATGACCTTTATGACTATGTTTATCCGGGACATTTACAGTTAGCAAGGTATTTGTATTGTAAGCTAGGGGTTACACCGCCAGTGGGGATCTTAGTTCCCAAACGAATTTATTACGAAAATTAAAAAAAAAACAATTAACGGTTTTTGAACACTATTTTAAATGTTGAAATAGCAAGTGTTGTTTGAGAATGCCAGGTGATTTCATTAATTTTGACAGCTGTCTTATGTCAAAATTGACATTGACATGGTGTTCAAATCCTTATTGTAATATTATAGACAACAAGTTATACAGCCTGTTAGTGTAATCAGTCTTAACCTTGAAACCATAGGTAGTTGATTTAATTATAAAAATGTTTGTCTGAATTTAAAAATAAATAAACGAATTTTTCTTTAAAAAAATCAAAAATGTTTCTGTCCTACACCGTCCGTTAATTCATGGATACTATGCGCCCGAGTTACGTATTCACTGCAAAGGGCGTTAACCTGCCGCAATAGCCGTCCGTTTAACTACATACCTACATAAGTTTTAACTAACTACATCATAAAATACAGGTAACCTGTGATGTAACTAACTTCCCTTCATACTTTTCCTGGCTTAGGACAGGCAAAAATACCTACCTTTGTTGCGTGACGAGTCCAGATGATGTAAGTTAGTCAGCGTACATTCTCCGAGCCTCGTTCAGGTTATCACCCGACGCGGCGTAAACCCGGACCATTTCGGTCCACTGTTCGTTTATGTACGACATAATCACTAACACTTGCGCGAAAAATTAACGGTGGGGCGGCGCGAGGTCGTGAGGTGCGCTGCGCTGCGAGCGTACACACGATCGTTCCGTAGCGACGCTGCCGGCTGACTGATCACTGAAGTGTGCGCCGGCGACGCGGCGGCGCCGGCGTCGCGGCACGGCGCGCTATTTCGCGGCGTATTTGATCTTACCTTTGCGTAATAGGGTGAAATAATTTTGGGGAAAAATGGAGACTTTATTGAAAAAAAAAAAGTTTTTATTTTTTATTGAATTTACGTTCTGTAAGTGATACCAAACCACTGGTTTCAAGTTTAAGACTGATTACACTAACAGGCTGTAGAGTCGGTGTAAGTACGAATATTTACGGTAAAAACGACTAATTCATTTTCAAACAATTAATTGTCAAATTCAAAATTAACGAGAGCGAAACCGCGAGCCGTTAGCTAGTAATTTATATTACTGTTAGACACGTCACTTGAAATTAAATGACCTCTTTTAACTGACACTTAACTTATTTTACTGCGGAAAGGCAAATTAAACAGATATACGGGAGTCGTCAAAACTAAACATTTAGAAAACTAAGTGAAAGTCGTATAACTGATCTTTAACGATATCATTAGGTGCTGTTATTTGTTAAAATTCGTTTTACTTCACTAATTCTGAAGAGTGGTTTTCATCGTTTCTATAGCGTAACATCAGCCCTGTATCCCACGAAGTCAAACGAATACCTATAGTATATCCACATGTTTTTCTTCAAGTTCCTAATATTAAGAAGCGAGTCTATTTCCATCAACCGGGCACGGAATCCGTGGTTAAAGCCGAGGAATTCTTTGAAAACAGAAATAACGAAATCGAGAACCTCCTCCATTTTTAGCAACCCGTCAAAAAGCCAATAACATTGATACCCGACGATGTAATTAGACCCTGCATCTCGTACTCCAAAGAGGCGCTTTTATAGTTTAGCTAAATCCAATTCGTTTAGATCACATAAAATAAAGCAAAATGTACTTTTTTTATTGTGGTAACAAAACGCTGTTTTATATGCCTTATTCAGACTGTGGTGGACATTAAATAGTAATTGAACCAATTTATTGAGGACTGCTGGTTTTAAGGCCAACATAGTATTGGGCGATGTTTGAGGAAAGGCTAAGTACACGTTGACCAACGCGGGCGCGGCTGGCTAGTGCTGGCACGTAGACGTGGTGAGCTCGTGTTCACATTAGCTGCCAAGCGTTTGCGCGAGCGTCAAGTTCATACTGGTTGAACTTACTTGACATCGCGAGTGGATCGTGCGCTCCGCCCCGCTAGTTCGACGTGAACACACACAAACATCTCACTTGGTTTATATTGCCGCTAGCGCGCCAGTAACTAGCTTGCCCGCTACATAGAGCGCACTTGTTGGATATTAAGCCATTTGTTTAATATTTCATGACGGTGCGCGCGAGTCAACATGTTTGAGTACTTACGTCCAGCATTTTCCTGCAATCCTTTTCCTAAATTTGTTTAATTCAGTTTCCAGCTAGCTAAACCAGAAGCAACTGAATATCAGTATTACATAGAAAAATATTTACATAGAACCTTCACAACCCAGTTAGAACTCAGTGACATGGTTTGGAGTCACTTTTAGGTCACTGACACCAATAATGACAGCCAAAAATCTAAATTTTGATCAAGCCGCGATCAACCGCTTAACGAGCCACAGAGGAAATACGATATGTAATGGATAATCGGCTCAAGGATCAATCTAGGCAAGCGTTTTTAAACTTGAAGATCGACACTAGTTCTTTTGATGAAAATGTTTTAAAAACACCAAATGTATGTCAACTAACAGTGATCCATCAACCCTGCCTTAGACCGAACAACCTATAAAACAGAAGGGGCAATACTGACCAATTCCTTTAATACATACTAAAACGTTACATCATCCCCAAGCACTGTCTCAACGAACAACATAGTGACGTCAAACATGACTTAAACGTGCTCCCGTAATAAAACGGAGCCCTAACATGCAACACATCGTCGAGATAAAGTAAATAAGTAGAGAAGTGTGAGTTTCATACTGTGAAGTAGAACTGACTACTTTCAAAAGGTATGGATTTTTTTTTACGTGGTGAATCATCTTATCCTCCCACCTCCCACCCAGTCCTCCCACCCAGGGCAGAACGGGAGGGACTATCAGACTAGTACTGACTGACTAAAATCCACGGTGTCCTTCAATAGCCCTTTACGTTCCGGGGTCACGGTAATTCGTACAGTCCCGCGACCCCGGCAGACTTTGGCCCTCTAAAGGGGGCCCCGTTACTCTGCTGACACTCTTCGAGGCGCGCGTGAAACACAACGCGCCGTCGACCCAAAAGGTATGGATTTAGCGAAGTTTTACATTAAGCTGATAATCAAGAAAGAATAGTTCATGCAAGATGGACATAACACATTCTATTGACGTTAATAAAATGCCACTCGAACTATTTAGGTACTTCTGTATTAACGAAGCTCATGTACGGTACCTGTTAATGAAACTTCCTTTGTACAAGGCCCTGTAACATTTAAGAAACCTAAATCCTTTCTTGGTTGATATAATATTTATCTCTTTCTTACACCAAACCAAACTTAAAGTCATGCCTTCCGCACGACAAGGAAGTCTACTTTTCTTAGCCGCACTGCAAGAAAATCGTATGCAAGGTGTTTAGACTAATGTCCGACCGAAGGTTCGGTTTCGGTTTCGGCCGAGTTTCGGCTAAAACTCAAGTTTCGGCAGCAGTACCGGTTTCGGCCAAAATTGGCCGAAACTTTTGCCAGGAAGTTGTCGTGCACGCTTGCTTAACTTCGTTTCTCGCGGCAACGCTTTGGCGGACGCTTGCGCTCGCGGCCCTGTTCGGGAACTGTCGTGCGCTGTTCGGATATCTCCGATAAACATTTTGCTATGAGAACTTAATATGAAAAAAAAAATGTTGTTTTAATATTTTTAATATTATATCTATTAAATAAATGATTACAACAAACTTACTGTGTTTCCATTTCATGTCCTAACTAATGCAGAATAATGGGTAAAATGCACCAAATTTCAGTATTTTAAGGAATTCTATACTTGACCACGTGAGTTTCGGTTTCGGATTCGGTTTCGGCCAAAACTGAAGCCACGGCCGAATATTCGGTTTCAGTTTCAGTTACGGCCGGAAAACCTGTTTCGGTTGGACGTTAGTTTAGACCTGGTATTGCACTGAACGTGTTAAGCCACAAAAACGTGAAACCTCGTGGTTAAACCTCCGACCTTCTGAACTTGTCTATTCTGTGACGTAGCGTTGCTATTATTTTTACAACTACCCTTCCAATTAAGCGGTAACTCCGAACGAGTGTCGCCTTAACGACGATGCTAATTGATTTTCGTGTATATTTTAACAACACCTATTCTGTTTGTATAGTTTTGTAATTATAACCAAAAAACTTGTATTGCCTGCAGTTTTACCAAGAGAAAAAAAAAAATAATTTGAAATATTGTGGTAGTTAGTTTTGCAAACAGCAGCGGTTTATGTTATCGTGTTCTAGTGTCAATATTAGTTTTTAATAATTGAAAAGTATTAAAATAAACATTCATGAAACTTCTTTGGACGGCACGTTTGGCGCAGTGGCGGAGCAATTGGACTGCTGCGCTGCGTGTCGCGGGTTCGATTCCCGCACGGAACAAATATTTGTATGATCTACTAGTAGTGGTTTCGGGTCTGGGCGTTTGTGTATGTGAGTTTATATGTTTGTAAACGCACCCACAACACAGGAGAAATTCCTAGTGTGGGGCAACATTTTTATATAAAAAAAAAACTTTAGCTTTCAGTTTTTCGGGGTACAAATTAAACCTATCCTTTCACCCATATAAACAACATGAAATATATCAACGGTTGATATAATTTCTTAACACATAACATTTGTGTTACTCTAAATCTCATTTCATATAATGTTATTCAATTTAACGTTTATTTAATCAAAAATCATTATGTGTACATCTGAAGAATCTCCGGTTTTGACGAAATGTTACTGACAAATAAGCAGATTAGTATTATAAATGTAATCCTAATGCCCCACACAGGTTACACAAATTGGTAAGGTACCCTCAAAATTTGAAAACATGTACATGCATACTCAATTATCAAACTACCCTCCAGCTTTGAACAGAAAACCTTACACATCCGTAACTCTGAAAGAATCTTTATTCCGTTGAGACTAGGGCGATTTTTCAGGCGTAAATGTGCGGTTGTGACAACACCGCCCCCGGCGGTCGTTCAAGTAGGTTTGGTCAAGAGGGCGCGACGGAAACTTTTAAAGTGCTCCAAAATCCGGGGGTTGTCGGGGGATCCAAGTTGACCCGAGCAACCTAATGTGTCGAATATACTTTTGGCAAGTATTAAAATATTTTTTTATCTCGGCAGTTCCAAATCAGACAGACTGACTGTTTACTATGTTTAGCTTTATTCGGCACTGTTGATATGAATAAAGTTACTTTGAGTGCTCAATTACACAAATATTTCGCGAGAACGCTCTTAGGCATAATGCATAGGCGTAGTAAGGCGTCGGTAATGTATGGTGTCAGCCACGATAGGCAACAGCAGCGCCAGAAATGTTAACGAGAAAACAACGCCAATTTGACTGTCACATCTGTAGCTTGCTAAATATAAGTAATCTGTGGTGTTGAATGACATTTCACTTAATGTTATTAAAAAGAGTCATAGCTCTGGTATTCGAATAAGGCTTACAGAGATGTCAAGGAATATAAGAAGCAGAGAGGAGTTACCGTTCTGTATTTTTTTTTCTACCCCCATAGGAGAAAAGTCGTGCCTTTATATATAAAGGCACGACTTTTTTCCTATGGGGGATACATCGTATACGATGTTACATAAAAACATTAACATACATGTCTCAACTGAACACGATATTTAATGTTGATATGAACTTTCAACTAACCTTAGGCATAAATTAACATAGTAACCAACAAAATTAACGTTAAATTTCCAAGAGTTTTATGCCAACCTTCTTGAAGGCACTATTAATATATTCCCAAAGAAATATGTTCTTTGGCTCCAGTAATATGAGAGCAGGCAATGAATAAATAAGACGGAGTCAAAATGAACTGGGTCAATAAGGACAGGCAGACGCCTAGCTTGGATTAATTATTCATTTTGCCGAAGCTCGTGTAAAACTAAAACTGGCGGCAAAACCTCCAGGTAAATGTTGTTCAAGCTTTAACACAAGACACAAATAGCGTCTGATTATACATTCAGTATGTATGTTAGTGGCTTTCGTGTTAGTAGTTTGAAATTTACATAGGTGTTGTTTTGAGTAACGTTTTCGATTAAACTTTATGTTCGTATCGTCAAGGGAGTTGTGAAAAAATGATTCGAAAATGCTTTTTTAAAACTTTTTGTACAGAACCACTCTATTTTTATTCGGACCTAGTAAAAATATTGTGGCTTAACTAATCCTCGCGCGGATCAAGTTTGTAGTTTTTATTGTCAAATCGTTTTATAGCGCCACGCCTCCACTATTTCACAGCGCGCTTACAGCTAACAAATGGCGCCCAACGTGGGACCGTAAATAATTTATGATCAATAAACGGTTCACCTGCGCTTTAATCTAGTTTGCTTTTATTTGAATGTTATCAAAACGTTATATTAATTATGTACTCAAAGCAATAAACATTTTTACACGCGCTGTAATTATTCCTATAAAACCAAATAGCGTTACGTGGCTTATGCATTAATTTCGTACGGTTGCCCATATGGCTTTACTACGAAAAGTGCTCTAACTGTAATGCTATAAAAGCCACATCATAGTTAAAAGGACGAATGAATGGTTCACTGTACGTTACAAGTTCACACCGTCAAAACGGGTACCTAGTTGTGCGTGGAGTGAAATTGCGCCCAACGTTTGTCCACCGAAAAAAGCGTTGTTCCCACCAACAGCTCCCAAGCGATACCTGACCCGACTTATTCCAATGTGCTTTTAGTACCCTCCGACCCGCAGCGTTTGCTTTCACACAACCGTAAAAATGTTTTGCGAGAAATTACTGTTTGTTTTCCTGTTGTTGGGCTAAAAATGGCCTTATTTTGCCTTTTTTCTTAGAAACCGCTACCATCAACTAATGTAATTAAATATCATAATCAGCCTATAGTGGTAGTTGTTATCAAATTTTATTTTGTAACATGTTTTGGTTGCCATAACCAACCTTTAGACGTCCAGACGTCTTTGAAAAGTATTTCATTCACTTCAGAGTCCTTACCTCCATTAAATTACTTGACTGCAGTACTTAGTCTGACGTAACGTCAGACGTCAGACAATTTTGCTCCCGGCTGTAAGATGAAAATGTTTTGAAATATTCCATTTAAGTTTAGCCCAAGTTAAGAAACTCTAAAACGGGATTTACTCTCATCTATGTTACTATCTTGTTTTATTAAAATTATAAATTCTAGAAGCTTTGCGCTTTAAGCTTCGGCTGAATATCATTTTGAAAACAATACCTCAATTTAGCTTAAATATTCTGCTCCACTAAGTTAGTATAAACACGTAGATTGTTATAAGTTAATAATTGAATAAAACATGGAAGTATTTGCTATCCTCGTAATAACAAAGGACAAACAAATAAAAGCGAAGTGGCGAGTCAATTGGCGCCCACAGTGGGAATACCCTTTGTGCAAACTACTTTAGTTCCGAGTTGCGTGCGAATGTACTCTTAATTCTGTTCAATGTTATTAGGGTTCATTGCTATTGAAAAGTGAAAGAAAATTTATATTTTAGGACATTGTTGTTATTGATTTTGTTCAGCTTTTTTTCTTAGCTACTCGGTAGTTATCCCGATTAAATCTGTCCAGAACTACAATTTTGTCCTCTTGAGTAGCGTCTACCAATTCATGTTAAATACAGTATTCTTAGCCGGAATCTATATTAAGTTCCCTATCGCTTATCCAAACATTACATTTATATTCTACGGCGAAATCATCAAAGAATCCTCAATTTCATCTTTCAAGAGTTTCAGTTCCCAAATAACATTTGACTTCGATATTGACTATAACAGAATTCATTTAAGAACCAATACTGATGGTTATTTACTGTAATAAGCTTTGAATGAATGCTAATCATCAAGGCTCCCCTTCAATGGAGGGTAGGTTGATGTCAACGTACCGTTGATGGTATATTTAAAGCAATAGAGTATAATTTATCGTGCGGTAATGCACTTTAGATGTGTAAAGATTTTTGACTTGTAGACAAATTCGGAACGTCGCCATTTTGTTTTTTCATCAATCAATTGCATATATCAACATTAATATTGCCATCAAGCTCCAATAGATGCTTGTACGATAATACTGAAGCGTTGTCATAAGTTTTAACGTTTCAGTGACGTAAACAGGGTTTTTGACGACAATTTGATGGAAACATTAGGTCCTTGTTCGTACACTAGAGGAGCTTTTTCATTTTACTTAAGTACTTTTAACGTCATAATATTTCAAGTACGCTGTACGGTCAAATACGGAGAGTGCTCTCCTCTTATTTTTTCATATACTACTACAAAAACTCTAAATAATTTGCAATTTGTAAAACCAGCTTTATTCCCGAACCAATTGTTACCAAACAATACTTCGTTACCAAGATATCAGAAATTGAATATAACAGTAATTGTTTGCAAAACCATTTAATATCTGAATTCCTTCATTACGATTCCGCACATTTAATTTATTTAATGCCATAACACACACGATTCAGGAAGGACAATATTTGCTGACCATTATCGGAACTATTTCCCCCGAGTCCGTACTGAATACACCACCAAATTTAACAGCTAATATAATTTAAGCTCTATTTTTTGGATAGTAAAGTACGGTTCAGAATGCATTCGACGCAGACGTAAGTTGTTAATGCAATTTCAACCTTAACATTTCCTTCTTAAAATGTAATACAACATTTAAAACATCCAAGCAAGGGGAACGCAGATCATTAGCATCAGTCAAGTGATCATCAAATATATGTTGTAAAATTGAGACAATAAAGTCCAGGCTTGTTTGGCGTCCAAACAGGAGGGTGGACAGAACAAAAATATTTTGTTTGTCAATTATATTAAGAGCTTCTGTGTTTTATGTTGCCCTGGTACTTAGCGCAGGTGACATTTTTCCTTCTCTTTCATTCGCTAGGATTAATGCTATACTAGCTGTTCCCTGCAGCTTCTGTTAAAAACACAGAAATATACCGTGTGCAGGATTTGAACCTGCGACCTTCGGATTCAATACATCCGAGGCTCTTTCAAACCGAGCTACCGAGGTTCTTACCTACCGTGTCGAATTCTTCAATCCATTTCTATCGTGACGTTAGAAACAAAGGTGTAAAAGTAAATGACAAGAAAAGAAAGACCGTCACTGTAAATCTTGATAGTAATGGATTAGTTAACAATTTATAACGAAGTTGTTGCATAGGTGCCTCCAAAGAGACTCACTAATGCCTTTGTCAAACAGACAGGCGAGTCCGAAGCGATACCGAACCGATACGAGACGTCAGTCCGATAGTTCTGTAACGCTATCGGACCGCTTTCGCTTTTCTATGTTGACTGGATTCAAATAACAACAACATTACAAATAAAAACGTCACGCTTCGCATTCGCCACGCCTGTCTGTTTGACAAAGGCTTAAATAACTGATTTGGTTCCATATTGTATACTGAAAGCACATCGTTGCGAAACTTGGCCTTTCTTACATTTATGTTCTTGATGAGATTTTGTTATCAGAGAATAACTCAAAGCAAACCGAGTTATGTGTGGACCCCAGCGTATAACGTACATATTACAATATTGTACTCGTAGGAGTATGTACAATTGTGGAGCGCCCCCTTTCTCCTGCTTATTCTTCAAACAGTCTGAAATGCGAGATTGCATTTCGTTGTGAGAAAATACAATGTAAATTGCGAATATTTCTGGCAAATCTTTGTAAGAAATGTTATAATGCGATATTATTTCTCTGCTTTCTTATTTTGAAGCAAATGTGTTGTAGATTTTAGTTGCAATAGGATCTTAATAACAAATCACAAACAAGGTTTCTAAACATTTAAATGTAAGGAGAAAATTATTTGTGATCTATTAAATCGTGAGGGAGAGGACCGCGTCCACCTCGCGATCCAGCTGCCGCGGGAAACGCGGGAGACGCTCACCGTAGGCGCGGGCAAGCGGAAGATGAGTAATAGGTGACTCGCCATCCGATCCCCGCGCGCCTCAAAGCTGTCGGGACCCCCCTTAGAGGGTCAAAGCCTGCCGGGATCGCGGGACTGTATCATCATGTAACCGTGACCCTGGAACGTAAAGGGCTATTGAAGGATCACCGTGGATTTTAGTCAGTACAAGTCTGACAGTCCGGCGACACCGAGTCCTTACTCGATCGCCCTGGTTGAACAGAACTTCGGTCGGATACAACTTAAAAGAAATCTTGAACGAAAGTCGTCAACATATACATAAAACACTCCAACTTGAATATTTCAAGCGGTCACTCCATTATGAATTCATTGTTAGTACGTGAAATTGGGTAAAATGGCGAAATAAATTCTAATGGAAAAGAACAAGGGACGAATTTAGGAGTAATTTCGGAATGTTGATTCAATTACAGTACAATCGAGTCTTACAATATGTCTCATCATGCCTGCCATCCGTCTCGACTGAGAGCAGAGAGTCAGTTTTTTTCAGTAAGTGCACTCGGTTTAAGAGTTACAGGTCGTGGGTTCGAACCCAGCCAGACATGTTACTTTGTGTAATTTATTTCATCACCACTGCTCTCAAAACGATGAAGGAAAACACTGTGAGGAAACCAGCACTTCATAGAACCAAATTCGGAGACAGTCAAGACCTGTGACTTCTACCGGGCCGATATCTACCCAAACTGGGCCCGTCTGGTGGATCACTGGTCGTCTGGTGGTTCACTCTCAACAGCAACGACTGTGTCAGGTCTACAAATGACAGCCAGGACCAACGATTTCCCAAGCCATTTTTTTAACGTGGCAAAATCAGCAAATGAGTCCTCCCCACCCAGGGCAGAGCACGAGGGACTGTCAGACTTGTACTGACTAATCCACGGTGTCCTTTAATAGCCTTTTACGTTACGGAGTCACAGTATTCGTTAGTCCCACGACCCCGGCAGATTTTGGCCCTCTAAAGGGTCCCGTCATTGTGCTGACACTCTTTGAGGCGAGGGTGGAACACAACGCGCCGTCGACCCGGGCATGGTTCATGGTCGGACAGCCAGTTGCCCATTACTCGCCGCCCGCATGCCCGCGCCTACGGTGGCCGGAGATCGTCTTGCGACGTCTGTCACCGCGGGCGTCTACCACTGCGGCTGGGCTGGGAGCAGGACGCTGTCCTCTCCCTCACGCGTCCCGCCTCCTTCTTTATAATTTGGCTACGAGTTCCTCAAATAACATTGTTTGGAATATATTACGACGCCATCTTGTTAATATAAACGATCAATGATCAGCGTGGGCGACACATGAAATGCTGAATTGGACGGTGATATGAGATCATAACATTACGCCTTTGATTCCTGAATGTTTTGGTAGAGCACTTACACTTACTAATACACACATCAAAAGTGTCTAGGGATCAACATATATTTTTGCAATAACTTTTCTCCTGATTGATATTAATTAAAAAATTTTTTAAGGATTCATCAAATAAAGTGTTTTCGTTTGTCACGGTGACGATAAACCAAGTCACCTTTGCATTAATAAAGAAATTTGCCATTTTCCTAATAAAGGGATTTTTGACATTTGAACCACTAACACAAAAGTTCGAAAAAAATACTGAAATAACAGTTTTCTTTAAAATGTTATTGGGTAACTTAAACAATTAATAATCCGTGTTTCTACCGCGAACACTAACAACACAAGAACATCGGTTTGGCATACTCAAAATGAGTTCATCCAAATCACGCTGTGGAATGGCCGCCCATGTTCGTTGCAACAACAAAAAAAGGTCTTCTTGCGACTGGATACCCTCCATATTCGGCAGAGCTCTTCTCTGTACCGTGGCTGAGCGCCATGGAGGACGGTATCGCTGCACGACACGGATACAAGACCGATACATTCAAATCTTAACTCGAAGAGCTCCAACAATAACCGCCATGATGTTAGCCGTGAGGCTTCATCACTCTTCAGGGAACTTAATTAGCGACCAAACAGTCAGAAACCGCTTGCATGAAGTGAACCTTCATTCCCGAAGACCGCTACGGGTACCACCTATAGCAATGCACAATCGTAGGATTCGATATCAATGGGCTCTTGAACACAGAAATTGGGCAGAAGAACAATGGCGTTTCGTGTGCTTTTCTGATGAGTCTCGTTTTGGTATGAGACCGGATACAAGACGTATACGACACTGGAGAAGCCCTGGACGCCAACAGCGATTAAAATCCTGCCAGGAAGTCCATCCTTATAGTGGTGGAACCATCATGGTATGGGCGGGTATTTGGATCGGCGGAAGAACTGAGTTGATTTGGATCAGAAGCAACCTCAACGCTCAAATTTATGCTGAGACGATTGTATCAGACGTCATCGTTCCTCTACAAGTGCAAATCGGTCCCTTATTTCAGTTAATGCATGATAATGCACGACCGCACACCGCAAGAGTTGTAAAACAGACTCTCGCCGCAGCTAACATCAATGTCCTGCCCTGGCCTGCTCAGTCGCCAGACTTGAATCCGATTGAGCATGCATGGGATATGCTACAGAGAAGAGCTCTGCCGAATATGGAGGGTATCCAGTCGCAAGAAGACCTTTTTTTGTTGTTGCAACGAACATGGGCGGCCATTCCACAGCGTGATTTGGATGAACTCATTTTGAGTATGCCAAACCGATGTTCTTGTGTTGTTAGTGTTCGCGGTAGAAACACGGATTATTAATTGTTTAAGTTACCCAATAAAATTTTAAAGAAAACTGTTATTTCAGTCTTTTTTTCGAACTTTTGTGTTAGTGGTTCAAATGTCAAAAATCCCTTTATTAGGAAAATGGCAAATTTCTTTATTAATGCAAAGGTGACTTGGTTTATCGTTACTGTGACAAACGAAAACACTTTATTTGATGAATCCTTAAATTTTTTTTTAATTAATATCAATCAGGAGAAAAGTTATTGCAAAAATATATGTTGATCCCTAGACACTTTTGATGTGTGTATTTTACCTTTTTAAATTTATCTTCTGTTACCTTTCAACTGGAACAGTTTATCCTCGCTAGGCGCGCTCAGGCGTTGGCAACTGTGTCACAATTGTATTATTTTTATCTGATTTGTTTTTATTTTTGTTCCAAATAACCAGTTTTTTTTTTCTTTTTAATATTACAAAGTGAGTTTGCTCTTTATTTTTTAGCCTTATGTAATCTTACATTTATGTAGTTTCATAAAAATCATTGCAGTATTTGATGTGTGAATTTATGTAAAGTCGTAGAGCATTTACGCTCTTAAAAAATAACATGATGACACGTTGTAAACAAAAATTTAAAAAAAAGAACTTGTCAAAAATCGTAACAAAACTTGCAAATTACGAATTATACGAGTATCGAAGCTTGTCAAGATAATCCGAACTCAATAACTGAAATTAGGGAGTTTGTATTTTATGGTCGGTATTAAGGCGCGGCCGGAGTTAGGAACAAGAATCTCGTCAAAGGTCATTAGGATATTCATTAGTGTCACATATATTTCCTTATAATTTTGGCGGATAACATAAAAGTTATATTTATGGTGAAATTGATTTTTATTGGCGTCTAAAAAGGAATATAAAGAGGTAACGAGACAGGTTGGGGAGCAGTGTCTTTATTGGCCAACAGGGGGATATCTGAATCCGTAAGAGATACAAAAATAACTTTTTTGGGAGACATTTTTGATGATAAAAGTTTAGACATTTTTGATGATAAAAGTTTTAGCATATAAATTTTTTTGGTCAAATGTGATCGGTCTCCAAAAATTTGTGAAATAGGCAAAAAAACACTTGATGTGAAGTGAATATTATTGATAACATTTACTCGACTTCAATTGATGTGAAGTGCATTAAATAAAATAACGTATGATAAAATTATTGATAACATTTACTCAACTCCAAAAATGCATATAGGAGAGTGTATAAAAAAGTATTGGGACAATTAGACATGTGCGACATTTGAGGGTAGACTACAAATGACTGTGTAGTACAATTTTTTTTGTAAAATTAAGTCCGTTATCTCCGTTACGTACTTCGTTTATAAAATTTAAAGATAACAATTAAGCAAAAGTATTCTTTAATAATTTCGTCTCAGTAAAATTAAAATTGTACCATTTTAGACAGGTAAGGAAACAAGAAACTTTTTTCTGTACCTAATTTGCCAGCTAAGTGTCATGTCATACATTTATTATGAGCAATATGTATGTTTTAAAACCAAAAATGTTTAAAACTAGATCAAAGTTACCAGGCTCGCATGAAACTAGAGCAGCTGATGCATTCACAAGTTGTCAGACAATCACACATACAGTATTCATAGGACACGTCGGAGCGAGCCACAGATTTCAGTGGCCATCTAATGGCGCCCACTGTACGAGGTGGGACACTTTAATATTCTAGAAGGACATATACAAGTACCTTCATTTAGTAAATACAATAATACAAGAGTCATTCGGGGTTTAAGGTTCCTTTTGCACCAGAGATGTGCTATGCAGCTATACTGCGAAACTATGGGACTGTTTTCACTGATGCTAAGCTATGTAGCGGTAAGGTAAGATGTGCAGCCTGCCGGGGTCGCGGGACTCTCGAATTACCGTGACCCCGGAAGGTAAAGGGCTATTGAAGGACACCGTGGATTTTAGTCAGTATGAGTCTGACAGTCCCTCCCGCTCTGCCCTGGGTGGGAAGACTCATGTGATGATTTTACCACTTAAAAAAAAGGAGGATGCGCACCTCGAGCTATGCGATGTATTAATATTAGGGAAGACGACCCATAGCACGCATCCATAGCACACGTCCATAGCACGCATATAAAAAACACTAGCTGTACTCTGTCACGCTTCGCTGTGGCACAAAAAAACAGTTTTTTCGCGGTCGCGGATATGTGACTGATGCAAAAAAATTGATAAAAACAATCCTTGATGCGGATTATATATGATGCAAAAATTTCAGCTCAATCGGTGCAGAACTTTTTGAGTTTTTGAAGCGTACACAAATCAACATAACATTTTTATATATATAGACTAGCTGTACCCTGCCCCGCTTCGCTGTGGCACAAAAAACTGTTCTTAACAACAACAAAAAAATAGTTAAAAACAATCCTTGATGCGGATTATATATCATGCTAAAATTTCTTCTCATGTGACTGCGTCATTACGACTGCGGTTGTCAGCGAGTGTTATCCTCGCTTCCGGTAGATGGCGCGGTCACTGGTACAGAGCTGATCGTTAAAAAACTGTTTTTTTGCGGTTGCGGATATGTGACTGATGCAAGAAATAGATAAAAACAATCCTTGATGCGGATTACATATCATGCTAAAGTTTCAGCTCAATCAGTGCAGTACTTTTTGAGTTTTTAAAGGATACACAAACCAACATAACATTTTTATATATATAGATATATAGATATCTTAGTTGAAACTGTTTCCACCAGTGCTATGCTATGTGCAGCAATGAATATGATTGGTGGATATCAAATGCCTCCATAGCAACGTAGCATAGCACACCTCTGGTGTAAAAGCAGTCTTATGGTCTAGTTACATATTACATCTAGTGGCGATTCTGAAATGCTTGTTTATTTTTTTGTCCAACCCATTTTTGCTATTGGTGATATCATCTCTCGCTTTGGGTGGAACAGAAGAGGCTGTCGGTCTCGTACTGACTGAAATCCACGGAGATCCTTCAATAGCCCTTAACGTTCCAGGGTCACAGTTACGTGATGACACGCGACCCCAGAAATTAAATTACTTTAAACAAAATTAACTTTAGAAATATAAATTACTTGAATAAAATAAAGCTATACTAATAAAGTAATACATAACATAATACTGTTATGAGTCTATGGAATTAATTTGAAAACTTATTGATATTGTGGGAAAAAAAGTATGCATGTATCTCTCCGCCGTGTCCCTTTAATTACCTTTTACGTTCCATTTTCACTACTACCCGCTTGAGTTGTAAGTTTCTAATGAATAAACTCAGTATAAAAAAGGACTAATATCAAAGTCTAAGTAAAATCATTTATATCAATTCTTGCACCAGTAGAAAGTTGCATTGCCTGAGCCATACGGTGGTAATACGATGATGATACCCTTTTTAACGTGGTAAAACCATCTTATGAGTCCTCCCACCCAGGGCAGAGCGGGAGGGACTGTCAGACTTGTACTGACTAAAACCCACGGTGTCCTTCAATAGCCCTTAACGTACCGGGGTCACGGTAATTCGTGAGTGTCCCGCGACCCCGGCAGGCTTTGGGCGTCTGCAGGGGGCCCCGTCACTTTTCTGACACTCTTTGAGGTGCGCGTGGAACACAACGCGCCGTCGACCCGTGCATGGTCCATGGTCGGACAGCGAGTTGCCCATTACTCGCCGCCCGCATGCTCGCGCCTACGGTGGCCGGAGATCAGATATGATGATACCCTAAGTCTATTATTAGGAATTTTATCAGGGCAGTGTGTGGTTTTTTTAAAACGTTGGCCCACTCTAGTTATTTCTCCTGTATCGCGTGGGTATTACTAATTGAAAAAAATATGGAGATCAAACCCGCGACACGCTGCACAGCAGATTACTCAGACACTGCACCAACCGTGTAGAAGTGAGCAGCTACAAACATCTCTAGTAGTAACACGTCCTATTAAAGTATGACTGTAAACAATCCATTATTCGCCACAATTTGTGGCCGGCGACGCCATGTTTTATTCCAATCGACTGGTTCAGGCTACAAGTCAATCCCGCATGTATATGACAATCAAACTTCCATGTATACTGGAGCGACCCAGTTGCTCACTTTGAACTTATAGATGGGACACAAGCGGGCAACTTGCAGGCAACTGATGAGCTACAAATTGTGTTGGAAGCTGTTGAAAATTCATTGAGAATTATGAAGAAAGTATGCTCTTAATAGAAGTAGTAGATTATATCACAAAACTACAGTGCCGCTCATAGTTTTTGGGTTATTTTTTTTTTCGGTTTTTTATTGCCCGTGGTAAACCAGTAGTACCACGGGTAAAAAATAACGACATTTAATGGGTTTTTAAAACCTAGTACATTATAGATCAATGATAAAAACCCAGTTTGTATTGGTGGATGTAAAAGGTCTTTTCAGTGTAATCAGTCTCACACCTTCACACAGTGCAGGTTATTGTCCGAGAAGTGGGAATATAATTGTTAATTTTAACTCTAAAAGGAATCCAATCAACTGTAACACATTACAAATTGACAAGCACAAGAGTAATTAAACTTGTTGATTTACCCACTGAGGCGTAACACATTGTATCGACGGAAACAGAACAATGAGAGAGCCTCTTATGTGAACAACTACGATACGACTCAGTGGGCAACTAGGCGAGAGACGACACAAAATAATAGCAAAGTAAAAACCTTTGTCTCTTGACGATTGGTCATCTTTGAAGCCTGGTGGGTCGTAAAATGTACCTGGAACAATTAAAATAACTAATTAAATATCATAGAGGAGCTCGTGGCTAATTACAGCGGCAGAGGCCGATCTTCCAGGTTAAGCCGCTCTTGCCGAAGTTGGTCTGTAGATGGGTGACCATCTGTCATAGCGAGTTTCCTCCGTGCCTCGGAAAGCACGTAAAGCCGTTGGTCCTGGCTGTCATTTGTAGATCTTTGACAGTCGTTAATCACATTTAGAAGCTCGAAAGTCTGACAACCAGTCTTACCACGAGGTAGCGTATTACCCAGTTACTGGGTTGTGGAGTTCCAATAGGCAGTCGCTCCAAGCGAAATACTGATAATAATTATTCAGCTGCATCTGGTTCGACTGAAAGCCAACCCCAATATAGTTGGGAAAAGGCTAGGCAGATGATGATGGTCTAAAATCTGTCGATGTGGTAAAGAATTGTCACTGGCATTCCGAAACAAATAAAAACATTATGTTGAATTAAGAACCTCCTTTGTCTTATAAAAGAAAAAAGTCTAGTCAGATGATGATGAGACTAAATGACATCCGAGTCTATAGTCTGTGCAGTTTTGGCAGTGCACCAGTCAGTCGCGTGGCGGACTCGGCAGCGAGCGCACGTCCCGACACGCCCGTCATAATGGGACGCTGAGTAGCGGCGCCTGATAACGTCGTGACCGTTTCATTTGTGCAGCGAATGGCTTTTAATCTGGCTTGTGTTTGAGGTGCTTTGGATTCAGATATATTTAACCCTTAACGACCCAGTATGCTTTTCCAACGTAACGGACCAGTAGTGTCCATCAGACACATTACATAAATAAACTAATTAGGAAAAATATACAGTTATTTAAGTAGACTATTATGTGTTTTGGTATTATGATAATAGCTGTAGCTTTGATGTGTATATAACTGATCATGTTTTTCTTACTATTTACTTGTAAAAAAATATTTTTCAAAGTTTTGAAAGAAAACGTTACGGTTCATATATCGTAAAACTACTATAGATGTTTTTGATATTTTTGAAGGACAAATTATGACAACGCTTCTTCCTTTCCGCAGCAGGTTCATATGACGAGGCTGTAGTAGGTTCCTGTGACATTCCGCATGGCTGGTAGATGATAATGATAACGTATCGTTACATCATTTTGTTTTGTCTTCTCATTATAAGAGGCATTACCAAATCAGTTGCGATTTTACGTAAAAAGGTTTTTTTGTGTATTCTTATTCCGTATGTACTAATAAGAGTTAAGGCTTTCCATATAATTAGTGTAATGCCTACAACGTCTATAATACTTCGAAAAAATTTAAAGTATCGCAGAGCACCTATTTGTTTTACGTTGTACAGTCATGATCTATCTGGTAAAGCGTATCGACATGCCTTCGTGGAGTTTTAGTATTTTATCTCAGATTTATCTGAAGTGCAATTAGTGCCATAGGATCGAAGACATGTGGCGTCTACCAAACTGCATTGGGCCCACATGGTGGATTACAGCACCTCTCATAGAAAAGAGGCCTGTGCCCCAGCAATTGGAGCATCGGAGCATTTATGGATTATGTTTGTTTAGCTCATCGTTTGCATCAATTTCTTTGTCGTAATGCATCGTAAAAAAAATATAACATCACGGTCCTTTTTGGTTCATATGAGACTATATAATCGAATCTGTGTTATTTGATTTATAGCCATTTCTTAGAACGTATGAATGAACAACTGCTTTATTATAACAAACGTTTCTAAGCACCTATACCACAGCCTAAACAAACAAAATGCAAGTACAAAGACAATGATTGTAACAAAAACAAAGGTCTTAAGAGTTGCAATTGGTTACCCGATACTATGTGATATTGGTGTATGTAAATAAACAATCTAATATGGAACTAGAGTCAAACAAAATGTTACTGTGTCTGTTGGACACTTGTGGTTTGATACGTTACTTTTTTAGTTTATTATTAATATATTTTTAAATAACCCCAGTACAACAAAAAAACTTACAGGTTTAGGTTTGTAAAGAATTGAGGATAGATTAGATAAAAGGTCGATTTTCAAAAATAAATACTTTAGATTTTATTAGGCTTCAAACGCAAAATAGTGTCCGCGAGACACTTGTGGGTCGTTAAGGGTTAAATGTAGCTACCATGTCTTGCCTGTGGAAGACAGAAATTATCCCACGAGAACGTAGTACCGGTATAAAATTGATCTCATGACCTAACTCAGGTCCCGGGGTCGCGGGACTCACGAATTACCGTGACCCTGGAACGTAAAGGGCTATAGGACGCCGTGGGTTTTAGTCAGTACGAGTCTGACAGTCCCTCCCGCTCTGCCCTGGGTAGGAGGACACATATGATGATTTAACCTCGTTAAAAAAAGAACTACTCGTAACTCAGATTACTGTCTATTCGTTATCGCATCTAAAAAGATTCCACACTAAATCGTTTTCGCATTTATATTATAATGAAGAGCTGTTTACAGTAAAAGTTAAAAATAACTATTTCAATTAGATGAATACACATCTAACTATTCAAAAGCAGTATATATTTTTTTCCGTCGTCCCACTTTAGGAATTTCTCCTGTATCGTGGGTGCGTTTACAAACATAGAATCGCACGTACACAAACACAGACCCAGAACAACTACTTTTTTTTTTTTCAGGTTGGCAAAATCATCAAATGAGTCCTCCCGCCATGGGCGGGGCGGAAGGGACTGTCAGACTCTTACTGACTAAAATCTACCCGTGTTTCTTCGGATGCCCTTTACGTACCGGGGCCGCGGTATCCTGTTTTAAGAAAAAATCTGCGACCCCAGCAGGCATTTGGCCCCGTAAGGAGCCCCGTCGGTAACGCGTGAAACACGACGCGCCACCGACCGGGATTGGTCCTTGGTCGGACGGCGAGCTTACCCATTACTCACCGTCCGCAAGCCCGCTCCGCCGCTGTGCCCTCTGCTATTCAGAGGGACACGCGTTGGAGCATCCACCCGACAGGCTATTCGCATACGGGCAAAGAGACCCCTTAGGCACACAGTGCCTAAGGAAGAGTTTTTGCCCGCATCCCAGGGTGCACCGGCCCGAAAAACTGGTCTTCCCCCCGGACGTATCCGAAGGGGAACTCCAGTCGACGGGCGCACGTGGAGGTTTCCTGTCTTAGCACCCCCAGAACAACTACTTACAGATCATACAAATATCTGTTCCGTGCGGGGAAAATGTCAAAAATCCAGTTTACGTCACAAAAACTGGAAATTCATGATAAGGCCTCAGACGTCACTCTGTGGCTTATTTAATCTGGATAATTGATCATGTTTTTTTTTTATCGTGGTAAAATTATCAAATGAGTCCTCCCACCCAAACTGTCAGACTTGTACTGACTAAAATCCACGGTGTCCTTCACTAGCCCTTTACGTACCGGGGTCACGGTAATGGAAAAGTCCCGCGACCCCGAATTGATCATGATGCGGTAAAAATCAGCGTCTGTTGTCTCCCGTGCAGAATACTCCATTGCAGCGCGTCGCTGCACTTCAAAATCGACCGGAAAAACACCCGAAAGTACCGGTAAGACTTCGGTGCTGACCGTCCTATACGCTTTACATAAGAATAACAGAGCCAAACGCTGACTTTGAAGCAATTTAAGTCGTGCCACCCTTATCGTGGCCCTGTCGGCCCAAACGGTGGCTCCGTAGCACATACAACCCAAGTAAGTTGCCCCGTAAATAGTTATTAAGGTTAAAAAAGACAGTCTCCATGTAGATTTTGATATTCTCTTCAATACAAAAAAGTTCTCTATTTAGCTTTTGCACCAACAGTTTTAATATGTTACTGACCTAGGTTACTGACTTTATAACATTACACCACTATATAAGTCTAGGAGTGTACCTCCACTCCGAGAGCTCCTCCATCCCTTTCAGCTAGATAGTCAATTAAATGCAAATGTCTGCAATCGAGACTGTAACTGACATTTATTATGTTTGTCTAGCTTTCTTGAGGAATATGTTTATGTAGTCTGCTGTTTCTGAAATTTTTCTTTTCCACGAAGTTGGCAAAAATCTTTTACACCATACAGGGTATAAATCATAATATTGCCTCCCATAACTCACTACGTAACCGAACCATGAACTTAATTAAGATAGTCGGTATCTCCCGCGACGTAACTCATGGGAAGCTATGTTCTGACAGTATCTCTTGACCAGAATGCTGACGATTACTTGGTAACCTCCCCAAACCGCTGGCAGCCTGGTAGAAACGGTTACAATCAGCTGATAATTTTTACAATATTGATCCAGTTGGAAAGAGGTTGAGGCAACGAGGAGGTAGCATACCTACTCTGTTACAGTACTATTATACAGGGTGATTTGTAATTTGATGCGGTCCTTGAAATGGGTGATACTAGACCTTATTTGCAACAAGTTTAAACCCACCAACATGGAGTCCAAACTGACTGGTTTTGGAGATATCGAATTTTAAAGATTCTACCTCATTAAGTGCTTATTGATAGAAATTAACGATGGTCACCACTTAGAATTTATACTTTCCTAATAGAATATGAATGACTGAATCTAGTGAAAACAAGTTTGTTATAAAACTTATCATATCTTAGGAAAAAGTGTCATAAAGTTTCTGTACTGAAGTTTGATTTTCGATGGTCGACAAAGCGCATACTACGGATTAGGCGCAGTCTAACCCAGCGATCCGAACAGTAAATAAACCACAACTAGACTGACTTTTTCGGTTCATTGTTTTTCAAAATCGCTGTAAATCTAATATTTGTCAAAATAAAATGTCGTCTAAACACGCAAATACCAGCTGTTTGGTATAGTTGAACATCGGCGTCGTCACCAGGAGCGCATAGCATTGCGCAGTGCCTTTCACACCGCGCCGCGACCGGCCCGCCCACGCGCGACACTACGACTTTCTACTATTTGCAACTCTGTCAGTTCATAGGCGCCTGGTACTTGGCGATGTCACCATTAACACCATTAACAGCATAACAATGTCACCATTGTTCGCGTTCCGATCTATTGTTGAAATGGCCGATATATTTGACTAGCTTCTGGCCGCGGTCTCACCAGCGTCATGTTAGGCCTTTGGCCCTATAGAGACCCTGTCAGTTTCCTTGGTGAGCACGGGCCTTGTATTTGGCGAGCTATTCATTACTTACCGTCCGCAAGCCAGTGCCTATAGTGGCCAGAATTTTACCCCGTGGTGTCCGATGCCTTGGGCGTCTTCGGCGGTGTGGCATGAGGTAGGGGATGACCGTCCCCGCACTCGTTCTAACTGCTCTCCATTCCCGTCGACTGCCGTTAATCCCTAAGGTACCTCCCGAAACAACCGTGTCAGGTGTGGACTTGCGTCAGGCGAAATGTGATGGCCTCTCCAACCACTTCCCAAAGAGGGATCTTACCGCATCAATTGTGACATGCCCAGCCCATCATTATTTTCGCTTCTTGCCCGTAGTACAGTTGGCAAGGAGTTTATATATTTACAAAGAGCATTCAAATTACCCTCTTACGAAGGCAGTGATACGCTTAGATAAGAGAACTTACTTAGCACTAAGTATGTTCTCTAACTTAGCTTACGTAATTAGTTTTACTTAAGTATATTCTAAGAGATTTCTAGTTTCTACGCTAATGAGATGAGATACGTACTAGTTAGTTTACTTAGCTATGTGTGTGCAAGTAAGTTGCGTTGTGTAAGTAAGCAATACGCAGATTTCTAAGGGATGTTTCGTGTCTTGTCTCCTTGGTCTAGTAGTTGTAAACGCGACTGCTGAGCGAAATGTCCTGGGATCGATTCCCAGGTCAGACAAAATGATATGGTATTTTTTTTCTAATAAGGATTTCTCAGTAGAAGTCTTAATTCGTGCAGTAGTTATGCCCCACATTACTTTTTTATTTATCGTGGCAAAATCATCAAACGAATCCTCCAACCCAGGGCAGAGAGGGGGGGACTGTCAGACTCGTATTAACTAAAATCCACGGTGACCTTCAATAGCCCCGGCAGGCTTCGGCTCTCTACGGGGGGGGCCGTCATCATGCTAACTATTCCAACGAATTGAAAACCTCAGCCGTCTTACCACAAGAAAGATAAACAACTGTTGAACACTTGTCTAAACAAAACTGTCAACGTCGAATCGACATTTCACGTTGATTGATATCATTATATCAGCCCGGGATCACCCACTGCTGGGTATAGGCCTCCCCCTTATTATGCCATATCTCTCGGTTCTGTGCGTCTCTTATCCATCTATTACCCGCGATCCTGACGATATCGTCAACCCAACGGGCTTTTGGGCGGCCCTGGTTTCTATGGCCGAACCTTGGCCACCATTCGGTCAAAACCCTACTCCATCTGCCATCTCTGCGTCTAGCTAGATGCCCTGCCCAATATGTTGACTGATATAAGCGTCGTTTTCCAGTTACGCTTTAAAAAGGCGGTTAAAAATTGACGGCAGTCGCGTCACTAGTCGTATCGTCCAATACTTTGACCGAGCCCTAATCCTTAATTTCCCCGGAACTCCAATCAGATACAATCAAAGACAACCGATAGTGATCTCCCTCGTGTGACGTCGACGATCCGCTGATTTACGGACATAACGGACCCGGATTAAATGGGATTCGGGTTCGACGTACAGGGTGTTTGGACAGACGATGTCACATCGAATTAAAGGGATGACATAAGTCTAGTCCCCGACCTCAGTCGATTGGACTAGCTTGCGACAACACGCGACTAGTTTTGGTTGTACTTTTAAAACTCTTGTTGTTCTATCGGGACGAAGGAAGGAAGCCGACATTTTTGGCAACTAGTACCGTTTGTAAGAGTTTTCGATTGAACATGCAAGTTGTTTATTTTCTTTCGTTTTTAAAATCCTGTCTAAAGTATTTTCCCGTGATTCGTATTTTGGTTGTAACGATTGTAACGGAATTGTGATAGATCTATGGAAAGAAAAATTGTTAATGTATCGAGTACAAAGCCTTAAAGATTTATCAGTTTTTTTTTTAATTAGTCGTTCTCCTTAAGTTTGCCGTTTTCTTTTACTCCCAAGAATTTGATTCTTATTAGCAACACTATCGAATGGTGTACCTAATAATACAGAGAGAGTTTTTTTCCAAAAACAATCTCTTTTGATTCAGGCTAGGATTATTGAATTTTCTAAAATCCAATAATACAGTTTTACTTTTCGTCTAAATTGGCCTTCAACGTTTTTCGATATTTCACCCTTCTTACACCTTTTCACCCTATTTCAATATTTACTACTATGTACTACCTTCGATATTTCGAGAAATTTAACCCTGTATTTTAAACTTGCCAAACAAACGTTTTCCCAGGCCGTTCTCAAAAAGCAACTACCTCACACATATACTCATCTCTTTTTCTGCCTACACAGAATCGTCCTCACAACGAGCACTGCAAAATGTAGGCTGTGCCAAAATCGATGGCGAGAATTAACTGAACGCTGCAAGTAGACGTTGTAACATGTGGCCGGAACCTATTTGTATGTAGATTAGAGTTAAAATGGAGCTAAAGTAATGTTGACTGGTTTGAAAGTGTGAAGTTGGTTCTTAAGTTTTTGGATTTAAAACCACTGTGCAGTGTGTCTCGGTTTCGATTCGATCCCCTCACGGGACAATTATGTGTTTCCTATGCGAATAGTTATTCCGGATTTGGGCGTTTTTGTATGTGTTTGTAAACGCGCCCACGATACAGGAGAAATTTCAAATATAGAGCAACGTTTAAAAAAAAACACGGTAGTTGAATTTAATCCTACAGGATTCGTACTTTTTGAAACAATACCATCGCTCCATTCCCAAACCACTGCAACTCCTGAAAGTTAGAATCAGACTCCCGAAAAGTGAATTTGACTGTCTTGGATCTTACGAGGGCGTAATCTTCAATTTATCACTTATGAACATACAGTTGGTTAGGGATTCGAACTGAAAATAATAATATTGTCAACACGATTGGACAGTTGTCCGTACTCTCGATGTGTTGTAAAAACTCTTGAATTCGAATCCGAAAATCTACGGTCCCATGGATCTGTGATCATTCGGACGTGGTGGTAGTGACACATATTGCCCTAAGGAACTGTACTATGTTCCCTTTGCGGGCCTGTATCTATCTTGGCGGACTTAGAAAGTAGACCCCTTGCAACGTCTAAGTCAATTAACGAAGATAGAGGCTAGTCCAAATGTAACTTAAATATATAAATGGACTTATTATATTCGGATTCATGAGTTTTGCAAACACAGTCAAAACATGTTTTCATTCATTTTCAGTTCGGCTTCTAATTAATCTATGGCCAAAAGTGAAAGTAAGAAGGCCTATAACTTCAGTAATGAAGAATTTACAATATTTAAACGATCAATTAAACGTGGCCATCTTTTGAACATAAAAGCATTATTTAAACATTGAACATAGCAAGCTATGTAAAGATTGCTATAACATCTTTCTAAAAATTTTTGATCAAATAAACTATCAAAAGTATGTGATTCCCAGTACAGTCCACGAAATACATTAAAATTCTACAGAAATCTACAAAGATACAACTTGAAAGATAAAAACAAAAGACTGATATACTAAAATACCGCAACTGGCTCCCAGTAGAGACGCGCCTACAACGACACAGAGTAAACATCCACAGCAGGCCGAGTACATACAAACAGCGGTTCAATGGCGGTGGTAGGCCTCATCAAACAAAGAAAATGGCACCAGTTATTTGGCCCCCAGCTGTCAGTTCCGGGCCAAAGCAACTCAGACAACTCAGGTTACGTAATCGAAGTTGAACGTAGTTCGTATGAGTTATCATAGATGGCGCTACTTTTTGCTTGTATAAAGGAAGTTTCTACAGGCAAAATATTCTGATGGGCGTATCTCATTGACTTATATCGTAAGAACAGGCCCAACCAAACAACGAAAATGCCACCAGTTATTTGGCCTCCAGCTGTCAGTTCTGGGCTAAACCAACTCGGACAACTCAGGTTACGTAATCGATTTAAACAATGTAGTTGTACGTAGTTCGTATGACTGATCATAGATGGCGCTACTTTTTGCTTGTATGAGGAAGGTTTAGGCAAAATGTTCCGATGGGCGTATCCTTCCTTTTGCCGTCTGGCTCAAGAACACCATTCTGCCAGGATTTCAGTACCAAACAGTTTTTAGTGACTTCCAGTTGTTTCTGGGGTAAGATCACTCCTTTCACATTAACATATTGACAAAAAAAAAATTACCATTTCTCTTTCGTCCAACGGTCGTGTAATACGCAGACAAAAAAGTATTTTGAATTATATAGATATAACTTTCTGTATTTCTTAGCTAGAATCAGTCAGACTCCTATCTACTAAGACCACATTGACACAAACATTTTTTATATTCCACAACGCCATCTAGTCCCAAGCTAAGCAGAGCTTGTGTTATGGGTACTAGACAACTGATAAACATACTAATATATTTCTAAATACATACATATTATAGATAAATTACACCCAGACACAGAACAAATGATCGTGCTCATCACACAAACATTTGTCCTGGGTGGGAATCGAACCCGCGACCTCCGGCATAGCAGTCAGGGTCACTAACCACTAGACCAACAGGCCTGTAAATTGGGGAAACGTTAGGCAGATGACGTGTGGTAAGATCATACAAAGTGAGACTACGATAAATTGGTTTTGTATAGCTCGATGTGTAACTGTTTCAACTTACGCGGTTTATCACGCTGTTCCAGAGAGAACGCGGTAAACACACCGCGAGTTGCAAGACCTAGCCTTCTGTACTTCTCTACCGCGTATAGTGCACACGTGCGACCGCATCCATCAACGTCGGACATCGGACACCCGACGCCGCCAGTCACTATGAGCGCGACTAATGCACGGATGTGTCCGACAACTCTGACGGAGGAAACAGATGGAAGGGAAAGTGAGGATTTTGAGGTTAAACAGGGATTTAGTTCAGTATGTCCTATTTTGTTTACATTTTTTTTTAACGTGGTTAAATCATCAGATGAATCCTCCCAGGGCAGGGCTGGAGGGACTGTCATAATTGTACTGAATAAAATCCACGGTGTCCTTCAAAAGCCCATTACGTTCCAGAGTCACGGTAATTCGTTATTCCCGCGATCCTTTACGTCATACTCGTGGTAACGCAAAAATATACATAAAATATTATAATAATATAGGATAGTACAATTAAATACAACCATTTATAAAAGGTCCTATATAAACATCATCCCGATGCGTCCATTATAGCAATCATCCGTGCGCTAACAATAGCATTCCTCGAGATCGTACACGAGCTGCCACTGACATGGAACACGTGCGAGGAGCAGATGTGCGGACAGAAGGATCAATATAAAGGTTTTTGTTATTAAAACAAAACAAAATAAAGCGGTTTAAAAATAACAAACTTAATAAAACATATATAGGTCCGAAAATAGATTATCAAAAAATGTTTGACTCGTATTTTTTCTTTTGTTACGTAAACTAAAATTGATAAAGATACAACGCTTCTAAGGCCTCTGCCTCGAATTTTGCGGGCAGCGGGGCGGCAGCGGGGCGGCGGCGGCGGCGGCGCTCGCAGTTCGCGCCCGCCCCGCTGCCGCGCCGCTGTTTCCGAGGGCCGGTCCATTTGAATGTATGCCTAAGATCCTGCCGCTCCCGCGCCGCCGCCGCCGCCGCCCCGCTGCCCGCAAGATTCGAGGCAGAGGCCTTAAAATCACAGTACGTTACTCGGTCGATATAATTTAACAGGCTTTATGACGTCACAAGCCTCCACCTTCGAATTTCGGAGCGTTTTATATTTGTCAATATTGATTAACCGTCAGACTCGTACTGACTAAAATCCACGGTGTCCTTCAATAGCCCTTTACGTTCCGGGGTCACGGTAACTCGTGAGTCCCGCGACCCCGTCAGGCTTTGGCCCTCTACAGGGGGCCCCGTCACTGTGCTAACACTCCTTGTGGCGCGCGTGGAACACAACGCGCCGTCGACCCGGGCATGGTCCATGGTCGGACAGCGAGTCGCCCATTACTCGCCGCCCGCATGCCCGCGGCTATGGTGGCCGGAGATCGTCTGCCAACAACAACAACTGCCGCAATCTGCTGCTAGCTCGAATCATTCAATCGCTTATGATATAATAACTTACGGTGATGTTTGGCGCCATCTACTGTTGAAGTGTCAAACTTATCCACGACAAACTACAAAGTCTGCCGAGAACATAGCTAAACGGTGGAACTATCACTATCATCATCATATCAGCCCGGGATCACCCACCGCTGGGTATAGGCCTCCCCCTTTTTATGCCATATCTCTCGGTTCTGTGCGTCTCTTATCCATCTATTCCCCGCGATCTTGACTATCACTAGCTTCCATCAATTCAACCACTGAACAGCTACCTCACATCTGAGCCTTCTGCACTGTTTGATGTACGCATGCGCGGTAACCACGTGCGCGCCAGGTGCGCTTGCGTCGTCTCCCCGTCCTCCACACACCCCCTCAAAGAGCTGTCTGTGACTACTCATCGGATAAAGATGCATGTTTAACAATAGTTGCAGTGAATAGTTAGGCAGCATCCCCATGACGCGATGCCACGCGTTTCGACCGAAAATCATCCTTAACACTACGACATATGACATAAAACGTGCGATTGTCTACGGATAGATGAAAAACAAAACTCGCTCGCCACGACGACGTCAAGTCTATCGAATTGCATCATTATATCGTAGTAGCAAGGACGACTTTCATTTTTAGTTAGTAGAAATTGCAAATCGCACGAATCGCGTCATGAGCGAGCTCCCTAAGGATATATAGGATTTGTTTTTTATTTCATTGACTTACAGTCGGTGCCAAAAAGTCAATGAAATAAAAAATTGAAGCCGCCGACTTCCGAAAGAAAAGTTATTATGTAGCTTATTTTACCCTTTTTATGGTTGTTTTTGAAGTCTGTTACTTTTTTCATCAAATTTGATTCAGAATTTTTGAGACCAAAGTCGAGTTTGAACGGTGAGTTTTAGAAGTAGTGACGTAGTAGATTTTGCAAGAGACTCTACACCACCAGGTGACCTGCCGACTGCCATACAAAATCAAATCCCATTATAAAAACGAGCAGCTACTTCAATGCTGCCACCTGGACATTGGTCATTCATCGAACAATGCACAAATATTTGCTAACCCTACAACGTCCACTCCTGCGCAGTCACACATCTGCACGCTATACAATAGGGTATTTTATTTGATCCGCCAGTTAGAGCAGGTATTGAAAAATAATGCGTAAGTATTTTTTCTTTTTTTAAATCAATCAATATTGACAAACATTAAACGCTTCGAAATTCGGGGATGGGGACGTCATAACGCCTGTAAAATTACACCGACCGAGTGCCGTTTTTTGATTTGATCTGTTAACCCTGCCCCTGATTGGCTCTATTCAACTCTACTATGGGCATGCGCATTCCCCGAATGCCTGACCTCCATTCGATAATGTCAATTATGTGCGTTACGAAGAAATGTCGGTGAGGTTAAAAAAAATACATGTGGCACTCGTGGACTGCCGCGGTAAAGCTATTGCATCACATTTTTTATCAACTTATGCAATTTTCAATTATTTATTTAATTTATGAGAAAAAAGAAAAAAATATCGTTTACTGCGAATATTTAACGAGAATATCATCCCATCGTTGCTCTATGGGAAGTTACTCTACTAATTGGGTTATGGTCAGCCACGTCAACCAAGTGAAAAGTTCATTCATTCAAATTTTATTCATTCACGTTGACATGACAGATGTGACAGTGACAGTGTTTGGTTTATTTTCACCGCGCTCAAAGCCCGCGATAAAAGCTATGCAATAGCTTAAAAAAAGTTTTTTTTATTTTAAATGGCTCTTGTCTATTCGCCTGTATTTAGCACAGACGGAAAGATAAGCTCTAAGATGGAGCGACCTCACCAACGGAACACACTGAAAACTGTTTCGGTCCTGAAACGCAAAGGGCATGTGACGAGGGAACAGGGTGGTTTTTAGCAAGAGCCTGACAGTTACTTCCACTACACCCAGGACTGGAGGACTTATTTTTTTTTCAGTGCAATGGGTTTGCTCCATCGCTCCGTTAGCAAAGTATCTGATGTAGGACTAAAAACAGCCAATCTGGAGTGAGAGTGGGCGGGCCACGTTGCACGTATGTGCCCGGAGAGGTGGGCAAAGATTGTCACTCACTGGACGCCTCAGGGAGGACATCGCCGTCAAGGTCACCCGCGGCGGAGGTGGTGTGACGATCTGATCATGTTCGCGGGCAGACATGGCCAGAAATTGCCCAAAATAGAAAGGTTTGGAAGGAAAAGGGGAGGTTTTTGCCCAGCAGTGGGACACACCCTAAGCTATTAAAAGAGTTTGCTCATGACCTTAGTCCAGGTCAGGAGTGACATTTGATGATTTTTAGATCACAAAATAGTGGGTAAAAGTAAATAGGGACGTCGCGTCGGTCTCTAAAAGCCAAACGAAATAAACCATTCTTAAATTCAATGCCGTGAGTCCTGAAGATTCAAAGTACTCCGTCGAGACAGTCTGCAGTAAGAGAGTGCAGTTAGCATAAATCTGCAGTAAGCAATCGGCAGCCATTGTTGTGTTTTATAGCAACATTATACCGCAGTGGTTTATATTATGAAGGGTAAGCAGAGCTCTAAGTGGTTGCAACACGAAATATAATGTGATGAGTTATCACGGAGAGAGCAGTGTTCACGGCAGAGCGACTTGCGAGTTGTAGGTTGTAGGTTCGAACCCAACCAGGCGCATTACTTTGTGTAATTTATTTCATCACCACTGCTCTCAAAACGGTGAAGGAAAACATCGTGAGGAAACCGGCATGTTCTAGAACGAAAAATTCGAAGACTTGTGACATCCACCAACCCGCACTGGGCCCGCGTGGTGGATTATGGCCCACTACCTCTCACAGAGATGAGGCCTGTGTTCCAACAGTGGGAACATTTATAGGCTGATGATGATGAGTTATCATTTACAGGCTGATGGTATTGAGAAATTTTGGTAAGGTGTATTCTGTGCAGCAAGGCGTCGAATAGGATGGTGGTGCAGTGGTCCAGTGACTGTCTGCTGCGGTCCGTGTCGCGGGTACGATTTCAACACGGAATAGATATTTGTATGGCTGGTAATCTTCCATTTGATCATTTGTCATTTTGCGAATTAGGCCTTTCGAGAATTTGTCATATTGATAATCAAGGTTTTTGAGAATTTGCCATTTTGAATTACGCTTTTAGACAATTTGTCATATTGATAATCAAGGTTTTTGAGAATTTGCCATTTTGAATTACGCTTTTAGACAATTTGTCATATTGATAATCAAGGTTTTTGAGAATTTGCCATTTTGAATTACGCTTTTAGACAATTTGTCATATTGATAATCAAGGTTTTTGAGAATTTGCCATTTTGAATTACGCTTTTAGACAATTTGTCATATTGATAATCAAGGTTTTTGAGAATTTGCCATTTTGAATTACGCTTTTAGACAATTTGTCATATTGATAATCAAGGTTTTTGAGAATTTGCCATTTTGAATTACGCTTTTAGACAATTTGTCATATTGATAATCAAGGTTTTTGAGAATTTGCCATTTTGAATTACGCTTTTAGACAATTTGTCATATTGATAATCAAGGTTTTTGAGAATTTGCCATTTTGAATTACGCTTTTAGACAATTTGTCATATTGATAATCAAGGTTTTTGAGAATTTGCCATTTTGAATTACGCTTTTAGACAATTTGTCATATTGATAATCAAGGTTTTTGAGAATTTGCCATTTTGAATTACGCTTTTAGACAATTTGTCATATTGATAATCAAGGTTTTTGAGAATTTGCCATTTTGAATTACGCTTTTAGAGAATTCGCCATTTTGAGAACTTGAGACTCGGTGGCCATTTTGAGAATTAGGCCTTTTGCGCTTAAACCCACAGAACATCTATTCAGATCATTTTTTGATCATCATAATAGTGAATAACTATATTATTATTCTAAAATTCAGTAAAAAATAAAAACCGTATTAGCATTGACCTATCACCTTAACAGTTCTGACCTTTATTGCATGGACATAGAGCTCTTTTTAGCATGGACAAGCTGTTTCCATGTGGAATAGTGTGATCGCTACCTTACAAGTTGAATACTTGTGTATAAAGCCTTACAACCCCGTCCGCATCGAAATAGCATGACGATGCCTATACACCCAAAATTCTCCACCCTTTGTCATTCAAATAAATATCTTGGCTTTATTAACATACAATCCAAAACTCATTGTTTGAAACACGTACGTATTCGATCCGGTTCGTATCATAAATTGTTACGCAAATGTATACCTTATTTTCATCACCGTAAGATAGTATTGTGAATATTTATAGTACGGACATTACTGTACATAGCAGAATGAACTTTATTCCAGAGAAATGAAGTATATTTTACAATTTCTACGTGAAGCAAAAATTTGGCGAATACTTACATGCAAATTGAAAGAAAGCAGTACAGTGGCGAACAGCAGCCTCAGCATAATGTAAATGTTGGATAAAATCATTTATGTGTGATTTTACCAAACAGGGAGGATTTTTTTAGTTTTTCTTTGTTTTGTCGAATAAACCTTTTAAGTACGTTTTATTTTTTGGGTAAAAAATTCGGAAGCATATAAACTTTGAAGAAATATCTCGCACTGCTCCGCCACTGTCCCACCACCGCTCTCCGCAAAGCGGCGCGGTGGCGGAGCGGTGGCGGCGCGGCGGCGGCATCGTGTACAGGATACCTTTTTTTTTACGTAGTAAAATCATCAAATGAATGCACCCACCCAGGGCAGAGCGGGAGGGACTGTCAGACTCGTACTGACTAAAATCCACGGTGTCCTTAATACGCCCTTTACGTACCGGGGTCACGGTAATTCGTGAGTCCCGCGACCCCGGCAGGCTTTGGCCCTCTACAGGGGGCCCCGTCACTATGCTGACACTCCTTGAGGCGCGCGTGGAACACAACGCGCCGTCGACCCGGGCGTGGTCCATAGACAGCGAGTCGCCCATTACTCGCCGACCGCATGTCCACGCCTACGGTGGCCGGAGATCGTCTGGCGACGTCCGACGCCGTGGGCCACCGACCATTGCGGCTGGGGTGGAAGGAGGCCGCTGTTCTTTCCTTCACGCAGCCCGCCTCCTCCTTCGTGAGCATGACTGCTTCGCAGAAGTAACAAAAGATGATCTTGTACGGGGTAAGCAGATGCACTTTTTGCTATTAATCTCACCGTAATACCCAGCTAATTACGGTCCCACTACTGTAACTTAGACCTCTATAAAATGTCACTTACGGAATATCTTCCATGACTAAATAATTCTTTGAGCTCCCTATATATTTTGAAGCTGTTGCAAGCGCCATGATCGCGGGTTGACTAGAGAATGCCGGTGGATGAAAATGAATTGTTAATTCAAATTTTACAGGCTTTACAAGCCCCCACTCCCGATTTTTTATTTTATTTTTGTCAACATTCATATATTTTAACAAAAAAATATTATTTTTCATTACTTACTACTTACTGACGGACTAAACAGGATTTCAATGTATTTAGTCTGTCCCTATGCGATGAACCAGAATCAAAATATTATTAAAGTAAATATTGAACTTCAAACAAAATCAAAGCAAGTCCATTTGTTTCCTCCGGTCTCACATCGGCCGCAGCCCAAATAAACAAAAAACAATATGCATCGTGCGGGCATCGAACCCACGGCCCACCAGATCGCGGTAATGCCGTAACTAATGAAATGAATTGTGATCGGTTCGCGTCGTGTGAGGATGGAGGTTTTATAAGAATTTTAATGTTTGAATTTTTTATGTATGCAATGCATTTTTGGAGTTACATGTTTTTTCTTTTTTTTTAAAACGTTGCCCCACACTAGGAATTTCTCCTGTGTCATGGGTGCGTTAACAAACATATAAACTCACATACACAAACGCCCAGACTCGAAGCAATTACTTGTAGATCATAAAAATATTTGTTCCGTGCGGGAATCGAACCTGCGACACGCAGCGCAGCAGTCCAATCGCTCAGCCACTGCGCTAACCGTGCCGTCACGTCATTTGATGTTATATATGATATATAACATCAGTTATCGTGTTGCTCGAATAATTATTATAAATGATATAAAAATTAGTCGAGCTACACGATAACTGACAAATACTTGCACTGTCTGGACACTTGGACAGGTCAGTGTATCCCCTTTGTCCCCGTAGAACATGTCCCCATTACAGGGGATAAAGAGAATTTAACAAAATGAATTACTTTCCGCTGTCGACTCAAATCTGCGAGGTTCTTTCTTCAAAATACCATCTCAAATGCTAACGGTACTTGCAAAAAATTATAACATTTCATTTAATTTCAATTATTTTACCACTCTTGACACACGATACAAGTCTAATTTTAACCCGCAGCTTCGCTCGAGTTAATTAATAATTTGAAAATCCTTTCGGCGATACGTGGCGCCATCTTTTATCATAAGAACGTTATTTCTATTTTACTCAGAAACAGGGTCTATAGCCAAACGGCAAGCGATAATCGTTAACGCTCAGCAGTCGCTAATACATTTTCAACTGTATACACCGCGCATAAAGTTGAAAATCTATTTAAGGATTTTTCGGGATGAAAGTTACCATACTCGTATATGCATCTTAGTACACCTGACAATATATGCAAAACAGGATAATCGGTTCAGTGGTTGATGCGAGAATAGGTACGTAACAAGCTTAATTTTATAAGCACCACTGCTAGGTATTAGGTGTCGGTTTCAATTACCAGGCTGGGATAAGTGTTAATGAGTTTTTCCATTAAGAATTTCAGTTGATGGCAAAAGGCTCGCCCCATATGCCATGAGGCTTAGACATAACTGATGAAACGTGGCATTAATATACATATAAAACTCTGCACAATTACTAGCAAATGTCACACAAGAAAGTGCCGTCGACGAGTCAACAAAAATCCTGGATTAAATAAAACTTGCATACCAAAACGGTTCTGGGCCACCAATGCTCTCATTACGTCATAACAATTAAATGTCAGTTTGACAGCTGTCACCTGTCAGCTGTCACATGACGCCGCCATATTGTTACGCGCGGGCACGGCTCGTGCCTTCAATAGTAATGAGCATTATATTATGGTCGAGTCATTTTCATGACTTGCGGATGTTGTGGCTAATTTAATTATATTATAGGTTTAATTGTATAATAGGGACGTATAAATAGGGGACCGTGGTTAAGTAATAGTGGGCACAAGGGTGGATCTTCCATTGGTGATCAACTGGTGGACAGTGACACTGTTTAAAAAAAACTAATTCTCACGGTCCACCATCAGCACGCGTATGCATATTAAATTACACGTGAATACGCACACATTCGCATTAGCAAGAACGACGCGTAATTTAACATGCATACCCGTTTTATGCCGGTGACCCCTCTTAGACTTACCTCCCCTACGCAGCTACGCGTAACAAGAATGTCAGTGTGGACTAACATTCTTGTTACGCGTACAAGTCCGGGTGTCATCGCGTTGGTACATACACGGGATTGATGGGTCAGGCTATGCATTTAAAAGATTGTCAGTCAAAAACTTGGTTACACTTTTATTTTGACATCCAAATACTTGTCTCAGAACATACTTATCGTAAGGTATCCGGTCGCGGGGCTGTACGAATTACCGTGACCCCGGAACGTAAAGGGCTATTGAAGTACACCGTGGATTTTAGTCAGTACGAGTCTGATAGTCCCTCCCGCTCTGCCCTGGGTGGGAGGACTCATGTGATGATTTTACCATGTAAAAAAAAACGTAAGGTATCCGCGAGTAGCCCTAGCATTTAGCGGCCTCTCTGGAGACTCCTCCTCCTCCTCTCATACTTTCGGACATAGCCATCTACGCCCTGTTGGAAAATTCACCCTGTATATATTAAAGATATAGATAGAAAACATCCTAAAAAAGCACTACAAAAATATTCAAAACGAATAAAAGTAAGAATTTGCTACGGCGTAGCGTCGTAGCGCTACGTGACTACGGCGTAGCAAGCAGTTGGCTTGGGAAGATAACTCACGTAGAGGCCTAATAATGGCTAGATCAATATGTGATGTGGAGTATTGACACAGTTCCTTCTTCTTGATATAATAACACGCTTGTTTTACTTGGAGAGGTAGGCAGGTGTGTAACTCTGTAAACAATCTTGGGGCATAGAAAAGAGAGAGAGATATGAGTTTTAATCCAAGACCGAGGCAATCAAATCAAGGACAAAGTAACAGCAAGACTGTTCCAATTCTCAAAATGGCGACCACATTTCATCAACAGAATACTGGCATACTAATTGCTTGGAAATAATTGAGAAGACTTTGTTTATAACACTCGAGGAACGTTGGTAAAGTTAAACAAATAACAGTTGAACACGAGAGGAATATCTGAATAAATTCCAGCGTCTCCACGGACAGATGTAAATTGTGTACAACGTTCAATTTTGTTGAGATGGCTGTACTGTTTTTTTTTTTTGACGTAATAAAATCATCAAATGAGTCCTCCCACCCAGCGACGAGTCGCACTCATTGTTGAGCATTTTATACCGACTGCTTAAGCAGTTGCAACCGCAGCTTAAATAAAAAAAACGACGGGTTGCACTCTGGGAGTGCCGGCAGAAGTGAAAACTTGAATAGTAATTGTTGGAAATATCTTGTGAACAGATTTTAGTAAAACTCGCAAAAATGGTTGTTTATATTTCAATAATTTTCCAATGTGACGTACATCTTTTATAAACAATGTTACCTAGCAACGAATGTATCCAGCATACAAACTTCTTTAAAAGTAATAAAGTCACACGAACATTCACGCAAGCGCCCTGCGCCGTCCTACGCTTTTTCGGTCAGGGTCACGTGTCCTGACGCGAGTTTAAGATTTTATACCCATTACAGAAAAGTGCTCAACGCCGCTAAAGAAGTTTTCACTTCAACTCAACGCCGCTAAAGAAGTTTTCACTTCAAAAAAACATAAACACAGTACAGCACGGGTCGCGGGACTGTCTCATTAGACAACCGTCTCTCTGGAACATAAAGGGCTATTGAAGAATCACTGAGGATTTTAGTCAGTACGAGTTTGACAGTCCCTCCCGCCCCGCCCTGGTTGATTTCACAAAGATATAAAAAAAAACGACGGGTTGCACTCTGGGAGTGCCGGCAGAAGTGAAAACTTGAATAGTAATTGTTGGAAATATCTTGTGAACAGATTTTAGTAAAACTTGCAAAAATGGTTGACTTTTTATTTCAATAATTTTCCAATGTGACGTACATCTTTTATAAACAATGTTACCTAGCAACGAATGTATCCAGCATACAAACTTCTTGAAAAGTAATAAAGTCACACGAACATTCACGCAAGCGCCCTGCGCCGTCCTACGCTTTTTCGGTCAGGGTCACGTGTCCTGACGCGAGTTTAAGATTTTATACCCATTACAGAAAAGTGCTCAACGCCGCTAAAGAAGTTTTCACTTCAAAAAACTTGAATAGTAATAAACACACACGAACATTCGCGCAAGCGCCCTGCGCCGTCTTACGAATTTTCGATCAGGTCACGTGTCCTGACGCGAGTTTAACATTTTTTACCCATTCCAAAAAAAGTGCACAACGCCGCTAAAGAAGTTTACACTTCAAAAAAAAAGTTTGTCTCATAATAACAGTGGCTGATATTGAGTTAAACCCTTTGAACCAAGTGCCAACAAACACTTTGTTTGAATAGTCAATCAAACTTGTAGCGAGCGTTCGAATATGTTAGCACGCATTATTCCTTCGCAAAAAAGGATACATTTTCCTTCTGACGAACTCAGTTTCCCTATACGAGTACTTAAACGTCTTTATTTGAAGGCTCAGTGAACTTGAAAGGCTGAAGTTCTCAACAAACTGGATATTTGGATAATCAGGTGAACGCTATTCAGAGCATGTGCCCGTTTTATTTGTTTAAACCGAAGTTTTGTTGCAGAACTCGGAGTAAGCGAAGCTAGAAGCGGCATTATTGACAGTTTTCAGACTAACCAAACTTGTTACTGTTTACTGATACTATATCATCAAAGACCCAAAGAAGAACCAAAAACTTCGGTCGGAGTTACATTGTTTTTGAAGTGAAAACTTCTTTAGCGGCGTTGAGCACTTTTTTTGTAATGGGTATAAAATCTTAAACTCGCGTCAGGACACGTGACCCTGATCGAAAAAGCGTAGGACGGATAAACTCGCGTCAGGACACGTGACCCTGATCGAAAAAGCGTAGGACGGATGGAGAGTAGACAGCTATCCCCTCTCTACGGCGCGGCGAAAATGTATGCCTGGGCCTGCTGTTTCGTTTAGGCGGCGCAGGGCGCTTGCGCGAATGTTCGTCTATGTTACAGCGTGCCACGAATCGAGGTCGAGGTCGAGGTCGAGGTCGAGGTTGAGATCGAGGTCGACCTCGACCGTGTACGATAGCGCATTAAATGAATATTGTATTCTACCACATAAATGATAGTACTTTTATACTGATAAAGCAATTGGTGCAAAATTATTCCCTAACCATTTTTTTTTTGTTTTTTATTAGTTATACCAATTCGAATTGAATATTCATCGTTAAGACTGGACAACATCTATCGGGTCAGCTAGTTTATCGGGTTTTTATGAGTAAATCCTGCCTTCACCAGCTGCGGACACAGCTGACCGACTGACACGATTTTTTTTTAGTGACAACTGCCACCTCTAGACAGTATTGGTGTTTCCGCACTCTGTGGTGGAACTTGTACTGAAATCCTTGGAACTTGGAGCGCGGCTTAATTACTTTACAAGTCTTTGTTTGGATTTAAATTATTTGGCTTTTCCCCACGGCCGCGGAAAATAAAAGAAATACGTACTTTATTGCCACTTCATTACAGATGGTAACAAAGTAATTATTTTCAAGATAGAAAAGAAGAACAAAGTATTGTTTTTATTCAATTTTTATAACAAATCTATTTGTTCAGAAGCCTTTTATCTGCAAAAAAAAAAACGCTTTCACAAAGTAAAAATTCGAAAGATGTCAGTACTGAGCTAGCTAGCTAGTCAATTAGGGCATGCGGGCAGCGAGTAATGGGCAACTCGCTGTCCGACCATGGACCATGCCCAGGCCGACGGCGCGTTGTGTTCCACGCGCGCCTCAAAGAGTGTCAGCAAAATGACGGGGCCCTCTAGAGGGCCAAAGCCTGCCGGGGTCGCGGGTCTCAAGAATTACCGTGACCCCGGAACGTACAGGGCTATTGAAGGACACCGTGGATTTTAGTCAGTACGACTCTGACAGTCCCTCCCGCTCTGCCCTGGGTGGGAGGACTTATTTGATGATTTTATCACGTAAAACAATAAACTAGTCAATTAAGCGTCTGGAGTACTTGTAAAGAAGGACGCAGGTTCCAGTCCTGCTCGTAGCAGAATTTTTCAGTCCAATAAAAGCTGAACAACACGAATTTACAAAAGCATTTTTTTTAAATACACTAGTTGTTACCAGCAGCTTCGCCTGCTACAGCAAATTATCCGACGGGAGCATAAAATTGTTTTTTTTTTTGTCTTTCCAATTTATATTAGTGAGATTTCCGAACTTAAGTCTTTTCCCATGGAGGTAAAACAGGGTCGACGGCACGTTATGTTCCACGCGCGCCTCAAAGAGTGTCAGCAAAGTGACGAGGCCCCCCTCTAGAGGGCCTTAGCAGAAAACCTAATTTCACACAAAAAATCTTACATATACAAAAAAAAAACGACGGTTTGCACTCTGCAGCAGTAATTGTTGGAAATATCTTGTGAACAGATTTTAGTAAAACTAGCAAAAATGGTTGACTTTTTATTTCAATAATTTTCCAATGTGACGTACATCTTTTATAAACAATGTTACCTAGCAACGAATGTATCCAGCATACAAACTTCTTTAAAAGTAATAAAGTCACACGAACATTCACGCAAGCGCCCTGCGCCGTCCTACGCTTTTTCGGTCAGGGTCACGTGTCCTGACGCGAGTGTCCTGACGCGAGTTTAAGATTTTATACCCATTACAGAAAAAGTGCTCAACGCCGCTAAAGAAGATTTCACTTCAAAAATTCACGAACCCCCAAAAAAAACAACCTTATAGCAACAAGTCTAAAGTCCATTTTTCATAACCCAAATATTATATGGAAACAATAGTCTATCTACATACGATATTCCCTAGCCAGTACAATCTCCCGCGACCGCAGACGTAGGGGAGGCTCGTGTGTAGCCAGCCTGCCAGACGGACGGTCGTAAATGATGCAGGCCTGTTGTAGAATTGAGTTACAATGGATTTTCGCTTTAGGAGGCACCTGAATGGTGAATTTGAGAGCAATGTGGTCTTCATGATAAATGTGGTTAGCACAGTGGCTGTGTCGCGGGACTGTACGCATTACCGTGACCTCGGAAAGTAAAGGGCTATTGAAGGACACCGTGGATTTTGGTCAGTACGAGTCTGACAGTCCCTCCCGCTCTGAGCTGAGTGGGAGGACACATTTGATGATTTAACCACGTAAGAAAAAAAAGCGCAGTGAATGAGCGATTGGCCTGATGCGCTCGGGTTCGATCTACAAATAGTTGTTCTGGGTCTGGGTGTTTGTGTATGTGAGTTTGTATGTTTCTTAAACGCACCCACGACACAAGAGAAAAATACTAACAACAAATACGAAACTTTGTATGTCCCGTATTCAAGTCACATACAAACATAGACTTATATCACACTAGCACTTTTCCCGCGACTTCGTCCGCGTGGGTTACGTACTTTCCTAATTCCCCCTTTTCACCCCCTTAAAGGTTAAATTTCCAAAAACCCCTTCTTAGTGCTCCCCTACATTATAATAGGAAGCTGTGTGCAAAATTTCACATTCCTAGCCCCAGTAATTTCGGCTGTACGTTGATATGTCAGTCAGTCAGTTCTCCTTTTATATAATTATATAGATACACGACTGCCCCATTGGTATTATGGTCGTCCTGGGTTCGATTCCCGGGTCGACCAAAAAGTGCAACCAGTGTATTATACACCCGTGACTCGGTGCGCACGTATCGCCGTTGGTCCAGCGCCTAATCCCTCTCCGGTCGTGTCGGATTGCCGTCCCATTGGAGTATGACAGTTAAAGAACAAAGAGTGCACCTGTGTTTAAAGCTATTCCAGAGACAGAGGTTTCCAGAGGCGGCTTAATTAACTCTGAAATAAGAGGACGGCCATACCATCACATGAAAAAGAAAAACTGATTTATATACTCGTATCATATACTCTCTCTCTGTCAGTTGTTATTCATTAAGTTGCCTTTTCCAGCCTAAAACAATTCTCCCTTAAAACCAGAAACACAGCGAAGATTCACAGCAATTTCCCATTTCGTAAGCCTTTATATATAGCTACAGTATATAGCTTCCTTATGTGTAGTCGTGAAGCAAACGGGGCGCAATTTTCGAAGTCATTTCACAGTAAGATTGGTGAGTTCCAACGATACGGGGTAATCGTTGCGTAGTCTCATGGTACCCACGAATATGGGCGATGAACATAAAGAAATGGGGCTAAAGTTCGTAAATACAATTCTGTACATATGTTGCAGCTATAAAGCTCGTAGCTATAACAACCTTTTGAGCACTTCAGCTTGGTTATCTTGAATATTTGTTTTGATTATGACGAGAAATGGGGAGACGAAGTTACGAGCCAGTGCTTGCAAAGTGTTTTGGATTCTTTAAGTCAAGAGTGAATAGGTTACTTCTAGGCAAGCGTACATCATCGTCGACCACATCATTGGTTGCCTTCTTCTCAAAGTTGTGCCGGCCCAGTTGTATAGTATGGCCTAGATATTTGTATTCTTGCATAACCTTGCCTACTATTAGATAATTAATTACCTACAGTTCGTCAGGTGTCTCAAACATCTGCTCGTACGTAACCTCACAGACAATAGCATGTTATCATCCTGTTAACCTGTTATGATAATACAATATATGTTACATTTATTAGCAATGACTACGATCCTTATGCAGCATTAGGTAACAATGTCACAGTTAGGCTGCCCAAACATGGACTGCTCGAGTAATTAGCCAGATCGAGCAATCAAATTCTTCTGCTTGAAGCTGTTTTAGTCTTAACAGTCCTTTGGCGAGTGTACGGAGAGAAAATTATACGAAAATAGAAGTTGGGTAAACTTTTACTGACCGGGTTGTAATAATGAGCGCGGTTGCAGTCAGAAACTTCATCCAGTTTACGGGCGAATCGAAGTCGCCGGGCGAATCAAAGTCGCCGGGCGAATCGAAGTCGCCGGGCGAATCGAAGTCGCCGGGCGAATCGAAGTCGCCGGGCGATACGCGTCGAAGAAATATAAAATGCTGCGTCAGCACGCTTACTAGCCATTGCTAACTGCTCCAGCATTCTGAATCAACTGCTCCTGAAGCAGTGAGACTCCACAAGCAGCCCGTGTACAACGTTCAAATTTGTTTTGTTTAATGAAATGGCTGTACTGTTTTTTTTAGACTCGTACTCACTAAAATCCACGGTGTCCTTCAATAGCCCTTTACGTTCCAGGATCAAGATAAGCAGCCTTAGACGTAATGTTCTAACTCGTATAATACGCTAAAAAAATATCCACACATTATCATATAATAAGGTAACTTTCAGATGACACAAGAATAATGTTTTCTTTAGTTCCGAACCTAAAACAGCCGGTCTCTCAAGCCATTACATCTGGTAGACAACCACAATAACCCGAAGGTTCACAAAGGCAACATTAGAGCGACCCATTTGAATAATTGCTAACCTCATTTAGGCCCTAAGGCTCTGATACTAAACATAAACCTAGTTTCTCCTACACGTGTACAATTTCGTCCCGAACCTCGTTTTACAATACAATACAAATACGAGTACGTTTATTGGTTCAAAAAGTGTTAGGGTACAACAATAAACAGACAAAAAAACGACGGGTTGCACTCTGGGAATGCCGGCAGAAGTGAAAACTTCAATAGTAATAAACACACACGAACATTCGCGCAAGCGCCCTGCGCCGTCTTACGAATTTTCGATCAGGTCACGTGTCCTGACGCGAGTTTAACATTTTTTACCTATTCCAAAAAAAGTGCACAACGCCGCTAAAGAAGTTTTCACTTCAAAAGTGTTTTATAAACAGTCTATGTTAGGTTTACGAGTACTTTAGCTTTCGGACGCGACTTTGCCGGGTTTATAGCTGTTGCAAGCGGCTCCACGTGCTACAACTCTAACATTTTCCCACGGGAACATCAAATCGGTATAAAAACTATCCTATGTGTTAATTCAGGTTATAAACTATCTGTGTATCAATTTTTGTTGGTACCGACAGAGAAATCGTTCTTATTTGGCGTTACATTCGTGTTTGACCGCTATCTCGCCTGATAGTAAGCGATGATGTGGTCGACGGTGAATCACGCTTGCCTAGAAGTAACCTTTTCACTCTTGACCTGAAGATCCCAAGATAATATATTATTTTTTTTGGGACTAACCCACCACAATATTCCCAAACCACTGCAACTCCTGAAAGCCAGAATCAACTGAGCAACCACCAGAAAAGCACCGAGACAATGAAGCTCGATGTATCCCGGAGAATGAATTTACCTGTCTTGGATCCTGCAACGAAATTAATCAGAAAAGAATAGTCGAGGAGTAGGAAAAATATTTTTCCACTTCCCTCCATGCGAGCAGGAGACAGAACAAAACAAGGCCAATAGGCACAAAGGGACATCACAACTGGGAGAAGCCCTAAAAATGACTACTAATATTAATGGGTCCTAAATTGTGAGCTGCTATATTTTAAGATTATCTATTGAAAAATATTGATCTATGGGTCCTATTAAGCTCCAATGTATGTATTTCTCCATAAATGTTCGATGTAACAGACGAGTCATCACCCGAGCACATTGAAGACTTCGTGGCTTCATGAGAAATACAAAACAAATATAAAAAACCAAAACTGTAAAGTACGTGATCACATCCACACTCCTACTAATTAAAAAACAAACAAACCATATAAACTTGTTGTATACATTAATACAAACTTTATAATACAAAACTGAGCAGTCCCGGATGACACGAAATTACAACAATGTTATGAAATGTTATACAACATTGTATTGCCGTGAAAACTTTTTTATCGCTCGTCTCTTTATGAGACACAAGGAATAATATTAAAATTGTAGCAGCCTTGAGTTATAAACGTGTTCTGGGTTCGAACCCAAGCAGTAGACGTCCACTGCTGATCTAGTGCCTTCGCCCCTTCGTACACAAGGCGAGTTAGTCTGCGATACCCGCCTAGTGTACGAATGGGCTTCTTCTTAGAGTGCCACGCCGTACGACAATCACCAATTTACGTTCTGAATCCGATAACATGTATTATTAAGTTATTATGATATTAAAGATCTAGCTGGATTTCCAGTACTCAGCTTTACTTGAACGAATGTGCTAGTTAAACAGTGTAAACATGATATTTCAAGCTTTACAAGGAGACTGTCAAACAGAAAGGGGTATGCAACTTTTTGGCAACGGATTTTATTTTGATCGTATCAGGAGTAAATCAGTAGTTCTATGATTCCTACAAAAAATAACTCCTGATTACTAAGAACAAAATAAAAACCCGTCATATCTCTGGTTGGTTACGGTTTAGATTTCTTTTTTATTATTTTTTACGAAGTTCTTAGGTTGCGGTCTACTAATGACCAACATTTCATAACTGGAATTTAATCACACGCGTAGAAAAAAAAAATGATGCCAAGGTCCATACTAAAAGTTGCATACCCTTTTGTGACAAGAGATGATGCTCTACAAAGCTGAACCTTATACTACTTATCTTATTTCTGAGTCATGCTGACTGTTCGCGTGTAACGTACCTGAAAACAAAAGATAATATTAATAGTATTTATTACTGTTATCTTGTTAATGTTATTTTCATACGATTTGTCTTGTATTATAGCCATTGGCCATATAGCACGCAGAACTGATGGCCGATGGGGCCGTAAGGTTCTCGAATGGAGACGACGCACCGGCAAGCGCAGCGTAGGATGTCCACCCACAAGGTGGACAGACGATCTTATGAAGACCACAGGATCATGAGGGACACAATAAGTAATGTACCCGAGGTAAATACTGTGCTTTTCATTACGAATACGAGGAAATTAAAAATAAGAACATAAGTTATCAGATAAAGAAAAAAATTGTGTTGATCGAATTGTCACTTTCCCGTTTATATTGTTTTTAAAAATTTTTGGCCTGTGATCGTTAGCTATCCAGCCAGTATTTTTCATGTTCATCATTAAAAAAAATGGCAAAGATTTTTCCGCAATCTAAGTTATTTTAAAGAAATAGTTGAAACTGAATAATATTAAAGTCATAATATATTCTTAGGCCCACTTGCACCACAATCACTAAACAGGTTTAGCGCTAAACTGATTTAAAACATCGTTCTGTCTCTGCGAAGTTCAAACAATTTGACAGGTATACAGTGATATTCTAAGGCAGTTTAGCGCTAAACCCTTAATCGAAGGCTAAACCCGTTTAGTGATTGTGGTGCAAGTGGGCCTTAATATTTAATTGTAAGTAATTTTTATTGCGTTGTAATTTAGTGACTGTTTAAAGTTACAACATGGTTCAATAGAAACGTCAAAATAAAACTATTTTTTTTTTGTTAAGTTTGGCAGCTGTCAGTTGAAAGCGATTCTTCCCTAGTCCTGCAATGGATAACATTCAAACCGCTCATCAGGCATGTAATGACCTACTTTCAGAGTATGAGCAATGAAAAATAATGAAAAGTGTTGCTAGAAATAGCGACTTCAAGCAATTAAACGGAACATGACATGACACACCGGCTTGACTGATACGTCTTATACAATGAGTCGTGTCAGTCATGGCTTGACTGACACGTCTCATTGTCTCAGTCGTGTCAGTCATACAATGAGACGTGTCAGTCAAGACATTGCCTCTCTCGCGCGACTGCTGCGAGTTGGCTCTTAAAGTGTCGATAAGGCGTTAATTTGCTAAACACGCGATCTGGAGCTTACGGGGTGAGGTGCGAGTGGCAGCGGAACAAGAGTCAAAAATTTATAAAAAGACGTGTAAAAAAGTGTTGATATAACCTACTTGCATAAATAAACATCATTTTAATTTCATTTCAGTCGTGGAAGAATAATTTGTGGTGGAGGTGGAAGAAATTTATAAAACTGTCCGCTGTCACTAGCACCACACCCTAAAATCCCTTAATCGCTACCATTGCGAAAGAATAATTATTTCGTTTTAATCTTACACTGCAGAAAACCCACCGTATTCCCAGCATGAAAGAGTGCATTTTACAATAACCATTTAAATAATATTGAAATGTTCAACAGAAATTAGGACAAAATATACTGTTAGTGTAGAATGAAGTTAAAATTAACATAAATATTGTAATTATAAAGCGTTACTTTGGTTATTATAATCAAAATTTATTGTAACTGGATTTTGTGATTGTTGGAATTTTAAATTATGGCCAAGTATTTTATTTGAATGAGTTGAAAAGCTTATTTATTTAACGGGTCTTAATTATCATATTTCGGCGTTTGGAAAAAAAAAGGAGAAAAATTATTCGATGTTCCGGGTTAAGCCGCGCTTGCCGAGGTTGGTCTGTGGATGGGTGACCATCCGTCATAGCGAGTTTCCTCCGTGCCTCGGAAAGCACGTAAAGCCGTTGCTCCCGGCTGTCATTTGTAGATCTTTGACAGTCGTTACTGTTAGTCAGAAGCTCTAAAGTCTGACAACCAGTCTTACCATGGGGTATAGTATTACCCAGTTACTGGGTTGTAAAGGTCCGACAGGCAGTCGCTCCATGTAAAATACTGATATTCAGCTGCATCTGGTTCGACTGGAAGCCGACCCCAATATAGTCGGGAAAAGGCTAGGCAGATGATGAGTGATAAAAAATATCCCAAGCTTTAGCGAGGTCACGGTCTGCTTTTATACCATTTTAGATGGATATACATTCGAAAGTAACTATCACTGTTAAAATATTACGCCATCAACTGCTGAACGAATTTTGATAAAAGGTGCACAGATAACAACGCCCAGGTTAGGACATGGGTTACTTTTGGTCACAGTCGTACTTCCCTGTGGGATAATTTATGAACTAAAAGCGGGTGAAACATATTACAATTGAAAATGCACTCTAAATTAATACAAGTATGGTTGAATTTCCAATAAAAGTATTGTACACACCCTGGATTTATTACAGTCAAAGTAATAAATCCAGGGTGTAATACTCGTATTTTTACCCGACTACGGCAAAGCCAAAAGGAGGGTTATGATTTTACCGGTATGTATGTTTGTTTGTTCCCTCATAACTTCTAAACTTCTTATCATTACATAACAAATGAGGTCTCGTTAGAAGCGTCTCCGTTGTCCGCTGGTTATATTTAAAAGTTTATAATTGGAATAAAATATCGGTCAAATGAATACGTAAATATTGTTCTTGTTTTATACTTTTCAGTGCGCGATTTTTTCGTAGTCGGGTTTTAGTTATTTTAAACGTATTTTTTTTTAATCTTGGGATGTTATTACGGTAAAATGAAACACGTAAATATGTAATTATTCTTTGTGATTTTGAGACAGAAGAACTAGAATGAATTCTTATACATACATGTTACTTGTTTTTTTTTTAATGTATTTTTTTACCTTAAATAAATAAAATAGATATACAATGCATATACAAAAAAAAACCTTTTTTTTTGTTTCTATATTTCGTGACTCAAACTCGTCAAAAATATGTAAACTAGAATCTAACAATGTTAGGTTTGTCGTTATTTTACAGTTTGGCTGTATTTTTTTTACAAAATAACTAGAAAAAAATTCAATGACACGTCCAAAACTTGTAATTTGCGTACAGGACCGGTATTACCGAGTGTAAGCGCAAAATAAGCACGCAACCACTCGAGACATCAAAGAGAGCGTAATACGAGTGGCAACACTACACAACGTTACCAGGATTTTATTTAGTTGGCAATATTAAACGTAAGCTAAAAGGACTGACAAAAATCCCGAAAAAAAAATACTAAAAAACTTTTTTATTAGATGGCGCTATGTCGGGGTCGCGGAACTCACGAATTACCGTGACCCCGGTACGTTAAGGGCTACTGAAAGACACCGTGGATTTTTGTCAGTACAAGTCTGACAGTCCCTCCCGCTCTGCCCTGGGTGGGAGGACTCATGTGATGATTTTACCACGTTAAAAAAGAAATGTGTTTCCGAACTACAACAGTCCCGTGACCCCAGTAGCATACTATCAACTTCTTTGAGTATTCGTCATATGTCACCCGGAGTGGTCTTACAACATTGATTGTCAGACTCGTGCACTCTCCCTCTCAGACAGTGAGCTATGGATTTGCTCGCGCTCCGCAAGCCCAGAGCCTGTGTTGTTACCCGGAAATTGGACTGCGACCCACACCCCATATCTCCAACGGGCTATTGGGACTTGAGGACTACCTCTACCTCGTGCGTTCCGTCTCCTCTGGCTTGTGGAGGTCCGGTAAGCGGTCTCCACAAAGCGGTCTTGTCATGTATGTAAGTACAATACGAATGGAACTACTTCCATCTTTCGACATGCCTGTTGGTCTAGTGGTTAGTGACCCTGACTGCTATGCCGGAGGTCGTGGGTTCGATTCCCACCCAGGACAAATGTTTGTGTGATGAGCACGATCATTTGTTCTGTGTCTGGGTGTAATTTATCTATAATATGTATGTATTTAGAAAATATATAAGTATGTTTATCAGTTGTCTAGTACCCATAACACAAGCTCTGCTTAGCTTGGGACTAGATGGCGTTGTGTGATAGTTGTGGAATATTTATTATTATTTATTTATCTATAAATAGTAATATTCCTAGCTTTACTCATGAATCGTGTATCGCATGCCGTGCAAGGCGCCGCACTACCGGATACGTGCCGCCAGCGTATCGCATGCACAATTAAATCACAAGAATTATTAAAAATACTGATGACTTATTAATATTGTTCTAGTCATCTTTAATGCCTTTTTCAAACAGACAGGCGAGTCCGAAGCGCTAACGAACCGATACGAGACGTCAGTCCGATAGTTCTGTCACGCTATCGGATCGCTTTCGCTTTTCTATGTGACTGGAATCAAACAATTACATACATTACAAATAAAAACGCCTCGCTTCGCATTCGCGACGCCTGCCTTTTTGACAAAGGCTTAATTGAAAAGCTCACTGCTGCTAATGACAAATGGGACCAATGGGAACGTTATTTCTGAGTCACAGGAGAACCACCTTGAACAGAGGAACCAAGCATTTAATAAAACCTGAAGAGTTTTTTGTTTGGTTTAACGCGCTAATCTCACGAACTACTGGTTCGAATTGAAAAAATATCTTTGTGTTGGATAGCCCATTTATCGAAGAAGGGAATCAAATACATAATAACACGCTACGACCAATAGGAGCCGAGTAGCGGGAGTAAACCGCGGGGAACAGCTTCTCTTAAAAGCGAATCGTTTCTAGTCCTTGAAGTCAACCCATGCAGATGTTACTGCTTAGCCACGATCACATATTAGAACGGTTTAACAATAATTAATTTGGTCGTTTGGATCACAACGAGACAAGTTGCAGGTGACAAATTTTTTTTTTTTTTTGGGGAAAATCATCACATGTGTCCTCCCACCCAGGGCAGAGCGGGAGGGACTATCAGACTCGTACTGACTAAAATCCACGGTGTCCTTCAATAGCCCTTTGCGTACCGGGGTCACGGTAATTCGTGAGTCCCGCGCCCCGGCAGGACAGGTGACTAAATAGCAAAATCTCCCTACCTGCGATGTGTTCCCGAACACGTTAGATATAGTGAACAGTCTTCTTCTGGGTAAGCTCAATCCTTCGTAGAATTTGACTCTGTCATCTTTGACCTTGGCTTACTTTACGACTTTAGGGCTCTCAGAGCGGAGACTCTGCCAGGTGACCGACTGGTACCGTAGATGGTATTTTTAGACAAAACGATACCACAGCTCACGCTCAGTTTGTGAATATCAGAGCGGTTTTAATGGATTCAAAATAATCGGTCTTCCGTCCAAAGACCGGTAACCATTTGAAGGTTTAACTAGAACGCATTTTGATTTAGTTTTCGAGAAAAATATGCCCAAATAACAAGTCTCTGTCTTAAAATACATGCGTATCGTGAAAGGATTTTTGCCACGCGGTCGATCTTGTCTTTCAGTACAGATCCAAGTGCTTTTCAACCATTTGAAAATGTTTATCAATCGCTAAAGTAGTAGAACTGATGTCCATTCATGAAGCGAAGTAGCACAGACACCAAATAAAAGCAATAGTTTCACAACGCATCATTCGCTGACGCATGACGGAAGTGCGCCGGAGCAGAACACGCGACATGCGATACTTATGTGAATTGTCTCTCTTCCTAGTGGTTAGCAACATGACGTATGTATCCTACATCTGCATTTGAATGGCCACAAATATTTTGTAAGCCAGCGGAACTCACGTAGGGGCTAGGAAACGTACATCATCAAACCGACCCGCAGCTGAGAATTTGTCCCTTTTTGCTGGTGCCAACTCCACGTTCCTGTGCTTCATCCAGGACATACTGGTAACTGACGGGGGCTCCAAAGGCCCAAACGCCTATGATGATACGGGTGAAACCGAGGACAGGAACTAGTATGTTTATATGCTTTCAAACAATTTATTTATCAAAATCGTTCCGTTCGTTTAGGAGCTTTCTTGCCAGACAAACATAAAAACACAGACAGACACTACAACCTTGGAATACTTTTTTTTTCGCTGAGCGTTAAAATGAGCATTATCGAGTCGTCTAAATCTGTCTACTTTAATGTGCCCGAAAAGAAATTTAAACATTGCATATTCACTTTTTTTGGTAAAATCATCAAGTGAGTCCTCCCACCCAGGGCAGAACGGGAGGGACTGTCAGACTCGTACAGACGAAAATCCACGGTGTCCTTCAGTAGCCGTTTACGTTCCGGGGTCCCGGTAATACGTACAGTACCGCGACCATTGCATATTCACTAGGAAACGTCAGTGGAAAAACTGTTTAATGGGAAGTTTCAAGCCAAGCTCGGCTCAGATGGCGCTACCAGCGCATGTCAATTTACTGTATGATTAACTTGACATACACTACACACTCGAAGCTACACTTGACGTTGCGCTTGTAGCGCCACTGACGGCTAAAACTCGCAGTGAAACTCCCTACTTACGTAACCACTAGCGTTGCAAGCGAGAAAAGAAAAGGGTTCCAATTTAAGACAAGATCAACTAGTTGCTATGCTAGTGTCAATTAGGAGTTTTTACTACAGTATTCTATTCGAAAGACAGCTCTCTTCAAGCAACTCACCGGTCTTACCACGTTGGGAATGTGCTTGGAAAAACTTGAATGATGACATATCGCACCTTTAGAATAGAAGTGGCGTAATCCAAAATTCCAGTTTTTTGGGAAATGTTATTTATTAATTCAATACCGAGTGACGCGGGTAAAGAGCATGATTTGAAAGAGACGGAAACAGTGCGTTTTTCCTTTTCTGGGCTAGAAGAGCTGGTTTCTTTTTAATAAACTAATAGAATACATGTTTATAAGTCATTCGATGCATAAGTCATTTTCTTAAATTTTTTAGTTAGGCCACTTTAAGTAAGTGCCCGGAGATCGTCCTAAGACGTCCGTCGCCATGGGATAGGTCGTGAGGTGGGCGCTGTCCTCTCCCTCAGGCGTCCTGCCTCCTCTATTTACAATAGGGTATTTTATTGCATACAAAAAAAATTAAACTTGTTTAGTCCAAAAGCGTGGGGTGCTCAATGATATTTTTATAATAATTCTGATATTGGAAACAGTAACTAATAAAATGATCATCACATTCGATATCAAGCACCCCACGCTTTTTCACTTTACTTATTTGAATTTTTATTAATATATTAATATTTATATTAATATTATTCTAAGTTAATTATGATAATTGATTGTTGGATTTTATATTGCAGTAACACAAACTCTTTTATACTTACAAATTATTTTCTACTTTTTAGTTCGATTGCTATTAAAGCGTGTTTTTTTAGTTTTTTTAAACTATAATTTATTTATTTACAATGATGTATTTAACGTCTCAGCTGCCAATTTTCAGCTCTTTGCTATTTTTTCCTAGGTTATGACTTATTTTTGTCTATTTTGACTGAACTATTAAGAGTAAAACGGTAACAAAACGACTTACTATCGCATTCATAATCTTATTAGTTAGAATGCACCCGGCTTTGCCAACGTAGCGTTCCTTAATTGTCCAACAGGAACGGGTTTACCGTTAAAGTATTCGAAATGTCTAAAACATTCATTCAGTACTTTTTGCGTCATAGAGTGACGAAAATATCCTTCCTGATAAACTTACAAATTTAAAATAGAAGAAAAACAGATGTTCATCATTAACCAACAAATCGTAACCATAATAAGGCAGCCATTTTAAAATGCCATCAGTCACTCCCGATTGGTGGCGTGATATATAAGATCAGAGCTCGTATGGTGATCCCGCGTCAATCACAGATGTAACGCAACATATGTACGATTGTATGGAGAGATAGATGTATGGGTGTACTGACAGCGGACACGTGGTCATCAATCATTGTTTTGGTATGGTGTAAGTGACAGCGTGTAAGTGCTTATTAAAAATATGGAATGCATGTGTGCAAAAGCGAAGCGGATTTAGATGAAAATTAAAACTGCATCATTGGATTTTTTTTTAAGTTATTGAATTTCTCTGAGAATAAGTTTGTATGAAGCCGGTGGAGTTCCCTCTTAATTCGAAAGTTAGAATGAACAGGCTTGGTAAGCTCGGTCTATCGTACACTTTGTTTCGTTCACCTTTGACCTCTTTTTTTCGTGGTAAAATCATCAAATGAGTCCTCCCACCTACGGCAGGGCGGGAGGGACTGTCAGACTCGTACTGACTAAAATCCACGATGTCCTTCAATAGCCCTTTACGTTCAGGGGTCACAGTAATCGTTAGTCCCGCGACTGTGTCATAAAAGCTTAACAAAACCAAATCGGAGACCAAGTCCCATTGGACACATTTAAAGATCAAAATATTTAATGTCTCTATTTAAAATAATTAGTTATATTTTACGATGGTCGCATGTGGTGACTGATGGGCCCGCGTGTGGGAATTGTAAACTTTTATTACTAGCAACATTCATTCTGCTTTGAAGATAGGGATGTGTCTGGTGAGGACTTTTGGGGAGATAATTGGTAAGTCAAATGAATTTTACAGCTGCATTTGATAATTTTAGTGAAAGTAATTTGTTAAGCAAAGAAGTTATTAATAAACTAGCTTCCGCCCGCGACTCCGTCCGCGCGGATGTCGGTCTTCGCGTGGATGGTTTATTTCCCCATTTTGAGTAACTCTGACAATGACATCTTATAAATATTACGGCGCTGAATCCACTGCGGGTAATGCAACGTGTGTTCGCGGTTCTACAGAACAACGTCTATGAATAAAACTGAAAAATAAGATATTTTTTCTACGTATTTTTCCAGGATAAAAAGTGTCCTATGTTATGCCCAGGATAATAAGGAATAATTATACCAAGTTTCATCGAAATCGAACCGTTAGTTTTCACTTGATGCCTGCACAAACAGACAGACAGACAGACAAAATTTTTTTTAATCATATATTTGGGTTTGGTATCGATCCAGCAACACCCCCCGCTATTTATTTTTTCAATATTTTCAATGTACAGAATTGACCCTTCTACAGATTTATTATATGTATATATAGATAGAAGGATATATAACGTGAATTTTAACAAACGCGATCATCACATTTAAACCAAGTTGAAAAAATAAGAAATGTTGCGTGTTTTTCTTTTAAATTTATTTTTTTGCATGGGGGGAACAAACCCGCGACCCGCAGCGCAACAGTCGAACACTCCGCCGTATTTTTTTTCCTTTTTGCTTTTTCCTTTTTGTTTTCTCCGACCAATCTCGCACGGATGCGTAAAACGTTGGAAATTAATAAACTATCTCGATTGCTTTATGAGACTAAATATTAATTTCGGGCATAACTCGTGACGTCAGCGTTTTATAAAATTGTCCCACATTAGAAATACTTCTGTGTCGTGGGTGCGTTTACAAACATAGAATAACTCACATACACAAACACCCAGACCCGGAACAACTATTTGCGGATCATACAAATATTTGGTCCGTCCGGGGATCGAACAAGCGACACGCTGCACAGCAGTTGATCGGTCACCCACTGCGCCAACTATATCGTCTTCTAGGCATCGTCTGGCATCGACGACCATCTTGTTGCACTTACTGCATTCATCATCTGCCTGCCTTTTCCCAACTATATTGGGGTCGGCTTCCAGTCGAACCCGATGCAGCTGAATATCGGTATTTTACATGGAGCGACTGCCTATCGGACCTCCACAACCCAGTTACTGGGTAATACGATACCTTATGGTAAGTCTGGTTGTCAAACTTTAGAGCTTCTGACTAATAGTAACGACTGTCAAAGATCTTAAAATGACAGCCGGGACCAACGGCTTTACGCACTTTCCGAGGCACGGAGGAAACTTGCTATGACAGATGGTCACCCATCCACAAACCAACCACGGCAAGCGCGGCTTATCCCGGAAAAGCGGCCTATGCGGCTGTATTTATTTGGCCACGAGCTCCTTAACTTACTTATTTATTCTCTGCATATCGCTACTACGCAAGTGTGTATAAGAGAAGAGTTAATAAAAAAGCAATGGCTTGATAAAGCTTTTTAAAACGAAATGTTTCTTCGTTGGTCATTGTTACTGCCATTTTGTCACTAGTTACTTACGACGCGTAATATATCATTAAATTCAAGTCGTGCGTGCGATCAATCCGGGAGCTAGCATCAAACTAATAGCGCGCCCAACGTGTAGACGTGTCGCCACAACTGCGGCCACAATCCTTTGATGTACCGACACCACACGGATTTTGCGCCAACTTGTGGGCCATCATTCCAATACCTACTGCCATACGCACCAACACCCGTTCTATATGATGGCGAATGGTATTGGCCATCACAGTTCGCCACAATGTTGGCTATCGTGTAGAGCCGGCATAAAAGAGGAACGAGCAACCAAGATCACCCTTTAAGTACTCGTATTAACCATGTCACATGCAAAGACAGCCGTGTAACAGATAGTTTATTACCATACCGGAGGTTATTCCCTTACCGGGCGGCATTACCGTACCGGACCTTATTACCGTACGGGCTACACGTCCGGGCTTTACCGGAATCGAACTTGCAGCTATGTGGATACGAACATGGTTAAAACACAGGACGCACAGCACCATGCCATTGGGTCAATTGTTTTTTTTTAAACGCTGCCCCACTTTTGGAGTTTCTCCTATATCTGGTGTTTTAACTGTCATTTTTTCAGCCATTGCGCTAATGTATATAACATTACTTTTGTTTTCCGCGAAACCTGAATATAGTTTCTTCTAAATCAGTTACTAAATCGATTCAAATAATTTTTACACCATGTTGTATTTATTTCCTTCTTTTTTCAATTTTTGTCGCCATTTAATTACAATTCAATCACCGTACGGTTAGGTAGCTATTGCCAAACTATTATCAATGAGTGTACGAAACAGGAGGCGCAGATTGCGCTAGGGTATCGCGAACTGTCAAGAAATGAGCATGTTTTTGAACGGACAACCAGGTAACAAAACAAGCTTATAACTTTGGGATTTTTCATAATACAGTTTTGAAATTTTGAAGATAGATTCTTTACATAAAAATACTAGACAGATGTATCGGGTTTCGCATTAACAAAAATAATGTTGTATCACCGTGCCTTTTACAACAATTGTATCTGAGGCCCTAACACGACGTTAAGTTAACAGGAACGTTGACGTTAATTTGATGAAAAAAAAGATCCCTGTAGAAACTAGACGTGCTTTTTCATTGTCCATACAATAAACGCCGTAAATACTGCAAGTACGCTGTAGATAAAATACGGCAATCTTGTGCTAAGGGCTCTGAACGGTCAACTCGCTGTCCGACCATGGACCATGCCCGGGTCGACGGCGCGTTGTGTTACACGCGCGCCTCAAAGAGTATCAGCAAAATGACGGGGCTGGACGGCCAAAGCCAGCCGGGGTAGCGGGACTTACGAATTACCGTGACTCCCGGTACGTAAAGGGCTATTGAAGGACACCGTGGATTTGAGTCAGTACGAGTCTGACAGTCCCTCCCGCTGTGCCCTGGGTGGGAGGAATCATTTATTTGATGATTTTACTACGCTAAAAAAATAGGGCTCTTAACGGTAGTACCTAAAACTGTGGTGTTTATCAAGAATGTACTCGGTTAGTTATGCCAAAGACACATATACAGCAATCGATGCATTTTCCATAGTCAAACACGCATAAACTTTTGTAGGAATAAAAAAAGAGATTTAATTTTGGATGCATTTTCCGTACCAAACACAAAAGGGCTTAAATTCTTATGTAGGTGAATCATTTCGCAAGCAAAAGCTATTCTTCACGACTCCACACCGTTACTGGTCCGTTGCTCAAACAATGAGCCAGTAATTAGCATTCATTAACACGTGTGTGGCGCGAGCGAATCCTGTAGTATGCCAAATGTGCTAATGTATGTGGGAAAGAGACGGAACATGTCAACATGAACATGGAGTAAAGAAAAAAAAAATGAAGTGTGCATAAATAATTTAAAGCTCCCAAAATGTACGCCCTCGAACGCCGTAGAGGGTTAAGGGCGCGTAACCAGAAAGTTGGCAACGTCGCAAATAGCTGTCAAATATTTACAAGTTTTAATTAATTTGGTAATTTTACTGTATGAAAATAAGAAATATGGCTCTGTGGTGAAATAAAAATAACAATTTCACGTTGTAACCGTTCCAAAACTATTTATTCGGTATTACGATATTAATTATTGCATTCCCTAATAATTTTTTTGGTGCACTTTAGAGACATATTTCCATACATTAACATTGCCAAATTAACTAAAACTTGTTAATATTTGACAACTATTTGCGACTTTGCCAACTTTCTGGTTACGCGCCCTTAACACAACACTAACGTAGCGCAAGCGCCTTTAAGACGTCATTTACAAGCGGCCATTAACAAATGGTGTCCTGTTGGCGCTTTCGCTACGTTAGTATCGTGTTAAGTTTGCCTTAAGTGTGTGATTTCCCATCATACCTCGCGTCCCCGTCTTATACACTGTTCACCTATTCCTATTTAAAATAAGGCCTAGACCACCCCGGTCGACACCGCGACGGTGCCACTACGACATGATAAAAACAACTTTAGCCGTGAGACAGAAGTCACATTACAAATGTGCCGAGATCTCCGTTCATTTGTTTTGTCTGGCACGTCAGTTGGCCAGCGTGGTCTTAGACTAAAGATCACAATAAAATCAGTGCAAGTTCAGTTAAAAGAAACAAATACAAAGACTGTTATGGAGTGTAGGGTAAATTAGTCGCGAAATGTACAAACAGATAACTATTTAGAGGCGTTTTCACTAAGAGGAGTAGTTTTAGTAATAGTAGAAGAAATTGAAATGAATGCTTGCTGTAGGCTGTTTCATGCTTGGCTTAGTACCTTATAAGAGTTATTTGTACTAAGGGCCATATTTTTTTTCGTCTAGTTCCCTAACTTAAGAAACTTTTTATGTGTCTTAAGAGGTAAAAGAAAGATTTTTTTTTTTGTTAATTGTATTTAGATATTGATACCGTCACAAAAGCGTCGTTTTGCCAGCTAATTCTTTTTCCCGTATAACACAGGAACCTTATCGTTACGGACTTCAACAAAATAATTAAGTAGTACTACTTTCAGTTTCAATTTTAGGTCTGTATTATCTAAAACAAAATGTCGGATAATAAACATCAACCAACGATTATCCACATAATTCAATCCGAGTTCAATTATTAAAATAGCCTTTACAAATAAACTGAGACGCGTGTCGTCACGACAGATGCAGCGCAGATAGCAGCGACTTTGTGATACCATCTGTGAACGCAACGTCATCGTCGGCCCGTCTGGAAACAACCTTAGTTTTGAAGGGTAATGTATCTATAGAGGGTTGGTAGATATGGCATTGGAATCTTTATATAAATGTTAGGCAAGGTTTTGAACGCGACCTGGCTCGCGTTTATTTAAAATTTGACAACAAATTCGTATCGTACATGTAGCACTATCTATTATCATTTGAACGTTATTCTTGCTTTTTCGGCAACAGTACTTATTTCGGGATAAGGCTGGCCGCATACACACGTTTTCCGAATTCTTTTGCCTAAAACATACGAACGTGTGGCCAGAAATCGCCTCGAGACCTCCGATTTCGTGGGCTTCTGGGCGCGATCCGATCCGATCTTCGCGGCGACTGGGTTGTGAGGTGGACGCTGTCCTCTCCTTGTCCTCTTAGCATGACTGCTTGGCAGAAGGGGGCGATCGCTTCCCATTCCATCTCGCCCCGCAGCATGGCCTCGACCAATGCTGGGCGCGAGGACACCTCCGTGAGGACCCCGCTTGGGCAGTCCTGCACCGTATGCTCCACCGTGTCCTCCGAGTGTCTTTGAAATGGTGACACCCAGGTGGTTCTCCCTTTCCAATCAGACACAGAAAATTCCCGAAACATTCATGGCTGGTGAGGGTTTGCGTCAGGCGGAAGGTCAAAACGCAGTGGCCCCTCTCCAGCCACTTCTCAAAGAGGAGTCTCACAGCCGTGATCTAACCTAACCTAACGGTTTTATGATATGTCAAGCCAATATCTTCTCTTAAAACAGCAGTCGCTATCTCTCGTCACTCATACCGCAGCTTACAAGACATCTGTCTCACATTAGATCCACATGATAACCTAGGTCTACTGATACAGATACACGGCAGATACAATGCCAGGTTATCGGGAATCAGGGCATCGCGCCAGGATGTACACGATATTCATATTGTACGTACTTATTTTGATCTAGGACTTATAGAATGAGCAATGTGAAAAGCTCTGGGCACCATGATTTACGTCTAACATAGCATACTAGCTGTCGGGGTCGCGGGACTGTACGAATTACCGTGACCCCGGACCGTAAAGGGCTATTGAAGGACATCGCGGATTTTAGTCAGTACGAGTCTGACAGTCCCTCCTGCTCTGCCCTGGGTGGGAGGACTCATTTGATGATTTTACACGCCAAAAAAAAAAAGGCATACTAGCGGTGAGTCGTGGTTTCACCTGCCGTTTCTGATTTCGTGATGTTAATCAAGCTACGATACGAAATCCTGAGAACCACATTCAAAATAAAAAATAATACGTGTAGCAATCGGGGACTGCCGCGGTAAAGCTATTGCAAAGAATTTTTATCAACTTATGCAATTATAATTACTTATTTATTTTATTTATGAAAAAAAAGAAAAAAAATTATCGCCTACCGCGAATATTTAACGAGAATATCAACCCATCGTTGCTCTATTGGAAGTTACTCTACTAATTAGGCTATGGTCAGCCACGTCAATCGAGTGAAAAGTCAAGAAAAAACCATTCATTCAAATTTTGACACATGACACATGTGACAGTGACAGTGTTAGGTTTATTTTCGTTACGGAATTTCTTGATTCTGTCGCCGCGCTCAAAGCCCGCGATAAAAGCTGTGCATTAGCTTAAAAATAGTTCAGTAGACTATTTATTTGACGATAGGTTCGCTGATGACCACTATCCCGCCTGACTGTGATGACGATGATGTGGTCGACGGTGACGCACGCTTGCCTAGTAACCTATTCACTATTGACTCCAAGGTGATAGCCGTCAGGAGATACAGAACCTTTTTTTTTCGTGGTAAAATCATCAAATTAGTCCTCCCACTCAAGGCAGGGCGGGAGGGACTGTCAGACTTGACTGACTAAAATCCACGGTGTCCTTCAATAGCCCTTTATGTACCGGGGTTACGGTCATTTCTGAGCCCCGCGACCCCGGCAGGCTTTGGCCCTCTATAGGCCCCGTCACTATACGAACACAACGCGCCGTCGATCCAGGAGATACAGACCCTTGGCAGGGAATTCCAGTTCATAGCACAATAAAAGTAGTAGCAAAACGCTTTGTACGTACCGGAGGGATGTCTACCATGTAACGACTGTTTGACATGAAATACTCTTTAGCTTTTTTATAAAAATTAGTTGAACTCGAAATTGTACGGTAGGATTACGAAGAAGGCTTTGCTAAAAGTAGAGATATCAAACAAAGTTAATAAAACTTCATTTATCATTGAACCTTCTGAAATAAAATCACGATTAAGGAGGCCATACACGTTAGGGTTTGCTAAAACCATCATGCATATCTTGCATGCTTTACTGACCGCACGCATAACCAACCAATACATGCACCCATAACTATACAGTTTTAACACATACCTATACGTACCACATACCTAGCGTGTATAACGCTAGGTCTTGCCTGTCGGTTATGCATGCAAGCTTAAAACCATCATGCAAACCCTAACATGTTTGGCCTCCATTGAGAAGACTAGCCATTAACCCAAAAGAAAAATTTGGCTAATTCTCTGTTAAATCTATTAAAATCTGCTCGGTAGTGCTGTAAGATGCAACAGACTGACATCATGCAGCTTCCTTGATACCATCGGATCCAATCTAATCGTAACCATATCGAATGATAATCTAGCTCATCTGGTATAACCTCCATTTCTTAGCACTCGAGCACATAAGAACCAGCTCAGACACAGGTATAAAACTTGTTTGAACATTACTTACAACTTATTAACTGAGGCTTTAATTAGAAACAATTCTAGCAATGTGTCTCGTAAAGAATAAAGGTGATCGTACACTGCAACGTGAGATATTTTTTATACGACGCGATTTCTGCAGCATGTGGAAAATCGATCGTCTAAATCAGTGGATGGCGAACTTTTGAGAAGCAAGGGCCGTAATGTGGGCGGCGATTGGGCATGCGGGCGGCGAGTAATGGGCGACTCGCTGTCCGACCATGGACCATACCCGGGTCGACGGCGCGTTGTGTTCCACGCGCGCCTCAAGGAGTGTCAGCATAGTGACGGGGCCTGTAGAGGGTCAAAGCCTGCCGGGGTCGCGGTACTCAGAATTTACCGTAACCCCGGTACATAAAGGGCTATTGAAGGACACCGTGGATTTTAGTCAATCAAGTCTGACAGTCCCTCCCGCCCTGCCCTGGGTGGGAGGACTCATTTGATGATTTTACCACGATAAAAAAAGCAAGGGCCGTAAATTAGCAAATCCAAGTAACGATGGGCCGCAATTTAAAAAATAGTTCAGCGTCTTTAACATATCCTCCAACCTTCCAATTCCTGATCCTCTTATCACTCTTTGTTCAGTGGAGTGAGCGAGACAAAATTGTTCAAATGTCAATGAAATAGAAACGTATAACGTTCCAGTGGCTTGGCACGAGACGATGGGAAGAGAGACAGTATGAAATTTTATCCCACTTTTGAAAGGAAGGAAAACATGTGTAGCCTAGCCAAGAGCTGCAATAGACAGGTACCTTTACTTGATAGCAAATGAAACATGCTTCAGATATTTAGCCATTACGACGAATAACTTCTTTTAATTATATCCGTAATATATTGTATCAAAGCTCGAGTGGTAGAAAATTTTTACGGAATTTTTAGAACAAAGTAACTGATTTCTACTTTGATTCGTAAGGCGAGTCAATGTCAAAGTGTATTGGCAAAGTCACAGACGATATGAATCAAGTTGTGTCTTCAAAGTTGCCTTTAAATGTTAGATTAATAGAAATTCTAATCTGTAGAATGTCTGGAACATGTTTCTTTTAGATTGAATGGAACTTACAGTAAATTGTTGACATCATATTTTACTGATACTGATACTGTTAGCCTACATCATCCCACTGCTGGGCAAAGGCCTCTCCCCATGACATCATATTTTATCCCATTATAATACTTGTTTGTATTGATACGAGCTACCGATTTGTATCAGTATAAGCGGTGGAAAACTTTAAAGAAAACACTGAAGATTGGCAGGTAATTTAAATACAATATGAATGAGCTGATATAAATTGCCAATAAAAAAATTCAGGTATTCGAAACAATGTAACCTTAAATAATGATGTTACGAACTGGGTATGGGATAAATGAATTACCACCAATTAATAACCAAATAATCTTTATTTTTTAACGCTATTCAACACTAAAACACTAAAAAGTCAATGTAATACTAGTGTATTGTATTTGAAGTAGATAGGTCTCGCAATACGATCGACGTAACAATTCTAATACTATTTAATAGTCACATCATTTGCATCCCAAACACAACACTATTCACCAAACATTAACATCTCATATTCTCTCAAACCCGATCACCCATTCAAGCAGTACATCAGTAAGGACGGCCATTTTAATAAACACGACAACAAAATGGCGGCCGACCGCTTTAAATATTCAACAGAGAGTCGGCGGGATTATAAATAAGTGAAGTGTCACTGGACAAGGGATGGTGCGATACCTGTAAAAAATACATATATTGGGGGTAAGTCAGGGAGGTTTTCAGGATCTGGGGTATTTTTAAGTTGATTGTAATAAGATTTTGGGCAGCATTCACACATTTCGCCGTAAGGGCTCATCAGCGGCGGAACATATCTCCGATAATCAGGTTGCCTACCGTCTTCAAGCCAGGGAAGATCCAGTGTGGGAAAGAGACAGAGCTATACAAGTCTTCTAGCGCCACCTCGTCGGGCACGCCGCAATCGCGGCGGTAAGACCCCTCTTTGAGGAGTGGCTGGATAGGCGTCACGGCGTCCTGACCTACCGCATGACGCAGGTCCTCACCGGACACGGAAGTTTCGGGAGGTTCCTGTGTCTGATAGGGAGGGAAGAAACGCCTGGGTGTCACCACTGCGAGGATCGTCCGGAGGACACGGTGGAGCATACGGTGCAGGACTGCCCCGCTTGGGTAGAGCACCGCCGTGTCCTCACGACGGCGATAGGCGGAGACCTCTCGCGCCCGGCATTGGTCGAGGCCATGCTGCGGGGCGAAACGGAGTGGGAAGCGGTCGCCTCCTTCTGCGAAGCAGTCATGCTCGTGAAGGAGGAGGCGGGCCGCCTGAGGGAGAGGACAGCGTCCTCCCTCCACCCCAGCCGCAGTGGTAGACGCCCACGGCGTCGGACGTCGCAAGACGATCTCCAGCCACCGTAGGCGCGGGCATGCGGGCAGCGAGTAATGGGCGACTCGCTGTCCGACCATGGACCATGCCCGGGTCGACGGCGCGTTGTGTTCCACGCGCGCCTCAAAGAGTGTCAGCATAGTGACGGGGCCTGTAGAAGGCCAAAGCCTGCCGGAATCGCGGGACCTAGGGGTTACCGTGACCCCGGTACGTAAAGGGCTATTGAAGGACACCGTGTATTTTAGTCAGTACAAGTCTGAGAGTCCCTCCCGCTCTGCCCTGGGTGGGAGGACTCATTTGATGATTTTACCACGATAAAAAAAAAAAAAAAAACGCCACCTCGTTCCCTCACTGGAACTAATCTGGCTTTAAGAAGTCATGGTAGACCAGGTTGGTTATAAAATTTCTTCCTAAGCAGGGTCGACTAAGCCCCGCAAGTAGGGCTTTTGTTTTCAAGAACCTAACCAAACCGAATATCGGGACTGCCCTAATGAGTCTTGTCGACGAGGAGACCCCGTGTTCAGTCTGTCGGCGTAGTACTGAATTTTTGGGTTCTATAATTATAAAAATGACGTAGGTAATTGTTAAGATGCGGATATACCTAGAACATTCACTGTTAACAAAACATCGTCGTTTTTTTAATTTTGAGAACTGAAAAACGAAGCCACTGCGCTAACAATATCAGTCCCGTTAATAAATTAACTGAATCTAAACCTTGTGACGTACTCCTAATTTACCACTCCCCTTCCTGTCCCCCTCCCCCCTCTGCTAATTACTCGCCGTCATTAATTAATACCATTGGCAATATTTACAAAGAGCTCACAGTCCACAGAGTAGAGAAATACAGAAGGCTAGCTTTAATAGCCACACAGTTTGGTCAGTTGTTTGTGAGTATTAGGAAACTTAGAAAAATCTGTGAAACTAATGGAAAATTGGAAACAGGCAAACGTCTCATGGTGTTTGTGGTTGCACTACAACGAAACGACATGAACGATTTTAATGTCTTCCAAAAATTCAAAGACTTGTAACAAAGTTTATTTTAAATATTGATAATTTTGTTCGTGAACTTTATCTTAATTTTGTATTGTATAGTTAGTTTTCCATAAGAAGTAGACCAAAAACAATGATTGTATAGAGTTGACCACTGAATACTTTAAACTTTAACGTTAACATTGATTTGCATATTATTCTCGCATTATTATATGTTTTATGTTCTTTTCTTTCCTTTCCCATCATTTGCGGAACAGTTGCCCTCTTGACGTCATATAACTGTCAAAAGAATACGGTGTAAGTAGTGTAGGTAGTAGACCTTCTGTACCCTATCTACTCTGTGTCAGTAGGACCAAAGTTACTCATTTACAAACACTGATTGATCAGGATCGTTCTGAAACGTTCGCCAGAGGATGGACGCTCGCTGTTGACTTATTGGCCATCGTATTTGTTGAGGTTTTAATTATTCCCATGTTTGAATGTTTCTTGATACTGGGTTTTAATTATACATGGATTAAAGGCTGTTTTTTGCTAGGACGGCGAAGCTACCAAGCGAGGAAAAAATTATAAACTAGAAATAATAAGAAGTTATCCCGTAAGTTCATTTGCCTGTGAATCTCTTATTTTCTTCCGTAACACAGGTAAAATCTAAGTGGAAATAAATATAAACGGTATTCCGTTTATTTCCTTGCTTTTAGAAAATATCAACAGCCTCATACTGACACAACTCGTATTCTATAATGCCTGTCAGCAGACTCACTTCGTCAATCCTAAAATTACATCCTCTGTGGTCACAATCTCCCAATAGGTCACGCGATCTCGTAGTAGGATATAACGGCATGGCTATGGCTGGCTTTATTATGGTTGGCTGAATGTGGCTATGGCTGGCTGGTTGTGGCTGACTATGGCTTATTATAGTATGGTCACCACTACAGTGGCGATATCTCTGCCAGGCGTTACACTGCATTCGTACCAAAGCCGGGCAACTAGTTACCAAACCAGCGCTGTGACAATTTTATAAATTTCGCAGAACATGCTGAGATATGAGCCTTTTGGCCTCGCACAGGACTAAATTGTTTTTAATTGGTTTTTTTTTTCCTTTGTTGTTTTTATTCATGTAATTTTGTTGTTCTATCCTGTGTGTCAATAAATCTCTTTTCTTTCTTTCAGCATGCGTAGCATGAGCACCGTAGAAAGGAGTTATATCGACGGAAGAATCGACATAATGACAGATTGAAGAAAGATTTCTATCGTCCCAAGCATGGCGATGTTTGACAAGTAGAAAAGAAATGTTTCTTCTCTACGATAGAGACAAGTCTACAACGTCAAGCATGCCGATAATATTTTCTCTACTTTTGACACTTGGGGGAAGACAAGTTTCTTCTCTACAAGAGAAATTTGTCTACTTCATATCAGACCTAGATAAGATTCTTTTTATAATATTCTTGGTGTTTATTGACTTAAATTTGTTTTAAAAACAAGTAAGGCTCCTCACAATGCAATCGCATCAGTTTTTATGCCTTAAAGTTTAAAAATGGCTGCAAGAAACTTGTTGCCCACCACTCACAGACATAAAGAATGGACCAAACATTATCTGACTAAAATTGTAATAATTATAATTTATCATATATTAAATATCTATCTCTCTCCTTTAACACATAGATCATTTCTACACTTGTTTTTCTCTCTTTCTAGAAAGTTTGTTAAGTTTATTTAACATTTGGCTAGGAAAGACTCGAACCATACTGTATGTCTATGGGTTGTATACTTTTTGCGTTTTGTTGTCGCTTTGATTTATGAGCAAAAACTTTTTTTATTGTAAGTGAATGCACATATTACTAGAATTATGTATAATTGTGTCTGAGTTCAATAAATAATTTTAATTGTATTGAAAACTTATGATTTTTACACGTTTTTTTGGTTAACTAAACGTTTTAGTTCAGTCACATTCAATCATTCACCGTTGCTATGGAAAGAGAACGTCTGTCTTTGTCTTCATAGAAACGCGAGTCTACAGCATCGCCATGCTCGGGCAGAAGACATCTCGAGTTGGATAGAAAGAGCTTTGTCTTTTCTTGGTAGAATAGAGATAGAATCGCCATGCTACGCGTGCTGCACGCGCACGCGCCTTTCAGCTCAATAACATTACACACAGTCCAGCAATTACCAGTCTTCCACTTTGGTGTCCAGTAACCCTTTGTAAGAGGATTCTTGTTGCGAACTATGGGCCGTTAAAATGTTCGCGGACTATTAACTTCGGGGCGTAACGAAGTTTTGGGTGGTATGCAGCATTTTAGAGGCTACGGTGTTGGGATTTTGTTGATCTAGCTTAATTGAGAAATGGGGGCAGGGACAGAAAAATAGAGAAGGAATAAAGCACATGACACATTTCAGCTTGAGAAGATTTCGTGGCGAAGCAACAATAGCAGCACGAGCTTACTTTCAGGGTTAATCAACGCTTGTATTGTTTTGATTGGATGTTGATGGGTGATCATTCACGATATTTCTAGACCTAGTCTTTACAAGCAGTCTAGTTCCCCGATCCTCAAATCTACTTTCTTGATTTTGGATGAGGTGTAAGAATCGTGGCAGTTGGCGCTCTGTTGTTTCTGCCTACCCCCGTTGGAAAACGGTGTTGAAGTTAAAGAATGTTTGTATCTTCCCTCTTAAGGAGTAAGCCAAAAGGAGGGCTTTTGACTTTGCCGCAGTCGGGTAAAAAGTACAATGCTTATAACCTGTGACCGAACGCCCATTAGATAAATCCTTCCCTTTTATACCTATCAGTACAAAATGGAAGCTGAAAAACCCTCTATCAATAACCGGTGAAATTGCCAACATTATTTACAAAGGACCCGCGATTCATTACAAAGTGCCGCGATTGGTTACCGACAGTGTCGGAACACATGAATGCCTTTCTTTTTCTGGGATATAACAATATAAATGACCAATTTTCCGACATTTTCCTTTATTTGTACTGTAAAGTCCTCTCTCACTTCTTGCCAATTATTATGATTCTAGTTCAACGGGACCTAACCTTTTTTTTTATCGTGGTAATCATCAAATCAGTCCTCCCTCCCAGGGCAGGGCGGGAGGGACTGTCAGACTTGACTGACTAAAATCCACGGTGTCCATCAATAGCCCTTTATGTACCGGGGTTACGGTAATTTCTGAGCCCCGCGACCCCGGCAACAGGACGTATTACGAAATCTAATGCCGGATTCAGACTGGTGTAACGCATAATGTAACCCACCGTGTAATACTGTAATACGAACGTTACATGTGCTCGTAGTGCCTTCAGGCATTGATTGCCTAAAAGGAGGCTCCTAACACAATATACATGAAGGATCTCGTAATGTTTTCTTTTACCCTAAAGTTTTTGAAAATGTCGCGGGCGTCAAAAAATGCGTCAAAAAAGAGCACTAACGTCTATATCTTTTGATTGCGTTGACTTAGAAGTTTGGCTTTTTGACTGGTCCAAGGGATTGCAGATCTGAGTATTTGATATTAATTTTAGCTTGAAACCCCTACGCATTCCTGGGAAAAAGGGATTAACAGATGGACAAAAAAATGATCCTATATTCTTTTGCGGCCGTAGTAGTTGACGCTCTGTGCTTAATTTTAATGATCTAAAATTATTAATTTTTTTAAGCCTAGCCCCACACTAGGATTTTCTTCCTGTATCGTGGGTGCGTTTACAAACATAGAATCTCACATACACACACCCAGACCCGAAATAACTACTTGCAGATCATACAAATATTTGTTCCGTGCGGGGATCGAACTCGCGACACGCTGCGCAGCAGTCGATAACTCGCCCACTGCGCCAACCGTGTCATAAGAATGTTATAAATAAAATTACGTTTAGCGATCCAAATATTATAAAATCTAAACAGTAACCAGTCCTGAATGAAATCATTAATAACTTATGCGGATTGACAAACAGTGAACGTTAATATTTGTATCCACAGTTATTATGTATGCAAGCGCCCGGCCGACTACAGTCACTAACCGACAGTACTGACAGATGTTCTACGAAAACCAACTTTATTCCTTAGGTGTTTAGACAGTGCTAGTGTAAGTGGCCTTGGGCACGTGGTTGAGTGTACAACCACCCAGAATTAAAGTAATCATAGTACATGCTGCAAACATTTTAAGTAGTTTAGATACTCTGTTATGTCGGTTTGAATTTTTTTCGTGGTAAAATCCTCAAAAATGAGTCTTCCCACCAGGGCAGAGCGGGAGGGACTGTCAGACTCCTACTGACTAAAATCCACGGTATCCTTCAATAGCTTTTTACCCTCTGGGGTCACCGTAAATCGTGAGTTCCGCGACCCCGGCAGGATTTGGCCCTCTAAAGGAGGGCCCTTCATTATCCTGACAGTCCCTGAGGCGCGCGTGGAAAACAACGCGCCGTCGACCCTGATTTTAAACCTTTTCACAATACTAGAAGGTTAATGTTTGATTCGGTTAACTTGCTAGCGTCTGTAGAGTCAACAGGAAAAGTAGATCAAAATCTGAAATTCTATACTAATGAACAGAGTTCGCGTCAGAACTGTGTGACGTCAAAGTGATTCAAAAGTATGTGATTGTAATTTACCAAACATTTACTACTAGTTCATCGACATTTTCATTTCGATTTGATCATCTACTTATGCTGTTGACTGTACAAGGAAACCTCTACGTGACGTCACACTCCACCAATTCCCTTACCAATCTCCACACACACTTCGGACCTCCTCACCAAACATATCACAATATAATTGATAAAGCAACCATGTGCGTGATCCTGCCGCCCTCCTCTGAGGAGTGCCGTACGTGGGGTTATTTCAAAGGGAGAATACATTGAAAGTCTTAGCAGATACGCGAGGTTAGAAGCCGCGAAAAAATTCGGGAGGAAGTGGGCATAAGATGGTGGAGGGTTCAGTAGTCCTTAGGAACGTTTCCAGCTCCTCATTGTTCAGTTGCGGGATACATCGAGCTTCATTGGCCGGTTTTTCTGCCGGTCGCATCGCAACTAATGATTCTAACGCATAGTTGCAGTGGTTAGGGCATGGTGTGGCGGAATGTAACTATGTTACATTGTGAATTGAACTTTCTTGTATCAAGGTACGAAATTAACCAGAAAGACGTGGAGTAGGAAAATATGTACAATGTAACAATACATTCATTTAGGATCATACATTAGGATACATTACATATTAAGCTACATTATATTAGGTTACATTCTCGTAAGTTACACTAAATCATATCTATGTACATATTAATCATTTTCACAAACATTAATGTTTGATTAATGTCTTTGGTCACTTGTCTTGGTTCGAAAACCTTGTTTTGAATTTGTTTGGAATAAATGATTTTAAAATAATGAAATAAAATAATGCAGTTTTTATCAGCTTTTTTTTTACACCTCTCGCGCCCGGCATTGGTCGAGGCCATACTGCGGGGCGAAGCGGAGTGGGAAGCGGTCGCCTTCTTCTACGAGGCAGTCATGCTAGCGGAGGAGGAGGCGCGCCGCGTGGCGGAGAGGACAGCGTCCTCCCTTGACTCCAGCCGCAGTGGTAGACGCCCATGGCAACGGATGTCGGCAGACGATCTCCGGCCACCGTAGGTGCGAGTAATGGGCGACTAGCTGTCCGATCATGGACCATGGCCGGGTCGACGGCCATTGTGTACCACACGCGCCTCAAGGAGTGTCAGCATGAAGCGACTGCCTATCTGCCCTCCACAACCCAGTTGATAATTCAATATTATCAACAATAATTTCTATTTCAGAGCAACACGGCAAATAACAGAGGCATTATTGCCCATTACGGTACCCAAAAATATCGTCCCAACACGACGTCACAAGGGGCACTTCCTTTTATTAAAATTCAGATCCACAACTGGGCCTTACCAACTTATGAATCCAGTCGAAAAATTCTCTCGTAAAACATTTTTGTTCATAATCTTTTGATTCCGTCTGCAAAAGATAACTTTGTATAAAAGTGCGATGGCTCTCATAAGCTTGTCACTTACCAAATGATTTCTTTTCCGATACTTTTAGTGATAATGTAAAAAGGACGGTATTATATGGGGTCAATGTCAATTTTCTTTTTAAGTAGATCTCGATTGGCAGGACAGTAAGACCTTATTTTTTATTTTGACACGTTTAATAGGCATTCATTTGAAGTATATGACCATGTCAAGTTTCACGAAGATCAATAGACATAGAAACTTTGAGATTTCCTTTACAATTATTACCTTAGAAAGATACAAGCAGATCAAGCTAGAAATTATCTGTGTGTCGAAATTTAGTCAAATCTATTAAACTATTTAAGTGAAACAAAAAAAAACTGTCCTTCAAGCCGAGGTAGTATCCGACTCGAAGGACAATACTGTTTTTTTATATGCAAATATTTTACTTACTATTTTTGCTAATTTTAACAGTAAAATAATAGCATCTTTTATTCAATGCCAGATAAATTATCTTCAAATCTGACCTACATAATCTCTCGTCTCCATAATAATTGGAACAACTCCGTCAAGATGTCTTCTAACTCTCCCCTAAACATCAGAATTGTTGATGGCGACACAAATAATAAATTATTTATCGTCATTAATTTTGCAGTTCATTGCACAGTTGTCGTGTTGGTGAGAAACCCTTGAATTATCATTCCCGAAGAATTCGCCAATTGAAGAAAGTGATTTATTTGACGGAATCATGTATGGACCTATTGATAATATTTAAGACAAAAAGGGGTTTTATTTACTTATTTTAACTTTAACTTTCAACTATTAAGTATTTTTCAGCATATCGATGGCAATGACAACTGTATTACTACGGAGTTTGGCGAAGACATTTTTTTTAGCGTTGTAAAATCATAAAGTGAGTCCTCCCACCCAGAGCAGGGCAGGAGGGACTGTCAGACTTGTACTGACTAAAACCCACGGTGTCTTTCAATAGCCCTTTACGTTCCGGGGTCACGGTATTCGTTAGACACGCGACCCCGGCAGGCGTTGGCCCTCTTGGGGGGGGGGCGTCATTGTGCTGACACTCTTTGATTGGCGAAAACTTTAGCATCTGATCTTTACTATAGATCCAGAAGATTTGATGATGTGTGTAAAATGAATTAAGTCCGCAAAAAGTGGTTAACTCCATCAGGTCATTTACAATTTTTATACCCTATCTATGACAAAGAAGTTTTCGGCCAGTCTGTTCAATTTCTTTTCCAACTTCTTCAATTTATTTTTAAGGGGTCGAAGAAAGTAGGAAGGAGTGTTCTTCCGACAGTTAAAGGGACAACAGCATAGTTAAATTGCCAAGAGTTAAAGTGGCGGCAAATTTAAATTAACTCTTGGCAAAACAGTAGTCAACTTCCTGAAAACAGCTTAAAGTTCTGGAACAACACTGAAGTGGTTTCTTACGTCACTAACAATCACTCTTCCCATTTTCAGTAGTCCATTTGGGCCGCTTCTACAGATCAACGCCCAATACAGATAGGTACAGAAGGAAAGGTTTGCACCATACAACGAGAAGAAATAGGCGATCTCAACAACTCACTGTACCGGCACTGTATGCGGGCGGCGAGTAATGGGCGACTCGCTGCCTGATCATGGACCATGCCCGGATCTACGGCGAGTTGTGTTCCACGCGCGCCTCAAAGAGTGTCGCTCTCTAAAGGGGGCCCCTTTAGAGGGCCAAAGCCTGCCGAGGTCGCGCGGAACATAAAGGACTATTGAAGGACACAGTGGATTTTAGTCAGTTCAAGTCTGACAGTCCCTCTTGCCCTGCCCTGGGTGGGAGGATACATTTAATGATTTTACCAAGCAAAAACAAGCACTCGTTGTACGTGACTCGAGCGTACGTACGCGACTCCTCATGTCCAATACAAGTTCGCTTACCTGCGTACGTTGTTTATAGCCTTTGTACGGGAGCTTCACAAAATGTTTAGAGGCCCTTGCATTTCGCCATTTCAATCTAAATAGTCTTCTTCACAATGATCAATACGGGTTCACAAAAGGCCGTTCGACTACGGATGCGGGTGTTGCTTTGTTGAAACACATATTTGACGCATGGGAGAAGTCGCGAAATGCAATTGGTGTTTTCTGTGATCTCTCTAAAGCCTTTGATTGCGTACACCACGATACACTATTGCGTAAACTTAGTCATTACGGTGTTCAGAATGAAGCCCTCAATGTAATTGAGTCATATTTGCATAATAGATTTCAATGTGTCGATGTTGGTGGCGTGAAATCTTCTAGGTTACCTGTTCAGCTAGGTGTACCTCAAGGCTCAATTCTGGGTCCGTTTTTATTCCTGGTTTATATTAACGATCTACCATACTATTTGAAGAACATCTGCGATGTAGTACTGTTTGCAGACGATACTTCGCTAATCTTTAAAGTAGATAGGAATAGACAAGTGTTTGACGACGTGAACAACGCACTATCAAAGGTCACAGATTGGTTCACAACAAATAACCTTGTTCTTAATGCCAAGAAGACTAAATGCATAAAGTTCACTTTGCCCAATGTCAGAAACCTGGGTCCCAGCATTGTCCTTGGTAATGTGGAGCTTGAAACTGTTGATTCAGCTGTGTTTCTGGGTATAACAGTGGATTCAAAATTACAATGGGGTCAACATATATCTAGCCTAGCAGGTAGGCTTAGTTCGGCCGCCTACGCTGTTAGAAAAGTTAGACAGTACACTGATGTTGACACAGCTAGATTAGTCTATTTTAGTTATTTTCACAGCGTTATGTCCTACGGTATTCTGCTGTGGGGTAAAGCCGCTGATATCCAAAATATATTTGTACTCCAGAAACGAGCGGTTCGTGCTATTTACCAACTAGGTGCACGAGATTCTCTAAAAGATTTCTTTAAAGAGATTGGTATTCTAACAGTGGCTTCACAGTACATATTCGCCAACATTTTATATATCAGGCAAAACATACACCTGTATAGTAAAAACAGTGATATCCACAACTTTAACACAAGGAATAAGCACAAACTACGTGCTCCCTTTCATCGGCTTCACAAGGTGCATAATTCATTCGTTGGGGTTGGTATAACCTTTTATAACAAGTTACCATCCTCTTTTCTAGATTTGCCGTTTAACGTTTTTAAAGCAAAAGTAAAAGCTAATCTCTGTGCCAAAGCATATTATTCTGTAAGAGATTATTTAGATGATAAGCATAGTTGGTCGCTGTGTTGAACACAAGACATTGTTCATGTTCTTTTAACATAATTAGCTAGCTGACATGGTTATAGGACTCAACAGCATACACCTCTCATACAACTCTGTATTATTATTGTATTTTACATGAGTTTTAATTCGTTCTTTTTCTGTGTGTGTCTTTTATCTTTATTACAACAGTCGTAGGGTATCATTTAGTACTATTGTCGGAGCTGATGAAGATTGTAAACTATCGTTGCGTTGTATAGAGTCAATCTTTCTAGTATTATATAGTTTCACCGGAAGCATTGTGTGAGTACCATGTACTTTATAGCTTTCAATGAGTAGATACCCACGTCTTTTAATGACTTGAATGGCCCTGGCAGTTGAGATTATGTCATGCTCACTCAAATGTCTCGCTGATGGTGGCGCGTGTGTCGGATCACTTAGTTCCCTTCAAAATGGTTGAGCTGAGTGATGCTGATGCATGTGTCATGTTCGTGAACGGGCGCTGTCAGTCGTGACTGGTCATCTCTTAACAGCCGCGGTTTATTTTAATTATTTATAATTTTATTGAATTGTCTTTTTTTATATGAATTTCCTATGGACACTTTACTTGCTACATCGTTCTCACATAATGTACCATCTCAAGATGAATGATGTAACAAAGGTTCTGTTATAATTTTGGCGATTGAAAAAGAGTGTCCATGGAGTTTCTTGCCCGTTCTTCTCCATAGAGATCTACGCTTTGGAATGGGCATCTACAGTACTTTCACAAGTTTTTATGTCTTGTGACTGGGACTGTAGCACCGTAACTATTTTTAAACTATTTTATTTTACTTTTGTCTCTTGACAATTCAAAAGTGCCTGTAAATGGCCTACTTGAAATAAATTATTTGATTTTGATTTTGATTAAATCTGCTTATTTATACTTGTAGTACGAACGACGTAAATAGTATTGATAGTGTAGTCCTCATTTACTTTGTTACAAAAACCTGAAAATTTGTGATAAAGCCTCAGGTTGACAGAGTAAGGCGGCGGAATGGAGTGTTTACTGAACTTGCGATTCATCTATGGTAGATACCGAATGGAATTTATCGATCGTAATCAACCGACACAGAGCAATTCATATTTGACCTTGTTGTTCAATGAATACTGCCGAATTGTGCCAATCCAAGCACGGTTGGCGCAGGGGCCGATAAAATCAGTTCCTAGTCTGGGTGTTTATTGTGAGTTATTTTTTTTAAACGCACCCACGATACAGGAGAAATTCCTAGTATGGGGCAACGTTATTCATTTAAAGAAAGTATAGAACGCCTAAGTGGCCAACCTTCTGTCTTTTTTTATTCGTGTACTTCCCTTTCACACCCACTTACAAATTGTTGAGACATTTCATTAAATTGTTCCTTCAGGAAATAAACGAGAATTATTGGAGCAGCCAGCGAAAGGGACATGATTCTAAATGAGACAACTTTGAATAAATTCCTTTAGGAGCATTTGTTGCGACAACAACGGATTATGTCTGGTTGATGAGCAGGGATGGAACAACAATCAAGTTTTGAACTTTAATGGAATGGATTGACGCTGTAGATCATCATTTGTAGATCTTTGACGGTCGTTACTGTTAGTCAGAAGCTCTAAAGTCTGACAACCAGTCTTACCATGGGGTATCGTATTACCTAGTTACTGGGTTGTGGTAGTCCGACAGGCAGTCGCTCCATGTAAAATACTGATATCCAGCTGCATCTGGCAGTGGCGTGCCTAGGGTTTCAAAATAAGGCAAGCCCAATAAAATTTTAACCGATTTCAAAAAAAGAAAGTTCAGTTTTCGACTGAGTATGTAGGTACCTACGTATGTATCATCGCAATTTTCTCATAAACTACTGGTTAGGTACAATAAATTAAAAGTGAATTCATCCATCTTCTTCTTTCCTCTTCTTTTTCAATTTCACTCTTGCTTGTCGTGTGGAATGAGGTAACCAAAGCTCACTGAAGGCACGCTAGTGCTAGATTGAATATAATAAACATACCTATCATAACTCCGGTGGCTTTGAAAAAAGCCGTCTGGTTTGCTTCATTGCTTGAGAGAACAAAGTTATAGAGAGTAATTGCTTGCTTCGTAACAGGTTAGACAAAAAAAAAAACAAAACAGAAAGTTACAAAACGAAAGTAAAAAATAGCTAGATAGAATGAAATAAGGAATTTAAATAAATTATTTATATACTAATTGGAATCATCTATCTTTCTTAAGAAATGATTTATTTACATCAGAGTAAAATGTTGGTGATCGTGTTAATTCTACCAACAACTCTTTTTCAATAGCTATCATTGATCATTCGGAAAGACGCTCTTAACCTTGTGTATTTCTCAGATAGATTTGGATAGGTTTAAGAGACGAAAAAGCACGTTCCGCGGAAGAACTTGTAGCCGGAATAGTCACTACAAGAAACGCTAACTTTAACAGCTCGGGCATGGCATCTTCGACGTTATTCTCATGAATGAAATCAATTAATTCGAAAACATTACTAACTTTCATATACACTGATCTATTAAATTTTCGTTTATGCGATTTACTAGTCTGAGAAATACACAGCGACGGTTTTAATTAAGAAATTAACTGTTTTTTCTGAGCAAAGTTTAAAGATTTTACCTTATATTCGCCAATCAAAACATGAACGCATTTTAAATCCTCACAAGGTACAATAACTAAGTCACCAAAACAATTGTATCACTGAGAAAATCTAAGAAAACACACAAAAAACATTAACAACAAAACTTTTCGCACTCAAGCAAAAATAAAACTGAAGTGAGTTGCGAGTGCAGTGTTGTCATTTCGGCAAAAAAAGTCGCCCAGTATATGAAAAACCTAGCTAGATGTCGCATTTTTTTTATTTTTAAGATATTTCTTGAATATTTAATTTCGTTATTTTAAAAAGTCGCTAGTTTTTATTGATACAAAATTAAAAAAAGTCTCCAGGCTTCGTAAAAATCTCCAAGATCTCATAACGTCGCTAAAATGACAACACTGCAGAGTTGGCAAGTCACGCATACGTATGCAACTTCATAGGCAATCACGGCTTAAACCTTCCTTAAAAAACGATTTGTAGACTCACAAGGTTAACTCGTTATACGGCACATCGCTATAAGTGCGAAAGTGACAGAAAGATAGTATTTGAAAGCCCGGTAAAAGCCGGTCGAGTGCAGTAGGCGAGATAGCTATATGTTGATGTTTCAAATGCGAAACTGCGCGCGAACCATCGCGATGTGTGGCATAGGTAGATACTAGTTTGTGTTATTTTGATAAGAATTAAGCGCGCGAACTTTTAAATAGTTCGGGTTTGATATTGATTCTCTTTTGGGCTTATATGAAGGTACCGCCACTGGCATCTGGTTTGACTGGAAGCCGACTCCAATATAGTTGGGAAAAGGCAGGCAGATGATGATGATGGAATGGATTGACGCTGGTTAGAAATCGACGGTCCGAACGGACATGTCAAAAACCGAGCTTCAAACCAAATTCTATGTACACAAAGAAATAATTCTTTGTGTACGTAGAATTATTTCTAAAGCGGTTTGAACATTAAAAGCGCTCTCCTGTAAACCTCGGTTTTTGACATGTCCGTTTGTACGTTGGGTCCGTTGAAATGTTAAGAGTGTATGAGTAGTGAGGTGCTCACGATATGGGTTTGTTGGCGACGAGTAATGGGAAGCTCGCTGTTCGATCAAGGTCGAGGTACTGAAAAATCAAAATCAAAGCATTTTATTTCAAGAAGGCCATAACAGTGACTTTTGAATCGTCAAAAAGACAAAAAACCTATACGTGGGTAGGAGTACTCATTTGATGATTTTACGTCGATAAAAAAAGGATCCCAACATCACCAATATCGCGGCAGTAAATCATTGCATTAAAACGAATAGGGACATACAAAGAGCTAGCAATCATATGCTCAATTAACTATTAAACCGATTTAATGTCAGAGAATGATACTAACTTAATAGAAAACTAGAAAATGACTATTATCACGGATGGAAGAACGAGTTGTATGATTAACTGCACAGTAGAATACGAAAATGGCCTTTATTGCAACGACCATAAAGGTACTGACAAACTGTTGTGATACTACGAGTAATAAATCAAGTTAAAGTGCAAGCGAAAATTGACTTTATTACTACGAAATAAAGGTGTTGTTAAAGTATTGCGATTGAAGAGGTTGAAAGTTTGATAATGAGGTGCCAGATGAGGCCTTAATATGAGCTAGATTTATTAGTTAGTTGCTATCAATGATGGGATATGGCCAGTAAAACAATAATTACTAGGTTCAGCAGAGTTTATTAATTTAAATATACGCAGTGGTTGTGAGCCGTCGCGAGTACCGAGCAAGAGAGAGAGGGCGACCTACGTGTGCGAAAGAGAAAGCAGTCATTTTAAAAACTTAAACACAGGCAAGGGTCTAACGCTATACAGCCAACACTCCCACGAAATGACAACTTTCTATTCCTTTATACACTGTTTATACCTACACTTAAAAATGATTATGTAAATACATAGCTTGGTTTACACAATACCTAAACTTTTTCTCAAATACATAAATTGAAACTTACTTATCGGCTTTGTCAAAATGTCAGCAATTTGTTCTTTAGTGTTTACATAGTGTACACTTATACTTTTATCATTAAATTTTTCTCTAACATAATGCAATTTTATGTCAAAGTGTTTACTTCTCTTATGTAAACTTTCATTTTTAATTAACTTTATAGCACTCTGGTTGTCTATAAACAAAGCAACAGTTTCATTAAATTTACACAATTCATTTAGTAAATATTTAAGCCAAATAATTTCTCTTGTTGCATTACAGGCTGAAATATATTCTGCCTCACAGGTAGACAATGCTACATAACTTTGCTTCTGACTTGCCCAAGTTACAGCACTATTATTTATCATTGTTACATAACCACTGGTTGATCTACGTGAGTCTATATCAGAACCAAAGTCAGCATCACAGTATGCTTCTATATTTAAAGTTTTACAATGTGTATACAAAATACCTAAGTCTTTGGTACCCTTTAAATACTTCAAAATTCTCAACACAGCATTATAATGTGATTGATAATGACATTCAATGTACCTACTTACAATATTTACTGCCAACATTATATCTGGTCTACAGACTATTGCAAGAAACATGAGTGCACCTACCATCTGACGATACAATATTTTGTTTTCAGGAAATTCAGGTCTACACAATTTTATATTTGGGTCAGCAGGCACTGAAACCGGATGACAATCTTTCAATTGAAATTTGTTCAACAATGACTCAATATATTTTCTTTGATGTACTAAAATTGAATTTTCACTTATGTCTATTTGCATACCAACAAAACATTTTACATTTTCAGTAACTACAATTTGAAACTTTTCCTGTAACTCGGATAGAAATCTATTCATTAATGTGTTACTTTTACAAAACAGAAGTCCGTCATCTACATACAAAAGTAAATACATTACATCACTGTATTTATTTGATATAAATGCACATTTATCTACTTCACAAGCTGTAAAACCAAAATCTCTCAATATTTCAGTTACAGTTTGATTCCAGCACCTTGGTGCTTGCTTAAGACCATATAGTGACTTCTTTAATTTACAAACTTTATCACTTACATTTAAACCTGGAGGATGGGACATGTAAATTTCCTCAGAAATTGCACCATATAAAAATGCAGTTTTAACATCAAATTGTTTAACATTAAGTTTTAAATGGGTAACTAGTGACAACATGACTCTAATGGTATCATACCTTACTGTAGGTGAAAATGTTTCAGAATAATCTATGTCTTTTATTTGTGAAAACCCTTTTGCACAAAGTCTAGATTTAAATCGAATAGAACCATCTGAATTTTCTTTCACACGAAATACCCATTTACATCCTATGGGTTTCTTACCAGTAGGTAAACTCACAAGCTCCCACGTTTTATTTTCTTTGTGAGCTTCCAGCTCTTCGTTGATTGATTTTGTCCACTGCTCTGCATCCGGAGATACCATGGCTTCCTGGAATGTTGTTGGGACTTCACAATCTGCTATCAATGCCTCTGCTATATAGGTCATTGTGTCTTCCTCTGGGTGTTCCGAGCACTCTTCCGAAGACTGCTTACCCAGGGCTTTATTCAGGAAATTTTCAAATACATTCTTGTCAAATAGTGACTTACTACCATGTCGGCTCCTGCTTGACGTCGGCGACTTACCACCACTGCTGGTGGCACCTCCGAACACCTTGGCATCACGCTGAGGACTCACCACAGCATGCGTCGCGGCCTGCGGAGTTGGAAGTGCACGGGTCTCCTTGGCATCACACGATGGGCCACACTCCACCGTATGCATCGGGGCCTGCGGAGTCTCCTTGGCATCATACACGGTGCTGACCGGTGTATGCATCGAGGCCTGCGGAGAGGATCCTGCTTCTGCTCCCTTCTCTGATAGTGGACACACCAAGCTATCTTCATCATCTAGGGGCAGCTGGAACAAGCTCTCCTCAACTTTTCGTTCATCACAGATAGTACTTTCATCGAATATTACATCTCGAGATATCTTCACTTTCTTGGTACGCAGATCCATCAATCTGTAGTTGTTCGAGTTATTGTCATAACCTACAAGTGTCATTTTCATACTTTTCGGCTGAAGTTTATTGCGTTTCTCCTTGGGCACATGAACGTAGGCTGTGCAGCCAAATGTCCTGAGATGAGAAAGGTTAGGCTTTCTTCCAACCCATTTTTCAAATGGAGTTATGCCATCTCTTTCTTTTCTATTGTACAAATAAGCTGCAGTGTTCACCGCTTCTGCCCAGAGACTTGCAGGTAACTTGCTGTCGAAGAGCATTGCACGCGCAGATTCCATCAGTGTCCTGTTCATTCTCTCACTACAACCATTTTGTTGAGGGGTATAGGGAGCTGTCCGACACAACTGAATTCCATGTTCTGATGCAAACTGCTTCATCTGACTGCTTGTGTATTCACAACCGTTGTCTGAGTGAAGGGCACTGAGCCTGACACCTTGACTGAGTATTTGCTTATAATAGTCTTTGAAGCACTCAAAAACTTCACTCTTTTTAGGTAAAAAGTACACCTTACAGTACCTTGTTGCTTGATCGATGAAGGTCACAAAATATCTTTTGCCACTTACTGACCTGACAGGCATGGGTCCACAAATGTCACTATACACCTTTGTTCCAGCAAGGTTAGCACTTCCTTGTGATGGTTTAAAGGGTAAACGGTGCTGTTTCCCTAATATACACGGTTCGCAGAGAAAACTGTCTATTTCTTCTACTTTCATACCTGGTATAAGTCCACTTTGCACCATTTCTCGTATAGTGTGCACACTGATGTGTCCAAGACGCCTATGCCACAGTTCAATGTCACATACATTCGCCTCTTGAGATATTTTAACACTGAATTGCATTTTATATGAGTTATTGTTGCTACTTTTGTTTGCGACCGCAACTAACATTCCCGAACTATCGTATATTTTAGCACTGGATTGTTCTTTCACTATTTTGAAACCTTTTGAGGTTATAACACCTTCTGAGAACAAGTTCTTACATAGTTTTGGCACAAAGTAAACATCGTTTATAGTAGACTCGTACCATTGTCCATTGAGTATTTTGTTTACATTTATTGTCCCTTTCCCACACACTTGTAACTCAGTTCCATTGCCGATACGCACTGTTGATTCGAAGGGAATTAAGTTCGCAAAACATTCTCGAGCACAGCACATATGTACGGAGGCTCCACTGTCCAATATCCACACGTATTTACTATCAATATTTATGTTGTTATCACTGACGAACGCAGATTTTTGAGACGGTGACGCATGAGTGCGACCCGAGCGCTTACTCGCTGGCGCCGGCATGACAGTGGCAGTGACGGGAACACTTTGTTTACAATCACGCGCATAGTGTCCGCGCTTTGAACACTTGAAGCATTTTGCTCGGGAACGTGTGTTCTGCTTGTTTTTATTTTGTTGTGTTGAAACTAAAGCAGCGGGTTCTTGCTCTTCAGCACGGTTTAAACTTGCTTCCTCATCTATCAGTCGAGCTGTCAAATTGATTATTGTCTGTCTCTTTTCGTCCAGTGACAACCATGCTTGACGTAGGTTTCGATATCTGTCGGGTAACGATCCCAATATTTTGGTTATCACGCTTATCTCCGAAACCAATTCACCAGCATCTCGAAGTTGTTGTGCGATATTTTCGATTTTTGTAATATGTTTAGCAATCGAATCGCCTTCCGCCATCTTTATGTTGTGGAACTTTTCCAATAATAACATTTTCGTGTTTTCACTTTTCTGCTCGTAAATGGATTCCAATTTAATCATCATTTGCTTTGCAGTAGTACACGTTTCAACCAAACTAATTAGAGACATATCGAGTCCTGATGCTATTATGAACATCGCTTGCGCATCCGCTTGACGCCATTTTTCAAGCACGGACAAACTTCCTTCTGTCTTCACATCGTTTGTGTTATCGTCACTTTTCTCCTCAGTGATATGATTGCTCAATCCTTTTGCTCTTAACGCGCAGTTAATCATGAACTTCCATTGGCGGAAACCTTGACCGTCGAAACGCCGGGCAGCAATTACGTGCGTAGCGAGGTCCATCTTTCCTGCACTTTTCTTTGTCTAGCAACGACCGCGTGGCTGACAAATCTTTGGATAAGATTAACGCGAAATATACTTTCGATTGACTCGCGACTTTACTTGTGCAAGATACTGGGCCCATAACCTGATGGGATATGGCCAGTAAAACAATAATTACTAGGTTCAGCAGAGTTTATTAATTTAAATATACGCAGTGGTTGTGAGCCGTCGCGAGTACCGAGCAAGAGAGAGAGGGCGACCTACGTGTGCGAAAGAGAAAGCAGTCATTTTAAAAACTTAAACACAGGCAAGGGTCTAACGCTATACAGCCAACAATCAATTTGTACGGAAAATCTTCTGGTAAAGAATAGAAAACATCATCGTTGGGGTAGTGGCTGGCTAGCGCGCGTGGAACACAACGCTCCGTCGACACGGGCATGGTCCACCCGGGCTGCCCGCATGCCCGCGCCTACGGTGGCCGGAGATCGTCTGCTGACGTCCGTCGCAGTGGGCGTTTATCACTGCGGCTGGGGTAGACGGACGCTGTTCTCTCCCTCATGCGGTCTGCTTCCCACTCCGTCTTGCCCCGCAGCATGGCCTCGACCAATGTCGGGCATGAGAGGTCTCCGCCTATCGCCATCGTGAGGACGCCGCGGTGCTCTGCCCAAGCGGGGCAGTCCTGCACCGTATGCTCCACCGTGACCTCTCGGCGATCCTCGCAGTGGTGACACCCAGGCGTTTCTTTCTTCCTTATCCGACAAAGGTACCTCCCAAAACTTCCGTGTCCGGTGAGGACCTGCGTCATGCGGGAGGTCAGGACGCCGTGACGCCTATCCAGCCACTCCTCAAAGAGGGGTCTTACCGCTGCGATAATTATTCAGAAATATTGATCTGGTTTTCCCTACGTTTCTTCGTTGCAAAAATACTTCCCAGCTTCCATCATTACTCAAACATTCTATTTAATCATGGTCCCAACCTGTCGGTCTGTGGATGGGTGACCAATTGACTATATACCATAGCTAGCTCCGTGTCTCGGAAAGCACGCAAAGCCGTCGGTCCCAGCTGTCATCGTAGATCTTTGACAGTCGTAATTGTTGTCAAGTCAGATCCTTGAAAGATAGTCTGAGAACCAGTCTTACCGAGGGGTATAGTATTACCCAGTAACTGGGTTGTGGAGGTCAGATAGACTGTCGCTCCATTTAAAATTAATATTCAGCTGCATCTGGTTCGACTGGAAGCCGATCAAAATATAGTTGGGAATAGGCCAGGCCTAATTTATTGACTGACTGCCTATTATACGAGTACTTTCACAACCCAGTACCCAGTATGCGTTGTAAAAATTAGGCCTATCCTTTTCCCAACTATATTGGGGTCGGTTTCCAGTGCACTGACTACTAATGTTTATCCAACACACACTACGCAAATCAGAAACAAAATAAAATCCCCAATAAGTCATGCAAACATAAAATTATCCTGTATTTCCCGCGTTTATCCGAGTCGGCTATTACCGCGGCCATTTTGACTTGTACGCGCGTTTATCGCGGTGGCCATCTTAAAATCGACAATCGCGGATAAATGGTACTACAGTTTTGGGCCATAAAGTTATTTGATTCATAAATTCGGGTTTTGTGATAGGGATGATCTCAATATGAATAAATATACCCAAGATTTTTGGGAATGGGAATATCCATTTATTGGAGTTTTAACTCTTTTCGAGCCACAAAATTACAACTAGGCAACATTTACAGTTTTGGGGCAATCCCGAAGTTCGGTTTGATTAGGTTCCTTTAAATCTTATCGCAAACCTTTTTGGACATTTACCATTAAGAATGGGTAAATCTTAGGTATTACTAGAAAATCTTAGGATTTACCGTAGTTCGAGCTTTTATACAATCGGACATTATTATTATAAAACTTTAAAATAAAATGTTTTAAAATATTATACGCATTAACGCATGAATCGCGAATTTTAAATGTGTCTTTTTTTTGTAAAGGGTAATCTTTAAATCATAGTACGACGTAACACATTGATTTCAATCTAAATAAATCTTTAATCTTGAAAAGCTCAAAGAAAACCAATTTCAAACGAAACATGTTGCCAGCGTAATTAATAAAAAATCCGTCCGTTGGTTAACTTAAAAAAAATCGTCGACAGGCAACCCTACAAATGCGCGATTGAATTTCAAATTTACATTTTCTGCTGGGGGCGGTATTATATGGAAATGTTATGAAGCTTCGCTTTTGATTAGGTTCTAGTAAGTATAATGTTCAAAGATTTTCTAGGTAAAGAAAAATTTAAGCGTTTTCAAAGTGTCAGCAAAATGACGGGGCCCCCCCCCTCTAGAGGGCCAAAGCCTGCCGAGGTCGCGGGACTGTACGAATTACCGTGACCCCGGAACGTAAAGGGCTATTGAAGGACACCGTGGATTTTAGTCAGTACGAGTCTGACAGTCCCTCCCGCTCTGCCCTGGGTGGGAGGACTCATTTGATGATTTTACCACGAAAAAATAAAAAAAATTAAAGAAAAATTTGAGCAGAATTTGAAATTGCGACTTCAGGATTTAGTACATCCGATGCTCTTTCCAACCAAGCCACCGAGATTTCTACCTAAAAACGTCGAATTCTTCACTCCATTTTTAATGTCTTACAGAGTCGTTTCGCATCATCTATTGTATGATGCTCTCTGTCTTCTCTTGTTTGTGTGTATTTAGAGGCCTCGCTATGACATAGGTGGTACTTAAGACGGGATTTTGCGAAATTCGACCCCTAAGGGGTTATATTTGGTGTTGATAGTTTGTATGAAATTTCGTTACTGCAAGTCTCAAGTCTCAAATTTTGCATTAGGGTTAGTTTTAGAATGTAGATGCTCACTTATACGGAATGTTGCAAAAATCGAACACAAAGGCGTTGTTTTTGATGTTGATACTCGTAGAGGACTCAAATTTTGCATGGGGATTATTTTAAGGACCCTACACCAACCGTGCTTTCTTTTATACAAATCGTTTTCTAAGCTCGAGTTATAGAAAACATCTCTTGGTTGAATAGGTCGGGCAGTTATTTTAATTTCGGGGCTAACCGATCAGGGTGCGTAACCCCACTTAAGCGCCATCATTCTTACTTCCCCCTAAAACCTGCCTAATCCTATTCCAATTAAAATAACAGCACACTCTATAAAAACCTAATTAATTTAAAGCTTGATAAATTATTGGCCGTTCGTCCTCAATTAAAAATTAATATCTTTTCCCGATACGTGTTAGATTGCACGCTCAGTTTGACCTAATACGAGTAACAGCGGGGTAAGCGGCCGACGGATGATGAAGATTATAAATTGGGTCGGCTTAAGTGGCAATTTGCAATACGCGCGCAGCGAAAGCGTTCGGACGTGTATATTGTTGTGTTAATTAACTACGTTTTTGTTCTCAATAAATGGGTACGAAATGTAACGGCTGCGATGCCGTTATTGTTGACAAGTTGTTTATGGTGTGTTCGCAAGAAAAGTGTAAAAAGCCTTATCACCTCAAATGTCTGGCTGTGACGGCGGAGAAGTATGAGAAATTTACACAGGAATACAAGGAAAAATGGGTGTGTCCACAATGTGTAAGCACTATTCCAAAACGAGGCAATTCCAACACGCCAGTTCGAGGAAGTATAATCACAGTGGATAAAACTACGGCCGGTGCGGGCGACTGCTACGTGAACACTCAGCGCGGTAGTCGTCGCAACCCGAATGAATCAGTAATTGCACACGATAATAAACCATTTGAAGGACTGCAGGAATTCCGTCTGGAAATAATAGCACGACTGGATGATCAAATTAAGCAGTATGCATTGCTTCAAGATAGATTTATCAAGACAGAGAATGAATTGCAACATTTGCGAAAAATTATGGAGGTAGTTCAAGAAAAGGCCAACAAAGTAGATACGTTAGAAACAAAAATCAACGAATTATTAAAATCAAACGAACTCCTACGAGCTCGTCTTACTACAGAAACTTCAAAGGTAGATGGCACAGAAGGATTTGAAACACCTAATAGCCAAGGGTCATCATCTAAAGCATTCGTAGACATTATTAAGAAAAATCAAAAGAGGGTAGCTGGCAATCCCACGAATATTGTACCCATCAAAGAATGTGTGGCCACGAAACCCACAAGTTCAGTATCGAAAAACAATACACCAATGTCAATAAACAAAGTGAGTGAAATAAATAGTGGCCTTGTTGAGGTAGCTGAAAATGAGGAGAAAAACCGGAATAGAGAAGAGAACTGGACAGTCGTAAACAAGAAGAAAAACCGATATCCTAATAAAGACGTAAAGAGAGGAGGAAGTACTAGTGTTAACGAAATTCAAGGAACAGAAAAAAGTAAATATCTCCACGTATGGCGTCTACAAAAAGAGACTAAGGAAGAAAACTTAGAAAAATACGTAAGAAACTTATGTGGATTGGAAACACCTGTTAAAGTAGAACAAATAAAACATAAAACGGAAAGGGATTACGCATCCTTTATGATTGGCGTCCCAGAGAGTAAATATGACATTTTATGTCAACCTGAGAATTGGCCAATAAATGTGCAGTTTTGTGAATGGGTTTGGTTTCGAAAACCATTTCAAAAACCAAAAACCCCGAAATAAATCTACTATAGAAATATATTATCAGAACGTAAGAGGTCTGCGCACGAAATTAGAAGAGTTTTATGTAGAAATATCCAGTCATAACTCGGATCTATTTGCTATCACGGAAACTGGCCTAAACGAATCAATTTGTGATACGGAATTTATTCCTCCTGGGTTCACTATAATGCGATGTGACCGAGCGGATGGAAGAAAACAAGGCGGCGCGTGTCTCGTGGCCACACCGCGAATTGAGCTACGGCGAGTACAGGTACCGAGCGGTGTGAACATTGATAACCATGTTTTTGAATTAGTAGGTGCCACTGTTTATTTATGTAATAGGTTTTTGTTTTTTATATGTGTTGTTTACATCCCACCCAATAGTAGTGAGAATGAATATGGATTATTATTTAGAATCATTGAACAATATTGTAATACTTATAGGGAAGTGGTAGTAATAGGTGATTTTAATTTGTATTCGTGTACTACTAGCATTAATTCATATTATGAGTTTCTTCTGACATATTGTAGGTTTACCCAGAGCAACAGAATAAGAAATTGCAATGATCGATGTTTAGACTTAGTGTTGAGTACATTTGAGGAGGGGGAGTGTGTGAGTGTACGCGCGGCGGCTGCGCCGCTCGTGCCGGTGGACGCTTATCACCCGCCGCTAGAAGTATCCGTAAGTCCGTGTTTGCGTGCAAGTACCCACTTAGAGCCAGAACTGAGTACATCAACATCGGAAGCGCGCAAACAACATGTTAGTTGGAATTTTAATAAAGCCGATTTTTTTCTTCTATATTCAAAGATCGCAGCAGTCGACTGGACTCCTTTATATAACTTAGATTTAGATATGAGTTTAACGTATTTTTATGAAAGGATTTATTCAATTATAGATGACTGTGTTCCCAAGAAAAAGCGAAGTCGTATACGCTCGAGACACATTTATCCCGAGTGGTATACGGGTGAGATAATTCGCGACATAAAACTCAAAGCTGCTCTTCATAAAAAATATAAAAGTAGTGGTTTGAGGAATGATTACGAAGCGTTTGCTCAGTGTAGAACCCTAGTAAAACAGAAGATTTTAGTAGCACAGGAACAATATCAGCAACGTACACAAAACCAAATGTTGAGAGACCCTAAGTCTTTTTGGGCTTATATTAATTCTAAAAGAGGTAAAGCTAGTAGCCAAAAGATTTTAAAAAACGGACAACCCTTGACATGTGAACAAGCGGCGCAAGAATTTGCTGAATATTTTTACTCAGTATACAATGCAGAAACACCTAGATTAGATGTGGATGCGGCGATAGTGGAAGCGGGCAGTCAAAACGGAGCGGGGCGGGTTCATCTTGACAGATTGGAGCTGGAAGACGTTGTATACGCCCTAAAGAAACTTAAGCCGAAAAAATCATCAGGGCCTGATGGTATTCCGCCGTACATTTTTAGGGATTGTCGAGTAGGTTTAGCGAGACCACTCTTGCACATCTTCAATCTTTGCCTTCAATCTGCTGTGTTTCCCGAGATGTGGAAGATTACCCGGGTCATACCGGTACCGAAGGGAGGTTCGGGAATTAACGTTGAAGAATACAGACCGGTTGCAGTATTGTCAACAATGGCTAAAGTGTTGGAGTCTGTTATTCATAGGAGCATTTTTCAGCAAGTTAGCTCGCAACTCACAGACGCACAGCATGGATTCCGGCCGACTAGAAATACTACCAGTAATTTACTCTGCTATGTGGCGGATGTGGTGCCAGTAGTAGACGGTGGGGGACAAACAGATGCTGCATATTTTGACTTTAAAAAAGCGTTTGATTTGGTCGATAATGACGTCTTACTGAAAAAGCTAGCGGGGGTCGGTTTTACCCCGCATTTACTTAAGTTTTTTGCCAATTACATGAGTAACCGGCAACAGTATGTTGATTTTGCAGGATTTCAATCGAACGCATATTATACTAGATCTGGGGTTAGCCAAGGAACTAATCTAGGGCCTCTAGAGTTTCTCATAATGATTAACGATCTACCAAACGTACTGCAAGATGCTAAGTGTTTACTGTTCGCCGACGACCTCAAGCTTTATCTTCCTATCACAAACGTGCATGACTGTGAAAGACTGCAGAGGGATATTGCCAGAGTGGTGGCTTGGAGCAAGGGTAATCTCCTACAGTTTAATACATCTAAGTGTGTGACCATAAGTTTCACGCGCGTGCACACACCCATCACATATACTTACATGGTGGACGGAGTGCCGATGAATAGGGCCACGGAAGTGAGGGACTTAGGAGTTCAGTTTACCACTGGGCTCACGTTTCGTGAACATATAGTAAAGGTTTGCAAAAAAGCATACAGAAATTTAGGATTTGTGCTTAGAATGGTTAAAGGTTTCACAAATATTAAAGCCATAACGGCATTATATAATGCTTTAGTAAGAAGCCAACTTGAATGTAATGCAGTTATCTGGGCTCCACATGAAGCTAAGTATAGTCTCATGTTGGAGCGAGTTCAAAATAAATTTTTGAGGTATAAATATATGAGGGAATACGGGGTATATCCATTTTACCCATTGATGTATCCAACTCTATTTGTCTTGGGTATGGTTGGATATAATGAACTAAGGGTCAGGAGGCAACTCACACTAGTGATTTATATCTTTAAGATAATTAGAGGGAAGATACACAATGCGGATATTTTACGAAGGATGGAGCTAGTCGCGCCAGACGGGTATGTGGGACGTCGTCGTCAGCCGCGCCTGCTGGCGGAACCGCGCGCGCGTACTAACTTACTGCGAGAGGCGCCGCTCACCAGCGCGCTCCGCACTCTCAATCTCATTGCTGATGACATTGACATATTCTGTTGTTCTTTGGGTGAATTTACAAGAACAGCTACGTATAGAATTTGTTATGGTTAAATAGTTTTAAGTATGCTACAATATCGCATTGGGTTTAGCCTGTAAGGATATTTGTATGTAAGTGAATAAATAAATAAATAAAAAAAAAAAAAAAAAAGTAGGGTTAATCGAAATTGATGGATAATGCCGCACCTGTGATTGTATATGTGTTTATGCCAAAGTATTTTTTATCGTGGTATAGTCCTCCTACTCAGGGCGGGGCTGGAGGGACTGTCAGATTTGTATACTGGCTAAAATCCACGATTAACCTTCAATAGCCCTTTACGTTCCAGGATTATTACCTAATGAGACCCCGCGAGCCCGGCAGGCTTTAGCCCTCTACAGGGGGCCCGTCATTGTGACTGACTGACAGCACTTTAATGCATGCGTGGAACACTACACGCCGTCGACCCGGGCATGGTCCATGTTCGGACGGCGAGTCACCCATTACTCACCATCCGCATCCCCGCGCCTACGGTGGCTGGAAATTGCCTCGCGACGTCCGTTGCCGTGGGCGGCTCCCGCGAAAGTATTAACCTTAAAATTATAATTGTATTGAGCATGTCCTCTACCTGCCTATATTTTCCAAAATATGTTGGGGTTGACTTCAAATCTGACCAAGTATTTTTAGGTCTCCAGTCTGTCGTGGTGCAGCAGATAACAATATTAATTTACACGATTTTATATCTGACCACAACAGCCCAGTTACTGGATGACTCGACACCCCTCGGTTAAACTGGATAGACTTTTAGGTATCGCATCATAGTAGATTTTCGACATCACCGTCTCATCATTGCTATCATAACTGCGTCATTAAAATTGGGTTTCTTTCCAAAGAAAATATTTTTTTTAAATATCACAAAAACACCCCTAACAACATGAAGAACAAAGAAAGGAAACAAAAACACCAAACGTTCTTATATTCCGGTCACGTGTGACGCACGCGATATGGCACGTTATGGCATTTGCAATAATAACGAGAGTCGCGGGAATGCGGGACACCTGCTCGTGTTGGCTTTAATATTGCCTGCTGTTTAGTATGGAAGATGAGGAACTTGCTTGAGATAATATTTTGAGGGTAGCTGGATGTATTTATAATACCCTGGTAGAAAGGACCTAATTTGACGTAAGTACTAGAGACGTTTGACGGCACGGTTAGCGCAGTGGCTGAGCGATTGGACTGCTGCGCAGCGTGTCGTGGGTTCGATTCCCGTACGGAATAAATATTTGTATGACCTACAAGTAGTTGTTTCGAGTCTGGGCGTTTGTGTTTGAGTTTCTATGTTTGTAAACGCACCCACGACACAGGAGAATTCCTGGTGCGGGCCAACGTTTTAAAAGAAACAAAATGACAATGAATACACTAACGCTGTCGCGGAATCCGTGACCCTGGAACATAAAGGTCTATTAGTTCTAGTACGAGTCTTAAAGTCTCTTAAAATCCCGCCGGGGCCAAAGCGTGCGTCGATCGCGGGACTGTCTTAGTATAGCGCTTTACGTTCCGGGGTCATGGTTGCTGTTTAGTCCCGTGACTCCGACAGGCTTTGACCCTTTAAGCTCTTTGGAGGCTTACGTTCAGCAGTAAACGGCAAAAGGCTGATAAAAGTGGAACACAAAATAGAATATAAACAAATGTCACGAGTTACTGCCACGGAATTTGCGACGCACCGGTAACACGCAACTGAAAATCTAATCGCCCGAGGTCGTGAACGAGGTTGTTTATAAACACTGCCATCCCTTCAAGGAACAAGCGTGATGTTACGTGTAGCTACCATGAAAGTACGATCATTACACATTTATATCTCACTCACTATTATAATTAGATTATCCAGCAAGCTTAGCAATGTGCTCTTACCCTTTACGATGCATCGAAAAGATTATGTTAAGGGTTATCAGACGTCAGAATTTGTTTAAATACAACTGGATTTGGGCCCCGACAGAATTACAATTGAAAATGAACATTTTCAGATTATTTTGGACTCTGTCAAGTGAGGAATGAGTTTATAATGGGAAGTTTGAAAGTGGCGCCTGTTACAGAAAAAAATAAAGGGAATCGTCTGTCTTGGTATGGACATGAGGAGGGATGACACTCATGTGACTAAGAGAGTGATGAGTATGAATGTTGATGGATGGAGAGGAAGAGGAAGGCCAAAGAAAATATGGATGGATTGTCTAAGGAATGATATGGAAGAAAAAGAAGTAAATGATACTGTGACGTTTGATAGAGGAGAATGGAAGAAAAAAACGTGTTACGCCGACCCCAAGTAAAATGGGATAAAGGCAGGAAGATGATGATTTTGGGCTCTGTCAGGATTCCGGTTGCATTTTAAAATGTCACAATTTTTGACATAGTAAGACTAAGGTTGCACTTGAAATATCTCTCGATTTTTGCCCAGTTAGGATTCCGGTCGGACTTCAAAATCTCAGGACTTTTGCGCCCTGTGTAATATTTTCGGGCCGTATTTTGACATCTTAAAACCAGGCTTGATCCAGTGAGTGAAAGAGACAGCGCTATACAAATCGTGTAGCGCCACCTCGATCACTTATACGGCTTAATACGGCCGAAAGTCAAAATTAACGCTGGACAGAAAAGTCTCAGTATATTTTGGGACCTACTAGGATCCCGGTTGCACTAGAAAGTCTCATGAGTATTTGCAACTTTTCCCTCTTTTCTTCCTTGCTCAATGGCTGGACGGCAGCATCAAACAAATTACTACGCACAAAAGTCACTCCGTGTAGCATAAAGTCTGGTTTTTAGTCAAAATCAGGCTTTTTGTCGGGATCTTTTGTTAACCATCAGGTAACCCTACTAACACTTGCCTCTCTTGATAACTATCTGTAACAGGTTGCCTTCATACGCCACAAATACGCTGATAAGCAGAATCAGATCAACTGGATTTAGATAACAAACTAGTACAGAAGTTCCAACAACTTGGACGTAAAATAAAAGGAAACTTTGACGTTAATTTGATGGAAAAAAAAATGTCACACGAGGAACTATTTTTAAAAAACTCCAAGACTGATTTAGAAGGTTTCTAAAGAGCAATCATAGAAAATTATACGATATTTTAAATGACATCTTAAACAACGGAATTGATTCAGTAGAACTTGAGAAGTGAAGAAAATCTTGGTACGGTCGGCCGCCATCTTGTGACGTCACAACTATGCAAGTCCCCACTTCTTCCTCTTAAAACTTACAGTTTCGTGTTCTGTACAGCACAAGGAACACATAGATACACACCAGTTTGAGGTATAGAAAAGGGGGCTTTTTTTTTAATCATCAAATGAGTCCTTCCACTAAGGGCAGGGCGGGAGGGACTGTCAGACTTGTACTGACTAAAATCCACGGTGTCGTTCAATAGCCTTACATACCGGGGTTACGGTAATCGGTGAGTCCCGCGACCCCGGCAGGCTTTGGCCCTCTACAGTCCCCGTCACTATGCTGACACTCCTTGAGGCGCGCGTGGAACACAACGCGCCGTCGACCCGGGCATGGTCCATGGTCGGACAGCGAGTCGCCCAAGAAAAGGGGGCTATGAAAAATTTTCCATATTGCCTCCTGACTAGTTACATGAATGAGCCTTCTGTATTAAATTATTTTGTTACGATGTGTTATAAAGATGTTGTTTATCTTGAGCAATTTAACAGTGGCCGGTAGCGTCCACCGCTTTATTTTATATAATTCGGTAATTAAGCGTGAAGATCTTTTATCTGTTTATGAGCTGAGAAGTTCTTGACCTTATACCAGGTAAGTGGAAGATAAGGATCTCTCAGTTTTTAGTAAAGAATAATATCTGGGTAAGCATTTTGATATCTCTGTATTCGTAGTGGTCATTGGTTATAGCTAGGGTTGCCATCCCCCGGATTTGTCTTAGTGTCCTAGGCTTCATTTGTAGTCCGGGTTTAAAAAAATTAAATCTTGGACCGCCCGCGACACACGCACACTTCACCGTACGCGCAGTTGTCACGGTGCGCACTACGACTCATGTCCGGGTTCTGGACTCTCCGGACTATCCGGGGTTTTCACGCGTCTTGTCCTGGTTTCCAAATTTTAGAGATGGAACCCTAGTCGTAGCCCACCAGCAACCCTCGTAGCCCACCATTTTCAAACCCTGGTCCCGCAATTGGTCGTTATAGATTTTTGTTTAACTTGTGATAAGGTCGCGATTAATCAATGTCTTGTCTGATGTTAAGCAATGCATGGTCGACAGTGAAGCACGCTTGCTTAGAAGTAAGCTATTCACTCTTGTTTTTTACTTTGAAGGGTTTATTGATCGTCAACCTAGAATTATAGGTTTGCCCGCCATGTTTGTGAAACGATTTAAATGCGTTTTTTTATGTTTGAAAGTCTATTCGGCCAATTCAAGATCATAAGCTTTTTGCTAGTTTATTTAATCGTAAAAACACATTTTTAAAATTTTATGAATGTAAGATTTACTGCAAAATTCATACAAGTTTCTACAAAAAGCTTTTTTATTTTTATTATTTTATATAATGACATTTGAACTTAGACGAATGTTACCCTTATTAATTCTATGAAAAAATACTCATCAGGCGATCAAAACAATCATTTTCGTTTTACACATTCATCGCTTGTATTAAAACTCTAGTATCGTCATGATTTTCTGCAAAATAACACCAGATTCTATATATGTATATGAGTTTCTAAGGTCACAAGGTTATAATTTAACGACATTACAACCAAAACATAGTCAAACTCAGACTATTAAACAGTTTATGAACAGATAGTTTGTAATACAATCCCAAACTTGTTTAATAAACATACAATGTAAACATAAATGGGCGAAGTTGAACAATGTTTTGGACCACGTCGTTAACCGGGCTGGCAGGACGGTAGTCATTTAAGAGGAAAGTTCATGAAACGTAACATCAAGCCTGTAATCCTTAAAGGGTAAGTCAGAGGGGTATCTACTAATACAACAACATTTGGAAAGAAAACAGTAACAAAATCGGCACAATAGGCTGTATTTTACTGAACAAAATTTATTACATAGTCCGAAACATACTTTCATATATAATATTGACGTACATACATAAAATTGACGAAGATAGATATATAAGCAAACCGTTATTAATAAGCATATCCCGGAGTAGATTTATTTGATGTACTTGTATCACGAACTATCATAGAAATCATAACATGGATAAGCCTTTTTCCCGGGCTTTCATTTCAGTACTTACGGGAAACCGATTTGGCTCAAAAGATGTCTTATACTCTGGATTAACACATAGATTACATTATATCCTGAACTATTTAAAAGTTTCCACGGGAATAACTATAACTCTACTTTTTTGAAATGCACGAGGGCGAAGTCGCGGACAACAGCGAGTCTTATATCTTTTCATCCTACATGTTCTTAACAATTTATTCCCAGAATCCCGAAACCCCGGAGGCATGTCCATATTAATATATACGTTTAAGATTATTGACCCCAAATCAATTTACGTACTCCCGGCAATGTTATAAGCGCCTTAGCTCCAAGGATGTGTCTGTCGGTAATTACCACCCAGATATGTGATTAGTTAATGTGCAGCGATCGAGCGGCGTGCGATGTGGTTGAATGTGGTTGAATGCACTATTTATATCTTGTGGACCAGTTATGTGAGGGTTAGGAGGAGACGGGTTCATTAGTGGCGAGGGATTTTTGTTGCAGTTATTATGATGTTTTTATTTCACAAAGAGTTACTTAAGCAGCGGTGTATAGAAAGAAAGTTTCGTATGACTTCACACCTGTGAAATCGTAATATTTGTATGCAGCGTGATTTATAATTCGATGCATTCCTCGAAAGAGTTTTCTTAAAATTAACTTAGTCTTTCAAAGCATATTTTTCAAAATGAATGTATGACCAGAAAATTAGGATTGCTACTGACAAGGTAGTAAATCGATTCAACATTTTTTTTCTGTGATTTTTGTCGAAACTGCTATAATTATTCTGATATTAGCTTTTTGAGTTAATGCACTAAATCTTGGTCGATTAAGTATATCAGGCAAGAACGGTCTGTATCTATTTATTATTTTATGTCTTTTTTTTGCAGAATAATGCGATTAAAAACATTTTTAATAATATTTCAGGCATTTCAGGCATTTATACTGCATATCTGCATGCATATTTCGCCAATTTGAATGTGTGTTTCACTCAAATCCGTAAGTCTATGCGCGTTAGAAACAAACATCCATCCATCCTAACTAACTTCGTATTTATAATAGTAGCAAAATTACAAGAAGAACTCTTGGGAAATCATTAACAAACTCGAAAGAGGCTTGATTAATTTCAATTGAGAGTTGGCCAAGATTTATGAATATCTAACCACAAAACTTTAGCAACAGTGATATTTGAGACTAAAATTGGCATTTTAAATCTGAGTTCATAGACAGTTTTGAATTCTTTTCTTTTTCGGAGTCGCGGATCTCCCTCTTTAGATAACCGTGATACTAGAACGTAAAGGATTACCGTGGATTTTAGTTAGTACAACTCTGACAGTCCCGCTCCGCATTTGATGATTTTACCAGGATAAAAAAGCACAACTAGTCGCATTATCGATGAACAAACATTCGTTTTACAAATATTCTGAATACCTTTGCGCCCAAGCTTGAGGTATGCACAGTAAAGCGCAAGAATTTGCTAGATCGACTATACATATTACATACCTAAGTAAGACCTAGGTAGCTAGTTAGGATGGTGAGAATTCCTGGTACCTAGCGGCTTTCTAAATACTTGGTAGTACTTGGTACGGCAAAATAGGCGATTTAACTCAAAAAATAGACTATAAAAAAAATATTTGACGTGTATTTTTTCTTTTGTTACGTAAACCAAAATTGACGAAGATTCGACGCTTCCATAAATCACAAAACGTCACTCGGTCGGTATATCGCACCTTTAGAATTAAAGTGGCCTAACTAAAAATTTTAAGAAAATGACTTTTATGCATCGAACGACTTATAAACATGTATTCTATTAGTTTTTTAAAAAGAAACCAGCTCTTCTAGCCCAGAAAAGTAAAAACGCACTGTTTCCGTCTCTTTCAAATCACGCTCTTTCCCCGCGTCACTCGGTATTGAATTAATAAAAACATTTCCCAAAAAACTGGAATTTTGGATTACGCCACTTCTATTCTAAAGGTGCGATATTTTATGATGTTACAACTCCCCCACTCCAGATTTTCAACACGTTTTATCTTTCGTCATTATTCATTGATTAAAAATAAATAAAAAATAAATACGTGTTCACTATTTTTTCAATACTAACTGACGGACTAAACAGATTTTCAATTTATGTATGCAACTATTATATTGTATTATATTAGCGGCTTGGCTATTTGTTTTTAAAAAGCTTTACCGCACTAGTAATTTCATGGTTGCGTTTACAAACATATAACATACACAAACACCCAGACCCGGAAAAACTAATTGCAGATCGTACAAATATTTGCTTCGTGCGTAATTCGAACCCGCGACACGCAGCGCAGCAGTCCGATCGCTCAGCCACTGCACCAACCGTGCCGTCAAATTATATGGACATATTGTTAAAAAGTTGTTTTGTACGGTACTTTTTTATTGGTTTAGCGTGGTAAAATCATCAAATGAGTCCTCCCAATCAGACTTGTCAGACTTGTACTGCCTAAAATCCACGGTGTCCTTCAATAGCCCTTTACGTTCCGGGGTCACGGTATTCGTTAATCCCGCGACCCCGGCAGGCTTTGACCCTCTTAGGGGGGGGGGGCCCGTCTTGTGCCGACACTCTTTGAGGCGATCGTGGAACACAACGCGCCGGCGACCCACGCATGGTCCATGGTCGGACAGCGAGTCGCCCATTACTCGCCGCTCGCACTCCCGCGCCTACGGTGGCCGGATCGTCTTGCGACATCAGTCGCCGCGGGCGTTTACCACTGCGGCTGGGTTGTGAGGTGGACGCTGTCCTTTCCCTCACGCATCACACCACCTCCTTCGCTAGCATGACTGCTTCGCAGAAGGAGGCGACCGCTTCCCACGCCGTCTCGCCCCGCACGTCATGTTGTCGCCCAACGGGCGCAATTTGTATGGTAAGTATATAGGTATACTTACTTAATGTCTATTAATCAAGCACGCTTGTAAAACTAAAGTAAATGAAAAAAACAACTAAAAAAAACGTAATTTACAACGAAAAGTAGAAAAAAGTTCGTAAGTCTCAAAGGAACTTAATTTAGACTAGGTAGATACTTGTGAACCAGTAAGATTCGATTCTATTTCCCAGAAAAAATATTTCTGTGCAACCAGCACACAACACTCGGCCTATAAATTGATCACTCATAACTAAACATCTTTTAAATCCTAATGACAAGCTTTCGGAAGCCATCCAGAATTACTCCAAATGCTCCAATAGGATTTCACGTCATAAAACTTTACTATCTGTTTACAAAAGCAATTAAACCTCTAATTGACTAGAAGCAGTTAATACTACTGTATTTATGTGTGTCGTTACATTTTCAGGGCGGAGCACTAACGGCGAAGCCCTAAATATAAAATATACGAAGTTTTCATACTTTCAAAAGACAGGCATTATGACCGAATGCATTGGTCACGCACTACAGTAAAAAGATAAAAAAAGTAAATAAACCCTCCGCTGCTCACTGTTCAAGTTTGTAACAATGTATGTACTTAAAATGTAGCTTTAGCTTTGAGTCGAGAGAAATCGACTCCAAACGTTTCAACTCGAAATCATGCATTCAAGTATTTAAATTACATCTAGATGCAATTTTCTGCATAATTACATAGATCCTGTTATTAGCGACAGTTTCAAGTGCAACGATCGATAGTAAATGGTAATATTTATAAGGAGCTTACCTTGAGCGTATGTAAACAAATGGAGACAGGCGAACAAGAATATCCAGTTCCCGACACCGAATTGATACATCCCTGTCCGCCACATGTTGCAAAACACTAAAACAACACTACACAATATGTTTTAATTCATATGATTCACATTTTCACATAAAATTCACGATTATTTTGTGATATATTTCACACTGTCTATGTCGAAGTTGCTACCGATCCGCCATTTTCGAGCGAGCACCGCCGCGTTCGGAAATACAACTCAATAATGAAAGGGCAATGTCCGGGTTTATGTGACTTGAAGTTTGCAGCGTTTGAAGGGTTATTTGCATTGAAGATAGGCGCAGAACTAGTGCTGCGTCCATTCGATACGCAATATGTCGAAAAGGATCACCGAAAATTATCCTGTTTTTTATCGACATATTAACAAAAACCCGACTACTGTCTGTAAATAAGTACTTATTAAAACAAACAATAGGTGAATTATTTAAAAATTCAATATATTACACATTAAGTAAAATTCACGTGCACGTTTTAATTATTAATATTCGAATTCTGCCTGTCTTTCTGTTATTTATTCTTAAGTTTAATGTTTGACGCTTTTGGTTAACTCCAATAACCAATTTAGTTTTCTTTTAATGGGTATAACTTACTCGAACCAAATTCTCGGCCATGGTCTTGTAGGCAATACGCTCCAGCGCTGTGTTAAAATGTAAACCATGAGGTTAATCAGGCAGGATCCTGCCGTTTTGCTCGGCAAAACTTGATCAAGGCCAATGTAATTTCTGCATTTGGTCTCTAACCAAATGATTTATTACAGCAAACAATCTATAGATGCAAAAACTATTAACTGCAAAACAGCATTTGACGTCAATATTTGAGTCGTTTTGTAGATAAATTTTTTTAGAGAAGTATTCAACAGATGTTAGACGTTAAATCATTCAGTTACTCAAACAAAACCTTTGTTTCGATTCAACGAAGACTTAATCGAGTTGAATCAACATCGACAAAATCACAAGCCTTTATCCACCGATGCAGTACATCACTAAATGAAACTGTCATTTTGACAGTGACAGTGACATTTGACATTACATTGTTACAAAGTGCTTTCTTGTTGCTTGGTTGTGTTCACGTTCATGTTTGCAGTAAAGAGGCTGTTATTTGTATAATAAGAAACTGCACTATACATGCAATATTAACAAGCGCCTGTGAAGTAACGAAAAAATCCATAATGGAATTAATATACTCCATGAGACGTAAGCCTTTGAAATGCGAGCCGCCGCACTTCGAAAGGTAACAATTAACAACTCAATTTGTTTATGTTGAAACAGCAATAATTCTATTTCGGCCACCTGCAATTATATACACAACAATACGTCTGTAAACTGAGTTTCGCAGAGAAATTTAATCTTACTTCTTACTAATATTATAAACGTGAAAGTTTGGATGGATGGATGTTTGTTGCTCTTTCACGCAAAAACTACTTAACGGTTTTAGACAAAATTTGGTACACAGATAGTTTATAACCTGGATTACCACACGGAATTGTTTTTATCCGGATTTTTGCCTTCCCGTGGGATAAATTTCGATTTGTATCGGGCGAAGCCACTGGCAACAGTTAGTATTTACATAAATGAGACCCGCATGCTTGTTCATGTTCAAGCCTTTACTAAGGACGAAGGTCTATTGCCATCTACTAAGCTGTAACCCTGATACTGTGCTGATACTGAGTAATTCATGTTTGAATACCCATTATAGTTTCTAGTCTTGACTAGTCAACACAACAGGCTTTTTTTATCATAGTAAAATCATCAAATGAGTCCTCCCACCCAGGGCAGGGTGGAAGGGACTGTCAGACTTGACTGACTAAAATCCACGGTGTCCTTCAATAGCCCTTTATGTACCAGGGTCATGGTAATTTGTAAGTCCCGCGACCAACACTACAGGCTAGGCTAGAAGTAGGCTGTGATTTGAACATAGTCAAATACTGTACTTAATTTTTAGAGCTTCACTTTATTTTAATTAATAAAAGATTGCTTTTTATCACATGTTACTGTTATTTCCCTAATATAATTAGTGTCTCCATTTTCCTGAAAATATTTGTAAAAGTCTTATTCTGTATACCTAAACCCAACATAGTTTGAGCAATGTTTAGCATTTTCCATAGCTGTGGAGTTTTTTTTCAATATTTTTAATTTGATGAATTTATTCTGTAGGATTTTGCTTTAATTTTTATCGTAGAGATGTTTTAATCTGCTCCAAAACAATAAATACTAATCTTCATTAAATTCCAAATTCTTCCCAGCGTTTCAGACCATGAAGTAGTTCGTCCAATCTGCACTATATCGACCTGCAACATCATAGCATTTTCATCACCAACTGAGCTGGAGGACACGGAGGGTGACACCTGGGGCGGTCACGTGTACGTGTGTGACCTGGACACTCCGTGGGACAGTCATAAAGTCACCAGCACTGAGTATCCTGTAATAGTTACTTGTTTTTTTAAATAATTGATAACTGCATGTTGGTTTCCTAAATCTTGACAATGAAATAAGAGGATTGTCAGACTCTTATCATTAAGAGAGATATTCTCTGTGTGGCCTGAAAAATTGAATACATTTTATCCTGAAAAATTTAAAAGTTTCCACGGGAATAACTATAACTCTTCTTTTTTTATATGCACGCAGGCGAAGCCGTAACCAACAGCGTGTGCTCATATGTCTTCCTCCTACATGTTCTTAATAATTTAATCCTGGAAGCCTGGAGGCATATCCATATTAATATACATGACCCCAAATCAATCTACCTACTCCGGGCTATGATAATTATTTATGAAACAAATCATTTGATTTTCAGGTATCAGCACTAGAATGGGACATCGAAGGCAAGCAGCTACTAGTGGCCACTACCGTAGGAGAAGTGTCTGTGTACACACAGAAGGATTACCTGCTCAACGAATGGAACTGCATCTATACTGCTAGCTTCCCAGGTACGATTACAAAGAAAATAGGTATATTAGCAACTTCGGCGCGGAAAAAAAACGAGTGAGATGGATATTCACTTTGAGAAAATAGACATATCCTGAGACATACCTCAGCTAGAGTTGCTTAACTTTGGTGACACAACCACAGACAGATGCAGCAAGTTACCATCTGACTGCTAACTCTAATACCGCGCAGGAACGCGCGTCAAATCAAATATTTAATTTGATCAATCCTCTTCCAAATACATACTTCCATTGCATTCCCCCAAATTGGTCCCTCCCACAGATGCGATAGGAAAGATGTAACACATGAAAAAATCTGACGCCAGAGAATGGTCACATCTATACACGAAACATAAAAACAAGCCCTTTTGCGCTGAGCGGCGAAACTGAAAGAAAATTTTATTTTGTTTGATTACCAGGTGAACACATCATCCGCGCGTCTTTCTTCCACAATGGAAGGCGGCTTGTCATGGTGGACAAGAAACCAGATGCCCCCATCACTGAGAGGATACAGATGCTGAGGCCCACGCCCACTCTCAAAGGGTTTGGGTGAGTCTACTGTCAGATTGTGTCTGTTACTGTCAGGGGATCTTTCTTATATCTTTTTTTTTATAGTTTATTTTTGTATCCCTTAAAAGCCGAACATGACAGAGCTCTTTTATATATGAGCAACCTGCATGCCTTGTATGTATACTCATGTTTATACAAAATAATTTCTTGTCTTGTCTTGTCTGCGACATACGCCCTTACTAATATGGCCGAAGAGCTACTTGAAATTTTGGAAGTTCTTGAGGCACGCTGAAAACTTCTTCAATAGGCTATTTTACTCAAAAAAAAATTATTAATCAGAAAGATAGATTATCAAAAAAAATTGACCCGAATTTTTTCTTTTGCTACATAAACCAAAATTGACAAAGACACAACGCTTCATAAATTCACAAAACGTCATTCGGTCGGTACAATTTTACAAGCGTTATGACGTCACCAGCCCCCACTCCCAAATTGGGAAGTGTTTTATCTTTGTCAATATTCACTGATCTAAAAAAAAAATAGGTGTCCATTATTTTTCAATATTCTAACTGACTGACTAAACAGATTTTCAATTTATTTATACAGTAAAAAACCCTATTATCTCCAAAAACAATTTCTGTGTTTAAAGATAATTGACTGACCTGGCTGAGCGTAGCTGAGTATTTAAAACTGCGAATTTATTGGTCCCAAAAAAAGTATTTAAGGCATTTCGAAACCCACATTCTTTGGGATAAAAAAATATTGCATCTTTAAAGTCTGTCTTACGGTAACATTTTTTCTCAGCCAGGTCTGCATTTCTGTGTTTAGGAACCGTTGAAGAATTGTTTGGACAAGTTTTAGCGTGTCTCAAGCACTTTGGAATAAATGCAGGCAGTTTTTCAGCCATTACTTGCGTTACACCAGCCATCCCGCCCTTTTTTTTAACGTGGTAAAATCATCAGATGAGTTCTCCCACCCAGGGTAGGGCGGGAGGGACTGTCAGACTCGTAGTGACTAAAATCCACGGTGTGCTTCAATAGCCTGGATCCTTACGGTCCGGGGTCTCGGTAATTCGTACAGTCCCGCGACTCCGGAGCTTTTATTCAACTCTTTTTTTGAACCAAAATTCTGGGCCATACAAGATAGCGGGGTTCAAAGAGAATGAAGTGGATACGAGTATATTGATCTCGTAACCATACGCAATCAAGAAAATTTTCTAAATTTGCTTTTTAAATTTTCTGTAAATTTGCTCCACAAAACTTCAGTGGCGTAGCCTGTGAAGGTGCCTGCATCATCACAGCGACCGGATTGATCGGTGTACTGACTCCGCCTACAGAAGGGACGCGCGCACACGTCGCGACAGACTGCCTGCGACCGACGCGCGACCATATCACCTCCGCCAGTGTCGCACATAAGAGTAAGTTGTTCATAATTTCACATGACTGATTGCTTGACGCTGTCATTGAAATGGACGCGCGCATATGTCACGACAGGCATCTACATAATGTATTACATATTTAAATACTGTCCCACAGCTGGGACATAGTCTCCTCTCTATCAAACGGACTGGAATGTAATCATGGGCCCTGTGCAGCACATTTTAAGAAACATGTGCTACATTTTTGGTTCTAAGATAGTTCCAGTTTACTAACAATTTTATTAAAAGAAACTAAATATAAAGTACCGCACCGGCCTTATCTATCATAGTAGCTTACCGTGTGGTGTCCGGACATAAAGAATAGCACCACCCCATCTCTTCCCATGGGTGTCGTAAAAGGCGACTAAGGGATCATGAAGGTGGTTGATAATGATCATCCTGAAACCATCAGCTTAGGGACGTTCCTAACTCTCGCCGATTGTGGCGGTCCCCCGTTCCATTGGATACAGAGAGATAGGGATAAGAGTGCACCTGTGTACGCGCGCACACTGTCGTTTTAACGATTCGTGCACTTAAATATCTCCTGCGCAATTGACTTGGCTCTGACAATGGACTCCGATTCGAACGAAAGTCCTGCAGCGACGGACAGAGGTAGAGAGGTCTGGTTGTGATGCCAACTAGGCTTTGTCTGATGTCTGCATGCAGGCGGCTCAGGGAAGATGGTCGCTTTGCACTGCATTGGGTTAACAGTGCAATTCGGCAGCTCCATGGGTGAAGAAGCAGCTCTATTTAGAGAGGCCCTGCTTCCCCCGGTCCGGGGAGGGGACTAGAAAAGGTGTCCTAAAAAAGGCTTAACCCATCATACTCGGAGGTAGTAACCACGGCTGTCTCTGCATCAATCACACGTGGTCGAAAGATACAAAAAAGAATTAATAGGTTTAAGATCCTTAATACCCACAATATGACATTTGCAGCGTGGAATGTACGCACCCTCCTTGATCGCGAAAGTAACTTAGGTCCTCCTCGAAAAACTGCCCTCGTGTCCCGTGAACTCCGACGTTATGGTGTGGATATTGCTGCGCTCAGTGAGACGCACCTGGCCGATGAGGGGGAGAGAGTGGAGCGCCTGGGCGGCTATACTTTCTTTTGGAAAGGTACTCCGTCTTCAGAGCCTAGGAGATCCGGTGTTGGTTTCGCAATCAGAAATGATATCGCGAGTAAATTGGAGGAGTATCCTGTTCACATCTCGGACCGCGTTACTACCCTGCGTCTTCACTTGGCTAATGAAAACCACCTTAATGTCATCAGTGTTTATGCGCCAACAATGGACAAGGATGATGACATCAAGGGCAAGTTTTATGAAGAAGTTACGCAAACCCTATCAAAAATTCCTCTCAAGGAGCAAATACTCTTGATGGGCGACTTTAACGCGAGAGTCGGGCGTGACTTTGAAGCTTGGCCTAAAGTTTTGGGAAGACATGGTGTTGGCAACATGAATAGTAATGGACAACTCTTGCTGTCCCTTTGTGCCGAATTTGAGCTGACCATCACCAACACTGTGTTTAGACTCCCGGCAAAATATAAAACCACGTGGATGCATCCGAGGTCGAAACATTGGCACCTGATCGACTATGTCATTGTTCGACAAAGAGACATTTCCCAAGTGCATATCACACGCGTTATGCGTGATGCTAATGCGGTTTGCTCCACGGACCACCGTCTTGTCGTTTCCAAACTGAAGCTCCGACTGTATCCTCCTTGCAGATCACAAAGTGTGAAGCCTAAAAGACTAGACATACAAAAATTTGAAAGTCTAGAGGTGCGGAAGAACTATGCGCAGGCAGTTGGTGAAGCGATCCGAAATGTAGACATTCCGAATGGTGATTCTGTGGCTAATTGGCATAAGCTCTCATCCAATTTAGTTGCGGCTGCCTCGCAGACACTGGGTACAAAACCTAGCAGACACGAGGACTGGTTTGATGACAACGATGAAATTTTGTCAAAAGCTATTCGGAGTCACCGATCTCTTTTACGCCAGCATCGGGACGACCACCAAGCGGAGCAAGTCAAGCAAAGTGGTGCAGCGCTGCGGAGATATGTACGAGAAGTCAAAGACCAGTGGTGGCGACATAAAGCCGAGCGCATGCAGTGGCTCGCTGACACTCAACAGCTGGGTGCTTTTTATGATGAGGTCCGCAAAATTGTCGGTGTAGCGATTCGTACTAAAGTACCCCTGAGATCCCTCGATGGTACACAATTGCTTACCAACAAACAAGATGTACTCAAAAGATGGGCGGAGCATTTTAACATCTTGCTCAATGTTGACCGAGCCGCGGATATTCCTTATATCAACTCGATGCCATCGCTTCCCATAGTCAACAAGCTGGACGACCCACTGACTTTGCGCGAGGTTGTTGTTGCCGTTCAACGACAGCAGAACAAAAAAGCGGTCGGCATTGACAATCTGCCTGGAGAACTATTAAAGTATGGGGGTGTGGAATTGCACGAAACTATCTGGAAGCTCTTTGTCCAGATGTGGGATGAAGAGCGAGTACCTGATGACTTTCAAGTCTCTCGTGTTTGCTCTCTTTACAAGAACAAAGGTGACAAATCCGATTGTAATTCTTATAGGGGAATCTCCCTCCTGTCTTCTCCAGGAAAAGTTTTTGCGCGAATTTTGCTCAACCGCTTGATGCCCTTGTCTGAAGACATTCTGCCTGAAACCCAATTTGGCTTCCGGCCGAATCGAGGCACTTGTGAGGCCATCTTCTCTGTACGCCAACTCCTAGAGAAGAGTCGAGAGCAGGGTCAACCTTTGTACCTTTGTTTTGTTGACTTGGAAAAAGCTTTTGACTGTGTGCCTCGAGAAGCCTTATGGGCGGTACTGAGAAAACTTGGATGCACGGACAAGTTTATAAGAATGATTCGACTCCTGCATGATGACATGCGTTGTTGCGTCAGTGTGCAGGGCGAAGATTCAGAGTTCTTTTCTGTGAGCTGCGGCGTAAAACAAGGCTGCGTACTCGCTCCAACTCTGTTCGCCCTGTATTTTGCAGTCGTAGTTCGGGATGCCTTGCAGACTTTATCCGAGGGTATTCGTATCCGTTTTCGTATCGATGGCGGCGGTGTCTTCAACTTAACTAGACTTAAAGCACACACCAAAGTGTCTCACGTGACTATCACTGAGATGATGTATGCAGATGACTTGTGCTTTGCGGCGGAATCCCCAGAAGGTTTACAGAGACTTATGTCGAGTCTTGATGAGTCATGTCACAGATTTGGCCTTAAGATCAGTGTGAAGAAGACCGAAGTCATGGCTCTTGATACACTGAACAGTGGCCCAGTGGACATTAAACTCGGTGACGTCTCCCTTAATCAGGTAGACAAATTCAAATATCTGGGCAGCACTATAACATCTAAGTGCCTCCTTGATAACGAAGTCAACAGCAGAATTGGAGCAGCTGCTGCGGCCTTTGGCAGGCTTCGTGCCAAGGTGTTCCGCTCGCATGACATAAAGCGCTCTACAAAAATAGCTGTGTACATGGCAATAGTTCTGCCAAATCTCTTGTATGCCTCCGAAACATGGTGCCTATACCGCAAGCATATTCGCACATTAGATAAATTCCATATGAAATGCCTACGTGACATTATGAACATCCATTGGTCGAACCGTGTCCGTAACACGGAAGTATTACGGCGAGCTAATGTCGGTGGAATAGAGGCCTATATAATGCGGCGGCAGCTGCGGTGGGCTGGCCATGTCTCCCGAATGTCTGACGGCAGAGTGGCGAAGCGCATCTTCTACTCAGAACTGGAGGATGGCAAGCGGAAACAGGGCGGCCAATTCCTTCGGTACAAAGATGTGCTTAAGCGTCACATGAAGCGATGTGAGCTAGAGACGTCACAATGGGAGACAATGGCCGCAGACCGGTCACTGTGGAGACATACCGTGAGCACTCAGGTTTTTGCGTTTGAAAAACAACGGAACGAAGAGCTCGATGCTAAGCGAGACGAGCTTAAGGCCCGACCACCCGCGGCAATCCAATATAATTATATCGGAGGGGTGCTGACTTGCAGTGAATGTGGACGCACCTTCACTGCAAAAATTGGCTATATCAGTCACCTGAGAGCACACCAGCGTTGTTCTCAATAGGAAGATCCAAGTCGCTGTGGCCGAAATCGGTCAGGATCATATATAGTAGCATTAGTTCAGTTGTTAACTGAACTATTGCAATTTTTCATTGGCACTAGTACAGTTTTGAAGTTACTTATTTAACAAGACCTTACACACTAGGAGCTCCATCTAGTGGGCACAAAACGACCATATGAACTGATTATATAAAATTGTTTTCTTTTTCTTCGTACCCCAGACGGTAGCCTGGTGATAGCGGCGTTGTGTCGCTCGGGCGGGGGCGGCGGAGTGCCGGGCGGGCGCTGGGCGGTGCGCTGCGCGTGCGCATGTGTGACGTCATCGTCGCCTGCGCCCACTCTGTCGCTCAAGCCACTCCCCACCATATATCTGCCGCCTCAGGACGCTGCACCAGGTATGTCGAATTATTATTTCATCATAGATATACAAAATTGACTTGTCTAGATACAGAGTAAGCAAATTAGTGGCCATCATCTCTCTGTTACTTGTAAGGTAAAAAAAAAAACAAAGTTACCGCTGCGATCACTAAATCGGTTTTACACACTTCAGTGCCTGTGTGTTTTACATGATATCTGAATAGTTAATTCTATACTACACACATCAAAAGTGTCTAGGGATCAACATATATTTTTGCAATAACTTTTCTCCTGATTGATATTAATTAAAAAATTTTTTAAGGATTCATCAAATAAAGTGTTTTCGTTTGTCACAGTAACGATAAACCAAGTCACCTTTGCATTAATAAAGAAATTTGCCATTTTCCTAATAAAGGGATTTTTGACATTTGAACCACTAACACAAAAGTTCGAAAAAAAGACTGAAATAACAGTTTTCTTTAAAATTTTATTGGGTAACTTAAACAATTAATAATCCGTGTTTCTACCGCGAACACAAACAACACAAGAACATCGGTTTGGCATACTCAAAATGAGTTCATCCAAATCACGCTGTGGAATGGCCGCCCATGTTCGTTGCAACAACAAAAAAAGGTCTTCTTGCGACTGGATACCCTCCATATTCGGCAGAGCTCTTCTCTGTAGCATATCCCATGCATGCTCAATCGGATTCAAGTCTGGCGACTGAGCAGGCCAGGGCAGGACATTGATGTTAGCTGCGGCGAGAGTCTGTCTTACAACTCTTGCGGTGTGCGGTCGTGCATTATCATGCATTAACTGAAATAAGGGACCGATTTGCACTTGTAGAGGAACGATGACGTCTGATACAATCGTCTCAGCATAAATTTGAGCGTTGAGGTTGCCTCTGATCCAAATCAACTCAGTTCTTCCGCCGATCCAAATACCCGCCCATACCATGATGGTTCCACCACTATAAGGATGAGTGTCGTTTTGGTATGAGACCGGATACAAGACGTATACGACACTGGAGAAGCCCTGGACGCCAACAGCGATTAAAATCCTGCCAGGAAGTCCATCCTTATAGTGGTGGAACCATCATGGTATGGGCGGGTATTTGGATCGGCGGAAGAACTGAGTTGATTTGGATCAGAGGCAACCTCAACGCTCAAATTTATGCTGAGACGATTGTATCAGACGTCATCGTTCCTCTACAAGTGCAAATCGGTCCCTTATTTCAGTTAATGCATGATAATGCACGACCGCACACCGCAAGAGTTGTAAGACAGACTCTCGCCGCAGCTAACATCAATGTCCTGCCCTGGCCTGCTCAGTCGCCAGACTTGAATCCGATTGAGCATGCATGGGATATGCTACAGAGAAGAGCTCTGCCGAATATGGAGGGTATCCAGTCGCAAGAAGACCTTTTTTTGTTGTTGCAACGAACATGGGCGGCCATTCCACAGCGTGATTTGGATGAACTCATTTTGAGTATGCCAAACCGATGTTCTTGTGTTGTTAGTGTTCGCGGTAGAAACACGGGTTATTAATTGTTTAAGTTACCCAATAAAATTTTAAAGAAAACTGTTATTTCAGTCTTTTTTTCGAACTTTTGTGTTAGTGGTTCAAATGTCAAAAATCCCTTTATTAGGAAAATGACAAATTTCTTTATTAATGCAAAGGTGACTTGGTTTATCGTTACTGTGACAAACGAAAACACTTTATTTGATGAATCCTTAAAAAAAAATTTTAATTAATATCAATCAGGAGAAAAGTTATTGCAAAAATATATGTTGATCCCTAGACACTTTTGATGTGTGTATATATTACACTAGCTTCCTGAGAACTGTGTTACCCCATCTCTCGCATGTCAAACACATCCACCAAAAAAAAACCACTTCGAGAGTAAATTGTATAGTTGTTTTAAGGTTTCTATTTCCATTTGTCCCAGTATCAATAACATGGTGTCAGCGAGAGGACACGGACTCGCTTCTGGTCGCGGGCGGCACGCTCACCATGTGGAAGTGCACGGAGCGCGCTCATCAGGTGCACAAGCTGTTCGCTAAAGGTAAGCAAACACAGTGAACACCTCGCTTCTGTTCGGCGGCACGCTCACCATGTGGAAGTGCACGGAGCGCGCTCATCAGGTGCACAAGCTGTTCGCTAAAGGTAAGCAAACACAGTGAACACCTCGCTTCTGGTCGGCGGCACGCTCACCATGTGGAAGTGCACGGAGCGCGCTCATCAGGTGCACAAGCTGTTCGCTAAAGGTAAGCAAACACAGTGAACACCTCGCTTCTGTTCGGCGGCACGCTCACCATGTGGAAGTGCACGGAGCGCGCTCATCAGGTGCACAAGCTGTTCGCTAAAGGTAAGCAAACACAGTGAACACCTCGCTTCTGGTCGGCGGCACGCTCACCATGTGGAAGTGCACGGAGCGCGCTCATCAGGTGCACAAGCTGTTCGCTAAAGCTAAGCAAACACAGTGAACACCTCGCTTCTGTTCGGCGGCACGCTCACCATGTGGAAGTGCACGGAGCGCGCTCATCAGGTGCACAAGCTGTTCGCTAAAGGTAAGCAAACACAGTGAACACCTCGCTTCTGGTCGGCGGCACGCTCACCATGTGGAAGTGCACGGAGCGCGCTCATCAGGTGCACAAGCTGTTCGCTAAAGGTAAGCAAACACAGTGAACACCTCGCTTCTGTTCGGCGGCACGCTCACCATGTGGAAGTGCACGGAGCGCGCTCATCAGGTACACAAGCTGTTCGCTAAAGGTAAGCAAACACAGTGAACACCTCGCTTCTGTTCGGCGGCACGCTCACCATGTGCGACCAAATTAGTTAATTCGTTTAGAAATCACGATGCCATAGATAAACACGACAAGCATAAAACACCCCTATTATTGCGTCGAGAGTCAAAACATTTTAAACATTTAATAATAATTGTCTGGTTTCGGCTTTTTTTGGAGTGCGCCTGTACCTGTTTTCACATTGTGTATGAAGTAAAATTGGCATAATAAAATCAGTTAGCAAAATAACAACATCTACCCTCATGTTCGTGTAAATACATCTACAAAAATTGGGCTCCTTGACAAGTTTAGAACTTTAAATTAAATTAATATTTTTCGTCGTTAGGTCCCCTGCAAGGCAGCACCACTCCTGGAGGAGGTCCAAAGCCAGGAACTGATTGTTTTAATACACTGGTAAGTACCTACTTAAAATAATACCTGCGCGACTGGACTTCGCTCTTAAACCAAAACGGCCTTATTACAAAAACTAAACAAACCTTGGTTTAAACCTGGTCTATCAAGTCCAGGCTTATCTGCAGAGCCATGGTTTAAATTTGTCCGTATTACAAAACTAACATAAAACGTCGACTTTAGTACCGCCATTTGAACGATTGTCTAAACAATTAAATCCACAATGAGTAATAACAATTAAACCTACCTTATTTCAATCCATTTCGGGTGAAAATAACGCAAAAACTACAACACAATGAAAAATTTGCTATGAGAAACTTTGACACACCTTTGACAGCTACTACTGTTAGACCATGGTTTATCGCAAAACCACGAATTGTAATACCGCCTTATTACAAAAAGGGGTTTAACTAAAAACCCAGGTTTAATCTTGTAAAACTACGGTTTAAACAAAGATTATTACAAATCGTGGTTTTGCGATAAACCATGGTCTAACTGTAGTAGCTGTCAAAGGTATGTCAAAGTTTCTCATAGCAAATTTTTCATTGTGTTGTAGTTTTTGTGTTATTTTCACCTAAAATGGATTGAAACAAGGTACATTTAATTGTTATTACTCATTGTGGATTTAATTGTATAGACAATCGTTCAAATGGCGGTACTAAGTCGACGTTTTATCTTAGTTTTGTAATACGGACAAATTTAAACCATGGCTCTGCAGATAAGCCTGGACTTGATAGACCAGGTTTAAACCAAGGTTTATTTAGTTTTTGTAATAAGGCCGTATATGTTTGTGTAAACCATAGTTTTACAAGATTAAACCTGGGATTTTTGTTAAACCTCTTTTTGTAATAAGGCGGAGTATGTCATAAAGCGCCATATCTCAAAATGTTGAGGTAACAATAGAACTACAAAAACTCACAAAGCTTTTATGCGTCACAACTCCCCCTCACTCCCGAATTTAGCCGTATACTTTCAGATTATTTTTCCGGCGAGAATTTTTATATCTGCAGCATGATACAGGACGATGAAATAAATACTAATAAAGAGGCAAACGGCACAAAAAGAGACAGAAGTTAAAAGAAGAAAACTTCAAAAATATGTTCAAGAATAATATTTGCCGCGTTTGAAGACTGAAGATCTAAATAGTCTGAAAGAGAAGACTGAAAGGGACAAAAACATTAGCTTTGTTTGTTCTCCATTAAATAGCGTAATTAATTTTTTAATGTATTCTTGTACTTCCGGGGGTCAATAAATTGGTCCTTTACATGACGATAATTGGTACAAGCATGTCAATAACTGGAACTACAACTGATTAACAAATGGCCTTGCTAAAGTCGAGAAAAAAAAGGACCTTTTGTCTTTGAGTTACTGTTTATGATGTTTTAGTTATATTTTCCAATATTTACTTAACCTCCCAAAAACATCATCACGTCCATTGGTTTATTTTGCTAGAGAAGCACGGAAAACTGCTTAAAGGGCCAATTATTGGGTATTTTACCCTATACATAATAAAAAGAAAAAAAATCTACATTTTACGCTAGTTAAATCAAAAATCAAATCATTTATTTCAAGTAGGCCAGTTACAGGCACTTTTGAATTGTCAAGAGACAAAAGTAAAATACAATAGTTTAAAAATAGTTACGGTGCTACAGTCCCAGTCACAAGACATAAAAACTGTGAAAGTACTGTAGGTGCTCATTCAAAAGTGTAGATCTGTATGGAGAAGAACGGGCAAGAAACTCCATGGATACTCTTTTAGACAGGCCTGTTGGTCTAGTGGTTAGTGACCCTGACTGCTATGCCGGAGGTCGTGGGTTCGATTCCCACCCAGGACAAATGTTTGTGTGATGAGCACGATCATTTGTTCTGTGTCTGGGTGTAATTTATCTATAATATGTATGTATTTAGAAAATATATAAGTATGTTTATCAGTTGTCTAGTACCCATAACACAAGCTCTGCTTGGATTGGGACTAGATGGCCTTGTGTGATAGTTGTGGAATATTTATTTATTTATTTTATTTATTTATTTTTTGATTAGGAACGGAGTATCAAAAAACTGAATACCTTCTTCATCATACGCGTAAAGATGGTTTTCTAAGTGAGCTTGCTCATGTCGCGATGCGATACAGAATTGCATCGATTGACGATATCGATCAGATATCGCACAAACGTCCGGCCGAACAAAATGTATGGACAATCGCTAGTGTTTGCTAATGGAGTCGCACGCATTGACGATATTGCTCACAGATTTGCTCGATATCGAATTGCATGTATGCAATGCAAATAAATTATTCTAAATGTAATGTAATGCTCGGAATTGCATTGCGCAACTACTCAACACTGGCGTCATTTTTTAAATTTTGTTTGCAGCGGCTTTATTTCTTAGTACTAAGGTGGTTTTTCGTTGTTCAATTCGACCGTAATTGCATTGCGTCGCTCCAAAAGCATACACGTGGGAACTGAATCGGCAATCGATTCGATATCATATTATGCCTTTATGCCTTTGTCAAACAGACAGGCAAAAGCGAAGCGAGTCCGAAGCGATACCGAACCGAAGCGAGACGTCACTCCGATAGTTCTGTCACGCTATCGGATCGCTGTCGCTTTTCTATGTGACTGGATTCAAACAATTCCATACATTTCAAATGAAAACGCCTCGCTTCGCATTTGTCACGCCTGTCTGTTTCGCAAAGGCTTTAGCAAGCTCGCTTAGTAGTTTGATGGGTGGCGCAGGTGTGGCAGAAGACGGGCGCGTGGGGCGTGGAGGGTGCAGAGCGCGCGGTGTGCGCGGCGAGCAGCCGGCCGCCCGCGCCCGCGCACGCCGTGCTGGCCACGCCGCGGGCGCTGCATCTGCTGGCGCGAGACACACATCATTATGTAAGTCACACATGTCACGTGGAGGGCGCGGTGTGCGCAAACAGTCATGCTAGCGTAGGAGGATGCAGGACGTGTGAGAGAGAGGACAGCGTCCACCTCACGATCCAACCGCCGCGAGAGATGCTCACGGCATCGGACGTCGCTAGGCGATTTCCGGCCATCATAGGCGCGGGCATGCGGGCGGGACGGTGAGTACTGGTTGACTCGCCGTCAGATCATGGACCATGCCAGGTATAAATACTTTATTTTTCTAGTGAGTTACCATTTTCAAGAATAACGGTTCAAAAATTTGCAGATAATATTTGTAGATAATTTTGATGGGAGGTCATTTTTTGATAAAACTTACCGTTTACGAATGATTGCGTATTCTCGAATGTTGTTTTTTGTAATATTTGTAATGTACTAAATTGTAATGTATGTGTAGATTACCGGACTAAAGTGTCCCATAGAATCGTACTACTGGAATAAAATTACCCTAATCCCGTTTATAAACTAGGCATCTGTGTAACGGTATCATCTGATAGATGCAGCCGTTGCCTTAGCCGTTTCCTCTTTATATTTCGCAGCCTTCCGCGAACAGATTAATAAATATAAAGTTGTCGACAGTTGTGCAGTCGCGCAGTCGTGTCGCACGGCGGTGTGACAGCGGTGGAGGCTGCGTCTACGCCTCCCAAGAAGACCAAATACGGACCTAATACTGCGCCTGTAAGTATATACCCTGCCTTTATGAGCAATTTTGAAATAAAATATAGCCTATGTTACTCGTTTATAATCTTTTTTGTATGTAGCTAAATAATTACAGCCGCACCCGCCGATTTTCCGGGTTAAGCCGCGCTTGCCATGTTGGTCTGTGGATTGGTGACCATCTGTCATAGCGAGTTTCCTCCGTGCCTTAAACCCGTTGGTCCCGGCTATCATTTGTAGATCTTTGACATGTCGTTACTATTAGTCAGAAGCTCTAAAAGTCTGACAGCCAGTCTTACCATGGGGTATCGTAATATCCATTTACTGGGTTATGGAGGTCCGATAGGCAGTCGCTCCATGTAAAATGCTGATATCCAGCTGCATCTGGTTCGACTGGAAGCCGACCCCAACATAGTTAGGAAAAGGTCAGGTAGATGATGATTGTATGTGGATTGGGGGAGTAATCTCTGACCAAACACGGCGTAATCTTGGGTTAACTCTCTGGTGGGCTACTACCCGACAGTTATTCTTAGGTTTTTTTTTTCTTTAAGCTTGAGATTTCATGAATCACGTCCAGTTTTCTATTTGTTCCTTGTTCAGAGCGGCTCTGGCTGCGCCATCGTGTCTTGCGTGGACATGTCCCAGCTGGGCGGCGTGCTGCTGGCCATCGACACGCACGCGCAGCTGCACGTGTACAAACTGCCGCAGCCTTGGTGCGACATACGTGAGTATACCCCGTGCAACAGAGAATGCAGCCGGAAACCAGTACCTGCCTTACTTGCTACGTGTACTTATCTGACCCAAAAACCAAACTGGGTAACACAATACCCCTATTTTTTATCGTGGTAAAATCATCAAATGAGTCCTCCCACCCAGGGCAGGGCGGGAGGGACTGTCAGACTCCTACTGAGTAAAATCTACGGTGTCCTTCAATAGCCCTTTACGTACCGGGGTCACGGTAATGAATCATGAAGAAGGTGTTCGTGTATTTCAAACCGTGTTTTTGGTGAATACCCAACAATTGTAGGCTTTTTTTTTATCTTGGTGAAATCATCAAATGAGTCCTCCTACCCAGGGCAGGGCGGGAGGGAATGTCAGACTTGTACTGACTAGAATCCACGGTGTCCTTCAATAGCCCTTTACGTACCGGCGTCACGGTAATTCCAGAGTCCCGTGACCGATGAATGAAGTCCCTAAGGTGGAATTTATTGCCACAGTCCTTTCTCTATAAACAAATCTGTGTTTCTTGAGCGAGCCGGATGATCCAAGTCTCTTCAAATCTTGTCCCACACTGTCCAGCGACCCCCATAGCAGTCCAGCACGCGACGTCCCTGCTGGAGTACGCGATCGTGTCGGGCTACGACTGTCTGGACGTGCTGCTCGCCTGCACGGGGACCGCTAAACAAAATGTACTGGAGCTTATGTATGAGAGGTAATTTGTTACAATATCTATCTTCTATCTATATATATAAAAATGTTATGTTGGTTTGTGTATGCTTTAAAAACTCAAAAAGTACTGCACTGATTGAGCTGAAACTTTAGCATGATATGTAATCCGCATCAAGGATTGTTTTTATCTATTTCTTGCATCAGTCACATATCCGCAACCGCGAAAAAACAGTTTTTTTAACGATCAGCTCTGTACCAGTGACCGCGCCATCTACCGGAAGCGAGGATAACACTCGCTGACAACCGCAGTCGTAATGACGCAGTCACATGAGAAGAAATTTTAGCATGATATATAATCCGCATCAAGGATTGTTTTTATCTTTTTTTTTTTTTGTTGAAAAAACAGTTTTTTGTGCCACAGCGAAGCGGGGCAGGGTACAGCTAGTTTATTATATTTACATTTTTTTTTTGCTGACAGTATTTTTTTACATTATTTTCTCTACTTCCCAATGTAATGTAGTTTTTGCACAATTTAAATCCTTTTTTGTTGTTATATAGAACACGAAATCGCGTTATATTTTTAAAACAACTGTTGCCAGCGGTTACAACTCGAAAATTATCCCAAGGAATCAAAATCGGGATAAAAACTATCCGTGTTAATCCAGATTTCTAATTATCTGTGAACCAAAAGGGTATGCAACTTTTAGTATGGACCTTAGCATCATTTTTTTTTTTTCGCCAGTGTTTAAATTTTGGGCACAATTAGACTACCACCTAAGAAGTCCATAGAAAAAAAAATGTTTCTGAAGCGTAATCAACCAGAGATATGACGGTTTTTATTTTGTTCTAATCAGGTGTTATTTTTTATAGGAATCCATAGATTTATTGATTTACTCCTGATTAGAAGAAAATATAATCCGTTATATCTCTGGTTGGTTATGGTTTAGATTTTTTAAAATATTTTTTACGAAGTTCTTAGGTTGCGGTCTACTAATGACCAACATTTCATTACTAGCGAAAGAAAAGAAAAAATGGAAACCAAAAAGTTGCATAGCCCTTTCATCTAAATCCGTTAAATAGTTTCTGCGTAAAGATATTAAAAAACATACATCCATCCATCCTCAGAAACTTTCAACCTTTTTTTTAGCGTTTTAATCAAATGATAGGGTTAGGGCAGGAGGGACTGTCATACTTGTACTGACTAAAATCCACGGGTCCTTCGATGGCCTTTTACGTCCAAGGTCACGGTATATCGTCAGAAACTTTCACCATAATAATATTAACTTTAAACAAAACATTCATGTGTCTTCTCAAAAACGCAGGAACCACAATTTTGTATTAAGTAAATGTTTAATAATTTCCAGGCTAACAGATTCGTTCCAGCGACAGCCGGCTGCGTTCCAACAGTATTACTTCCATGGCTGGCTGAAACTCAGGATCGCACTGTGCAGGTAACTTACTCAATACACAATACATTTATTGCTCCCACAAGTAGGGTTCCCAACATTTTTGCCAAAAAAAAGTTGGCAACCCTACCTCTCGTCTTCGTCTGCGTTTCCGAACTCATTCAATTCCAATCTCTTTAAAGTTATAGTGAACAGACTTTTGGGTACGCTAGCTCCATCGTAGTCTTTGTTTCTGGCACCTTTGACCTTTTTTTTTTTTTTTTTTTTTGCGTGGTAAAATCATCAAATGAGTCCTCCTACCCAGGGCAGGGCGGGAGGGACTGTCAGACTTGTACTGACTAAAATCCACGGTGTCCTTCACTAGCCCTTTACGTACCGGGGTCACGGTAATCCCTTGGTCCCGCGACCCCGGCAGGCTTTGGCCCTCTACAGGCCCCGTCAACATGCTGACACTCTTTGAGGCGCGCGTGGAACACAACGCGCCGTCGACCCGGGCATGGTCCATGGTCGGACAGCAAGTCGCCCATTACTCGCTGCCCGCATGCCCGCGCCTACGGTGGCCGGAGATCGTCCTGTGACGTCCGACGCCGTGGGCGTCTACCACTGCGGCTGGGGTGGAGGGAGGACGCTGTCCTCTCCCTCAGGCGGCCCGCCTCCTCCTTCACGAGCATGACTGCTTCGCAGAAGGAGGCGACCGCTTCCCACTCCGTCTCGCCCCGCAGCATGGCCTCGACCAATGCCGGGCGCGAGAGGTCTCCGCCTATCGCCGTCGTGAGGACACGGCGGTGCTCTGCCCAAGCGGGGCAGTCCTGCACCGTATGCTCCACCGTGTCCTCCGGACGATCCTCGCAGTGGTGACACCCAGGCGTTTCTTCCCTCCCTATCAGACACAGGAACCTCCCGAAACTTCCGTGTCCGGTGAGGACCTGCGTCATGCGGTAGGTAAGGACGCCGTGACGCCTATCCAGCCACTCCTCAAAGAGGGGTCTTACCGCCGCGATTGCGGCGTGCCCGGACCTCGGTTGCGACAGTCGCTCCCTCCATATTGCCCCGAGATCACGCCGGAGCTCTTCCCGCCGCGCCTCGACTTGTCGAGGCAGCGGGGATTCGCCCCGACGCTGCGCCTCCACGCGCCATTCATAGACGCGCTGAAGGGCAGTCGCCTCCAGATCCCAGGGCAGCAATCCTGCTAGGAGGTTGGCTGATTCGCCGGCGATCGTGCGGTATCCCCGGATCATCCGGATAGCCATGACCCTCTGGCATGCGACCAGCTTGAGTGGTCGCGTCCGGATGCTTAGGGCCCACACGGGGGCCCCGTAGAGGGCCATGGACCGCACGACACCGGCGTACAGCCTCCGGCAGGAGGCATTTGGCCCGCCGAGATTGGGCAGGAGCCGCTTGAGAGCGGCTGCTGCCCGGTTCAGCCTTGGGGCCAAATGCAGGAAATGCTCCCTGAAGTTCCACCGGCTGTCGAGGACGAGTCCCAGGTACTTCATCGTCCTCCCGACGCCGATGCGAACCCCCTCCACCGTAATGTGGGACTCTGAGCGTGGCGCGTTCAGACGGCCATGAAAACACATGGCCTCTGTTTTGTGCAGCGCCACGTCGAGTCCCAACTGCCGGATCCTATTAGCGACTGTCGCTACCGCCTGCGTCGCCACGTCGGCCGCCGCCTGGTGCGACTCTCCCTTCGCCAGGACGAGCGTGTCGTCGGCGTAACAAATTACGCCGACGCCGTCAGGGAGGTCGCCGCGCAGCACCCAGTCGTAACCGATGTTCCACAGGAGCGGCCCCAAGACCGATCCCTGTGGAACACCGCACGACATCTCTCGCCGGTTCCACTCTCCCCGGTGACCGGGGTAGATGACGGCTCTGTCCGTCAGGTAGTCCTCGACTATACGACGGAGGTAGGTCGGCACCCGGTGATACCGGAGTGCCTCCCTGATGCAACTCCAGGGCAGGGTGTTAAAGGCATTGGAGATGTCTAAAGACACCCCCAAGACGACCCTGCCCCGGGAAACCGGGCAAACCATCCCCCGTCGTGAGGGCTCTCACGCGCGTGATAGCATCCACCGTCGAGCGCCCCCTGCGGAAGCCAAACTGGCTCTCCGCAAGGTCCGGGCCCACCCGATGGCACCTTTGACCTGGGCTAGAGTTAAGACTAAACCCATCTCAGATAATCATCTTCATATCATGCTGGGATCACCCACTGGTGGCTATATGCTGACCCGTCTTTTTGCCATATCTCTCGGTTCTGTACGCTCTGAAATAATTAAAAAAAAATACGAATCTACCATTAAATTACAGACTTTTAATGGCAAATAATATACTGACTTTTTCTTACTAAAACTTGAGGGGAACTAAATAGTCTGTAAAGGTTAACGTTTCCCTGGAACGCAGAGCTAAGGGGCACGTAAAAATGGTGAATGCCAAGCTCCATAGCTTGACTCATCGCCGCAAGGTTGCCTGCCTGTCGGTCTTTTACAGATTGTACTTCGGAGAGTGTGCCCAAGAACTCCACGATCTCATCCCACCAGCCCCCTTCAGACATCTAGACGCACGGCAAATTACCATCCTTACCTTATTGCTATTCCTCCAATTCGCACTAAGCATTTCCAAACGTTTTTTTATAATGCGGACAGCGAAGGAGTGGAACTCTCTGCCTGCGACAATGTTTCCGAACGCATACAACCCTAATCCCTTCAAAGTTAGAGTGAACAGGCTTCTTCTGGGTAAGCTCGCTCCATCGTCGACCTTGTCTTAGTCACTCCTTACCTAGACTAAGGTCAAGGCTTCCGGAGGGGGCGCTCGACGGTGGACGCAATCATGCGCGTGAGAGCCCTCACGACGGGGGATGCGGTATCCCGGGGCAGGGTCGTCTTGGCGGTGTCTTTGGACATCACCAACGCCTTCAACACCCTGCCCTGGAGTTGCATCAGGGAGGCACTCCGGTATCACCGGGTGCCGACCTACCTCCGTCGCACGGCGAGGACTACCTGACGGACAGGGCCGTCATCTACCCCGGTCACCGGGGAGAGTGGAACCGGCGAGATATGTCGTGCGGTGTTCCACAGGGATCGGTCTTGGGGCCGCTCCTGTGGAACATCGGCTACGACTGGGTGCTGCGCGGCGACCTCCCTGACGGCGTCGGCGTAATATGTTACGCCGACGACACGCTCGTCCTGGCGGAGGGAGCACTTCCTACGTTTGGCCCCGAAGCTAAACCGGGCAGCAGCCGCCCTCAGGCGACTCCTGCCCAATCTCAGCGGGCCAAACGCCTCCAGCCGGAGGCTGTACGCCGGTGTCGTGCGGTCCATGGCCCTCTACGGGGCCCCTGTGTGGGCCCTGAGCATTCGGACGCGACCACTAAAGCTGGTCGCATGCCAGAGGGTCATGGCAATCCGAATGGTCCGAGGATACCGCACGATCGCCGGCGAATCGGCCAACCTCCTTGCCGGATTGCTGCCCTGGGATCTGGAGGCGACTGCCCTCCAGCGCGTCTACGAATGGCGCGTGGAGGCGCAGCGCCGGGGCGAATCCCCGCTGCCTCGACAGGTCGAGGCGCGGCGGGAAGAGCTCCGGCGCGATCTCAGGGCAGTATGGAGGGAGCGACTGTCGCAACCGAGGTCCGGGCACGCCGCAATCGCGGCGGTAAGACCCCTCTTTGAGGAGTGGCTGGATAGGCGTCACGGCGTCCTTACCTTCCGCATGACGCAGGTCCTCACTGGACACGGAAGTTTCGGGAGGTTCCTGTGTCTGATAAGGAGGGAGGAAACGCCTGGGTGTCACCACTGCGAGGACCGTCCTGAGGACACGGTGGAGCATACGGTGCAGGACTGCCCCGCTTGGGCAGGGCACCGCCGTGTCCTCACGACGGCGATAGGCGGAGACCTCTCGCGCCCGGCATTGGTCGAGGCCATGCTGCGGGGCGAGACGGAGTGGGAAGCGGTCGCCTCCTTCTGCGAAGCAGTCATGCTCGCGAAGGAGGAGGCGTGCCGCGTGAGGGAGAGAACAGTGTCCTCCCTCCGACCCACCCGCAGTGGTAGACGCCCACGGCGACGGACGTCGCCAGACGATCTCCGGCCACCGTAGGCGCGGGCATGCGGGCGGCGAGTAATGGGCTACTCGCTGCCCGACCATGGACCATGCCCGGATCGACGGCGCGTTGTGTTCCACGCGCGCCTCAAGGAGTGTCAGCAAACTGACGGGGCCTGTAGAGGGCCAGAGCCTGCCGGGGTCGCGGGTCTTACCCATCACCGTAACCCCGGTACGTAAAGGGCTCGTGAAGGACACCGTGGATTTTAGTCAGTACAAGTCTGACAGTCCCTCCCGCCCTGCCCTGGGTGGGAGGACTCATTTGATGATTTTACCACGCAAAAAAAAAAAAAAAAAAAAAGAGACTAAGGTCAAGAGCAAACCCATTGAACATAAAAAAGGGCAACTGCAGAAACTGGGTGGATTTACAGATTCTGGCAGGCATTTGGTGATGAGGAAGGCAAGGCAAATGGGAAAATAAGGCAAAAGACAAAGCAGCCCAAAATAGCAGAGCTGCTATGTTCAATGTTCCCACAGACTGATCCCGTCGGCTCAAGCCAGTGCGTCCTGGCTGACGTGCCTGCAGAGCCTGCACGCGTCGTGGGCGGCGCTGTCGCTGGCGCTGCGGCCCGACGACAAGCCCGACGCCGCGCCGCTGGCCAACATACTGGACGACCACACACATGAACATGATAAGGTGAGAATCTAAATTAAACAGTTGCTCTTCTTATACAACATTTTATTTTAGTGTATGCGAAACCCGATACACCTGTCTAGTACTTATTGTGTAAATAATCTATGTACAAAATTTTAAAACTGTATCAAGAAAAATCACTCAATCACAACTCACATCAATCAAGTTGCTTTTATGTTACCTGCTTCTCCATTCATGCTCACTTCAGGTACCTAACCGTACGATGATCGAATATACAGAGTGAAGTTTTCAACTGGACGTGGATGGTTATATCCGAAATTGCAATTTCATAAAAATCAGCTATTTCCTTACGTTTGGTCGCGGGACTCACGAATTACCGCGGCCCCGGAACGTAAAGGGCTATTGAAGGACACAGGCATTTTAGTCAGTACGAGTCTGACAGTCCCTTCGGCTCTGCCCTGGGTAGGGACTCATTTGATGATTTTACCACGCTAAAAAAAAAAATATCCTTAAGTATGCCGTATATGATTACTCCCAGATTTTTTTCCCAAAATCAGCTGATGCAATTCCAGGCCAGGATTATAGATTTTTCTAAAATGTAATGATGCAGTTTTAGTTTTCGTTAAAATCGGTCTCGAGACTCATTTCAATGTTTTCTGGTTGGTGTGAAAATGATTGGAATCGATTTAGTTACTGATTCTGAACAAAATATATTCAGGTTTCGCATATACTAAAAGTAAAACTTTGAAAAAAAAAATACCCTCTTCAAAAATAATTACACAAATAAACTTTTTGTAATAAAGAACCGTCCTTAAAAACCCATAAAAAGTGTAAAATAACTTTTCTGAAGTTTTATTTATTGCCCTTTTTTATATTTAGCCGCTTCACCTTTTTCTGCCTCTAACGCTTAAATATCTTCATGTTTCAGAGCCTTCTAGCAATAGAGGCGAAGCCCGAAGCGTTGACCGAAGCAACCTCCCTGCAGCCCCTCCGGCTGTCCCTGCAGCGGTCACTGGACATCGGCCTCACCGCGCTACTGTCCCTCGCCTATCAACATCAACACACTATGATCCATCCACACAAGTATGTATCAGGTCGATCTCACTAGCGAAAGACGGCTCACTCTTCTGACACTCGACACACTCACATATGACATTCGAGACACTCATCTGACACTCGTCTCGACACTTGCAGCACTCCCAATTGACACTCGCGACACGGGACGATGATGAAAGATGGGAATCTGACACTTACGACACACCCATGTAACACTCACGACACTCATCTCATTTGATACTGCAACTCCGACATCTGACACTCGCGACCCTCTCATCTGACACTAGAAACACTTATGTGACACTCGGATTATTATTTTGTTGACTAAGAGTAACTTGTACCCCGTTGATTCTAGTTACGAGCTGTGGACGGACGTGGCGGCGGTGACGTTGCTCCGCAAGCTCGCGAGCGTGGCGCGCGGCGCGGGCCGGGCGGCCGAGGCACTCACGCGGCCGCTCGCGAGGCTGGCGTCGTGTGCCGCACCCAAACAAGAACTCATCGGTGAGTGATCGGCCGGCCTTCATTGCTGCTTGTGGATACTCCATCATGTAGTCATCTGCCTAGCCTTTTACCAACTTTTGAAGGCACGTTTGGCGATTTGGCTGAGTGATTTGATTTGGCGCACGGAACAAATATTTGTATAATCTGCAAGTAGTTGTTCCGGGTCTGGGTGTTTGTGTATGTAAGTTTCTATGTTTGTAAACGCACCCGCGATACAGGAGAAATTCCTAGTGTGGGCGACGTTTAAAAAAATATATTGTGGTCGGCTTCCAGTCGAACCAAATGCAGCTGAATATCAGTATTTTACATGGAGCAACTGCCTATCGGACCTCCACAACCCAGTAACTGGTTAATAAGATACCCTGTGATAAAACTGGTTGTCAGACTTTTACGAGCTTCTGACTAATAGTAACGATTGTCAAAGATCTACAAATGACAGCCGGGACCAACGGCTTTACGTGCTTTCCGAGGCACGGAGGAAACTCGCTCTGACAGATGGTCACCCATCCACTAAAGTTTGGCCTGTGCGGCTCTTATTATTAAGTCACGAACTCCTCCTTGAAAATTCTATCATGTAATAATGTAACGAAAGTGTTGTGTGTTTGCAGAGGAATGCGCTTTACTAAGTACACAATGGACGGGCGCGCGCGTGTGGGAGTCGCTGCCACGGTGTAACGTCTCAGCGCCGCATGGGAAACAATGGCCGCTATATGTGAGAATAAGTTTGAAACACAGTTATGTTTGCCCAAATGACAACCCTTATCAATTGAATTTATAAAAAAATAACCATTGTATTCGTAAAAATTATAAATTTCCATCATTTTGAGTAAAAAATCCGATGAAAACTGGAAAAACTAAAATTCCATTTTGGATCAATAGTCAAGTTTTTATCTTCAGCCTACGCACATTATTATAATTAAATCCTAAAAATCTCCATGTTGATAGGAATTTGCCGCCAACTTAATATTTCAAGTTTTAGTGATGTCCAACACTTTACGTTAATCAATAATTTAATCGACTAATTTGGGGCGATTTTTTTTTACTTTTATTGTTTTATATTGATAATAATATAAAGAAATAAAGTCTGATTGTACATTGTTCTTGAGTGCCATATTTGAAAATTACACCAAGGCAGATCGCTATATTTAATAAACTTTTTGGTGTACTAGTTGGAGTACGGCATAGAACCAGAAGCATTGCGGTACAGTCCTGAGCCGCCGCCATACGCGCAATGTGAGACCACACCTTCCATCACGATGGACGCTATACGGTAAATATACAGCTGGTAAAAGATGTACAAATAATTGTAACTATGAATCTAAAACATTTCTTTGTAGTATAATCATTTGTACAGTTTTTAAAAATGCTCTTTTATCTGGTGTTTTGTCCGGTGTCCCGCGATTCTGGATGATGGTAGGCTAACAAAATTAAAGTTTTTTCATGCATTTTCACTGTAAGTGATACTGGTATTGCATTGTACTGTTTCATATTAACAACATCTTTTTTATCTTTTCTCTTATCGAAATCGTAGCTCAGCTTGATGACAGGGAGTATGTAGAACAGGATGTAACATTCTTCATTTCCGTCTGAAAATGTTGTATTGGCCAACGATTGGCTATTTGACAGTAGCTATAAATTACAAATATAATTAGTTCGTCATTTAGAGTTTAAAAAATAACAGAGACGTATTTTTTCTTTTGTAAAATCAATGAATATTCGCCAAAATATAATGCATCAAAACTCGAGAGTGGGGGACTCGTGACAGAATTCAATAAAAAATTTACTAAATTGTGACGTATTGTCAATTTTGAAAACATCGTCTTCATCTCCGTCAGTTTTGGTTTACGAAAGAAAAGAAAAAATACGGGTCGAATATTTTTTGATAATCTAACTAAGTGACGAACTAATTATATTTTTTCAGTCAAATAGCCAATTGTTGTCGAGTTTTGAACTGCTTTCTAAAAAGGAAGAGATTCTTAATGGTGTGGTACTGTCCCCCAGCTACATGTACATCGGCGGCGGCGCGCGGCCGGCCCGCTGGCGCGGCTGCACGCGCTGCGGCTCGCGCGCGCTGGCCGCCTGCCAGCCCAACAAGCACCCGCTGCAGGGGGCATACGACGCCAGGTTCCTGTCCACCTGCAGGTAACCAACCAACTAACTGCGCCCTCAATTATTATTTTCATTTATATATTCATAATTTAACTTACCACACTAGAAATTAATCGCTATATTTCAATTCTTTCTTTTGTCATTTAAAATATACATTCACACCTTTCTCATGAGGTATCCAAACACACATATTCCTTTCATCCATGTATCACACATTTGGTCATACAAGTTACCAAAATAGTAATTAATTTATAAGGAAAATAAATTTAAAGAATGTGAAAATGAAATGTGTTATTGTTACAGATGCGGCGGGAAATGGACATTATTTTGTAACATATAAATCTCTGACTAGTTATTAAGCATTATGTAATGAAATAGTATTTATAATAATAAGTTTTGTAAATAATAAATGATTTTTGTACCAAAACCCTGGCTCTTTTTTTTGTAACTGAAACCCTCAACAAATGACGTCCAAATCAAATATGCTTGAAACATTTTCAATTACCCTAACACCAAATTTCAATCATTGTAAGCTTCTTGAGAAGTTCATAGTGTAATAAAAGAGCTGTCCGGCTCCATCTATAAGGTTGAGCAGTGCTTGCCCAGGTCGTTTCTTGAATGGGTGACCATCTATTATATCCTCTAAGTTCCGGAAAGTACTGTGGGACTTTTTTTTTATCGTGGTAAAATCATCAAATGAGTCCTCCCACCCATACTGTCAGGCTTGACTGACTAAAATCCACGTTGTCCTTCAATAGCCCTTTACATACCGGGGTCACGGTAATTGGTGAGTCCCGCGACCCCGGCAGGCTTTGGCCTTCTACAGGCCCCGTCGCCATACTGACACTCACAGGCGCGCGTGGAACACAACGCGCCGTCGACCTGAAGTATTGTGGGACTAAAAGCTGTTAGTCCCGGCTGTATTAGAACCTACATCCTTGGCAGTCGTTCCACGTAGTCGTGTAGCCCACTGACAATTGCCCCAATTGTGTGCCTAAGGCGTGTCAAATAAACTTATTTTCTTTCTTTCTTTCTGACATGAAAGTCTCAACCAGTATCTTCACAAATGACAACACAGCACGCCCATGGTCTTAGTGTCGTAAATGGACGAGAAGCTAAATAAAATTAAATCGTTCCAGGCAAAAACCGTCCGCTTTAGGTTAAATTACGTGGAAACCGATCCAAACATAATTTCTGCAATAATAATGTCTTATAGCCCTTATCGTTCCGGGGTCACGGTAATTCGTACAGTCCCGCGACCTTCCTATCCTGGTGGCGTAATTTGCTGAATATTTTGTCATGATTACCGCAATGTTTGCTGATTAGAACATGAAAACCTGGTTTGAGAGAAAACTTAGGCAATGAACGCAAACAACGTATTATGCTTATAGAACTCAATACATTGGTTTAAAGTGGCCTCTCGCAGTATAACGAAATGAAAATCTTTCATACAAATGAAGATATTATTTATTATTAGTCAACATTCCCAAGCAATCTCCTATTAGAATATTTCTGGAAATTGTAAAGTGAAAATCCATAGCAGCCTTGAATGCATCACCCCCACCCACTGCATTTTGCGCATGTCATCCTGCAATCAAATGGTACCGCCCGCCCGAAGATGGATCGATTGAACACCAGATTTACGAGGTCAATTAAGGACGTAACTGTGATCAAATGTAAATAGTTTTTGTTTATAGTTTTTGGTTTGGTATAGGTTTTTTAGCTAAATAAAAGGTTTGACAGAGTTTGTAATACTTTATGAGACTGTCGATGAAAGATTTTTTTTTAAATTACTATTTTGTATTTAACGATTTATATCGTAATCTTGGCTTTAACTCAGGGTTCTAGAAGTTTGAGTGGCTATTATATACACTTTCAACAAAAAAAAGTTTAAAAATTTAATCCTGATTAATTGGGTAAACCACTTATCACTTAACTATAGTTTTTGGGCGGCGCGGCAAAGTTACTTTGTACTTTTCATTCATACGAATGGAGGGCATCTTGTTCTTGTAATTATTCTAACCTTAATATTAAAAGATTAATCACATAAAAAGCAATGCTAGATAATTGTAGATTATTATAAATTATTGTTAAAACCAGAAGCGAAACATAATAAACAGGAATCGACTGAAAAAGTTTTTAGGCGATTGACTGTCAGTCAGTGACAGCACTATTGAAATCACTAGTAGATTGTCGTTGCGAGAATCGTTCAAAGCGTTTGCTGCGACTGCGTCTAAGTTTAATTGCGAATTTCCTGTAATTCTCGCAGCATATCTGAAAATATTAAAGTTCTAACTAATATTCAAATAGTTATCATATAAATGGCTGACAAAAAAGGTATGTAAACTGTTGATTCATTATTTTCTTTGTTCTTTTCTTTTAATACGTTCTGACATGCGTAACGTCACGGCAGGTCCTTGAAGAACAAGTTTTCATTATTATAACAATGATTTACCCCAGGACCCGATATTATTGCGTCGGGCGAGGGTTATTTTGCGTTGGTTTAGCTGTATACATGATTTTAAAGTGTTGCGCGGTAGATCGATACTCGCGATTAAATCAAAATGGTCGTCCACCCTTAAGATTTGCAAGGTGGGATCTATTTGTTCTAATTTTAGGTCCATTCATTACTAGATCTGAGTTATGAGCCCTCATTACCGCAGCTGAGATTGTCTTTCAACATTACGAAGAAATATCTCTCGAAAATTCGCCAATATGGTGGACATCTGTTCTTATTTCATCAGAATACTTCCACAATAGTAGATATCTACCAGTTTATTGACCTGATGTATTGAATCGATATTGTGGAGTAAATATTTTATCCCTTGCTGACCTTTTCATAAGTAGGTCAACTATGTTCCAACAGTATCAAAATAATTATTCAGACAGCCATCTGCATAGCTAATTATTATTCAAAATAATGTGTCAGTTGCTTGCTGAGGAACAATATTGATAGTTTGTTTGAACATGAGAACAGTGAGATCTGGACCACTCATTCAATATTTATCATTCGGATTCTAATAAGTCTCTAATAATTCTAATAAAAAAAAAACCCGCTAAATAGAAAAAAATAATGTGTTGAAACATTTACTACACCATTTTTCACATTGATTGAATACTTTTAATTAATAAAACTTATCAAATTTTGATTAATTCCTATTTAAAAAAATATTTAGGATCCAATGAGAGGAACCAATCATGCGAATTTTCTTCAAGTTTACAACAGATTACAAATCATATTGATAGACTTGGAGACCATAATTATGTTGCCTGATTAAATTGAATCTGGCCACTTGTCTCCGATCTGACTGATCAAAGTCAGAGTTGACTGATCGATGATGAGAAGACATACATTTAGTATGACTCATTATCTACAACCTGCATTTTCTCAAGTAGGTACCTATGTGAAGGACTGACTTCCAGTTTACATGGAGCAACTGCAGCCCAGTTAGCATAAAATGCAATTATACAAAAATAATGTTTTTTTTTTACCAAAAATCTTTTTGAGTCAATTAAAATGGGGTCAGCCTTACATTAACTTGACATCCATCGTTTTGTCAAAGCAAAAGAATTTTAATGACATCATAAACCTTGGTTGGCGTTACAAATGTCAGAGCGAGCGTCCAAACTCCATAATTTAAGCTTTTGTAGTTCCATTAAGTTTACAAATATACAATAATTTTGTATATTTTATTAGACACAGGATGTATGCAGAAATACATTGTGTCATTAAAAATTAAAAATAGTATTAAAAATTAAGGCCTAATGTGGGCTGCACACTGAGTCAAGTTATCCAAAAATCTTGAACATGGGAAAAATGTTGGAGACCATATTCACTGGTGCCCAACCTTGCAGAGAAATCTCACTTGTAATGTTAACATTTACAAAAATAGAGAATGACTCACTTTTCATCATAAAAGGTTAACAACACTGGCGTAGTTGGAGATCTAAATATTTGAAGTTTTTATTTTCTTGAATGCATTATTCTAGCTTTTTGATACCCTTTTGAATGCTTCTTATTGTTTTTTATGATCTCCAGCCACACTGGCCTTCATAAAATTAGATTTTTTTGTTAATAAGGGTGAGGTTTCTCTAGCAGAACTTGAGGCAGTTGACTCTTGCGCGGCATATAAGACATGATGATAATACAAAGTTACCCGCACCCCCTCCCCCCCTCCCAGCTGCCGGCCCCCCTCTACAGGAGCCGCGAACCCGCCACCGCAGACGCCGCGCGGCAGTCGACTAATCGCTCTCATGTAATGAAATCATATAGAATTTTTCTTTCTTTATTTTTCTTTTTTTTTGGAAACATAGTTAAAGAGAGACAAATATATGATATGTGCGTATCGGCGTGTGGACGATCGTATGTGTTATTAATTCGACTGTAACCCGTTCGTTTTTGACTCGGCTGCTGTAATTAGTAAAGGCTATTGTTCATACTGTTACACTCAAAATCAACAGTTATTTAATCCGATTATCAACATTTTTGACCGTCAATATTACATGACTTCCCCTAAAGTTGCCCACCCTTCTCACTGCTAGGCAAAGGCCGAGACGCCACAGAAAGTATGGAAATTAATCATGCGTGCTCTAGTAAAGGCCCTAAATGATTATGTGCCATACCGCAATCGTGGCGGTAAGACCCCTCTTTGAGGAGTGGGCGAAGAGGTGTCACAGCGTCTTGACCTTCCGCCTGACGCAGGTACTCACCGGACACGGATGTTTCGGGAGTTACCTGTGTCTTTATTGAAAAGGAAAAAATGCTTGGGTGTCGCCACTGCGAGGATCGCCCGGAGGACACGGTGAAACATAGGGTGCCGGACTGCTCTGCTTGGGCAGAGCACCGCCGTGTCCTCACAGAAGGGATAGGCAGCGACCACCCGCACTCCTTTTGCGGGTTGCCTCTTTCTGCGAATGAGGAGGCGGGACGCGTAAGGGAGAGGACAGCGTCCACCACAAGACTCAGCCGCCGTGAAAAACGCCCACGACATCGGACGGTATGCGGACGGTGAGTAATGGATGACTCGCCGTCCGATCATGGATCATGGAGAAGAACTGGCAAGAAGCTCCATAATGCTTTACGCCGCGCGCCATTTCGTGCTAAAAGTCTTAAGGTCCTTAAATCCAAGCGTAATATCTTCGCATCAGCTTAATGTTAGTTAAACAGGGATAAGGCAATTTAATTTATTTATTTGAACAAGGAAAGGTCAACCTTGAAATAAATTACAGCATTCGAGTCATTATTATGTTTTTCTATACAAATTGGACAAGTATTTATGTTTAAACTATTTTTTTTTCCTTTGAAATGTTTTTGTGTGTTAACAGTGTAATTATGTAAAAAGAAAACACAAATCCTGTCGGATGTATTGACATGAAGCTAAATGGTTGGCTGTACAGTAGATGTCTTTGGCTTGAAACTATTTGTGTTACGAGAAATGTCCTGGATTTGTGTCTGAGAAAAATAAAACATAAATACTTGTCTGGTTTCTTAGTTAACAATGGCTTAAAAAAATAAGTTGTTCTAAGTCGCAGAGTACCGTCTGATAAAAAAGGTTTTCTTCCAATTCCTTCGTAAATATTAAGATGGGACTCTTTTTTTTTATTAAAATATGTGTCTTAGCTATGGTTATAATGTTTATGTTGATTTTTTTTTTCTGGACATTTAGTTCACAGCTTATTTTTTTATGGTTTTTTTAACACTATAATTTTAAGTTGTGATAATTACTGGTGAAAAATTGGAATTTGGTTTTTATTACAAAAATAATTATTTTGATAAACCAGTAATTATTGTTGCTAGTTTTGTGCACCTTAAATAACAATAAGGCAATGTTTTGAATATCTTTTCTTTTTATTAACAAAAATGTTGCCTCATTAGTTATTAAGCTTCCCTATTGGTTTAAAAAAAATACCAAATAGGGATGTCTTGTGTTTGTTTTGTTTTTTTTTCGTTTTCTTTATTTAGATTAAGCTAACTTTATAGCATTAATGTTTAACAAAAATGAAAGATGGACAAAAATAATTTGTGAAAATAAATTATTTTTTTGTCACACTATTATTTATTATGTTTGTTAAATGAAGTCCGTCATTCATTTGTATTTTGTTTTAGATTCTAGTAATAAATTTGGAATCTATTTCAAATGGCACATAAAGCTAGCTATTTTTGTTACTGACAACCAGATTCGACTTTTACCTAAAAATTTAGATAAAAATAATATAAATTTAGTTTTTTTAACGTAAAAGTCGAGTCTATTAATATTTAAGGTTCGTGTGTGTACTACTAACCGAAATAAATGCAAAATAATAAGAGAAATAAATAATAATGATTTTCATATTTTTAATAATGTTTGGCTTTATTTACTGTTTTGCATTTGTAATGTTTACAAATGTATGTTTGTAGACATTTTGATGTAAGGTGATGGTGAAATTGGCAGTAATTGTTTTCGACTTTATTTTTAATGTTATTGCCAATTTTTCTAGCTGTATGTTTAATTTACACGATATGTTTAACAAACGTTTTAGATTTGGTATCTTTTTAATAGTGATACACTATCTAAAATGCGACGTTTAATCCTTGCTGAGGTTTTTTTTTTAATTTATTTTATTTTATTTCACCACTTTTGGGCTTAAAACAGGAAAGGATTTTGGGTCAACACTGAATAAATATGTTAACAGGAATGACACATTGTTAGTGCGTGTGTGCTTAGACTTAAGTTGTCAAATACATACCACCAGAAAAATAAGTAAAAAATGCTTGCAAACTATTAGCTTTAAAATAAAATCTTTATGTTAGTTCTGAAAAATTTGGTGATGTGTAATTGTTGAATGTTGCCTTTACCATTTTCAAAGTGCTACAGGCAACAATGCATGCAAAACTAAGCTTAATCGAAGGACAGAGAAGTATGTCAGTTGTGAGGGACTCTAGTAACACGGGACGGTTAGAACACTTTGAATTTAAATCACGGACTTAATATATTTCAACACCATTTCTATAGGATCCACATTTTATTTTATTTTTTTCTCAAACTTCTTTTTGGTCTGCTCTATGTCGGTTCTTTCGAGTCTTTTACAGGGATCCAGAGGTTCAAATATTTTTTATTAACTAAATTTATTCACAGCAGTCATAAGCGATCTTCAGTTTGCCGTTATATCTCACGATATGCCAGTAAACTACCCCTGCTTGTTGCAATTCAATAACAAATTAAGCTTTTACAACATTTGACAGTATTTTGTGTCGGCCATATTGAAAAGTTTGCGTATTATTAATAAAAACTTTAAATAAACTAAAAACATTAGCATTCTTTTCGGTATTGGTTATAATTTAGTTATTAATGTTTAGGTGACGGATGTGACCAAGTTTTTTGTGGTTTTTCCTTCAGTTATATGACAATTTTGCTGTTTCATAGCAGCCAAATTCTATTTAGTTCGACAAGCATGTGTTGCGGCCATTTTGTTTTTCTCGAAGCTTCCCTAATTGTTTATCGTTTGATGTTTTAGTGTTGCTAGTTATAGTTTTTGATGATGCATCTCTTTAATAAATATAAGTAGGTACAATAAGTTTTTTTGTTAGTAGTTTTGTCGTGTTTGTTGTTGCATGTTTTAAACTTGTTTTAGAATTTTGTGTTGTCACAAAAGCATGTTTCTGTGTCCTTCAACGCACTGATATCATTTATAAGTTTTTTTTTTTGCTTTTCCTGCATTGATATGCTTTTTTAGATTTGAACAGCAAAATATCGTATATGAAAGTGATAAAATCAACAGAAAATCTTGGTATACTTGTTGAATAGTTAGTAAATGAATAGAAAATGATTTTTTTTATTCAAGGAATGTTCACATGTATACACGTTTGGTCGTCTGTTTTGACGATCAATTCTTATGACTCTGAACTTGGAGAAAAAGAATAATAATGCTAAAAAATCTGGGACTAAACGGGAAGAAAACAATAATTTTCTCCTAGTTATTTTGTTGTCACCCTACTTTGAAATAAAGGGGGGTTACATCCTAAGTTCAAAGTCATATTATAAATAAATATTGTACTTTTTAAAAGGTTCCTTATCGTGTGATGATTGTTTTGTTATATAAGAATTTTCTTACTGAAAAGACGTTTAGATGGTCACACTAGCTTTTACTGCACAAGGCTTGAATTAAATATACTGATTATATGGAAAATAGCGCCCCTAGCTTACGTTAGCACTAATAATATAAAATGAAATCTGACGACAGTCCAGCGTTTCCCAAAATAGTGGACAGTTGGTTTAATCTCAAGAGGATTTTACAAAAATGTCTTCATATAGTCAGTCCAGCTAGGGTGACCATTAAAAATAAGGAATGCATTGTAAATAACTAATTTGGTAGGCTTTCAGCACTCACAAACTGTGTTGAAACATTAACTCGGCCTACCAAATTGACTGTATTTTTTCTTTGGCGCGAAAATATAAATATTTTTTGAAGAAAAGAAAAAGATATTTATTTTTATCGAGCTGAAGTGTTGTCACCACACTGACGGGTCTTTCAGAATGGTTATTTCAGTGTTAAATGTTTTTGAAAGACTCGATTTAGTGGTAACGCGTTGTATGGGCATCGCTTGTCGTTAACACTGACGTATGTGAATATTATGTCGGTGAAATGATGTAAAAATAAAACAAGAAAGTTATTGGGAGTAATAACTTTTTTTGGAGATTATTCTTGAATAGATGTATTTCACCCACATTCTGGCCATGCTAAAAATATTGCCATAGTTTTTTTATATATATTTTGTTTCATTTTTACATTCTAGAATGTAATAAAGGGACAAAAATAATCAATGGAAAAAAAAAACAATTTTTTGATGATTTTGACAATCAAACAAAAATGTCATTTTCCAAAACCTGGTACGTACCTATATACAAAGACGTTAAACTATAGCAATATTACAGTCAGCATGGCGACACCGCTGCGTCAAGCGTGAATGCTCGGGCTTGGGTTGCGGCGCGCTACCGCGCGACTACGCGTACGACACACTGACTCAAATCACATCACTTTACTTATTTCAAACAACACTTTTTGAAACAGCGTATTTTAATTAAAAAAGGAACGACACTTGTCTAATTTCAAAATTGGAAGTGCAACTAAAAAAATTAAACTACCTGTACATTTCTTTATTTTTGAACACGCTGTTGTGTTCAGCTAGTGATGTGGTGTATCAGTATGTCGTGCGTGTGTATATAGTGCGGGGCACCGTTAGAGCTGAATATTGTTGCAGTGACGCCGCCGCTGGGCGCGTACCCTCAACCTCAGCCGCCTCAGGGACCGTTTCTGCCGGCGCCACCTCATCAGGCTGCTCCGCAGTATGGAGGTTAGTTTCGCAATGTTATAAGGTACGAGTATATGCCTTTTTTTAGAGTGGTAAAATCAAATAAATTCTCTCGTTCTGGGTGGAAGGAAAGGGTCCTTCAGTGCCTTTTATTCCATGGTCAACGTTACTTTCACAGACGGTCCTGCAATTTAAATATGTTTCACGCCTGTTTTCGTCCAAAAGTGTGTCCAAGAGTGGGTGGCTCGGTGGTAACCGTCCCGAATTCGTATTCTAGCTACTTGATTGTAACCAAAACATGGTCAGTTTGGGTTTCACAGTAATTTATTTGATCGCAAGTTTGCAACGGGTATCGAATCTATGCTTTGGAATGGCCTACGACAGTACTTACGCAGTTATTATGCCATGTGAATGGGACCGTAGTTTTTTATGACATAATTTAGGCATTAAAAGTGAAGAAAAACATCGTGTGGTATACCTGCCTGCCTTAGAATCTGAACTTCGAATGCCTGTTCTCAGTGAGGAAATTTCGTTTTACATTTTATTACTCGACACTTTGATCGGTGCGATGCGCGCGCAAGATGGCCGCGCCCGTTTGCGAATATTCTGCAAGTTTCAATAGCGAGATGAAATGTCTGAAGAACGCAAAATATGTACTTCGTTTTGCAGTTGTTTATGTTTCAATATTATCACTATTGTTTCGTCAAAATAGTCCTTATTATTTCTAGAATGTGATGCACGACTTGTTCATGTTATTTGAAGATTTGTCTCAACTATCTGTGACAACCAATGTATGTGGCAAATGTTACTGAGGCGATTAAATCTTCGACCATTTCTCTTATGAGCTGACAGATCCATGTTACTTACTGACGCCAAATAAGTTTGAGCTGTTCAGAAAGAGCTTTAGGTTCATTACTGAATAATTTTCTTAGACTAACTAAATCCCTTACAATATTTTACCTATTTTATGTTAATATGTTCTATTTTTTCTCTGTTTTTCTAAACAAGACTGTTACCGCACAGTGGCCGGTGGGTCGCCTTACGGGGTAACGTTCGGGGGTGCGGGCGCGGGTGCCGGGGGGGTTTATGCGCCCCCACCCTACGAACAACTGCAACATCACCAGGCTATACCTGCGCTTAGTCAACAGCTACCGGTAAGTTGCAATATATTGTAAATTTTTGTCTGGTAATTATTTTATCAATCTTCTTCTTAACAAATTTAACAAAAAAACCTTACTTCAGAATTGAAACCAAACATAGCATCACATCAATTAAAACATTACGATAATTGTGCAAATATCTATATACCGATATATAAGACACAGAGGAGTTACAAAATAAAAATGCCAACAAAACCCCCAATGTCTCGTTTCCTCCCGCAGCAGATGTACAGCCCCGCCGCTGCGATGTACGCGGCTGCGGCCGGGTATCCAGGTTATATCGGGTACCCGGTGCAGTACTATCCGTACTACCCGACTGCCGTGCAGCCCTCTATCCAGCCGCTGCGACCCACTATTATGATTCCCGTGAGTATAGACCAGCGTTTATATGACTTTGGCGGATTTGAAAAGAGTAGAGATTACTGAATGACTTTTACGGCGCTTTTGATAATGTTAATCTCAAGAAAATTCGCTGAATTTCAATTAATTAAATAGATGATCAAATTTTTATATAGTAGATCAAGGTGTTTTCCATGATAACTTAAATATAAGTACCTATAATAATGTAATGCAACAAAAAACGTCCGATTCTTATTAAACATTTTGGAGTACCACAAGGTAGAATACTATGTTCACTGCTATTCCAACTTTTTCTCTCACTACACAGAACGGCTTCGAGGCCGGCGGCAGGTTCGAGGGCCTGGCGCAGACGCTGCTGCCGCCCGCGCCGCCCGGCGTGCCCCCCTCCCCCGCGCACCTCGCCGCCATACAGCCGCATCAAGTGCTGTGAGTGTATATCTAGCTTTATGTCCTTTGACTCATTCTTTGAAAAGTGTAACGGAATATTCTAGGTGTATAATTAGGTGACCATATACGCAACACCATAATACGTTCCAACATTTAAGTTTGTAAAGCCACTAAGTTGCTAATTCTGAATTGAAAATCTGCAAGTCATCGGGACAGGATTTTTTCCAGTTGTGACGTAATAAAAAAATATTTTTCCAACAACAGTAAATTATTACCAAATGCCAATTACGGTGTAGATAATTCTTTTGCTTGGGAATACTTTTTTTTCCACAATTCTGATTATGAATTGAATGAAATTAAATCCTTAAACAATCAGGCCTTAATTTTGCTTTTGTGTGGCTACAGAAAACTACAATATCATGCAATTCCTTTCAGTTGGCGCTAAATAAATGACCTTGCAACCATCCCGACGTTGGACACCGCACCACGATAGGCACCTTACCTTAGAGAGCGAATGAACGACAGCTTCAGTTCACTCACTCTCTAAGTCATTCACAGCTCTTCAATGAATGAGGCGACTTATACAGGTAACCGTTCTTCATTCCTAATCGTTCACTGTCAACCAAATTTTCTGTAGTTGGATAATGAATTTCAAAATATATGTTTGTTAAATTGATTTTATTTTGAAAAGTTGTCGATTTATTTATGATAAAAATTGCGATTAAAACCAACTATGTATTAAGTTAGCTATTATTTATCTAATAATGTATTTATTCAATAATGTCTTTAATTTACTGTAAGGAAATGGTTGCTTTTCAAAACATTGATATAAAAAAAGTAGTTGAGCAAAATTATTTTGATTGATCCAAGAGTGTATTTATTGTTTAAAATTTAGTCGCCTCACTCAAAGCTGTGACTTTCCAAAATAATGGAAAAAAGCCATTGTACGTAACTGTACGTTTTTTTATTTAAATTATATTATACAATGTATTTTAATAATTATACAATACAGAGACACTACTTATACATGTTCTGTGTTATACATATACATCTATGTATTATAATTAATACAAAGATTCAAGTATGTATAAATACTCATGTAAAGTTGTTATATTTGTGATTTGTATGTTGAGTTTTGATAACAACTATGCTGAGAAGATACTTATGAAATGTATCCTTCATTAGGGCGAGCCTATCGCCATCAGCCGGGCTCAAATATCCACGTATATTTTCTAACATAGTGTATCAAGACTTGAAGCTATATTTAAATATATATATCTCGATATATAAACGTTATATATTTGCCAGTGCGTGTCACTACGTCGGTAATTTATCCCGTTATCTGACTGTGATGTCGCGTGCGACAGCTACGCTCGCCGCTTCTAGGAATATCGACCTTATCGTCAAAAACTGGGGTTTAAAATCGAAAGATATTTATTATAGACAACGACAAAGGAATATCAACTTTATGAATCTCAAAATTGAGTACGAAAAAACTAGAAAGTGATCTAAAGAATTGAAATATCATTTTTATAGCTATATGTATAAGTGCAAAAATTTAAGAAAAAATATCTAATGTCGAAAAATTTTGTTCTGAATGTTACAATGCTCTCTAACTTAGATTAAGTCAAAGATCTTAATTTACACTTGTATGTAAGGATTTACAGTCAAAATTACTGAAAAGCGTAAATCACGTCAAAAACATCACAAAACTACCCTATTTGTCCGCTAGAGAGCGCTAAATGCCCTGCGGACTTGTCAGTCGCGTAGCGGCGAGCGATGCGAACGGACGCGGGAACAGCTCCGGCTGTCGAACGTTATAGTATTATGCCGGTGTAACTCCGGGCACACGAGTAAGAGACTAGTTTAGATGCGTCGACGGCTGAGGGTAGATGAAAAAAAAAAACTTAAAATATGGGGTAGACAGAATATCTGAAATATAAAAGAAAAATATTTTGTAATTATTAATACAGGGAGTTTAAAAATTGATGTTTACTTCTTGTCATTTCAGTTTCCTAGTTCGAAATATTCCAATTTTATAAAACCAATATTTGAAAAGTTTTATAATTTCCGTTTTTTTTAATACCTTCAAATCTACAAGATGAAACTATTTCGACTGATTTTAAAGCAATTTAGTGTCCCTAAGTGGAAATGCACAAAATTTTAAAGTAATAAAAAGATAATTGATAGACAGAAGCCGTCGACGTAATTAGTTATTATAAATAAATAAAAAAATATAAACAAAAGCGGTTGTGCGTGACGCAAGAGTGTGTGTGTGAGCGAGACAGATATATTTCTGTTAGTTACGTTTGAGCGGGGCGTGTTGGAGGGTAGTAACGAAATTTACATCAGAAAGTTGCTATTGTTAGACTCTAGTCTAAGGATATGTTTATATTATAACTTATTAGAGTTTTCACTGACTATTTTATGGTTGGTTTTCAGTATTTTTCATGAAACGACTTCTTTCATCTTAAAATTACTTTACCTTTGTAGAATTGCTTAAAATATTCTAATCAAAATGATTAAATAATAGTTTTGGGGGTTAATTTTTTTCGATCGAAAAATGTCTACAATCTAAAGTCATAAAAATTTTTAGTTTTTGGTTGTCTACTCACTACCCTAAGAACGCAGCGTGATGATATAATATGTATATTTCAGTATGAAAGGCATTCAAGACAATCGGTTGTTTGTATGATTGGTCCGTCGACTGCCAATTATTACAAATGGCAACACTAATACCGTGTTGCCAGATGGCCAAAAAAGCACAACATGAAAAAAAAAAGTATTTTTGAAAAAAGTATCTTCTAAATATTTTTACTATACAATGCCAAATAATGTACTGTCAACACAGTTATTGGTGTTGCCTTGTGTAAAAATTATCTGTTAGGTATATTTCTCGTCTTTTAGTCTTGGTTTGTAAGCATGTGATTCTGTGAAGATGGACGAAGGGAGAATCTCACTTATAATTATTTAGATTAGATATTAGAAAAGCAGTTTGTTACTCTAAAAAGTACAAACTGGTTGATTGAAAAGGAATCTCTAAGTTGACATGTTTCCAGTGCTATCACTAGAATTTAGTAACTTGAACTATGTGGACAACCAGTTTAGCTGCTAGTCGAGTGGCTGTTTACATGAGTCAAGCCACTAATGTTTAGTTCAGTAACTTTTACGCACTAGAAACGTGTAAACTGGTCTTAGATGGGTAACTTCAAGTCAAAAATGGCATCTTTCTAAGAATATGAAATACAAATAAATTAAATAACAGTAACATTGAGTAATTATTGCTATGTGTTCAGAAGCTTTATCTTTGCCTATCCACATTATAAATGTCAGATCTATGGATGATAGTTTTTTTTCTTTTTAGATAGTTAATAAACATGAAATACACATTTGTCTGTAAGGGGTTTTTTTTTTATTTTCCGGGTTGGTTATACTTTCCAAAATTAATTTAATCATCAGCTTAACGCGCATTACTTGGTGTAATTTATTTCATCACCAGAGCTCTCAAAAAAAAACATCTTGAGGAAACTGGTATGTCCTAGAACCAATCATTCGAAGACGTTATGTCTACCAACCCGCACTGGACCCGAGGAGGTCATTCATACACTACCTTTGATTTATCGATCCCGAAAATGTGTTTAGCATCTCTTGCAGACATCTAAGTGTACTCGTATCTATGGTTTTATTTGACAATAAACAGAATTCAGTGGTTATTTTCACGAAAATAATGTTATGAAGTTCAAATGACGAATTTGAAAAGCATTTTTGTGCCGTTAGAATTTTTTTAATTCAAATGTTCCAGTTATTTGTTGAAATGTAACTTTTTTTGGTTACTTTTATGTAGGTTGTAATGAACAGTTATTCGCTTAGACAAAAAATATTTATCTAAACTCTGTCTACTTTTTACGACTATTTTGGGGTCGGCTTCAAGTGTAACCGGATGCAGCTGAATATCAGTATTTAACATGGAGCAACTGCCTATCGGACCTCCACAACTTCTGAGCTATATAATTCGAAAATCATTAGTTGTCAGACATTCCAATGTTTAAATTGTAAATACATATAGTCCAGATCTCCAACTGACAACTTTATTACAACTTAAATACCTATGTAACATTTACAAAAAAATGCAAAGTAAAAAGTATATTCCAATATGCATTATTGTTTTAATAATATGAGATTCGTGGGCAACTATTGTTTGCATTGTTTCTGGGCGATCTGACCATATTTGCCCCTTCACTATTCTTGCCCTACATTCATAAACTAAAGACTTTTGAAGTCTAAATCATATCTGTAGACGTATAAAAGTATTTATAGATTTGAAATACTCTATGGTTATTTTATTTGGTGGGGTTATGTTGGTCATCTTGCCCCAAACAATGTTTTGCCCAGCGGTGGGCGTGGAAGATCTTTTTGTACTAGTTTATATACTGAGCCTTTTTGATTATATTGCATTTTTTGTTGATCGAATCATGTTATTGTGCGAGAGGAGTCTGTGATGTGTTAGCGACTTTGTTAGTGATTATAATAAGCCTTAAATTCGAATAAAAGAGTATTATTGACGATTTGATACGAATATATAATAAAATTTTTGTTATATTTGACTTTCCTTTTGCAGGATTATGTCAAGTGCGTTCGCTCATGGTGCGATTTGCAATTCTTATTAACTAAAAATAAAAATCACTCTTGCTACTAAGATATAATGATGCAATTCGACTGACTAAGATCGTCGTCGTACGTCTATTATGCTTTTCCATCTACCCATAGACAACCGCGCTTTATATTGGCAGCGCCTTTATGGCCGTAGAATGATTGTCACTTGTAGTTGATCGGCGACACAAATCGATCACTTTGCATCGCATCGCGAGCATTTGACAAAAAGTAAAACTGAAATTAATCGAGATTAGACTAAAATAAAAATCACTTTTCTTATAATCACTAACAGAGTTACAAAGGAGAGTATTAGTGGTAGTTATTATTCCCGGTTTAGGAAGGGACCAGCGGTTTTAAGGACATTATCGTGACACCAAACTATGGCACAGTTCACGACATGCCGTGAAATATTTCACAGGGTCACGACATTCCGTGAAATATTTCACAGGGTCTCGACATTCTATGAAATATTTTACAGGGCCTCGTTAAATCCCGTGACGTACTGTCTTGTCACGATATTGCTCTTAATGCCGCCTGTTTGACCGAAATAACTTTTAATTTTACAAAACCCAATTTCAGAATAGTATTCTTAAGCCTGTTTTAACAATAAGAAATATCGTCCGAATATTTTGTTAAAGCATTTTGTTTTTCTTTCTAAAGTTACACGAAATGTTTTGACGGTATTTTTTGTTTGCGTCGCAGGAGTGTTATGAATATGTTCGCATACGGTTATCGGCTAAATTTGCCGTGCGCTTGCGCCGAACCGAGCCGATAAGAGGAAGTATGTAGAACAAATACTAAAATTGAATAATTTGGTTGTTTGTTTCAATTTTTATTTTAAAAGCAATTATTTTTTTGTTACATAACAATAAATTCACGTTTGTAAAATGTCTATTAAATTATGCCATCCAACAATTAAAAATTAAGTTTCTTATAACTTTTTGCTAAAAAATGAAATTTTATCATTTAATTCGTAATTTAAACCAAAATGTCAACTGAATATATTCATATTCATTTATCAAAGAATTTTTGAAGTGTATGAAATAAAACATTAATATTTGAAATCCTTTTTCATAACATTTTTTCTGTAACGAGTTATAAGAGCAATATAAAGAATCTTTGTGGCGAATATTTAACAAACTTTCGAAATAATTGACTATCATTAAAAGTGTTATCAAAATATTATTCCAATAGAAGTTTTAATATCAAAACTTACTATGAGCATCTGCTCTTGTGTGCAGTTTTAAATGCCATCGCCATTTTGATTTTCTGTTTTATCATCTTGGATTGCCAGGTTTCAAAATTCTCAAACCTTGTCATTGTTTAAAAAATCAGCATATAATGGTCCCACTGCTGGGGCAAGGGCCTCCTCTTTAAAAGAAATCGCATTTCTTCGATTTTTTGGTTCGTGACGTGTGTCCCAACTTAAAAAATCAAAATGGCGACTGTGTGTCTATGCCAGCTTCCATAGACAGAGAATGAGACCTCTTTTTGTTCAATACACTACAAATACCTACATAATACGTCTGCATTTTGTAAAATTAAGTGAAAATGGGTTTTGCTCAAAAGAATGTTCTAGACTAGCGAGTCACGTGCAATATATAGCATAATTATTATTATTTTTGTTTTGAAATAAAACTTATTAAAAATCGAAACTTGTTTTTACTTTTTCAAAACTTTCCTTTCTAAAACGTGCATCTACACTCAAGTTACTTACACCAGATAGAGCAAGAAGTTTAATAGAGCCTACCTAAAAAGGTCACAGGACAGTTGTAACGGAGTAGGTATGCTACCTTCTTCATTGATTTGACCTCTTTTCACCAGGATCATTATTGATTTTTAAATGTTCATATTTCGAATGTAGTTTGTGTTATCTTCAACTTTTGCTCAGTTCAATTTGATCACAGCAAGCGCCTATACCTGTTTTGTGTAGCCTATTATTTAAAAGCTTCTTCAGATCTTTTTTTTTTTTTCGATAAAATCATCAAATGAGTCCTCCCATCCAGGACAGAGCGTGAGAGACTGTTCCACTTTTTCTGTTCTGTTACAACAATATTGGTGAGGGTACATGCGCGTGTTAAGGGTTAATAACTCTCAAAAGTTATTTTCGATAGGAGGTGCGATATTTTTGACGAGTGTAGATTGTCAACTTTATGTTCTAGCGTATAAAATCGGAAAGAATAAATAAAGACGAACTGTATTTTTTATATTTTAAGTGCAGTTGATTATAATCTAAAGCATAAAGTCGAAAATCTTGTAGACTGTAGTTTTGTCGACCATGCGTCTTAGATAGAAGCATCTCTTGCCATCATCAAATGAGATACAGATAATAAAACTACAAAGAACTAACAACAATACCATTTATTTGGTTATACAGATTTTTACATATAGCAACAATAATAGGATAGTTTTACTAATTTTGTCACATTATAAGTGATCAAAAAGTGAACAGTATATTGCGTCTAAATGCTAAACTTTTCGAAACACTAATATATAATAAATGTATACTATTATGTCTTATAAATATATATTCAAACATATCATGTAAATAAAATAAACACAATATTCGTAAAATGGAAGACAATTTTGGAAGACCTTGGAAACTATTATAATATACAATTATTTTGACATTGAAAATATATTTTCCATATTCTATGATAGAATAACTTACAAATTAAGCAATTTGGAAGCACTGCGATTCGATTGTTATTCAAAGTGACACCTATCGGTAGAAAATAGAACTATTCTGCTAGCGCACTGCTGTCAGTTTTCAAGAAGAAGATTCTATAAGAAATTTAGTCATAAACATTATATTTTTTTAACTAATACATGCATTCAAAGCACAAGTCATTCACACGCTACATATTTACACGTTATTAATTTTATAATTTGACTGATAGTGTCATTTCAATTTCAAAATAAATACTTTTTAATATTTTTTGCTATTGGCCGCTAGAGTGCTCTAATTAATACAAACAATTGTAACCAAAACTATTTTTTTTACCTAATATTACCACAAACACGACACATATTAATTTCAACCCGCCTCCGAGATTATTTCTCTTTCACAAAATATTCTACCTTTCTATTGTCATTGTCACTTCTTTTTTTCGTATATTTACATGCTTATTATATAATTAATTACTTACTACTAGACCAAACAAAAAACTAAGTTTTACACGAAATAAACATCAATTTAAAATAAAGGATAGTTTTTTGTTCATGATTTACATTAACAATATAAAAGTAAAATTAATTAATTTATATAAACATAAAATAATATTATACTTATTTTTACATTAAATTATCTCCACGTAAATATTAAAAGTTAATAAATGCTCTTATCCTAACTTATATCTAAACACCGAAACGCATATCTAACACCGATAAATAAATAATTATAATTTATTGCAATGTTACACATGAAATTGTTTGTCCTAACATTATTAATGTTAGCGCCATCTTTATTCAAAAAGAAAAAAATCTTAAACTACGCGTCACAAGATGGCGCTAGCTGTTAATTTTTAAATATTTTAATTTTTTACTGTCTCCAAGACGTGCCTTTGGCGGTAAATAATAATATTTTATTTTTGTTCATTAAGCACCAAAAGCTGTAAACTACAATGCGCTTTACAACATATAAAAATTTAACGATACTCTTTAATTGGCAAAACGGGAGATATGTTTTGTATATAATGTGATTTTGACATCAATAAATATATAATTATTTTATTCTTAACATACATTTTTATACAGAGTGAATGATAAAAAACAACATTTTTGTTTAATTTAAAAATATTAAAATACAAGTATCATTCACTTCGTACACTATACGTTAATAATCTAAATATATAAATTGTATATATAGAAAATAATACATAGCTCTCGAAGAAAACAGTTACTTTTACCTTTTAAATAATATCAATCATTGATGTACATATTTCATTCTTTTAGATCTAATATTTTTCAACTTTCGAATCGATGGTACTTCTTTCATATTTCCACTTTGCACTTCATACATTTTTATTCTTATTACAAATCAATGATTGATACCGTAATTATTGTATTGTAAATATAAGTACACAAATATACTATATTATCATTATTGCTATGCACTTAATATCATCCATACCATTTACTACACTTCAAACATACACATACATACATCACACTTTTTACATACTCTCTGACATAATCTACATTAAATATTTTTCAACAACATTGCCAAAATAGTCAACAAAAATACGACATAATATTCTACTGGCCAAATAGACGAATAATTGAGCTTTATACTCGTAATCTCATTTATTTACTTACACCTATTTGAAAATATATTTTCACTGTCAATATAAAATTTTAAAACATACATTTAATTTATATATGATATATAAATATTTATGTGAAGGGACCAACATTGAATAAAGGTATAATATTTGTTTAATATTAATTTTATTTAGAGATGGCTCGTTATATTATCTTAAAAATCATTCTAATTTTTAGAATTATTTAACATTTAGGGAATACAGTGGACCGCTAAGAGGAGTTGAAGAGAATCATGTTTATTATTACAAAAGTAATGGATTGATATTATTTGGAAATCTGAGTATATTTGGGAAACATCCTAAATATTCAATTTAAATTCACGTGAAAGATGGACCGTAAGAGAAAAAGCTGGGATATATCTATTTCGTATTTATTATAAAGTAAAAAATGTGTCGTTGTTGATTTTATTAGAAATACTAATTTCTATAACGACTTATCCGTTAAGACTCGTCGAGATGGGGTGCTAAGACAGGAAACCTCCACGTGCGCCCGTGGACTGGAGTTCCCTCTCGGATACGTCCGGGGGGAAGACCAGTTTTTCGGGCCGGTGCACCCTGGGATGCGGGCAAAACACTTCCTTAGGCACTGTGTGCCTGAGGGATCTCTTTGCCCGTATGCGAATAGCCTGTCGGGTGGATGCTCCAACGCGTGTCCCTCTGAATAGCAGAGGGCACAGCGGCGGAGCGGGCTTGCGGACGGCGAGTAATGGGTAAGCCCGCCGTCCGACCAAGGACCAAGCCCAGGTCGGTGGCGCGTCGTGTTTCACGGGTCACCGACGGGGCCCCTTACGGGGCCAAATGCCTGCTGGGGTCGCGGATTTTTTCTTAATCCAGGTTACCGCGGCCCCGGAACGTAAAGGGCATCCGAAGAAACACGGGTGGATTTTAGTCAGTAAGAGTCTGACAGTCCCTCCCGCCCCACCCAGGGCGGGAGGACTCATTTGATGATTTTGCCACCCTTAAAAAAAAAAAAAAAAAAAAAAAAAAAAAAGACTCGTCGAGATGCTAATCCAAATAAAAATCCTAGAATCGTTCTAAAATTTGCTAAAATTTTATTTTAATGTTATTCTTACGAACAAGACACATTCGGCCAATGTATAAATTCATTCAAAACCAATCAATTCCATTGTTTTGTAAAACATTCAGATTCTATAACAAAATACTCAATTTAAGAGAAATTACACGAAACTTAGTTTAGCTATTCCTCAATAGATGGCGATAGTGAAGCTTGTCATCAAGTTTATTATTAATGAGTGATAATTCTACCTCCCTGGCACACTAAGATTGCTATGCATTTTTACAGCAGATAACATCTAGATAAATGAATCACTAGTTCTTTTGATACATGTTGTACGTAACATATAATATTGTTTAAAAATATTTTGTTTGGTAACGGCGAAAACTTCATAACCGAAACCACAAATATCATTTTGTTTAAAATTGTAACACGTAGACTTTAAAAGACAACGAGAGATTCTAATTTCACATTTAACACCTAGAATTGCTTAAAAACGGTACTTAAACCAGCCAAATACTCACATCCCTGAACAATTTTCCTTTCAAACCGATAAAAACGTCTCCGCCGTTACCTATTGGAGTTAAAGCTTTAATCGACAATGATGTCCTGTCCAAGACGGTCCATCTCCGACAACATGAAGTCTACATCCTTCTCAGTGACGGCTGCAGAGGAGATAATGCTTCGGAAGAAATTGGGGCGACGGTCATCAGGTTGGTAGCCTACCATCAGGGTTCCGGCCTGCATCATTTTGCCCTTCAGTTTGGCGCACACCTGAAATTTGAAAGTTATGCTATTAGATACTAGATGGCGCTGAGTGTATGTTGGTTATAATGCGACATTCTTCAAAGTTGTTGTATAAGTAGGGTAGCAAGTAATTTATTAATAACTAAGTTATGCCAGCGGCTTCGCCCGCTCACCCGCCCTCCTCCCCCATTATTGCCTATGTCACCCAGAACTAAAGCAGCTTTGAACTGGAGAATGAATTTTTTAAATCGATCCAGTAGTTTCGGACATTATTCAATACAAACAAACAATCAAATCATTCCTCTTTATAATATTAGTGTACATTACTATCCGTGTTTACTTGCTCAAATTCAGTTCAAAGAAGCATCGTAGTAATATTTTTTTTTACTTTTTAATTTAAATCGTCAGACTATTCATTTGCATTTTATTTTGCGATAGGCTCGGGCTTGACCACTTTCATTTACCTTGCTATGAGGAGAGCGAAAACCAATATATTACACGTAGATAAGATTAAAATTTACATTTTTTCGCTCGTTCCTTTCCAACTGACGCAGAGTTTTATTCAGCCGGTATCAGGACCAGGCTCCAAGCTCCAGTTAGTTCCCCAGAGACGGGAAATTAATAAAAAGAATAAAGATTGACCCACCTTCCCCAACTTGATCTCCTTATGCGCATCATGCGGCATTCCCCGCAGCTGTTTGGGGAGGTACCAGAAGGAGACGTTCACCATCTCCGGCTCCAGGATGAGATGGAACTTGTCGGGCTGCTCCTTGATGCGGCGCACCTGGTACTCCGCCAGCTCCATCAGACGATCCATGTGGCGCTCAAAACCAGAGGTGCCCTGAGAAAAGAGACAAAATAATACTTCGATACTATTTTAGTCCCGGAATTGATGATTTACACGATTACACATGTCAGGCTCTTAGGAAAGTCGCATTATAGACCCGTTGAAAAATTACAAACTTTTCCTGACGAAATTAATTGACGGAAGGATAAAGAAATTTTGGTCACAATTTAACCTGCTTTGTAAAACCATTTATGGAAAAACGGCAAGCGAAGAAAAGAATTTTGAAAGTGAACAGCAGTCAGAGAAGGTTGCCATGCGCTATTACGAACCATCAATTCAATTCAAATGATTTATTGCAATCCATAATGTACATATACAGGTGGTAAAGATACAGTTAGAGAGAAACAATTTTGGACGCTGTCGGGCACTGCAAAGTTTGGATACGGTTGGAGAGAGGAAGAGCGTTTTTGTCGATATTTCTGTAACACTAAAACAACAAAATCATCATCATCAAATCTTCTTTTCCTTACCCTATCCCACTTGTGGTCGTCGCAACACGTACTCTTCTCCCCTGTCAGACGCCACGAACTATCCGATATTTAACTTGCACAGTGACCTCAATGTAGCGTTGCCAAGCGTCCGGATGAAGCCGGACACAGGCTTTATTTGCGTGTCCAGCCTGTCCGGCTTTTGTTGATCTTTCGCTTGTTTAGTTGAACCGAAGCTTGCTTTTATTAAAACAAAATTGGTGGTGTTATACTTTTTTTTTCTAGCGTGGTAAAATCATCAAATAAGTCCTCGCACCGCAGACTTGGACTGACTAAAATCCACGGTGTCCTTCATTAGTTCTTTCCGTTCCGGGGTCACCGTATTCGTTAGTCCCGCGACCACGTCAGGCTTTGGCCCTCTAGGGGGTGGTGTTATACTAGGACTAAAAAATGAAAGGGCTCCGGTCTTTTCATCCAAATGTCCGACTTAACTGACTGGTCTGTCCGGCGTTTCGGTTTTAAGACCTGACAAACCTACCTCAATGTAATTTCTGAACGTTTGGGTGACAAAGACGTATCGGGCCGTAGTCCAGCGCGTTTAAATACAAAAGGCGCGGTGCACTCTGCCTGCATAGTGTGTTCATAAGCTGATCATACGAAAAACAAAGTTTTGTATTCGATGTTTGCAATGTGGTGCTGCCCTGACAAATCAATGAACATACTGCTTCCTAGTTATAAGACTCCTTTTTAGACGTGCTAAAATCAGGGCGGAGTGGACCATTTTTTTTTTATCTTGGTAAAATCGTCAAATGAGTCCTCCCACCCAGGGCAGAGCGGGAGGGACTGTCAGACTCGTACTGACTAAAATCCACGGTGTCCTTCAATAGCCCTTTAAGTTCCGGGGTCATAGTAATTCGTACAGTCCCGCGACCGCGGAGTGGACTCTTAGAGGATGAACAACTCTTACTGTTTAAAAATTCACTCTTTTTTTCCTCGGTTACACTCTGCGATCCAGGGTTTTTAAAGAGCTGTTGTTTGCTTAACTAATCACATTATAAACATTTTATTCGGTTGACTGTAACCCGCTAAGACATCATCAGACCTACCTTGCCGCGCCACTGCAGCCACAGCTTGAAGATGTCGTTATGTCTGCCGCACTGGATCACCTTGTCTCCCGTGTCGTATTTGGGGTCGTAGATCTTGTCCGTCATGAACAGGTATTCCGCTGACATCGCGTTACAGTTCAGAAGGATACCCTGGAAGGAGGACGTGGATTTAGAACATAATTTAAAATTTATCAGTCTTTTAATAACGTTGTCTCACTCTAGGAATTTCTCTTGTATCGTGGGTGCGTTTACAAACATGAAACTCATATACACAAACACCCAGACTCTGAACAACTACTTACTTGTAGGTCGTACAAATATTTATTTCGTGCGGGGATCGAACCCGCGAGACGATGTGCAGCAGTCGATAGCTCAAACCAACATTAGGGCAAGCTATTTTTTTTTTTACCGTGGTAAAATCATCAAATGAGTCCTCCCACCCAGGGCAGGGCGGGAGGGACTGTCAGACTTGTACTGACTAAAATCCACGGTGTCCTTCACTAGCCCTTTACGTACCGGGGTCACGGTAATGGAAAAGTCCAGAGACCCCGGCAGGCTATGGCCCTCTACAGGCCCCGTCACTATGCTGACACTCCTTGAGGCGCGCGTGGAACACAACGCGCCGTCGACCCGGGCATGGTCCATGGTCGGACAGCGAGTCGCCCATTATAGGGCAAGCTATAATGCAAATAAATGTTTCTATCAATCTGCTAGTCTTTTCGCAACTATATTGGTGTTGGTTTCCAGTCAAACTGAATGAAGCTGAAAATCAGTACTTTACGAATATAAATACGTCATTTCAAATTACGAATTTATCAATCAAAAACATACTCCTCTTTTAAAAAACCAGTATAAAAAATCAAATAACCACAGACAAGGGACTCCTCAATCTGTGCATGAACAGCCAACCACAGAGTTTATAGAGCATTATGTAGATTCGCTATCTATCGCGCACAGCTGTTTGTCGGTGAATTTATATGCTAATTATACACACCCCTGCTCGATGTGGTAGGGTAGTGGGTTGTGGTCCTGTGCTAGAGAGGAATTTGGAAAGTTGGAATAGATAAAAGTGTGGTCAAGTTCATATAAATTTATTGTTTGTCGTCTTCTTCATCTTTTGATTACACCTACGTTGGATTAATGTCATGGACTGAGCCTTCCCAAGACAAATTCAAATAAAATTTCCTTTCTCTCCAGGAAGAGAGCAGTTTTGCCACTTGGCATACCTGCTACTACTTTTCTTACGCAAACACGATATATAACACACAATTTAATATTAGTACAAAACACAATATTTGAAATTTTACATGAGTGTGAAATACGATATAAGATTGTTGAACCTAATCATAGTGCGATAAGTAGCAGTTTTCCAAAAACAAATAACTAACTACGCTTTAATAAGTCACACGAATTTAGACCTTATTCTATTAAAGTCAAGCCGAACAACTTGGCTTATAAATGGTTGTAGCCGTCAGAACAATATGCTTCATGATAAATTCCTCTGAACCCCGCCTACACGCCATGTTTGAGGTTACGGATGGGACTGTGTCGATTGTGTATATCGATAAAGTTATTTTAGCAGTAGAAGACAGTTTAAAAAAAATTTGTCCCACACTAGGATCTTTTCCTGTGTCGTGGGAATAATGAGATTATACAAAAATACGTACAGATATGTCTAACAGATTGACGGCTCAATGTACCAGTGACAGAGCCTTCATCATACATCATTTGTACTTTTCACCACCATGAGCGCTGCAATCGAATAGTACTTGGTAAGTAAAGCTTACCTAGTACTTGGCAACTAACGATCTTCAATTTGAATATTATCGATATGTCACAGAACCAAAAGCACATCCCTACCCCGTCAGGAACGCGGTACATTTAATTAAATTCCTCTTTGCGACACTTGCCAACATATGTTGCCAATTTGGGTCTACCCTTATCACCGCCACGATTGAAATACAACCTTATTCCTTTTCCGGTATGTATAAAAATCCCTTGTGTTGATATTATTATATTTTAGGAAGAATTTTTGGCGTTTTGTTTAATGGAAATGAGGCTTTGTGACATGGTAATAAGACTGAAATTGTTTGAAATGTTGGAAATGTTACGGAATGTTGGTATTTGTTTTGTTAACAAGTGGCTTTTCATATTAGTTGCTTATCGAATATATTATGGTTGATATTATTATTATAAAAATAAAGTTTTCATTTGGCGGAATATTAGTGTTCGTGTACAAGGAGAAGTTGCGACAGTTCTTCTTGATAATTCACCCTGTATAATGGACTGATAATTTCTTCCCTACTATCATCAGTATCATCCTGCTGTAACACTGAGCATTAAATGTGTCATAAAACGCAGACCTTACTGAGCATCTGCAATTAATGGCAGTAAAATTATTGCCCTTTTACTTTTAATAACCCAATTTCATTCAAACTTAGGTTGTAACCTCGTTATCGCAGTTAAAAAGTCACTAAGCCTAAGCGCTCCCCCACCAACTGTGTCCCCACGTTGTCGTCGTGGTGGGGCTTGCGTGTTTCAATGATCTCTGGGCCCCTGCCGGTAGAGGCATTCGTGCACTCATGTCGGACAGGCTCAGAGGGAGAAACCAGACCAAGAGGGACACACCGGGGAAAGGCGCGCCGCCTGGAGGATCGAGCAGTGTTCGAGCTTCTAGGCGGCGCGCGGCCCAATCTCAGAGATTGGGTCAAGGGGGGAAAGGTTCACTTCCGGTATGCGTCTGATCATCAGACGTAACCGTGAAGTGAACCAGGGGAGGGGAAACGGGGAGTTAGGGACAGAGGAACTCACCTCTCTAAAAAAGTGAAAAAAACAAATGAAAAAGTGTTTATCCAACAAACTACCCCAGGCGGGTACCAGCTGCTCCGCAGCTGGAGAATCCCGCACCGGACACGTCCGGTCAGTCCCTTCGTATTCTGGGGGGGACAATAATCACTTTGACCCGGCAGTCGCCGCAGAGAGCCAGGGAGGCTCACGTGCCCGTGAGGTGGAGTCGCTGGACTTGTCCAGCACGTCCGCCTCACCGGCACCGACGGAGCGGGCACAGAGTGCCGCTCAAATTGAAAAAAAAAGGATGGTGCTGACGCCCACCTCGAGGTCGGAGTCCGACAGCGCGTCAGACGCCATGAGCGCTCAGAGTCCTGGCTCTGGGCGCGGAGGAAAGGGGGCCGCCGAGAGGAGGAAACGCTTCCTCAAGCGGCCCCATTCGTTGTCGCCGGACGACGAGCCTGCCTCGAGCCGGAAGATCCCGACTAGTGTTCGGGGTAAAGGCCGAGGCAGGACCGGCGGTAGAGGGTGCCAGGAGGAGCCCACCCTGGAGGAGGCGGTGAGGGCAGCCGTCCGCAGTCTGGCGTCCACAAACCCGGGAAAGCGGGCGACGAAGGATCGTGCCGCGGGCGTAGCCACTGCCAAAATTATGGCGGCAGTGGCGGCGGCCAGCCTCGGCCAGGCTCCGCCCGCATCGACGACGGAAGCGGACGAAATGTCCCAAATGCGGGCGGAGGTCGCCCGCTTAACGGCCGCGATGGAGGTTCTCCAGAAGGAGAACCTCCATCTCAAGACGGAGTTGGCCGGCCTGCAGAAGGCAGGCCGCCGGGAGGCGCCACCGGGGGGCGCAAAGGACAAAGGCCAGCCCACATCGGGGGAGAACTCAGTTCTCACCCTGGTGCGGCAGGAGCTGGCCGCCTTCCAGCAGCGGTTCTCCGTTTTGGAGAGCCGCGTGCTACGGCCCCCGCTGGCGTCTTCGTACGCGGCTGCGGCCGCGTCCAAACCTCCCCCGCCGGAGAAGCCGCCCCAGGCGAAGCCGCCCCAGGCGAAGACGGCCCCGGGGCGGACGGCCCCGGGAGGGGCGGCCCCTGCGAGGGCGAAGACGGCCCCGGCCAAGCCTGGCCAGGCGAAACCGGGCCCGTCAAAGCCGCCTCCGACACCGACACCTGCGGGGCCGGCACAGGCGGCCAAAAAGGCGAAGGCGAAGGCGAAGGCCGGGAACCAGTTGTCCCAGCAGCCTCCTCCAAAGACTCCTCCGGCCGACGCCGACTGGCAAGTGGCTGGGGAGAAGAGGAGGGCTGATGGGGCAGCCAGGACCTCAAGGCGGAGGGAGAGGCGGCGGCGGCGCAAGGAGCGCGATGTCGCGGCACGATTGCGCGCCCCCAAGACCGCGGCTGTGGTCATAACACTGCAGCCGGAAGCGGTCAAGAGGGGCGTATCATACCGCGACGTGCTCGCGAAGGCAAAGGAGGCGGTGAACCTCACGGAGCTCGGCATTGTCGGCGGTCTCCGCTACCGGGTCACCGCAACGGGGGCTCGGATGCTGGAGGTCCCCGGCGCTGCCAGTGGCCCCACCGCTGACGCTCTGGCCGAACGGCTCAGAGCGTCCTTAAATGCGGAGGAGGCCCGAGTGTCCAGACCCACCAGGCGCGCAGACGTGCGCATACTGGGTCTGGACGACTCCGTGACGGTCGAGGACGTGGTGGCCGCCGTTGCCGGGACTGGGGGGTGCCCTCCCGACCAAGTGAGGGCGGGCGCCCTGCGTCCTGACTACGCGGGGCTGCAGACCATCACGGTCAGCTGCCCCGTGTCGGCGGCCAAAAAGCTGCAGGAGGGCCGAAGGCTCCTGGTTGGGTGGGTTTCGGCGCAGGTCAAACTGCTGGAGCCCAGGCCCCTGAGGTGCTTCCGCTGCCAAGTGGGTAACCACGCGGCATGCATGTGCACCTCAGAGGTCGACCGCAGCGACAACTGTTTCCGCTGCGGTCAGCCCGGACACAAAGCCGGCTCGTGTACGGCCCCGCCGCACTGCTTCGCATGTGCGGCGGCTGGCAAGCCGGCCGATCACCGGGCAGGGGGTAAGTCCTGCGCCCCGCCCGCTAAAACCAGGAGCAGAGGTAGGCCCTCTGCTACCGCCGTTCCCGCCGCCGCAGCTCCGGCTGCCGCCGCCGCCGCCACTGCCGCCGCCAATGCCGCCGCCGCCGCTGCCGCCGTGGCCGCACCCTCGCCGAGGGCCCTGGAGGAGGCTGCAATGGACTCCGATTAATGGCTCCATTGCGCTTCCTCCAGGCGAACATCAACCACTGCGCCGCTGCTCAGGATCTCCTGCTCCAGAGCATGGCGCAGTGGTTGATTAACGTCGCCGTGGTCGCCGAGCCGTATTTTGTCCCGCCCAGGAATGACTGGGTGGCGGACCTGAACGGCTCGGTGACCCTCATCTCGTCGGCCGCCGCCGGTACCCCGCCCCTCGATCGCGTCGAGAGAGGGCGTGGGATCGTCGCAGCACGGTTCGGGGAGATCGCCGTGATAGGCGTTTATTTCTCCCCGAACCGAACTATCGCCGAGTTCCAAGACTCCCTATCGGAGCTGGGAGACGTCGTCGTCGCTTCCGGTTCCCTCCCCGCGCTCGTCCTCGGGGACTTCAACGCCAAGAATGTGGCTTGGGGTTCCCGGGTAACGGACTACACGCGGGGCAGGATGCTCGAGCACTGGGCCCTGGCGCATGGCCTAGTTATCGAGAACCGGGGTTCCGTCCCCACGTGCGTGCGGTGGACGGGCGATTCGGTGGTGGACATCACGTTCGCCACCTCCGGCCTGTCGCCGCGCGTCACAGACTGGCGCGTTGTAGAGGAGGTGGAGACCTACTCCGATCACCGGTATATCCGGTTTGATGTCTCCGCCCAGACCTCAGACGCGCCGGTCCGACGGAACCCAAGTGGTCCGCGATGGGCGCTGAAGCAGCTGGACCGGGAGCTATTCCTGGAAGCCTCGATCGTGCAGGCCTGGGTGTCACCACCGGACAGGCCTGCCGACATCAACGACGAGGCGGGGTGGTTCCAGGAGGCCATGTCGGAGATCTGCGACGTGGCCATGCCCCGGGTCCGACTAGGACGCGCCCGGCGTCAGTTGTACTGGTGGTCGCGCGAGCTAACAGCGCTGCGCGAGGCGTGCGTTGCTGCGCGACGCCGGTACACCAGGTTCCGCAGGCGCCGCACCCGACCTCCGGATGCGGTGGCTGTAGAGACGGAGCTGCAGGATGGCTACAGGGCAGCGAAGACCGCCCTCCGCGACGAGATCTGGCGGGCCAAGGAATTGGCCCGCAAGGAGATGCTGGAGGCTCTGGACGGGGACCCATGGGGCCGGCCCTATAAGTGGGTGAGAGAAAAGCTCCGCCCCTGGGCTCCCCCGTTGACGCAGAGTCTCCAGCCTCAGTTCGTGGAGGACGTGGTGAGCGCCCTGTTCCCCTCGCGGGAGGAGCACACTCCCCCGCCCATGGCTCCGTCTCCGGCGGTGCCTGACGCTGACGCAAACGCGGGCCACAGCGACGACGACGTCTACGACGCTCCGGAGGTGACCGAGGTAGACCTGAGAGTGGCGGTACAACGGCTCAAAGCCAAAAATACCGCCCCAGGACCCGACGGCCTGCCAGGAAAAGCCTGGGTCCTGGCCTCGGGGACTCTCGGGCCTCGACTGGGGGGGCTCTTTAGCGCGTGCCTGGAGAGGGGCCAGTTCCCGCTTCGTTGGAAGATGGGGAAACTGGTCCTGATCCAGAAGCCCGGGCGCCCTGCGGACTCTCCGTCCGCATTCCGGCCCATCGTGCTGCTCGACGAGGTGGGCAAGCTCTTTGAAAGAGTAATTGCAAACCGCCTCGTCGGGCACCTGAATCGGGTGGGCCCGGACCTTGCGGAGAGCCAGTTTGGCTTCCGCAGGGGGCGCTCGACGGTGGATGCCGTCACGCGCGTGAGAGCCCTCACGACGGGGGATGCGGTTTCCCGGGGCAGGGTCGTCTTGGGGGTGTCTTTAGACATCTCCAATGCCTTCAACACCCTGCCCTGGAGTTGCATCAGGGAAGCACTCCGGTATCACCGGGTGCCGACCTACCTCCGTCGTATAGTCGAGGACTACCTGACGGACAGAGCCGTCATCTACCCCGGTCACCGGGGAGAGTGGAACCGGCGAGAGATGTCGTGCGGTGTTCCACAGGGATCGGTCTTGGGGCCGCTCCTGTGGAACATCGGTTACGACTGGGTGCTGCGCGGCGACCTCCCTGACGGCGTCGGCGTAATTTGTTACGCCGACGACACGCTCGTCCTGGCGAAGGGAGAGTCGCACCAGGCGGCGGCCGACGTGGCGACGCAGGCGGTAGCGACAGTCGCTAGTAGGATCCGGCAGTTGGGACTCGACGTGGCGCTGCACAAAACAGAGGCCATGTGTTTTCATGGCCGTCTGAACGCGCCACGTTCAGAGTCCCACATTACGGTGGAGGGGGTTCGCATCGGCGTCGGGAGGACGATGAAGTACCTGGGACTCGTCCTCGACAGCCGGTGGAACTTCAGGGAGCATTTCCTGCATTTGGCCCCAAGGCTGAACCGGGCAGCAGCCGCTCTCAAGCGGCTCCTGCCCAATCTCGGCGGGCCAAATGCCTCCTGCCGGAGGCTGTACGCCGGTGTCGTGCGGTCCATGGCCCTCTACGGGGCCCCCGTGTGGGCCCTAAGCATCCGGACGCGACCAGTCAAGCTGGTCGCATGCCAGAGGGTCATGGCTATCCGGATGATCCGGGGATACTGCACGATCGCCGGCGAATCAGCCAACCTCCTAGCAGGATTGCTGCCCTGGGATCTGGAGGCGACTGCCCTCCAGCGCGTCTATGAATGGCGCGTGGAGGCGCAGCGTCGGGGCGAATCCCCGCTGCCTCGACAAGTCGAGGCGCGGCGGGAAGAGCTCCGGCGTGATCTCGGGGCAGTATGGAGGGAGCGACTGTCGCAACCGAGGTCCGGGCACGCCGCAATCGCGGCGGTAAGACCCCTCTTTGAGGAGTGGCTGGATAGGCGTCACGGCGTCCTTACCTACCGCATGACGCAGGTCCTCACCGGACACGGAAGTTTCGGGAGGTTCCTGTGTCTGATAGGGAGGGAAGAAACGCCTGGGTGTCACCACTGCGAGGATCGTCCGGAGGACACGGTGGAGCATACGGTGCAGGACTGCCCCGCTTGGGCAGAGCACCGCCGTGTCCTCACGACGGCGATAGGCGGAGACCTCTCGCGCCCGGCATTGGTCGAGGCCATGCTGCGGGGCGAGACGGAGTGGGAAGCGGTCGCCTCCTTCTGCGAAGCAGTCATGCTCGTGAAGGAGGAGGCGGGCCGCCTGAGGGAGAGGACAGCGTCCTCCCTCCACCCCAGCCGCAGTGGTAGACGCCCACGGCGTCGGACGTCGCAGGACGATCTCCGGCCACCGTAGGCGCGGGCATGCGGGCAGCGAGTAATGGGCGACTCGCTGTCCGACCATGGACCATGCCCGGGTCGACGGCGCGTTGTGTTCCACGCGCGCCTCAAAGAGTGTCAGCATAGTGACGGGGCCTGTAGAGGGCCAAAGCCTGCTGGGGTCGCGGGACCAAGGGATTACCGTGACCCCAGTACGTAAAGGGCTAGTGAAGGACACCGTGGATTTTAGTCAGTACAAGTCTGACAGTCCCTCCCGCCCTGCCCTGGGTGGGAGGACTCATTTGATGATTTTACCACGATAAAAAAAAAAAAAAAAAGCCTAAGCGCTCCGCTAGATACTCTAGAATCCGTTATAGAAAGAATTTACTCACCTCATACTTGAAGTGCACAGTGGAGCACTGGAGCAGAGTACCCATGAGCTTGTGAGGGTTCCACGTCACGGAGTCAGCCCTGCGAACAAACAATAATTCATCATCACAGAATATACAGCAAATTATAGGGGATGGCCTATTGCCTGAGCATTGGAGTGCTGGCAGTGGAAAAATTGGAGAGTATATTAGACTAGAAATAAATAATGGAACTAGAAATATAATGGATCCGAAGGCACCAACAAGTTTTTTTTGTGATAAGAGTTGGATTGCGAGCAGGTCTTGAACCTGCGACCTTGCGATCCAGTACATTGGACCCTTTAACAACTCGGCCATCGCTGTCATACTCATAAAATTTAAAAAAAAACCGGCCAAGTGCGAGTCGGACTCGCCTTTAAAGGGTTCCGTAGCTGCAAGTAACATTATATAAAAGTTGGTTGTAACTTTGAAAGATAAATTGCGGTTTACGATTTATGACGTATTTAAAAAAAAATGTAAGTTGGTACGCACAATATTGAGTGATTTACCATGTTATTTTAATATCATGGACTTCTTATAGGTTTTCCTATAATCTATAAGGAGAAAACTAATTTCTGTATTTTTTTCAAAATTTTAGGTTCAGTAGTTTCGGAGATAAGGGGGGGGAATGGTCAATTTTCGTCTATTTTCTTGAATAACTTGGAAACTATTTATTTTAAAATTACAAAAAAATACATTTAAGATCTTCTCAACAAGACCTTTCATTTGATATGCCACACGATGCAGTTTTCAGATTTTTTTTTTTTAATTTTCCCCTTCCCCCCCAAAAATGACCCCCCATATACAGATTTCATCTGCTCACGTCATACCTCTGTGTTTGGGTCACAGAAATTGATATGTGTACCAAATTTCAACTTAATCGGTCTAATAGATTCGGAGATAATTGACTGTAAGCGACGGCCGGACAGACACACGAGTGATCCTATAAGGGTTCCGTTTTTGTATTCAGACGTACGGAACCCTAAAAAAGACTAATTCGCACCGTAGTCGTCAATGCGTATATAATTATTTAAGAAAAATAACTTAAGGTTTTCAACGTTTTTCTCACATATATATTTTAAAAGAGTAACCATGGTGTTTCGGTTCTTCTCCATGGAATCGACCAACCCGAACAGAGCACCTGCTGTCGACGTTTTATAAGCGCCCTCATGGGCCTATGTGAAACATTTGATTTTGATTTCAACGGCACGGTAAAACTTTGAATGTAAAATTTGGTTACCCATCGATAGACTGACCGAGGCAAGCGCAGCTTACCCTAGAACATTATGCAACTGTTATTATTTACCCACAATCCCCTCAAATTCAATCCCACAATTGATATGGAAATTAAATCTCAAATTCATTGTTGATTTTTGTCACAGCCAAGGTCATCGCTCGCCCGGGGTGACATCGGCCAATTTGCATAATGCGCTAATCAATTGTGAATCAACGCTCCCCACGCTACCCTTTCTGTTTGCTTGTGGGGAAAGTCGGGACATAGGGTAGATAGGGGCAATGTGTGATGAGCTAGAAAACTGTCGTAGATTATGATTTCGAGGTTATTTTTTTGTTTATTGTGTTTGTCAAGTCAGATTTTGTGTTTGTTTGAATTAAATAATAAATAAAATAATAAATATTTCACAACTATCACACAACGCCATCTAGTCCCAAGCTAAGCAGAGCTTGTGTTACACAAACATTTGTCCTGGGTGGGAATCGAACCCACGAACTCCGGCATAGCAGTCAGGGTCACTAACCACTAGACCAACAGGCCTGTCTAAATGATTTCCTCTTGATTTTTGATTACGTCAAAAGCATTCGTGGAACTTTTGGAATTATCGAGTTAAATAAGCTAGATATACACGCCCGGCTTACCCGACAGATCTGATAGACATGTCTTTTAAGTCCTTCCGTCCTGAGTGGAGAACGTTAAAACGACTTTTTTCACGTTCATAAAAGTGTAATTTTGCAGTTAAAGTTAGCAAAGTAAAAAACAAGCTTTTATTGTTAAAAAAATTGACGATAGACAAAGTACGAGTCTAAACTCAACGGGTTTGCGGCGTTTCATTACAGAGTTCCTATGGCCACCTTAAGACTCAGATCAGATCAGCTCCACGTCATCATAATATTGCATTGTCACGGTACATATACCTGCATAATTTAAGCTCAATCGGAAATCAAATTTAACTTTCAAGATTTGATTACAAACAACGAGACGGATGAAACTTATTAAAAGCTTGTAATATTTGTCTTGTAGCACCCGTTCAATCCAATTTTGTTGACTTTTCTTATATTTTCTCGTCAGGTACGCGTCGTCACGCTGTTTGAGGTAGCAAGAACATAAAATATCCAAAAACCAGGTTTCTTAAAGTTCATGTTTTTCCAACATTGCTAGCTCTCATACTGTTGGCAACTATTTACTTAACTAATGCATAATTTAAAATTCATGAGCTCAGTGTGAACTGTAAGCAGAAAGTAAAACAGTGCTTATCTTATTGACACAGAGTCAGTGATAGAGTGGCGCGTCGCTACAAGTGTGGGTACAGGGAGGCAGCAGTCGCGTCGCGAGGCCGAATCTAGGAGGGGGCAAGACGCATGTGCGCCCTTTTTTTTCAGGACGGAAAATATAAGTTGACTCCGCTGCTCGCACGAGATCCCCTTGTTACAAGATGACATGGTTCCCCAAGTCATCTATACCGACTGTGATTGTGATGTGACAGCGACATTAGTTTTGCGAAACCTCTAAGACTTTCAATTCTCGGTAACAAATGAAACGAATTTTTTTACAACATGGAGCCTCGCGACGCAGTGGAGACGCTTGAGCCAAACATTCCCACTTATTCTTATTCTTTATTGTACACACATATAATTAAAATAACATCAGATCATCATCCCACTCATCAGATACCAGCAGTTTATTATTGTAGGTCATGTTAGGTTCTTAGTAGAAGTTAAGTTCTACTGCTTTACAAACTGGTGATCGCCGTTGTCAAGATTTTTTCATTTTTTCCCTGAGCGCGAGGCCCCTTCAGGAGCGACGCCGGAGACTAGGGTCCGCTTCGCCCCCGCCTGGCTACGTCACTGCAGGGAGAAGCACAAGTGCCACAGTGGCGCGGAGCTACAGAGACGCGTTCAGCTTTGGATAATCCTCTGTTTTTACAGCTTTTGAGGGTCGCACGTGGATGTGTTTACACCGAAGTGTAAAATAAAGTAACATTTTTGTATTTTTAATTATTTTATGTCAAACACTCTTCTCCGTCTCTAACCACCTTTCAAGGGCAGTTCTGTTGGTGACTGAGCTAGATACTCTGAGAGAAAATAACACATGGACAGAAGTAAATAGCGTACCAGAGGGGAATAAAGTAATTTCTAGTAAATGGGTTTTTAAAGTTAAACAAGTAGGTACTAATAAAGTATATAAAGCTAGGTTGGTAGCAAGAGGCTTTGAACAGTCTGATTGTGATTTAGAAGTATATTCTCCTGTGGCTAAATTGCCTACTTTTAGAGTTTTTATAGCAGTTGCAAATAAACTTCAACTTTCAGTTCATCAGATGGATGTTATAGGTGCTTTTTTACATGGTGACATAGATGAGAGTGTATACATAAAGTTACCAAGCGGTGAAACATGCAAGTTAAATAAATCATTGTATGGTTTGAAAAAGTCTCCTAAATATTGGAATAAAAAGTTTGATGACTTCATGAGTAAAGAAAATTTCAGTAAATCTAAAAATGATCATTGCTTATATTTCAGAAAGGTAAATGAATGTATGCTATATGTTTTGCTATTTGTTGATGATATTCTTATGTTTTGCACTGAAAACAAGGTTTTAGAAGATTTTAAAAGCGAGCTAAGCAATAACTTTAAGATGAAAGACTTAGGTTTGGCCAAATGTTATTTGGGTATCGATATTGATCAAAAGAAAGGTACAACGGTAATTAGTCAGAAAACATATCTTACTAAAGTTTTAGAGCATTATAATATGTCAGATTGCAAACCAGTTTCTACTCCAATAGACCAAAACTTTAAGTTTGAAATACTAAAAAGGGAAAAATCTGAAAGTCCAGAAATAGAGAAAAAGTGTAGACAACTCATAGGCAGTTTAATGTATGCAGTTTGTGGTACAAGACCAGATCTATGTGTATCAGTTTGTTTCCTCAGTAGGTACCAACACTGTGCTAGTATTATGTTGTACAAGGCATTGAAACGTATTCTAAGGTATATAAAAGGTACATTAAATTATTCTTTGATATATAATAGCACATCCACAGAATTGCAAGGCTTTGTTGATGCAGATTGGGCCGGTGACACACAAGATAGAAAATCTACCACTGGTTATTTGTTTAAAATATTTGATTGTACTGTAGTATGGTGTTGTAAAAAACCACTTAGTGTGTCATTATCCTCCATTGAGTCTGAATATATTGCATTAAGTATGGCTATTTCAGAAGCATGTTGGTTGAAAAATTTGTTGTGTGACTTTGATGTTGTCGGTAATGAAGTGATCTTGTATGAAGACAACCAGTCAGCAATAAAACTTGTTTATAATAATTAAAATAATAAAAGGTTAAAGCACTTGGATATTAGGTATCACTTCATTATGGACAAAATAAAGGATAAGTGTATTTCAGTAAAGTATATTAAAACGCAGGATAATTTGGCTGATTTGTTAACCAAGCCGTTAGGAAAAACTGTTTTTGAGAAGTTTGTTAAGTTAATTTTTTAAGAATATAGGGCTATGCACATAATCTATGTAATGTTGGTCATGCATTTTTAGAGTTAAATTCTGTTAAAAATAAAGGAGTAAGTTAAGTATTTGAATGTGCCAGTATAAAATGCATCACTAACAATTTAGTCAGAATTAAATGTTTTAATATTTGTGTTTTTAAACAGGGAAAACAGGAAAATATTATGTTGAGGGGTGGTATAAAAAACGCCTTCTCATAAAGGAGCGAAACGAGTGTAAGGCCCACCATAAATATTAGTTCCCCTTTTCCCCGTAACCTCTGTATGTCGCTTCAGTATTTAGAATTTTTTTGATAGATTTTGCATCCCTGGTTTGACTTCTATAAATAGAGTTACTTTTAATAATAAAAACATGAATAACAAATTATTTGAAAGTCCGTCCAAAACGGACGATATGTGATGAGAATTTTAGTCTGTGGAACTCTATGTCAAGATGAATGTCTGTGATGTAAATCTATGGTTTGTTGAACTGTCATTATAATAAAATTATCCAACGTGTGTACGGAAAGTCTTTTACTAAACAATAAATCCACACGATATTTCAAAAGTTACACAGAATAATTACCACACGTATTAAGGCAAAATCGTCTTAATCCGGACTGGTGGCCAACCATATCCGTCTTAAAGCGAGAGTAGTTCCTCTGAGGGAAAGAGACAGAGCTATACAAGTCGTCTAGCGCCATCTCGTTCCCTCAGCGGAACTACTTCGCTTTAAAACGTCTTGGTAGGCCCCCAGAAAGAACTTTATATACTTGTAATAAAACTTAGACATGATTGACTTCACGTTGGCTTTGGTTTGGACACGGCCACCAACTAAATTCAGCATATCTGACCTAATGGATAATGGATACTCCTATCATCATCATTGGTCTATAATGTTCCCACTGCTGGGACACAGACCTTCTCTCTGTGAGAGGGAGTGGGCCATAATCCACCATGCCGGCCCAGTGTGGGTCTGCGAATTTTTTGGTTCTAGGACATGCCAGTTTCCTCACGATGTTTTCCTTCACCGTTTGAGAGCAGTGATGATGAAATAAATTACACAAAGTAATGCGTCAGGCTGAGTTCGAACCCACGACCTACAATTCGTAAGTCGGGGCCACCACTGGTCTGCTCCTGTTTTTTTAATTATTAATTCTTTATTTGCGAGTGCCAGGCCTACACGACTGACGGTGTAACTTGTTCCCCAACTTTAAACACTCCCGTTGATAAATGAGCTGCGCGCAAGTGCAGACGTGTGTACTAACACTTTGTTTTTTTGTAACTCACTGACTATACTTATAGTCTGTTCACAGACGGTTTACCTCCGTGACATGTAAAACAACAGGAATCATCACTATCATACTCGTATATCTATCATTTTCCCTAACAAGATGCAACTGTAACGCAGTCTTTTATTTATTATTTATCAGATACTATTAATCTATCTTTGAATAAAATTTACATTTAAATAAAAGATTTAAATTATTGTCTGATTGAACTTAAATCTAATTTAAATTACTGATCGATTGAAAATCGTCTTGAGCCGAAACATATTCGATTGATAATTTTTTTGTGAACTCCGTCGATTGCGTCGGCGAGGAACAATAAAAAGAAACAGATAATTACTGAAAATACTGCTGTATCTTATCTACATAACACATTCATTATGGATTGGTTGTCGGACTTGTTTGGCAGCGATACAAGGGCAAAGGTAATATAACTTTGGAATGACTGTATACAGACGACAGAGGGAGACTTTTAATTAATCTTAAAAGAGGTTTAATAGCGCCGCTTCTGAGGGGAGCAGGAGGGATTGTTCTTTTTTGTTAAGAGTTTTTTCTTTTAGTTTTTATTTTTCCAAAAAGAATGGTTGTGCTAATTGGTTTCTTTTTTGCTTGTTCGAAATACATGATTTTTGTACTCTAAAACGAAAATTGCTAGTTACGATATCACTGTTTCATAAAATTACAGTAATATTTGAGAAACCGGGTGGCCTACCATAACATTTTAAATTGAGAGTAATTCCAGTGTGGGAAAGAGACAGAGCTATACAAGTCGTCTAGCGCCACCTCGTTCCCACACTGGAATAAGTCTCGTTTAAGGACGTGAAAGGCCACCAGGTTGCTTAATTCAATGCATGTTGGTGATTTCAAACCACCATAAATGCTTGCTATAGTGAGGTTTATCTTTATTTATTTATTTTGAGGGGTCGCTTAGCGACAATCTCACGTCCATATCAGAAAACATCTCAATTTAAAACTTAACAATGGCTAATTTACAATTATGAGTGTGAGTCACTTGCTTGATTACTATTATTAACATGTGAATTCAACAGATATACATTAAGTTCTGATTTATTAACTTGTCAGACATCTCAGTATAGGTTTACTAGTGATGATGCCATTGGCTCGCATCTAACAGCTCTTAGCTCTTATGATGTACAATCTTTATGAAGTTCAGTCTGATTCTTACATCACTAGCTGTTGAGGTCAATAGCTAGTGATGTAAGAATCATAGTACGCGACGTTTGGTTGTTTCTGTCTTACTAGAACTACATGAGAATAACAGTGGTGAACTGGTGAGAAGAGCCCGTAATATCGCGAACAGGACCTGAGAATACGGTTACGGTTATGTACTAAAAAAAAATTGTTAATCAATAAAACAAATAACTAATTGGTTCGTCAGTCAGATTATAAACAAAAAATGGGTATGCAACTTTTAGTATGGACCTTGGCATCAATTTTTTTGTTCTTTCGCCAGTGATTCAATTTTGGGCACAATTAGACTACCACCTAAGAAGTGCATAGAAAACATAATTAAGTTTCTAAATCGTAACCAACCAGAGATATGACGGTTTTTATTTTGTTCTCATCAGGAGTTACTTTTTGTAGGAAACTCCTGATTAGAACAAAATAAAATCCGTTATATCTCTGGTTGGTTACGGTTTCGATTTTTTTTATTATTTTTTACGAAATTCTTAGGTTACGGTCTACTAATGACCAACATTTCATTACTGGCGAAAGAAAAAAAAAATTGATGCCAAAAAGTTACATAGCCCAGACCTCTATTTTTCTTTTGTACGTAAACCAAAATTGACGAAGATAGGACGGTTTCAAATACACAATACGTCATGTCGTGGTGTCATTTTACTACATTCGTCACAAGCCCCTACTACGGAGTATTCGTGTCTTCTATTTTTGTGAATATTCACTGAAATTATGATATAAATAATTCTCAAAACTTTAACTAGCGGACCAATTCGATTTGTAATTAATTATACTTTTTTTTATCGTGGTAAACTCATCAAATGAGTCCTCCCACCCCATATTGTCAGACTTGACTGACTAAAATCCACGGTGTCCTTCAATAGCCCTTTACGTACCGGGGTCACGGTATATCATAACTCCCGCGACCCTACGCGTATAAGCTTAATGTAACCATTTCGTCAAAGCATACCACTTTTGGCAAATAAACAAGATGTCCCAAAAGTAAAATTTCGATGTCGTGCTTTCTTTTTATTGCTTTCTCATCATCTGCCTAGCCTTTTCCCAATTATATTGATGTCGGCTTCCAATTTAACCAGATGCAACTGAATATCAGTATTTTACATTAATCATCGTTTTCGTTGTTATCCCATTTTTTCTAAGTTCTGCCGATTTTCTTTCCCTACTTCATTATAAATAGAATCTCTAATTATAAATAAACACAGCATCCCTCTTAACCGATCAGAGCGATCAGCTGTAACGCTTTACCCCGGATTGAGAGCCAACAGATTGACATGTGAACTCACGGCTTGCTACGCCGCTACGCCGCTACGGTGCTACGGTGCTACGCGCTACGCAGCTACGGCGTAGGCATTATAGCGGTACGAGTTACGTGTAATCCTTGACGTTGAGTGATAGGGTTGGCAATACAATATTTAAAAAGGCATTTTTATTTTATTATTTTGATGGAGTAATATAAGTAATTTGGACATTGGTAAAGTGGTCTAATTGGCTAACTAGAACGTTAAACACTTACACTAATTATAAAAAAAAAGTAACACACTTTGATATGCATGCTAATTCGACTCTATGGATTATGTTCTTTCAGCAAGTTACAGAGTTACACTCTTCTTGCATTGAGATAGTCTGAAGATGTTCTTAATTATTATTTTTTTTCTAAAACCATACCAGACAGTATATGGCTGTTCTGCTCATTATTGAGCAAGTCCAATGTCCAGCAGTGAGCCTCACTAATTTTCAAGAAACTGTTTGAAGGCATCAAACTTGGAACCCAATTCTGGACCAATTCAATTGAGATTCTTGGCAACCCTATCACACTTGTCACACGCTCCATCGCCTACATCTGCTGCATTTAGCAAGATTTCCCCTCTCCACCCGCACCACATCCCGCGCCCCGCTCCCCTTCCCCCGCGGGGGTACCTCGCGCGCGGCTTACTGCGCTGGCATTTAGTGTCGAGCATTCATGATTGATGGACGTTAATAGCGCGCGGATTAATAAGGGATAATAAGGAAGTTTGGGTGTAGTGTTTTAGGGATTTTATTGAGTGGGGTAGCAATTAGAAGTTGGATGTGAGGGAGTAATTAAGTTAAAGTTAAGTTAATGGAAAATAGTTTCTTTACTACTAAATTTCATGGATAGATATAGCGAGACGGTACAAATTACCGTCACCCCGGAACGTAAAGGGCTATTGAAGGACACCGTGGATTTTAGTCAGTACGAGTCTGACAGTCGCTCCCGCTCTGCCATGGGTGGGAGGACATGCATTTGATGATTTTACCACGATAAAAAAAACTACTAAATTTCATTTTATTTCCACCCAGAAGCCTACCACAATTTCACGTGGTTTGACTTAAACGGTACATATTCTTCAAAATTAGGTATAAAGTCTTACATACAAACTATATACTGACAACAACGATTCGGTAGTCATGCGCGTACATACAAACTTATGTGTCTTTGTTTTATACCACATTATTTTTAGTATATGCGAAACCTGAATATAGTTTGTACAGAATCAGTAACTGATTCGATTCCAATAATTTTTACACCATGTTATATTTTTTTTCAAAAATATTTTAATGAAATTTTATAACCAGTTAATTACAATACAATCACCGTACGGTAAGGTACCTATTGCCAAGCTATTATCACGATTGTATAACACAGGAGATGCGGTTTACGCGGGTGTTCCGCGAAATGAGCATGTTTTATAACCTTGTGATTTTTTATGATACGGTTTTAAAATTTTGTACCTAGATTCTTTACACAAAAATACTAGACAGGTGTATCGGGTTTCGCATAAACAAAAAATAATGTTGTATAAAGAAGATTAAGATATGAAAATATGCCTTAAACATAAGACAATCAATGACGGGGCCCCCCTTAGACGGCCAAAGCCTGCCGGGGTCACGGGTCTATCGAATTACCATGAACACGGAACGTGAAGGGCAATTGAAGGACTCGGTGGACACAATCCCTCCTGCCCTGACCTAGGTAGGAGGACTCATTTGATGATTTAACCACGATAAATGTCTTCCTTGAGAATTGGAAAGAGGTGGCGCAGTCGTGAACATTGGAAGGAATGGAGGGAGGCCTTTGCCCAGTAAAGGGACAGTACAGGCTGGTAAAAAGAAACTGCTTAATCCACACGTATCTTACCTCTCAATGCCAGTCAGACGAGGATGGCGGTACTTCTTGGAGAACAGCAGGCCACCGCCCCAAGCAGCCTGTGACAAACGGAAAAAGTTATCAACAATTTGATTGGACGATCGACGATGAACAATGGCGCTGTGGCTAAACGATTGGACTGCTGCGCTGCGTGTCGCGGGTTCGATTCCCGCACGGAGCAAATATTTGTATGACCTACAAGTAATTGTTCCGGGTCTGGGTGTTTGTGTGTGTGAGTTTATATGTTTGTAAACGCACCCATGACACAGGAAAAAATTACTACTGTGGCTACATTAAAAAAAAAGTGGTCTCATCTCGTACTTCAAGGAACATTAGAAAAAAATAATTATCCGAATCGGTCCAGCCGTTTTCAAGTTTTACGCTTAGCAACACATTTAGCGATCCTTTTTTAATCTATAGATGTTCGTCTTTTTGCGGTATCAAAGGTATGTCGTGGTCCCACACTTTTCTTAATAATTAAATTGATAAATACTAAGATAAACTCACATCAACGTGCATCCACATGTCATGTTTCTGACAGATGTCAGCGATCTCCTCGAGCGGGTCGAAGGCGCCCAGCACCGTCGTGCCGGAGGTCGCGTTCACGAAGAAGGGCACCTGGTGGGCAAGAAAAAAAAATATTCGGCGCCGTACTTCCCAATGGGCACTCTGGGCACTTACTCGTACCTTGGCCCACTCAATCAATCAAATCAATAGAAAACTAGAGGTTATATACTTGTTTTTGCATACTAGCTGTTGCTTCTAGCTTCACTCGCTACAACTCGAAAATTATCCCACAGGAACATAAAATCGGGATAAAATCCTACGTTTTAATAAAGGTTATAAATTATCTCTTTACCAACATTGAAATGAGGTCAGTAGTCTTCGCGTGAATGAGTGACAAACACTCACGAATCTGATTTATAATATAAGTAAGGTTTTACAGTGAAGATCAGTTAAATCTTTTGAAAGATAGTATTACGATGACACTAGCTTGCTCTCAATAAATCACTGTTTCGTCAATTTGAGTGAGTAGACCAAGAGGTAAAAGTGCACATTGTACGAGCCGCTAGCCCGGACAGAAGATAATGTAATTGTATGTTGGTGTGGTGAAGTTGATTGCTGCAGTAGACGGGATGTTGGCAGGAAATACATTCGTCGTATTGTGTAAATTTATTATATCTACTACCGGACTACCGGTGTACTACCGGAGTAAATTTATTATATCTTACACAATATTAAACTTAATAACGGCGACTATGCGTAAGGTTAAATTACATAGTCTACAAAATAATTGAACGCTAAGTAATGTATAAAATGAAAATACTAAAATCATGTGGCGATATTCTTCATTACTCTTGGTGTCGAAATGATCTGTATACTTACATTGCCCCTATCTTTATGATATCTAACGAGGCGCTCCAGCTCGCTCGGGATCATGCGCCCGCGCTCGTCCGACGGCACACATATGCAGTAGTCGGTGCCAAGCCCGCACACTGACGCACACGACTTTACTGAGTAGTGGCACTGGCAGAGGAGAAGAAAAACATTACAAAAGTGAACATACATTAAGAAGTGTACAAAGGCCCCACGCTTCGCCATATCGAACAGCACAATAATGTTAGGGTCGGTCGGAAATGGCAGAATTGACACGTCACGCATCCATCGGTTGTCCGCGACTGTCACGATTTTTACATTTTTCTCCCTTACCTGTGCCGAATCAGGCCGAGCAGCACTAAATTGCCAGTTAAACTACATGACAAAAAAATATGTGAGGATGTAGTTTTGCAAAACCACATAAGTTCTTTGATCTCAAAGTGGAATCTACCAATAAAGAATAGCTGTATAGAACAAGCCCTTCGGTCGGCATTTTGATTTTATTTCAGTACTATCATGTATTTCTGGCTATTATTAAGATATATAAAAATAGTGCGTTTAGGAACCGCGGTCAAGACGTAGCAAATCAGTCACTGAAAAACATTTCTAATGTCGTTGCTTAGATACAATTTTTTCGACTTGTGGCCTGAATTGAGTATGTTTAGTCTATGGTCGTAGTCTATGATTTGGTCACAAATATGTCGTCGTGCCCGTGTAAGCTGCTCAAGTATAATTAATACATTTCTTGTGAATCTTCAAAGATTACTTTTACTTATATAATTTCCATGCCGTTAAAACGTAACATGGCCCTTTTGTATTTAAGCAGCGATGTGTGCGCTTATTTGATATAGAAAGATGTTATAGTTTTACAGTTCTAGACCTACAATTGAAGACCTGCGTTTAATCTTAGTAACAGATAGCATTACAGTTAGTTAGTTATTGCACCATTACTAACCTGATCTGAAGTGAACATGACGAGATGCCCTGCGATGCTGGACAGGCCCTTCTCCTTGTACTGCGGGAACTTGTGGTGGCGCGCCGCCAGGAACGCGTACAGGTTGGAGATGGAACCACCTGGTGGACACAAGAGGAGTCATGAGGATTGAAGAAACGTACCTACATCAGGAGGGGAATGTACTTTTTTTCAATTACTTAAAAACCAAGTTGCTTCAACGTCAGTTTTCATATCTTCTTCCGTAATTCTCAATCTCAGATGACGTCACATGTGTAGGACGTGGTCCAAGAAACATAAGATGAGCGGGTTTCGTAGTGGGTTGAACTCATCGCCAACCTTATCAACTTTTACACAGTCTATTCACAGTATTTTTGGTGTCCACATATTCTTAAGCTATCCCCACAAAAAATTAAATGAATCGAACCATCATTACCATATCTTTATAAAAATATTAGCCAATCTTTTAGCGGGTCGTATTGATAATTGTCCTCAGTCATTTTGCCGGCAAGAAGAACTGATCCGTCTGCTCTCGATGCGAAAGTCTTTTTGTAGCCACAGCTGAGATTGAGACTACAAATTGAATGACCTTGTGAACTTAAACAGCTGACCTGACCAATTTTACGACCATAGTCAACCTGCGCTCTGCGACCACAATGGCTGAGGTAAGCATTGGTTGCCTACGGTGCTCCAGTTAACCTCGCCTTAAGCTTAATGTCTTACCAGGCGCCAGGATCGAGTCTCCAGTCCTCCACCCGATCATGTTCCTCATCTTCTCCAGGACAACATTCTCCATGAGGATGAAGACAGGTGCGATCTCGTAGGTGAACATGTTGGTGTTGGCGGCAGCCGTCAGCCACTCGCCGGCTAGAGAGATGATGTCCAGGCCGCAGGACAGCTGGTTGAAGAAGTGGGGGTGACCTGCGGGGAGAAGGAATTTTAGTGAGTGCTTAATACGAGTTTTTGTTTCTTAAAATTAGCCCCACTAGGAATTTCTCTTTCCAAACATTAAAACTCACATACACAGACACCCAGAGCCAAAACAAAATCGTCAAATGAGGTCTCTCACCCTTTGTGGGCAGGAAAGGGCTGGCACACTCGTACTCACTAAAAACTACCGTGTTCCTTCAATTTCCATATATTCATTCCAGGGTCACGGTTAATTGTTTAGACCAGGGTTTCTCAAAGTGGGGTACGCGAACCCCTAGGGGTTCGCCATTCGTCGGCAGTGGGTTCGCGACAAGATTTACGTAATGGTGGCTGGATACCGAGTCAGAATTAAGGTTAAAATTGCCCAAAATTACTCTTAAAATTGAATCCATTTGCGACAAGCAACAAGCACATCCGTCGCCTTCTTTTTTTTTGCGTGGTAAAATTATCAAACGAGTCCTCCCACCCAGACTGTCAGACTTGTACTAACTAAAATCCACGGTGTCCTTCACGAGCCCTTTACGTACCGGGGTCACGGTAATGGGTAAGTCCCGCGACCCCGGCAGGCTTTGGCCCCCTACAGGCCCCGTCATTATGCTGACACTCCTTGAGGCGCGCGTGGAACACAGATGGAGTGGCCGGAGATCGTCTTGCGACGTCCGACGCCGTGGGCGTCTACCACTGCGGCTGGGGTGGAGGGAGGTCGATGTTCTCTCCCTCACGCGGCCCGCCTCCTCCTTCGCGAGCATGACTGCTTCGCAGAAGGAGGCGACCGCTTCCCACTCCGTCTCGCCCCGCAGCATGGCCTCGACCAATGCCGGGCGCGAGAGGTCTCCGCCTATCGCCGTCGTGAGGACACGGCGGTGCTCTGCCCAAGCGGGGCAGTCCTGCACCGACATCCGTCGCCTTAGTATTAAAAAGATATTTGCCACTTTATTTGTTACCTTTTATTCAAATAAAAACCTTATTTTCTTTAACATTCAAGTTTTTTCCCACGTCGTCGGACGTCGCGAGACGATCTCCGGCCACCGTAGGCGCGGGCATGCGGGCGGCGAGTAATGGGCGACTCGCTGTCCGACCATGGACCATGCCCGGGTCGACGGCGCGTTGTGTTCCACGCGCGCCTCAAAGAGTGTCAGCATAGTGACGGGGCCTGTAGAGGGCCAAAGCCTGCTGGGGTCGCGGGACCAAGGGATTACCGTGACCCCGGTACGTAAAGGGCTAGTGAAGGACACCGTGGATTTTAGTCAGTACAAGTCTGACAGTCCCTCCCGCCCTGCCCTGGGTGGGAGGACTCATTTGATGATTTTACCACGATAAAAAAAAAAAAAAAAAAAACATTCAAGTTTATTGTTTTATTGGGGGGAGGGGGGATTAATTAGTCACCTTCTTTTAACAGGAGTTCGTGGCGCCGTAACTTTGAGAAACCCTGGTTTAGTCAGTTCCGCGACTCCAGCAGAAAAAAGACTAGTACTATGGGTCAACTAACATTTCCCGTGGTACACAACGGATAGGACCACGGGCAATAAAGCCTTTGTCTGACAGGCGATACGAGACGTCAAACTGGGTGCAGCGAACCGAGGCGTGACAGTTGTATTAGCTGACTTTTTATGAACGACGTCAAACAGAGCAAATACGCCTTCGCCACGTCTTCGCATCGGTTCGGTCACGCTATCGGATCGCTTTCGCTTTTCTATGTGACTGGATTCAAACAATTCCATACATTACAAATAAAAACGCCTCGCTTCGTATTCGCCACGCCTGTCTGTTTGGCAAAGGCTTAAATGCATTTACGCGGTCCGGTGGCGACGGAGTCCGGATGTAATAGCACACGCGACTACACTTCGATAACATCCGGTTTGTCAACGGAAATAGTCGTCTTTGTAGTGGACAATATCGATAGTTCGCACGGAAATAGTTATTTCGAGATATTATTTTCACGTACTATGATTTATTTTTAATAAAATACAGTTAGGAGTTGATTTTTGAAACGAAATAAAAAAAAAGTAGGTTCTCAGTTGACCTGTATGTTTTGTATGTATGTTTGTTTGCGATTATCTCGCGTTTGTCTGAACGGATTTTGATGTGGTTTTTTCAGTAGTGTTTGTTACATTCATTGTATTAGATATTTTTCTTAATGTTTGTTTTATTTTAAATGTTATGTGTCTATCGTGGTTCCTTTGTAACAAATTAATGTTTTTTCTTACATTCTGGAGAAGACTTTAGTATATAAGAATAATGGATGTCCCGTGACGTTGTCGTTAACATGGATCTGTTTTTAACCGACATAAAAAAAGTGGTATGCTTAATTAAAACGGCGTTTATACGAGGTTTTTATTGAATATCTAAACTAAAAAGGGTAAAAAAAATCGTAATGAAAGGAAGTTTTTTTTTAAGTTTTGATTCGTCTCTATCACACAAGTAACAGCGTTACATAAATCTCAATATAATTGTGATGTAATTAGTTTTTTTTTATTTGGTAGGTATAAATGTTTAAGAGTAAACAAAAAAAAAGACAAAACCGTTAAAAAATAAACGAACAAACGTTAAATACTATCACGATCGACATTCCATTATACTATTAATCACAAAACCACTAGTTATTTAATCTCCCCCATAAAAAAGCAAGATACATTTCTATGACAGCTTCCATAGACCACTAATAAAAAAGATAAGACCTCTTCAGTCCCCTAAAAATGTGTATAGCAGAGACACATTTTTTCTGACATCCTACGGGGCCACAGATAAAATATATAAATGAGGAATGAGAATAGCGCCCTCTAGGGACCATGGGGGGAAGTGATGATAGACTGACGGGATTTTTATCGCGAGATAGGTTATAAAATAGGTTCTTCAGGAAAATTTATTACCTTTCTCGTGATAAAAGTATACTAAGTTGATATTGGAGAGATTTTTCATTTTGATCTTATTATATTTCCTCACTTATCTAGAAGATAAGAATAAGAATAATAGAATAAGAATAAGAATAATTTACTGTTTAAAGAAAATACAGTTAATGCATTGATTCCTGAAGCTCACACTAGGATTTCCTGTGTCGTGAGTTCCAGGCTCCTTCGCTCCGTTTACAATTTTTTGTTACAACTAATTCTTAGATTAAAGATAGTACTTGTAATCTTAAAACAAGGAATACAAAAAATAAAAAAAAGTAACAAAAAAAAAGATACAAACCAAATAAGACAATGTCCTAAGAAAACTTACACACTTATACTCCTTCTATTCTTCTAGCACTAGCGGCTGGGTCATATTAAAAAACTGGGCGACTCGCTGTCCGACCATAGACCATGCCCGGGTCGACGGCGCGTTGTGTTCCACGCGCGCCTCAGAGTGTGTCAGCACAATGACGGGGCCCCCCTTAGAGGGCCAAAGTCTGTCGGAATCGCGGGACTAACGAATTACCGTGACCCCGGAACGTAAAGGGCTATTGAAGGAGACCGTGAATTTTAGTCAGTACAAGTCTGAAAGTTCCTCCTGCCCTGCCGTGGGTGGGAAGACTTATTTTGATCATTTTACCACGCTAAAAAAAATATTTACCTATTTGTTTCATATCTGTAACTTAAAATTATTTTAATATGACCGACATAGCTTCTAGACCATAATTTTTTATTTTTTAAAAGAAATCTTTCACCTCTCTATAGTTTTCTATTAGGATATTGCCGCGATCAATTGGCACTACTACATTCTAGGCTGTATGGATCTGTTCCTTTGCCTGCCTTTTGGCGAATTTTATAAACAACAGCACTTCTACATTCTACTACTCTATGACAGTTACAAAGCATATTGAAATGATAAGCTGTCATTGTGTTTGTTATCAGTGATGCTCTATTGATTTTTGGGCTCGAAAAATTATCGGGTTTAATATTGAATATAATGCGATAAGACATTAAGTGAATTGGTTTTTTAATAACTAACGGATCCCTGAGGTTTCACCCGTTGCATCTATACAACATTATTTTTTATTTATACGAAACCCGATACACCTGTCTAGTATTTTTGTGTCAAGAATCTATGTACAAAATTTGAAAACCGTATCATAAAAAATCACAAGGTTATAAGTTTGTATATTACCTGGTTGTCCGTTCAAAAACATGCTCATTTCGCGGTACACCCACGTAAACCGCGTCTCCTGTGTTATACAATCGTGATAATAGCTTGGCAATAGGTACCCAACCGTACAGTGATTGTATTGTAATTAACTGGTAATAAAATTTAATTAAAATATTTTTGAAAAAATATATAACATGGATTAAAAATTATTGGAATCGAATCAGTTACTGATTCTGAACAAACTATATTCAGGTTTCGCATATACTAAAAATAATGTTGCATAAATGGACTATACAACGCCAAAAAAAAAATGTAATTCGAACTAGCAGTTCCTGAGATTAGCGCGTTCGACCAAAACAGTCAACTTTATAATATTAAAGTATAGATTAATTAATTTACTGAACCTTTTGCAAATGTCATTTATTGAATTTTTAAAGAATACTTTTTTTGATTAATTTTATTGATAAAAGTTAACAAACCAGGTTAATTTTCATCGGGTTTTAACCGATAAAACCAGCCTGGTTTAAAATTAATTCGGCTATTGATACGAGTATTATAAATGCGAAAGTTTGTGTGTTCCTCTTTCACGCAATAACTACTAAACGATTTTGTATGTTTGGTAGTCTAAATTAACACATTTTTTTTAGCATGGTGAAATTATGAAATGAGTCCTCCCACCCAGGGCAGAGCGGGAGGGACTCTCAGACTCGTACTGACTAAAATCCACGGAGTCCTTCATTAGCCCTTTAAGTTCCGGGGTCACGGTAATTCCCGCAATCCCGGCAGGCTGTGGCCTAAATTAACACATAGGATAGTTTTTTACCCGTTTTTATGTTGCCGTCAGACAATCATCGAATTGCAGCGGGCGAAGCTGCTAGCAACAGTTAAAATCCTCTTAAAAAACTGTTCTCGAACATTTAAAAGTGTGAATAGATAAACCCCCGGGGATATGCCCGTATTACCCCACTAGGGTAATGCGGGTTCACCCCCGGGGGACTGTTTATCACGCCCCGCAGCTGAGGGGATCTAGTTGAAGAGTAAACACAGTTCTATCCACAGGGATTTAGAATTAGAGGGAAGAATTGTTTTTAAAAGTGATTTTGAGTGATGTGGTGGCATTTAAGGGGACTGAGTTTTTTGGGTCTTATTGACTTAAATGTGGAGTGATAATTTTTACGTGGCAATGAAGTACCTTAGTATCTTATTTGATAAATTTAATACACAATTGGCCTATCTGTGTTTGTGTAGCTACTTTAAATAGACTGCAGTGAAATGAGTGAAAACGCACAATCCAGCTAGGTTTCAGAATATACAGGGCCTTTCTTTTTCGTGCTGTATTCCACAGGGTTCAGTCCTGGGGCCGCTCCTGTGGAACATCGGTTTCAAATGGGTATTGCGCGTTACGCTCCTCCATGGCGTCGGCGTCATCTGTTACGCTGAAGATACGCTGGTGACGGCGCGAGAGAGGATGTACCGCGACGTGTCGCTTCTGGCGACAGCGCGGTTTGCGCAAGGCGTGGCAAGGATCCGGCGGTTAGGCCTTGAGGTGGCGTTCAATGAGTCCAAGGCTCTGTGATTCCAAGGGGCCCAGCGCATGACACCTGCGGGGTCCAACATCGTCGTTGGAGGGTGCCGCATCAGCGACGAGTTGACGATGGAGTATTTAAGACTCGTCCTCGATAACCGATGGGACTTGGGGCCACAGTACAAATTGAAGGCCGACTCATCTTGTAGGAGGCTTGGGGAGCGAGTGGTCCATGGCTCTGTACGGAGCACCCATATGGGTAGACGCCCTGTCGGCCCATAACCTCGCTATGCGGCCTTCGCAGCAGAGTGACGTTTAGGATCAATTTATTGTATCAGAAGAAAAAAAAAATTGGTCATTTCATTAGCAAAATATTTCTCATTCAATTTATATGAACGAAAAAAATACCATTTTTTTTACATATAAAATCTATCTTCTTCTCTTCTTTACACGAAAACAATAATTTACTTTAATTAAAAATATGCAAAAATATAATCTCAAGAATCTTAAAAACAAACATTACCCTACTGGCCATTTCACTTAGACTAATCGTTCTCAAAAGCCACATTCCCCAACAGAGCAAAAACTCCCCCATGCCGGTGGCGCCCTCCGAGATTAAACTGGCATTACACAACACCTGACTGGCCCCATCTGTCGGACGCGCGAAGGATTAATATTAGATCTCTTTTGACATCTTAATATGTATTGTAGTGCCTTCTCTTCTTATGACTTTTTGGAAAGCATGGTGCATGTTTTATATTGTAGTTAATTTATATTTGGTACTTTGTCTAAGAATGTTTTGATTTTAAACCGACTTCAAAAAAAGGAGCAGGTTCTCTCTCTTTTTGTTAGATGCAGTATTCTTGTCATTTCGTCCTATTAAAATGTCATTCACTTTGGTTCAGTACTTTTTATTTTATGATCATTTTTCGCTTATTGTGTACGTGGTCGATTTAACTACGACCGGTAATAACATTGTCCTAGTAAAAATCATCATCTGCCAAGCCTTTTCCCAACTACATTGGGGTCGGCTTTTAGTCAAACCAGATGCAGCTAGATATCAGTATTTTACATGGAGCGACTGCCTGTCGGACCTCCACAACCCAGTAACTGGGTAATACGATACCCCATGGTAAGACTGGTTGTCAGACTTTAGAGCTTCTGACTAACAGTAACGACTGTCAAAGATTTACAAATGACAGCCGAGACCAACGGCTTTACGTGCGTTCAAGTAAACAAAGATTACAAAATTCTAAAGCAAGTGTAAGAAAATTTGGTATTTGACAAGAATTTGGGTTGAATACTGAACTAAAAAGGGTAAAATATTTATATTAAAAAAAAACTAACCGCTTTCAAAAAAGATCACATAAAACTGTAAAAAAAGTTTCTTTCGGAAGTCGGCGATCTTGTTTTTTAATTCATTTTTGCCACCAACTTCCGACGTTTTTTTTTTTTAATTATCCTTTTTTTTATATCTTTATCAGCGCGCTCATTGCTCGTTCACGACCCCGCTACTGTGCGCGGAGGTAAGATCAAATGTATGTCAATGTTTGTAAGACGCCACGAAGCGCTGCCAGAGACGAATTTGCGTACGTCCAAGTAATGCCCCAGAAGTGGGAACAGTTTAGCCTGATTTTGTTATCATAACCAAGAAACAATATCCCACATAATTACAAAATTTATCAACAATCCCCTAATTATCCCACTCCATCATCACACTAGGGTGTCGCATCACACGAACCACTTGATATGCGACACGTCCTCAAATGATTCTATTTGTTCGCGGTTCGCACGTGATCACTGACGAGGACTATTCACCGGATTAAACCGGTTTGATCCGGTTTATACTGGTTTGTACCGGTGAGTACCGCAATCAGAGACATTGTTCTCTTTGTGAGCAGTTTTATTTTATTATGTTATTGTATCATTTTGAATGGATATGTTGCGTGATATTGAATTATTTTATCATAGAGTAATGCTGTTTATGTGTTGGTTAGAAGTAATAGGTACTTCTGATACAATGAAAATAAACTATTTAAATTGATTCCGAAATCTTGCTTTTTTGTGTTGAAAGTCACCAAATGAGCCCTCCGAAACTATGTGGAGTGGAAGTCTGTCAGACTCTTAGACTAAAATCACCCTATTGGTCAGTTGCCCTTTGCGTTCCAAGACTGTGGTACCTTTTTTGACTGTTCTGCTACCGTAATCTGCTTCTGCCTAGCTTTTTCCAACTAAATTGGGGTCGGCTTCCAGTCGAACCAGATGCAGCTATCAGTAATTTACATGGAGCGACTACCTATCGAACCTCCACAACACAGTAAATGGGTAATACGACACCCCATGGTAAGACTGGTTGTCAGATTTTTATAGCTTCTGACTAACAATAACGACTGTCAAAGATCTACAAATCACAGCTGGGACAAACGGCTTTACATGCTTACCGGGGCACAGAGGAAATTCGCTATGACAGATGGTCACCCATCCACATACCAACTTGGGCAAGCGCGGCTTAACCCGGAAGATCGGCCTTTGCGGCTGTAATTATTTAACCACGAGCACCTCACACTCCACAATTTTTTTTATTTTTAGTTTTTTCTGGTAAAATCATCAAATGCATTCTCCCGGCCTGGGTGAAGCGGGGACTGTCAGACCCTTACTGACTAAAAATCTACTCTGTCATTTCAGTTGCCCTTGTGTTTCAGGGTCACGGTGTCCTTTACAGACAATACTGTATACTGTAAGTGTGTGTGTAAGTGGAAACATATTTTTTCCTACTCCTCCATTATTGTTTTCCTATTCTTTTCTGATTAATTTCGTTGCAGGATCCAAGACAAGACAAATTCATTCTCCAGGACACGTCGAACTTCATTGTCTCGGCGCTTTTCTGGTGGTTGCCACTGTTGATTCTGGCTTTCAGGAGTTGCAGTGGCGGGATTGACCCATTACAAAAAAAAATCATCACAGAGTTTCTAAGCCATATTTTACATGCACTCAAACCTCTAAACCCCAAGCACCTATAAACTTCCTCTCTCCACCCCCAAATCCGTCCATAATCCCCCATTCACTCACATTCACTCGCTCAGAGTGAATAAAAATAAGAATCAATCCATAACGGTGGAATCTTAATCTAAATGCAACAATGGATAGGATGTTGCAATGTATGGTGAGGGATGATCCATCAAACTATGTTAATACGGGACCGAGGGGTGTGGTGGGGTGACCACGCATTGTGCTCATTGTAGGAAATTTAAATACTGTTTGACTTTGGTGTTTCAATTAAAGTTGGAGTAACAACAACGTGTGATATGTGAAGGTTATTTTGCACTTCTTTACACTACATAATAATCAAAAAACGACTACGAAGAGCTTGTTTGTGCTTGCTAGATTTGTTTTAAAATCCACTAAATCTTTATTTATTTTACAGTATTTGATAAATCCGGAAGGCGCCTGCACCTTTGTCGATGAAATTAAATGTGACATATTATTCTAATAACACGTATCCACTATCGATATAAACAAGGTTTTGTCATTACATCATTTTGAAAAAGAAAGTAGCTGCCTACCTGTTTATGTTCTACGATTTTGACAACATACAGAATGTGATATTTTCAAAAACTTTTTCAATATAAAATGAACGTACGTAACTGTTCAGTTTAATATTATAAAATTGTTTTAAACTTGTCCCAAATACTCCCTAACTCAACCACACCCTATTCCCTTGGCGTTCTAAAGTCTCTAATCCATTGATTTGCGTGTTATTAGCGGGCCGCGGCCTCCCGCATCTAAATGTCATGTTCATGCTCCTCTCGCTGCCATTGCCCGGTACTTTATCACCGTATTTAACATTTTTATGGCTATTTCCCGCACTTTATAGTTTTATAGACTTTAAAGTCTATGGTAACGGAATTTTATTAAAAATATTGGTTTATTGGGCGCTTGAGTAATGCTTTTATTAGGCCCAGCCTTGGCAGTTGTGTTGTTATAAGAAAACTTTCAAAATGCCTGTTAAACGTAGTCTTTACCTGGTAAGTTGGATTTCAGACAGTTTTTTGTAGTTATCGTACCGTGGGCCGCGTGAGGGAGAGGACAGCGTCCTCCGACGTCGCAAGACGATCTCCGGCCACCGTAGGCGCGGGCATGCGGGTGGCGAGTAATGGGTGACTCGCTGTCCGACCATGGACCATGCCCGGGTCGACGGCGCGTTGTGTTCCACGCGCGCCTCAAAGAGTGTCAGCATAATGACGGGGCCTGTAGAGGGCCAAAGCCTGCCGGGGTCGCGGGAATCACGAATTACCGTGACCCCGGTACGTAAAGGGCTATTGAAGGACACCGTGGATTTTAGTCAGTACGAGTCTGACAGTCCCTTCCGCTCTGCCCTGGGTGGGAGGACTCAAGTGATGACTTTACCGCGATACAAAAAAGCACTCTTAATACCCAGTCTACTCAATCCCAACATCTCTCATTCCCCAACTCTTGAACTCTACAATCAATCCAGTCGTCAGCCTCACCCGGCGTCGCTTGCCGTCGCTTACCGTCGCTCGGCGTCGCTCAGACAAGCGATTGTCTCGCGCTCGGCCGAGCACATGATTTGAGAGGGCGTCTGTGTTTGATGTGCAGAAGTAATGTCAGATGTGAGTGTATGTGACGGCGAATATTGATGGTCGTAGGATTTCTGAAGATTTCAAATGTGTCTGTAAAAAGTGGCAGCAGTCTAAAATAATATGTAATTAGCAAACTATACCTAGGTTACACTCTAGAGCAGCTTATATCTGTATGTACACAGAATAAATTATAGTTTAAAATAACACGCTTTAATAGCAATCGAACTAAAAAGTAGAAAATATGTTTTAAGTATAAGAGAGTTTGTGTTACTGCAATATAAAAATCCAACAATCAATTATCATAATTAATTTAGAATAAGATTAATATAAATATTAAGATATTAACAAAAATTCAAATAAAGTGAAAAAGCATGGGATGCTTGATATGGAATGTGATGATCATTTTATTAGTTACTGTTTGCAACCCCTGCAAATTTTCAAGTTAATCGGACTGCTAGAAGTAGGTGAAAATGAAGTTAAAAGATTCCGTTACATGCATACAGGTCAAGCTAATAAAAGCGCGTTTAAAAGTAAACAGTTGAGTCTTACAAACTTCATGGGTGTATTAACTCGGCGGCTCGGTTAGCGCAGTAGCTGAGTGATTGGATAGCTACGCATCACGGCTCAGGTTCGATCCCTGCACGGAACAAATATTTGTAAGGCCTACAAGTATTTGTTCCGTGTCTGGGTGTTTGTGTATGTGAGTTTCATGTTTGTAAACACACCCCGACACAGGAGAAATTCCTAGTGTGGGGCAAGATTTCTTAAATATATATACAGGGTGTAAGAGACATCGACGCACTAACTGTTTCCATGTGTCCAGGACATGATTCTTAACGCCCCCGTGTTGGAATATTTCGTCGGTTTTTTTTCTAATGTGTATGTAAGTTTACATCTTTGTAAATGCACCCACGACACAGGAAAATTCCTAGTGTAGGGCAATGTAAAAAAAAATATAGTAGACACACAAAAGCAAAATACATGGTTGGGGCTTCTTCTGGTTTGGTAAGGTACCACACAGGTCAGAGCCAGTGTGGGGCAAGCGCTCCACTCTGCCCCACCGTGGCCACGTCAATGGTTGCCAATTATTTTCAACTATTCTATAGTATTTAGGAATTAATTTCATTTTAGTTTATTAATAGAAGTGATGGAGTAGGTTTTTGTTTCTAACAATTTTAATGCAACTAACGTACAAACGTACTAAAATTTAAATACAAAAAAAAAACGTATAAAAATCCAAATCAATTCACGCGAGTGCATCTAAAAATCGACAATACCCCTCTGATGGGCTATTTCCGAGTACATCCGACCTCACCCGAACAATTCCGAACAAGAGTTAACCCTCGCCCGCCGGTGGTATCAAACAATTCAATTACGTACTCAAATGTATCGGAATGATTGCCACGAGACCCGCATCACATGATCAAATCTTTTTTTAGTAATGTTGTATGTAATTGACGTCAGAATATTAAGAAAACATTTCTATTTATTAGTAAACTTCCTCTCCTGCCGGGGTCGCGGGGCGAACGAGCTACCGTGACCCCTATTGAAGGACAGCGTGGATTTTAGTCAGTACAAGTCTGATAGCCCCCCCCCCCCCTCGAGAAATTATTTGATGACTTTACCACGTTAAAAAAGCTTCCTCTATCTTTTTGTTATCTCGGGCACGCCGCAATCGCGGCGGTAAGACCCCTCTTTGAGGAGTGGCTGGATAGGCGTCACGGCGTCCTGACCTACCGCATGACGCAGGTCCTCATCGGACACGGAAGTTTCGGGAGGTTCCTGTGTCTGATAGGGAGGGAAGAAACGCCTGGGTGTCACCACTGCGAGGATCGTCCGGAGGACACGGTGGAGCATACGGTGCAGGACTGCCCCGCTTGGGCAGGAGGCGGCGGCGGAGGTGGAGGACTCATTTGATGATATTACCACGATAAAAAAATAATAAAAAATCTGTTTGTTATCTGTAAATCCAGGTGTTTACCACAAAAGTTAAAAACGACCTACGTTCCCTGACATCACCCTAAGGCGGACTGGTAGAAAATGCCATAGGCATTAAGCCCGCCCATATACGAAAATTTTAAACGTCGTGTTACGCCACTACAGACATATCACGTAATGTTTTTAATATTTTCACTCTGATACTTTCTTATCATGAACAGTTTGGTCGCGGGACTGTACGAATTACCGTGACCCCGGAACGTAAAGGGATATTGAAGGACACCGTGGATTTTAGTCAGTACAAGTCTGACAGTCCCGCCCGCTCTGCCCTGGTTGGGAGGACTCATTAAAAATAGATGAACAGTTTAATTATCATTTTTAGAACCTAATTTAAAGTTCCCAAAGAACAGAACCAATCGTTAGACTTCCTGAGTATCTCGACACGACATTTTTCCGAATATCTCCGACCTCACCCGATCTTTCCCGAACCCTCCACCGCAGCAGCAAACAATTCAATTACTTGCTCAAATGTGTCGGAATGATAGCCCTCCGTTATTTACACACAGTGAAGCGGAATATCGTACAGTCCTTATAATTGCATTCTTAAGCGATTCGATACACTTGCTGTAAATAAAAGGGGGAGATGGACATTTTTATGAAGTACTAGCTTCCGCCCGCGACTCTGTCCGCGCGGATGTCGGTCTTCGCGTGGATGGTTCATTTCTCCATTTTGAGTAACTCTGACAATGACATCTTATAAATATCTATTGGACCCAAATACGGCTAAGCCTATAATAATTAAGGAGATTCGCGGTTCTACAGAACAACGTCTATGAATAAAACTGAAAAATACGTTTTTTTTCTACGTATTTTTCCAGGGTAAAAAGTATCCTATTTTATACCCAGGATAATAAGGTACTTATAATTATACCAAGTTTCATCGAAATCGAACCGTTAGTTTTCACGTGATCCCTGCATATACAGACAGACAGACAGATAAAAATTTTTTTAATCACATATTTGGGTTTGGTATCGATCCAGCAACACCCCCCGCTATTTATTTTTTCAATATTTTCAATCTACAGAATTGACCCTTCTACAGATTTATTATATGTATAGATGTGAGTAGAATTGGCTATTTGACATAAAAATTAAAAATTCGACACGTATTTTTTCTTTTGTTTCGTAAACCAAAATTGACTGAGATACGACGCTTTCAAAATTGACAATACGTCACAATTTAGTACAATTTTTATTGAATTCTGACGTCACGGGCCCCCACTCTCGAGTTTCGATGCGTTATATTTTAATAAATATTCATTGATTTTACAAAAGAAAAAATACGTGTCCGTTATTTTTTTAAACTCTAAATGAGAAGAAGAATAATTATATTTGTAATTTATAGCTACTGTCAAATAGATTTTTTTTAGTTTTTCGGTAATATAACTTTACGTTCAACTAGTTGTTGAAAATATTCGATTTACTAACGCAGGACTGAAGATTAGGTACGCCAAGTGTTTTGTAATTACGGCGTGAAAAGGTAACAATGTAAGATTATTAACTTTCAGATTGTTGTTCATTACGTGACGTTAATGTCCTTAAAGATTCAAGAAGATTGCCTGCCGGGGTCGCGGGACTCACAAATTACCGTGACCTCGGTACGTAAAAGGCTATTGAAGGACACCGTGGATTTTAGTCAGTACGAGTCTGACAGTCCCTCCCGCTCTGTCCTGGGTAAGAGGACTCATGTGATGATTTTACCACGTAAAAAAAAAGGTTCAAGAAGGTTCAGAGTATACTACATGTATTGAAAAGTTTTGGGAACGTTCTAGAACTGTGTAGAACTTCTAGAATGTTTCCAGATCTGAAACCTTTGATGGTTTTATTGGGAGGCAGACAGTCTGAAGAAGCTAAGCGTGAAAACCAAAGAGTGATTAAGAGTGTGAGAAGCTAGCCGTAATAATCTGACAGATTCCTTCGATCACCCCAAGCTATCCGTGGCTATCCACAAGTATATTACAGTACTTACCGGTCTTGACCTGGTGCTTGAGCGCCACCTTGCAGTCCTCCAGCAATTGCTTCAGAGGCAGAGGCTCGTCGTGCAGCTGGAAGTCGCACATCTTGCTCATCTCCTCCGGCATGCGGAACTCCAAGATCTGGAGAAAATAGGGGTAATTTATCAAGAATACTTACTAGTAAAACGTTTTATTATTAAGGATGGATTTGCTCTTGATTCTGGTGGTCTTGATTCTGATGATTCAGGGGTGTTCGAGACAAATTCGAAGATAGTGTGATCTTAGGCTTATCCAGAAGAAGCCTGTTTACTCCAATTTTGAAGAGATCAGGGTTGTCTGCGTTTGGATTCAGGAAAATGAAGCAGGAATTGGGAGCTTAGAAGACTAAAGATTAGATATATTTTAGATAGATTTTAGCAAGTTAATGTCCATGTGCCGTCTGTCCGGTCTGGTAATTTCAAACGCAATGGCTAAGTTATGGATCCTGATCCTGTCCTGCGTTCTACTTGCAGATCAAGAAAAGTATAAATAGGTTATTCATTAGGAATTAGTCAGTATTAAAGACCTAATTTTGAAACTTGATTTTGGACACATCCGTGTTTCTGATAACACGTAAATTTGCAAGTTTTGCGCTTGTTCTATTCCTGATTCTTCAGGATGATGATGAGTCTCATCTGCCTAGCCACCAACTATGTTATGGCGGACTTCCAGTCGAATCGGATGCAGTATTTTACATGGAACGACCTCCATAACTAATTAACTGGGTATAATACGATTAATATTTATGTCCTCAGTACTTGACTAAATTCTATTGAGACCGCTCGCAATGGCTGAAACTCGGTAAAGAAAATATTATATGTAATTATAACAGCAGATCCTGTGACTTACCTTCTCATTCCTGTCGTTGACCTGGTGTACGAAGTCGAGAAGCACGTCCACAACGCGCGAGAGGAACTCGCGTGTTTGAGCCTGCGAGTCCTCACGGTACGGGAGAATTGCTGCAACAAAGATAATGAGGGTTAAAAGCTTGATATGGTTATTATACGTAATGAGGTATGGCTGCTTGACCAAAACGTACACGGCTCGACTAACAAACCCGCAACTCGATAAACGCAGTCGGAACGACTGGGGTGAACGAATTAGGAGTGAAGAATATGTTTGAAAAAAAAATACGTGTGACACTCGGGGACTGCCGCGGTAAAGCTATTGCATAGTATTTTTATCAACTTATACCTACAGCGAATATTTAACGAGAATATCATTCCATCATTGCTCTATAGAAAGTTACTCTACTAATTAGGTTATGGTCAGCCTAGTCAAGCAAGTGAAATGTCAAGAAAAAAATTCATTCTTTCAAATTTTAATCATTCACGTTGACATGACAGATGTGACAGTGACAGTATTGGGTTTATTTTCGTTGCGGACATTTTTTTTATTCGGTCGCCGTGCTCGTAATTGCACACATAGGGGTATCTATGGACAAGTATAAAACTTCGGCGAGTATTCTCCGATAAGGGACACTTTTCTATATGTCCATGCGTAATAACTGAACGCTAGTCTGCGGTGACAGCAGCTGTTTTGCATACCAGTTTAACTAATAGTGTAAATGATAATATTAAATTTGACTAACTTCTTGAAACTACAGTCACCGGAAATTCGGAAAATTCGAAGGTCAGTTCGACTTCGCATGATGTGAAAAGTATCACAAATCTTGGAAGCCCTTTTATCAAACCAAAAACTCTGATAATTACTGTACAAGTTATATCAAATATTTATACAGAAATAAATATTTGAAAACAGACTCAATTCTGTATCGTCTCTGCAGTGCACATACTCAAAAAAGAAAGAAAGAAAGACGTACAAAGAAAAGCGCATAATCTCTTCTCTTATTTTTCATTTCCTCTGTTATCAAAGTTCAAGTAATTCTTCATAGGAAACAAAAACTTGACTGATCAGCTGACAAAGGGATATATTCAACAATATGGCATTCACCAAGTTAAAGTAACATTTCGTAAAACTATCCTTGGACTCTATTGGGTAAGGTTTACGATTGAGAATTCATTTTCGGAATCGCAAGCAATAATTTGGGAAGTAGTTGTATTCAAAATCAGAATTCAACGTTCACCAACTGACAAATAAACTTTGAATAAGTGAGTTTGGATCTTATTGCTACACTGTTAAGATCAAGCATTGATTTTTAAAACTGCAGGAATAATTTGGGAAGTTTTCCATATGAAAGGTATTGTTGGCAAAAATTGTGCGAAATTGTTCGTGTATTGTGTTTAGGCCATATTGGTCGTTATTATGTTGTAGTAAGGTTTACTTTTGGGTTGGGTCTTGCAGGAGATATGTGCTGGATGTAAGAAAGACATTATGGTGACCTTCTTTTTGGGATTTTCACGGATATTTTTTCTATAGAGTTACCATTCAATTGGCTATTTGACTGAAAAATTATAATTAGTCCGTCACTTAGATTATCAAAAAATATTCGACCCGTATTTTTTCTTTTGTTTCGTAAACCAAAATTGACGGAGATACGATGCTTTCAAAATTGGCAATACGTCACAATTCAGTACAATTTCTTCGACTTCCAATCTAACTTCTATGATTATGATTAATGCAGTCCAATTCCAGTGAGTGACATGCATCAATGCCTATCAACTATCTATAGTATTTCATAGATTTTCTGGCACGAACCTCTCAAAAAATTACAGCTTTTACCGAATTACGAAAACGTTTTCCAAATTGTTTATTTAATTACCTCTTAGTCCTCACCCTACAGCAAAATACCAAACAATAATAATATGCATGTCTTACACATATTATTATACATTCCAATATTACGTACACCCTACTCCCCCAAAGATTCGTGGACACACGGGGGCAGATATTAAAAGCGGTGACTTTTTAATCAGAGGCCCGCGCGACCGGCTGCTGCAGTGTGGGGTTAACACAGATGTGAGCGAGAGAAAAGGTTCAGAGTGAAATGGGCAATATGGCTGTGGAATTAATTCTCGTAGTTTTTTGGCCGTCAGACGCTCGGACTTAGTTTGCGCTAAGTAGGTATTACTTTTTCGACTTGCTCGAAAAAATATGTGATAGTTTGGCTAATACGGTTGATATAAATATTTTTATTATAGATCATACCGCTCGGTTAATAATTATATAATCAGTTAACAGAGGGCACACCAGCGATGTTCTCAATATGTGGCCGAACATCGGTCGGAATCTTATACCGAGCGAATTTTGTTATGTTTGTGTTTTATTTATATATAGACTAGCTGTACCCTGCCACGCTTCGCTGTGGCACAAAAAAAATATGTGACTGATGCAAAAAATAGATAATAACAATCCTTGATGCGGATTATATCATGCTAAAATTTCACCTTAATCGGTGCAGAACTTTTTGAGTTTTTGAATCGTACACAAATCAACATAACATTTTAATATGTATAGATTTTGTCATTTTCTTTAAGATTGCCGTATGCCATCACTTCGCAGAATTTGATCCTTATTACTGACACTAACGGATGGTTTAAAAATACAGCGTGTGTTTTTTTTTCAAAGTTGACGAGTTAGATTCCAAGCCAAGAGTACTGATTTTTCAAAAATCTAACCACTTTACAAAGGGGGGTCAATCTTTTTAAATAATGAAAATTGTTTTCAACTGCAAAGAGATTACTTTTAGCAGTTGAAAACAATTGAAAAATAAATAATTAAGTTATACTCTTTTTATTCCTCTGTACTCTTTATTTACCCTCCTTGTTATCAGATACACTCTGCTTCGTCCAGAAATAGTTGAGTCCCTACCACGATTTCTATCACCTACTACACAGTAACGTACTCTCAAACAGCACTTAACGATAATCCCCCCTCTATAACACGCATCGCTTGACACTTGTAGTGCTGTCAAATGCATATGTTTGACGTGGCGGACAGTCAGACCCGGAGAAATAGCGGTGGGAATTTTAGGGTTAAGCAAGTGTTTATGAGTGCCAACATAAGAATGCAGGTGGCCTACGATGACGTCTTGAAAGTGTGAGTAGTTCAGCTGTGGGAACAAGATGGCGCTAGATGACTTGTATAGCTCTGTCGCTTTCCCACAGCGGAACTACTCACACTTTCGGTACTGATCGTGCAGGTAAAACTTGTATAAAAAATTGGCAAATCTGTCAACAACTATAAGCACAGTCTTGTGACAGCGCGGACGCAGCGCTGTCACCACGCTGTCATTAAAGTTTGCTATTGCACTAGCGCGCACCGCTCACGCTGCACGATCGGACGATCAAAAAGCCGCCTCACTGAAGAGTCCTCTTAGAATCCAGCGATGAGATTTGTTATAGAGAAGAGCATTTTTATTTATTTTTTATTTTTATCGTGTTAAAATCATCAAATGAGTCCTCCCACCCAGGGCAGGGCGGGAGGGACTGTCAGACTTGTTCTGACTAAAATCCACGGTGTCCTTCACTAGCCCTTTACGTACCGGGGTTACGGTAATGGGAAAGTCCCGCGACCCCGGCAGGCTATGGCCCTCTACAGGCCCCGTCACTATGCTAACACTCCTTGAGGCGCACGTGGAACACAACGCGCCGTCGACCCGGGCATGGTCCATGGTCGGACAGCGAGTCGCCCATTACTCGCCGCCCGTATGCCTGCGCCTACGGTGGCCGGAGATCGTCTTGCGACGTCCGACGCCGTGGGCGTCCACCACTGCGGCTGGGGTGGAGGGAGGACGCTGTCCTCCCCCTCACGCGGCCCGCCATAGAGAAGAGCATAGCAAATAACTTGGTTCTATTTAGCCTGCACCGATTCTTGTCGACCTGTCCTGTACTGACAACCTGCTTTGTTATAACATCACCCTAAATTTGTGAGCTCGGTATCATTGACGGCACGATTGGTGCGTCACTGGGCAACTGACTGTTGCGCGTGTCGCGAATTCGATTCCCGCACGGTTTCGGGTCTAGGTTGTTGTGTATGTTAGTTTAAATGTTTGTAAACGCACCCACAATACAGGAGAAATTTAAAATGTTAAAAGTTAAAATGTTCTCGGTCATCTTTGCAAGCATAAGAGGCGACGCAGGATCCATCTGCATATAACAAGCGCCCTTTTTTCCAGGGTTTTGAAATTATTAAATAATTTCTGAGCTCTAGAAGACAGAGGACTGTCAGACAACTACTGAATAAAAGCTGCTTATTAAAAAAAAGTAACCTCACACTAGGAATTTCTCCTGTATCGTGGGTGCTTGGAAACGCATATACAAACATTTGTTCCGTGCGGAAATCGAATACCGATACACTGCGCAGTAATCGATTGCTCAGATTACATTGACAGTAAATGTCTCCTTTTTTCTTTTATACATTCCTATTCTATCTTCATCCCATTCTTACCCATGTCCACAACCCTAATAGATCCGTGACGTCACACGTAAAGATTATAAGTAAGCTTCACTGTCCAGAAAACTAAAAAAAAATTCGAGCTCGCTCTGCTCGCTCTTCAATGAACACTTCTGCTGTTCTGGAATCTTTAATTTTTCGAGTTACCTTTGCCACTGTGCTTGCTCTTTAGAGAAGATTTTTCTTGCATTGGTTCAGAAAACTGCAATTACCTTGTCGTCGAGAAAGCTGCGATTTGTCTCGCACTCAGCCGATTTTTGGATGGCTGTGCCCACAACATTTTTAGAGGACTAGATCCGCGCCCGTCTTCTCGAACAGTGTAAGCACATTCCCCTGACATTTGCTTCATCCCTTATCATTTTTAACCGACAATATATTAAGAACCACTCATGTCACTTTCAGAGCAAATCTACCCTTGTACTGACACAACCAAATCTCAACGTTAAACCTACGCAATAGATTTAAGTTTCCTATATCCAAAACTTCACCAACTATCGTGTACCCGCAGTCGAATTTAAATCTTATTTCACATTCCATAGAGTGTATATTTCATCGTTTGGGGTGTAAACAAACAGTCTAAGTGCCCTCAATAAGTATTTGGAAAGCATTACATCGCATTCCAGATGTTATTTGCTTTCCATTTTGAAATGAACCTTCTGTTATTCAATTTTGAACTGTATCCCCTTGTGTTAGAGATTATGTAAGGTGTGTATGCCAGTGGTACAGTTGCGAAGAGTGGTGTGAACGTATGTAGTCGACGTCATAAGCCGATTGTCGGTGATTGTACATTTTCTGGACGTGCGATGTTGAAGTGGGTAGATGTAAGCTTTTTGATATTCCGGGGAGGATTTTTCGCTACAATCAATTTAGTTTTACAAGATTTCTATTATCGAAATAAAACTCACTGTACTGTTTGGGAAGTTTCTTGAAATAACAGAAGTGTTTGAGTCGTGGCGCAGACTATAAAAAAGAAGTTGAAAATAATTGCCAAAAACAATTTTCTTTAAAACATCTTAATCCTGATACAACCCTCCATTGCTGGCGTATGTTATAAATTCCCACAGTTCGGGACAGTTTGATCCGCGAGATAATGACGTGGTATTTAAGTAAATCTTTTTAGTTGCCTCCATTTCTTTTTACTGGCGACTACTGTGGGTTAATTTACGACCAGAAATGAATAGGTACTTGAATTAATAAAATTTCTTAAAAAATAATAATTTACAACGTATCTGAAAATTTATTCGGTACTAAATCATGATTTAATTATATTTCGGTAAGTATGTTTACCGCTTAACGTATTTAGGACATGATTCTGTTTGTACCAATCTTTGCGATATGACAATGACAGATTTATTAAACATATCTAAGGCAAAAGTAAAGGTCGCGGGACTCACGAATTACCGTGACCCCGGTACGTAAAGGGCTATTGAAGGACACCGTGGATTTTAGTCAGTCAAGTCTGACAGTCCCTCCCGCCCTGCCCCGGGTGGGAGGACTCATTTGATGATTTTACCACGATAAAAAAAGGCAAAACTAAAAAAAATACTTGCCCCACACTAGCTATACTTATGGTACAAACGGATCTATATACGTGATATCTGTCAGTATGATAAGAATTTTGCTCTGTTCATGTCTCACAATAAGATGGATTTATTTAAAAATAAAAAATAAAAGTTACTTACTGAGGATAGAACCAAAACGGATCACAAGAGACACTCATTTTTTTTATAAAGTCACACATACATTTTTCATGGCACAATGTGTGTTATTTCAATTAGTACGACCCAACCCTCCATTGCTCGGGTGCAGTAAATACCCATAGTCGGGATATCCCGGGACAGTTTGATCCTCCCGGTAATGACAGAGTATTACAGTGAAGCCCTCATTTGTGAGGATCACTGCTTAGGATGTGTGGTGAGGAGGAGGATCTTGTGAGGTTTTTAGTGTAAATGATTAGAAAAAAAACGTTCTAGTAAACAAATTATACAATTATCGGAAATGTATAAAAAAACATGTACGTTAAATAAACAGGGAGTACAATTTTTCAACCACTTTAGCTGATGGTAAAGATCTGATCTCATTTCAATATGAAGGATATAACTGAGTTTCCCACACTTATTTATAAAAGACTACGCTGATTAAAAAAACCATTACTAAAATACAAAACGAAGTGAAAAAAAAATAACACTTAAAAATCTCAACACAATTGTTTTCCCAAACAAAAATCCCTTTCCACATTGTAAAACAAAACAAAATACACAAAAAATATTCTATTTCCTCTTGAAAATCCCTTAAACCCTCAGTCTATCAATTGTAGCCGCATAAAGCTAACGTATGGGCTATCTGTCCCACTCTAGTGAACGATTAGGGTTGTCAAAATTACAATTATTATTTCGAAAAAAAAACTAATTTTTTGGGACATTTTAAAACTATCAAAATATATTGTAGAACATCATTTTAAGATCTATTTTTATTTATTTATTTATTTTATTTATTTATTATAATATTAGTACACTTAATTTTTTTTACAATATATGGGTGCAAACATAAACTCATTAGAGTTTTACCGTGCCCCAAATCAACGACAGCATAATGTACACAAAGGAATATAATAGAAACAAACTCGAAACCTTACTTAAATTATCAAATCAACAAAAACAAGAAACACGATAGAGGGTACATACGCGTATTACAAACTTGCGAGTGAACATCGGTGCTAATATTGATTTGACTGTCCTTTTGCTGTGTTACATTTTGATATTTTTTAAGTAAGTAGATTGGTAAACGTTGCGAGGTTGAAACGGGTCGCTAGTGCAATAAGTACATTTGGTTGGATTTGCAGATTTTATTTTCTAGATTTTTCTTTGTTATCAATTTTGTCGCTTTTCCTTTAAGAAAAAACGGGCTTTTTCGGATTCCCTCCAGTATTCCGGACACTGAACTCAACTGGGTAGGTCCGAAAAAATCCGCACTTCTGTCAACCCTGCATTCGGTGGGCGTTTAATATCTCTCGAAAAATGAAGACGGGCCCGCGATGCATGGGCTCTCGATGGGCTCCCAACAACGATTATAAATTGTAGGATTCCGGATTTGACAGCGCGGTAATAAAGGGAATTTAGATTTTTATGAGTTTAATTTGTTTGGGCTATTTATTTGCTATTTTAAAGGCAGTGGCAGGTGAGGGTTAACTGAGATTTTCTTTGTTTATTAGTGAAGTCATGGGTTTATGGATTTGGAAATGTCACATTGTGATTATTCCGGCTGTACGAGTAGGTAGCTTTTTCATGAGGTGGGAAGCTATAGTATCTAACACACATCCTACAATGACTATATTTTTATGCGATCAAAATACGAATGGTTATTTCATAAAATCCGTATTTAGATTTATTCAATTTATTCTAATTTCGTTTATTCAGCTGATTGTTTGTTATACGATTTCAATAATACTATCCACAATACGTTGTAATTTAGACTATTCGAGGCACAAAACATTATGTTGCAATTACAGACTAAAAAAAAAACTTCATCTGATTTTTTTTATATGTGAACTAAAAAAAATTTCTCACACTTAATTGAGATATTTTAAAAAGACAAATTGAAAAGTGTCTAAAAATGTTTTCTTAATTTCAACATGAGTCGAGCAACTGCAAATACAATACAGCAAATGCAAGATATATAAAGAAAATATACGCAACAAATTCAAACAAAAGTTGATAATCAAATCTAACCCCAAAATAACCAAACACACAATATTATTCCACCACACTACAGCATTAGGGCAGCTTACAGACACTCTCACAGACTTATCAACACAAACAGACGGACAGAAGAATTTTTAATTAAATTCCTGATGTTGGTTGTAAAACGCAGCTGCGCATTGTTGTTCAATATATAGTCGGCACGCGCGTGTAACTAATCGGGCGAGGGGAGCCCGGAGATCGGTAGAGAGATCGGGAGCAAAAGGTCCATGAACATATCGAGATAAAAAGTGCTTGAAAGTAAGAGAAAATAACAAAATTTTAATGTTTGTATAAAAAATAATTTAACCGTCATGAAAGTGGTCGCGTAAGAAATAAAGGGTTTTACTCGTAAATGGGTGTATTAAAAAAAAGATTACCTTTCATGAATTTTCAAATTAAACTATTTCTGATAATAATATTATGAAAATTGAGAAATGGGAATCTTAAAGTAAAAAAAATAATAAGTAGTTATTTTAATCCGTTTTTTTTTCTTAAATGTTTCGTTTTATTAATTTTCTCACATTTACCGCTAAGCTCTTATATTTACTTACCCATTACCGTGACCGCGGTACGTAAAGGGCTAGTGAAGGACACTGTGGATTTTAGTCAGTACAAGTCTGACAGTCCCTCCCGCCCTGCCCTGGGTGGGAGGACTCATTTGATAATTTTACCACGAAAGAAAAAAAAAGTCTTATATTTAATGTAAATATTTTTGTCATACAAATATGCAATTATAGCGCGTCTCTTTGGAAATGTTAAAGAATAAATAACTGTACAATAATTTTCTTGTTTGACAAACACTAACAGTGGTATTTCTGCACTAGTTTACTTAGTTTCACAAAATGCCAACGCAGGGTGTACGGGACCCCGTCGCAACAGAGGGTTAAAATGAATATGATGAATTCTTGCAGCAAATTATTTGTGCTCTGCATTGCTTCGGATAATTGTTAAGTCAAGTACGAGTATTTTTAGAATGGGAACTATTTGTTTTGTTAAGATTTTTTTTATTAAGAGTTTTGGCATTGCACCCTTACGTTTTTCTTTTTTTTTTAACTTTTTCTTCTCTTTATCATTTATGATTCTTCTAAGGCTGAAATGGCTACTTTATTCAGCTTTAAGGTAAGTGGTTGCGATGGCCTAATAATTGGTAAGGCGTCTGGAGTACCTATCTAAAAGACGCAGGCTGGAACCCTGCTCGCAGCTGATTTTTTCGTTTCTCAAAATGTCTTTAATAAAATCAATCTACCTACTCCGGGCTGGTCGCGGGACTGTACGAATTACCGTGACCCCGGTACGTAAACGGCTATTGAAGGACATTGTGGACTTTAGTCAGTACGAGTCTGACAGTCCCTCCCGCTCTGGTGGAGGACATATTCGATGATATTACCACGTAAAAAAAGAACCTACTCCGGGCTATGATCACCCATGTTCGAATCGACCTCGCTCATCAAGTGTACACCCTGAGTTATTTATTCTCGAATCCTGTTTACCCCTGCTGTCCTAAGCTGTAGATATACTATCCCTTCGAATAAATTGTTCGACACATCTGACATTATCTCTCGAACGCCACCTAGTGTCAGTTTACGGAAGCAAGCCAGTTATGATCATCACCCATCTACCCCAGTTATATGATATCGTGGGCTTGAACGTCATTTCCTCTGTCGGAAGTGGTGCCCTCTGACGGAAATCACTGATAAGGCGTGCTCGCGAGGTTTTAATCGTAATTCGTAAGGGAATGATTTTCAACCCTAAGTTTTAATCAGTGATTTTGGAACCTAAAAAATCAGTTTTGGATTTGATTTTGTTCTTGATTGACCACCAAGAAATTGATGATTTTACCATATTACAGAAAAGTAAATGTTCTCGAATAAAAATCTTTTGGTCTTCTGTCTCAACAGTGTAGTACAATCAGTTATCGATTATTAAGTTTGCTTTTTGTAATTTCTACATTGGTAAAAAAAACAAGAGTTTTAAGTTTGTAAAATTTAAACTTTAAGCTTGTTTTTTTAAAAACTCGTACGTATGCCAGTGATAACTGATAAAAATATTATAATTAACGATTTCAGCTCTGAATTATTTAATACTTAACAATTATTAAAACCGAAGTTGGTTTCTTAAAAATTCAAAATCATTATTACATCTTCAATTAATCAAAGCGTTTCAAATGCCAACGCGTCATGAATGGTGACGTCATTTGTCAGTAATTAATGACGGCCGTAAGTACACTTCCATGTTCTCATTGTATGGGAGTTAATCGATGTGGTTTGGCTTCCAGTTGAGAGGCTATGCAGATTTTGTGAAAAGCAAATTAAATTACTATGTGACCACGATGAAAATGTAAAGATCAATGACCTCCATCTATGATATTTATGCCGTTGGTCCCGGCTGTGTAGATCTTTGACATTCGTTACTGTTAGTCAGAAGCTCTAAAGTCTGACAACTTGTCTTACAGGCTGATGATGATTTGAAAATAAAATGAACAAGATCATGAATATCATAAATCATCATCATCTGCATGCCTTTTCCCTACTATATTGGGGTCGGCTTTCAGTCGAACCAGATGCAGCTGAATATCAGTATTTTACATGGAGCGACTGCCTATCGGACCTCTACAACCCAGTAACTGAGGAATACGTATCGTATATGGTATGGTAAGACTGGGTTCCCTACATGAAATCGAATTACATATGATCGAATAACAATTGCTCGAAAACGTGAGCTAGCTCGATAGATCATGAAATCGATGAGTTGTGAGCGCGACAGTTCGTTACCTCGATGTCAGACTTTTAGAGCTTCTGACTTAGTCAAGGATTTACAAATGACAGCCGACACCAACGGCTTTACGTGCTTTCCGAGACACGGAGGAAACTCGCTATGACAGTTGGTCACCCATCCACAGACCAACCTTGGCAATCGCGGTTTAACCCAGAAGATCGGCCTGTGCAGCTGTAATTATTTGGCCACGAGCTTTTCTAAAATAATTATATAGTAAGTAGTTATAAAATAGTACTTACAGTCGTAATACAGGTTGCCCACGGAGGAGGTCAGCTTGGGAGTGCCTTGACCGGATAGAGACGCCATTCTTTCTCCCTGTCACACACATACATACACATATTTTAGTATGTAAATAATATACACAGGTAAATATAAGTGAGGGTCCGCCACCAATCTTATCTACTTACGGTGTTTATTTAAAATTAAAATGCGGTAAAAATTAATGGAATAAGTTTATAAACACTTGGCGTGACCAGAGAGCTGGCTCTTTTGCCATAGATTAAGCGTTGCCATTCAACGTGGCAAAATGCCGACGGCAGCAGTATATGTATAAGTGTCGCGGAGTGTCTTATCAAGTAATCGTGACCCTGAAACGTAAAGGGCTATCGTGGATTTTTGTCAGTACACTCTCTGGGTGGGAGGACTCATTTGATGTTTAAACCACGATAAAAAATCAGAATATTAGTAGATTAGAGGACATTGTTGCTTATTCCAATATCAACATTATCATTATAATGTTATAAGTTAAAAAAAAAAGAAACTGGCCTTATACGTAGCCGTCGGCAATAAACTATGTAATGGGTTATTTTGATTGCCTTGTTTTTTATAACTTAATTAATATAGTAATTGGTAAAAGACCACGCATTTTAAGTTTAAGAATTAGGGTTGTAGAATTCAATATCCATTAAAAATTACAATCGAAATCATCACCTTTGTAATGTTACCAGACTATTAATTAAAACTTCTACTGAAATAAATACGAACACTGTTAAAATTACTATAAAAGATAAGAAAAAAATTGACATGAGTCTAGTCTCTACTAGATTAGAATCAATGTAGGTACCAAAAATCATTATATCTAAGGAAAGATTTTAAAATAAAACAGACTGAAAAAGGATAAAAATACTTTAAGCAAAAAAAAACTAATAGACAACCACGCAAAACAATAAGAAAGGATTAAATCATGCGTCCCTTTTTAATAACTCACAAAAAAAAATATCATGCACCAAGACAAAGGGCGTGTCAAAATCCAAGATGGCGGATTAAAAAGATGGAAATTGAACGAACCAACTGTATATGCTCTGCTATTTGCTTGCAGTAGGAAAAAAAGCCGTCCAAACTCAGCTTTGACATTACTCTAACTTCTAGAAAAGTCTGTGAACAGAGAGAAAGAAATACGTTAATGATTCTGACACTATGATTACAATGTTGCCAGAGTTAAATAATAAAAGACTTAGTAGTTTTTTCTAAAGAATATTTTCCCGACGGATATTTTTTTATTGAAAAATATTTTTAACAATAAATGAGAGAAGAGAAAATGTAATGACAGATGTAGCTAGAAAAACAGAATAAAATATACTAAAACTACTCTAACGAATAATTAAGAAATAATTTTAAGATTTTTCTAAGAGTACATACCTCGTTCGCAGCTCCGACAAAAAAACTACTTATAAGCTATATTTTTTGTCGAAAAACAAATAACTATATGCCTCAAACAGAATATGTATTTAATGAAATACAAAGCGTTATATACTGAATTAATATTTCTCATAAATGATAGATATATTTGAAATACTAGTACAATTTCAGCTTGGGCGCTGAACAAATGGTACTAGCCCAAGTGTTTCAGGCAGACTGAAATCTGGGCTCTTCAGGCGAAGGCTGGAGGCTTCAGGGGTTGACGCATGCGCCGTGTAAAGGTCGTAGGGGGTGACATTTAGGCCAAAAGGGGGTGGGGGGGAGGAAGCTGGTCAATATTGGAGAATCAGGTCATCGGATGTGGGCGGTGGTCTCTTTGTTTTAATAAATGATAGGTTTTTAATGGATATGGTGTATTTTTTTATGTATTTCCGGGAGAATACTGACGTAAAAATGACGATAACTTTTTTTTGTGCAAAAAAACGTAATAAATAAATGCATATTATAAATATAGAATGCGATATAGCGAATAGAAAGATAAACTTGGCGATTTATAATATTATTCTGCTACATACCCTCTTTGAGATATGAAATGCATTTTGCTTAAATCATTTCTTTAGATCTCTTTCCTTTTTCAATATAAAAAAAATAACTTAAAAAAAAAACATAGAATTAACACGTATCTCCAGTGTATCCACCAAAATTGTTGAATATCACTTATTTAACTATTTTTTTTTTACTTAATATTTTATTATAATCAGCTTTTTAAATTCAAATACTAGAAAAATACCTATGTATACATACTACATTTGAAAATTAAAAAGAATAAAATTAACAAATTTAAAACTAAAATAAAAAACACTAGTAATGACGGTACAGCAGACAGTGCTACGACGTAGCAGCCCGTGCTACGGCGTAGCACCTCGTAGCGTTTCGTAGCCTGAATCAATAAATGATAAGGTCCGACCGAAACGGGTTTTCCGGCCGTAACCGAAACTGAAACCGAATATTCGGCCATGGCTTCAGTTTCGGCCGAAACCGAATCCGAAACCGAAACTCACATGGTCAAGTATAGAATTCCTTAGAATACTGAAATTTGGTGCATTTTACCCATTATTCTGCATTAGTTAGAACATGAAATGGAAACACAATATGGATATAATATAAAAAATATTAAAACATAACATTTTTTTTTTCATATTAAGTTCTCATAGCAAAATGTTTATCGGAGGCATCCGAACGGCGCACGACAATTCCCGAACAGGGCCGCGAGCGCGAGCGTCCACCAAAGCGTTGCCGCGAGAAACGAAGTTAAGCGAGCGTGCACGACAGCTTCCGAAATCAGTTTCCGTTTCGGCAAAAGTTTCGGCCAGTTTTGGCCGAAACCGATACTGCCGCCGAAACTTGATTTTTGGCCGAAACTCGGCCGAAACCGAAACCGAACCTTCGGTCGGACATTAATAAATGATGAACTGTAATAAGGATCATAGCAGAAACTCATTTTGTGATCATAAATCATTTAGATTATTATCATTTACTGCATTCTTTGCTGCAAACGAATTCTCGGATATATAAAACCTGTTTTCGGAACTGTCGAATTAGGTAACCGAGACCCCGGAACGTAAAGTGCTACTGAAGGACACCGTGGATTTTAGTCACCACGAGTCTGACAGTCCCTCCCGCTCTGCCCTGGGTGGGAAGGACTCATTTGATGAATTTACCACGTTAAAAAAAAAAGTTATGTATTATTAAGATTATTGTGCATCTGTATAATTATTTAATCTGTATCACCTAGTTTCATGATATGCCAAATTTCAGTGGCGGAGGACAAATATCTTCATTGATCGGACTACATCTCCTTTTTCCGAAGTCGCCATTTAAACTGAGTTTTTTTTCATTAAATAGCACCTGTGCCTCCTTTCAATCACATGGTGGCACATAAACTTTGCTACTACTATATCAACAATTTCATTATCTTGTTAAAATGGAGGCGATCACTCACGAAGTGTAGGCGTATGACGTGGGAGTTATATCGTAAACTTTGACCTTTGTCTGGGAGTGGAATAATAAACTTTGTGTTAAGGTTAAGCTACACCTATCGAGGACAATTTAAGGATGGGTTGGTCGGACTAAACAGTACTTTTAGAAAACCTGCAATTTAACCAAAGTGGCTTGTCGCGGTCTGTTAGTGGATGGGTGACCATCTATTACGTTTAACTACTTAGAAATAATCTAAGCATAGAATAATCTTGAGGGCCAAAGCCTGCCGGGGTCGCGGGACTAACGAATACCGTGACGCCGGAACGTTATGGGCTATTAAAGGACACCGTGGATTTTAGTCAGTACAAGTCTGACAGTCCCTCCCGCCCTGCCCTGGGTGGGAGGACTCATTTGATGATTTTGCCACGCAAAAAAAAAAAAAGAAAAAACATAGAATAATCTAGAGGGCCAAAGCCTGCCGGGATCGCAGGACTAAGGAATACTGTGACGTAGGAACGTAAAGGGCTATTGAAGGATACCGTGGATTTTAGTCAGTACAAGTCTGACAATCCCTCCTGCCCTGCCCTGGGTGGGAGGACTCATTTGACGATTATACCACGCTAAACGCAGGCATTAAGACGCCGAACGGACCTGAGCAAACGTTGCTAACAGCCTGCAGCAAACCATTTATTAAATACGAACTTTTAAACAAAAACCCTTCTTTCAGTACAAAATCTGAATTTACTTAAAATATGCGTGGGAGTGAATATCATGAAACATGACCTTTATCTGTGGGTGGTATATAATGTGACGTGGGCGGATACAGAGGCTGGTTACACAACAACCACACGGGTCAAATGTTAAGCTGCAACTACCGTGATCGGTTAGAGGATGGGTGTTCATGCATTTCATAACGAGTTAACTTTTAAAAAATGGTCATTAGGCAGGCCTGTTGGTCTAGTGGATAGTGACCCTGACTGCTATGCCGGAGGTCGTGGGGTCGATTCCCACCCAGGACAAATGTTTGTGTGAAGAGCACGATCATTTGTTCTGTGTCTGGGTGTAATTTATCTATAATATGTATGTATTTAGAAATATATAAGTATGTTTATCAGTTGTCTAGTACCCATAACACGAGCTCTGCTTAGCTTGGGAATAGATGGCGTTGTGTGATAGTTGTGGAATATTTATTTATTTATTTAAACTTACATATTTATAAATACAAAAAACCAGACCCGGAACAAATCCTTGTAACTTACATAACTATATAACTTAGCCGTCCTGAGGGGACATCCTCGTAGTAAGCCGCATACAAAATCTACAAGACTCAAATGTGGGCGTTTTCGTAATATTGCGTGGGAGAGAATACAGTGAACTGTGACCTTTTGCTCGTGGCCGGAAAACAATGTGTGACGCAGGCGGAATGACGGGAATTCGTGGTTAAATCCGAAGGAACACGGGGGATTCTTAGTCAGTAAGAGTCTGACAGAGTAATGGGCAACTCGCTGTCCGACCATGGACCATGCCCGGATCGACGGCGCGTTGTGTTCCACGCGTGCCTCAAAGAGTGTCAGCAAAATGACGAGGCGTATGGAGGGGTCTAGAGGGCCAAAGCCTGCCGCGGTCGCGGGACTCACGAATTACCGTGACCCCGGAACATAAAAAGGCTTTTGAAGGACACCGTGGATTTTAGTCAGTATGAGTCTGACAGTCTCTCTCGCTCTGCCCTGGGTGGGAGGACTCACTTCATGATTTTACCACGCTAAAAAAAAAGGCTGACAGTCCCTTCTGTCCCAGAGCGAGAGGACTCATTTGATAAAAACAGTAAAAATCATATGAAAAAACAAAGTCAATCGAAGGCTTCGAATCGGGTTCGTAAATGAAATTATATGAAGTTCTCCAGCTGTAGTGGCAGGGCTCATAATGATGTTCTGTATTTAGTTTAGTCGGTCAGTTAGAGTATTGAAAAATACTGAATAAATCAATCAAACATAAAACGCTTCGAAAGTGAAAAAACCGAGTGACGTTTAATGATTTTAGAAGAGTTGTATCTTCGTCAGTTTTTGTTTACGTAGGTAACAAAAGAATAAAACGGATCAAAACTTAACACACGTCGCTCCCTGAAGTCCCGAGTTATTACACATCTCTGCCACAGCGCGCGCTGTAATCAATTCGTCAGTCTCCGTCTAATTCACACTTGATCACACCGGTTACAGCAACTGTATTCACACACTTTTTCAAGATGTGAAGAAAGTAAGAAGGCTACACTTTTTTTTTAATGTGGCAAAATCATCAAATGAGTATTCCCATCCAGGGCAGGGTGGGAGGGACTGTCAGACTTGACTGACAAAAATCCACGGTGTCCTTCACAAGCCCTTTGCGTACCGGGGTCACGGTAAATCGAGAGTCCCGCGACCCCGGCAGGCTTTGGCCCTCTACAGGCCCCGTCACTATGCTGACACTCCTTGAGGCGCGCGTGGAACACAACGCGCCGTCGACCCAGGAAGGCTACACTGATCCAAGCAACATGTGCTGTACTTTATTTTCAAACTTCTACCGATGAACAACCAGGGTGATCATGTGCATGTGAAACAAAATGGTTTGTAGCTCAAAACTGAAGACGCAGTTTTAATTCAGATTCAAACATCAGGCAAAAATGACGCGTGTTGACTTCCCAATCTGTAGGAAGCCTAAGAAGTATTTCGGTATCCCGCTCCACGTATTTCCGCTTTGTACCGTGGTAGATTGATGGAGGCTGTACTTGTACGTGCTTACTTTGTATTCCACAGAGTTGTATCGTGGGATGTCTTAAAATAGGCTTGTCTGACCTCTTTTGTGTGACTAAAAAAGCGGGAGATTAAATTAGACGAAGATATTTTGACGTCGCTCTTTTGTTTTCATAATTTTTTCTTTTGTTTTTAATTTATGAAGGCCACTGACTTTTACGCTCAAAATTATATTGGTGGTCGTAATTTTTGTTTTAAGTACAGAGTGCCCCTTTTTTTTACGTGGTAAAATCATCACATGAGTCCTCCCACCCAGGGCAGAGCAGGAGGGACCGTCAGACTCGTGCTGACTAAAATCTACGGTGTTCTTCAATAGCCCTTTACGTACCGGAGTCACGGTAATTCGTGAGTCCCGCGACCACTGAGTGTCCCTAGAAAATATCAAATCGAATATATCAGAGTGATTTCGTGAAATGAAGTGGAACAGGATTGGTCAAATCAAATAAGGCGCGCGGAAGCACCAATCGCAGTTCGAAAATCAAATGTAGCTGTACGAATGTCCAAGTCGTAGTGGCAGTCGCATTCTGGACTGAAAGCCCTGCCAATTTCATTCATTCATTCATTCATTTCCTGCATCAGCATTATTCATTCATCTAATTTCTTTCTGGTGGACGACGAAAAAGAGCCTAACCATAAAGCGCAACGCAAACAGTCATTAGAATCATGTTACAATTCAGTGTTACAATACCTACATTGTTTTTTTTTAGCATGCTAAAATTATCAAATGAGTCTTTCCCCCCAGGGCAGAGCGGGAGGGACTGTCAGACTCGTACTACTGACTAAAATCCACGGTGTTCTTCAATAGCCATTTACGTTCTATGGTCACGGTAATTCCTGAGATCCGCGACCCCGTCATTATGCTGACACTCTTTGAGATGCGCGTGGAACACAACGCGCCGTCGACTCGGACATGGTCCATGGTCGGGCAGCGAGTCGTCCATTACTCGCCGCCCGCATGCCCGCTACAATGCCCACATAGGAAATAACTAATTCCCAAAAGCGACTACTGTAAGAAACACTCGTTTTAGTCAGAAGCTCGAAAGTCTGACAACCACAGTCTTACGAGGGAGGACCGTATTAACAGTTACTGGCTTTCCGAGGTCAGATTAGCAGTCGCTTCATGTAAAACACTGATACTCAGCTGCATCGCGTTCGTCCGGAAATCGAAAAGCAGGCAAATGATGAATTAACCCTTTCGCGGACGGTACTCGATCACGTGGAATATGTAGAATGACACATCAATTGAGCAGGACGTCTTCTTTTTGAAGCACCAAAAATCACAATGTAATGTGACAGAACAATTTTGAAATTTTCATGCGTTGTGGCGGAAAGACGTAGCTAGTACAAATTTGTATGGCGAGTGAACGTGCGTATACGGTCTGCTTAAAACAAGTAAATAAAAATAGACGTGGTAGTACGTTCTGTCACCACACGTAGCTGTCTTGGAACGTATATACACGCCACCGCCCATGAAAGGGTTAATGTTTTATTAGTTCCACATATACAAATCCCTCCCTTTCAGACTCGTATGAAATCTCTTGGCTTTGTGAACTACATACAACAAAGTGGTACTACCATAAATCAACAGAGGCGGCTAATAGAATGGGTTCAGGACGTCATAAGCATGGACTTCGCATTTGGGCACTCGTCCAAACACGGTACTGATTACACGGGGCCCTGAGATCTCTGTAAGATAGAGAACTGAGAGAATAAGCGGAGCGATAACATCTCAGAATTGAATAAAACGGTACCTAAAAATATACTAAATTTAAAAAAAGAAACAAAGAAGTTGTCGTCGATGTTTGGCGCAGTTGCTGAACGATTCACTGATTTGATCCCCGGACATACACATAAATATATATATAAGTAATTGTTTTGGGTCTGGGTTTATGTATGTGAGTTTTAATGTCTACAAACGCAGCTCTCCAGCCATTTTGATAAACAATTTTCGCTTGATTTCATTAGAAATTAAATAAAACCTTAAAGTACTTAAAAAAATACTTACTACTAAGTTGAATAAAGTACTTGTGTGTATCATTTACAGTCCAAGCTATCCGTTTGTGGAATGCATTGTGCAAACCTTGGGAAATGAGTAACGAAAAATATGTTTATTTTTTGTAACTGAAAGAGAAGAATAAAAGTTTCGTTTCCACACACTATTTTTTCAGGTTGGTTAAAGTCCTCCTCCTCCTTGAATCTATGCGGTAGGAACTGCGAACTGACTAAAAATCGACCTGGTAACTTCGGCTGCCCCTCACGTTGTAAGGTCACTGTAACCAGTGTATTCATAGTCCAGGTACATTTTTTAACAAAAAAAAGATGGAGTTTAGACGAACATAAGAACCTTCTATTATGAGATCTTGCTATTTTTCCATCCGTAAATCTTACAATAACTTTGTAAAACTAAAAAAAAATCCATAAGGCATCTTCAGAAGTGAACCACCCCTTTGCTTTTCAGAGTTTAACTCAGCAGTGAATAATTTGTCGAACCAAATATTCTTCAATCTGTACGCTTTTACAAAAAGGGGGGTGAAATCACCCCTTACACCCCCGACATCCCTTGACCCCCAGCGATGGGGGCGTTTGACGTCAGTGCCACGCCCCGGGAGTGGGGGCTGTGCGCAACTGAGAACATAGATAGATGTAGTTTGTATGTGTGTGTTTCGAAGTTTTTTCTATGTATAATGTAGTTTGTAATGCGAGTAAATATGTACAAACTTGGGTTGTCGTTAGGTTGTCTAATGTCTTGGGGTGATAGCTGCGAGGTTGTCAGCTCAGCGGCGAGTTTATTTCAACTTGTCGTAAACATGGTCGGTCTTTTTTTTATCGTGGTAAAATCATCAATTGAGTCCTCCCACCCAGGGCCTGGCAGGAGAGACTGTCAGACGTGTACTGAGTAAAATCCACGGTGTCCTTCAATAGTCCTTTGTGTTCCGGCGTCACGGTATTAGTTAGTCCCGCGACCCCGGCAGACATGATCGGTCTTATTATTAAAACTAAATAAACCTTGGTGTAAACCTGGACTATACTATCAAGTCCGGCTGATCTGCAAAATAAATGATTTAAATTTCACCGTATTACAAATTTTAGATAAAACTTTTGGACTTTAGTACCGTCATTTGAACCATTAACTAACTCTAAACAATCAAATGCACCATGGGTATATGCAATTAAATCTCCCATTCTTAAATCCATTTTGGGTGAAAATAACACAAAAACAACAACACAAGGAAAAAGTTCCTATGAGAAACTTTGAGACACCTTTGACAGCTACGACTGTCTAGACCACGGTTTATCTCATATTACGATTATAACTTTTGTGTGAACCGTAGTTTTACGAGATTTAAACCTGGGTTTTTAGTGTTAATCCCAACATTTTGTATAAGACGGACTGTTTTGGCAAACTAAGATTAAATACAACTAGGTATAGACCCCTGAACAAGTTATAAATTTTCTTTACCAGTTCCAATGGCAGCCTGCTAGGGTCGCGGGACCAAGGGATAACCGTGACCCCAGTACGTAAAGGGCTAGTGAAGGACACCGTGGATTTTAGTCAGTACAAGTCTGACAGTCCCTCCCGCCCTGCCCTGGGTGGGAGGACTCATTTGATGATTTTACCACGATAAAAAAAAAAAAAAAAAAAAAACCAGTTCCAATGGCAACAGTACCACATAATGTACCATCTGAAGATAAATGATGTAACGAAGGTTTTGTAAAAATTTTGGCGATTGAAAAAGGGTGTCCATGGAGTTTCTTGCTCATTCTTCTCCATAGAGATCTACGCTTTGGAATGAGCACCTACGGTACTTCCACAGTTTTTATGTCTTGTGACTGGGACTGTAGCACCATAACTATTTTTAGTACTAGTTTTATTTTATGTCTTTTGACAATTCAAAAGTGCCTGTAATTGGCCTACTTGAAATAAATGATTTGATTTGAATAAAAGATTTTTAAAATGTTTAAAAAGAACATAATTTTTAAAATGACTAACTTGTTAACTAATTAACTTTCACATCAAGATAGCCGCTGTCATTTTCAGCAAAAGATGTCAAAACTGACAGATTTTCACGTAAAAATAAGCGCTAAACGAGTGTGACCGCCATTTTAGGCAGCGTTATCAGTTAAAACGGCTTTTTTCGCGGAAAACCTGTGCTTTAGATATCGTTATCGTGAGTGAGTTAAGTGCTTGTAGAGTAGTAAAAATATTTAGAGGCCGCTGAGGAAAAAGTGACGAAAATGTTTTAAATACAAGCCAGAATTTTAACGCACTCAGGGTCACGAGACTATCACACGGTACCATGGCCCTAGGACGCAACGCGTATCTGAAGAAACAGAGTGGATTTTTAGTCAATAAGAATCTCACACTACCTCCACTTCACCCAAGCCTAATCATTAAATTTAATAATTAGATACAGCGAAAACAAGTTAATCATTTAAAAACTATATTATTTTTAAACACAAGCTTTTGTTGTTAAAAAAATTCTTACGATAGACAAAGTACTCGTCAAGACGAATCAAATGAGTCTAGAGGGGCGTTTCATTACAGACTTCCTATGGCTACCTTCCAGCTCCATGTCATCATAATATTGCACTGTCACGCGATATACTTATAAATGCATAATTTCAGCTCAATCGGAAACTAGGAAGGGGATCAAATTTAACTTGCAACATTTGATTACAGATAACGGGACAGGTGAAACTAAATAAACGCTTGAAGAAAGGATATTAAAGCAGCCTTATTTCACCAATTCATTTTATTCCTAGACCCATGATAGGTGGTCGCGGGACCAAGGGATTACCGTGACCCCGGTACGTAAAGGGCTAGTGAAGGACACCGTGGATTTTAGTCAGTACAAGTCTGACAGTATGGGTGGGAGGAATCATTTGATGATTTTACCACGATAAAAAAAAAAAAAAAGAAGACCCATGATAGGTGGTCGCGGGACTGTACGAATTACCGTGACCCCCGAACGTACAGGGCTATTGAAGGACACCGTGGATTTTAGTCACTCCCGCTCTGCCCTGGGCTGGAGGACTCATTTCATGACTAACACGTAAAAAAGAAACATAAAAAAGACCTATAATAGGTGATTTTTCGTCCATAAGATATACTTCACTATCACTACATAGTATAAAACAAAGTCGCTTCCAGCTGTCTGTCTGTCCATATGTATGCTTTTTTTTTTTTTTTTTATCGTGGTAAAATCATCAAATGAGTCCTCCCACCCAGGGCAGAGCGGGAGGGACTGTCAGACTTGTACTGACTAAAATCCACGGTGTCCTTCAACAGCCCTTTACGTACCGGGGTCACGGTAATCCCTAGGTCCCGCGATCCCGGCAGGCTTTGGCCTTCTACAGGCCCCGTCGCTATGCTGACACTCTTTGAGGCGCGCGTGGAACACAACGCGCCGTCGACCCTCCATATGTATGCTTGGATCTTTAAAACTTTGCAACGGATTTTGATGCGGTTTTTTTTAATAGATAGAGTGATTCAAGAGGAAGGTTTAAATGTATATAACATGTCAGAATATAGTAAAGATTGAATGAAACTTCACACCCAGGGCAGAGCGGAAGGGACTGTCAGACTCGTACTGACAAAAATCCACGGTGTCCTTCAATAGCCCTTTACGTACCGGGGTCACGGTAATTCGTGAGTCCCGCGACCCCGGCAGGCTTTGGCCCTCTAGAGGGGGGCCCTGTCATTATGCTGACACTCTTTGAGGCGCGCGTGGAACACAACGCGCCGTCGACCCGGGCATGGTCCATGGTCAGAAAGTTGCCCATTACTTGCTGCCTGCAGGCCCGGCGCGGGTTGCTAGTAATATTATAAAGCTGAAGAATATGTTTGTGTTGTTGAACGCGCTAAACTCAACAGTTGCTGGTTTCAATTGAAAAAATCTTATTGTTTTGGATTGTTTATTTATCGAGGAAGGTATAGTCTATAAAACATCACGCTATGACTAATAGGAGCTTTGTAGCGATGGTGAAACCACGGGGTACTAGTAAATGATAAAGTTGGTAATAAATTTAATTCGCGTCGTGTCTTTTTTAGGCCTGACTACTGGGTACCTAGCGTTTAGTTCTTTTATTAAATATTGCCCCACACTAGGAATTTCTTCCTGTATCGTGGGTCCGCTTACAAACATAGAAACTCACATACACCAATACCCAGACCCGGAACAACTACAGATCATGCAATAAATATTTGTTCCGTGCGGGGATCGAAGCCGCGACACGCAGCGCTGCAGTCGATCGTTCAGCCACTTCGCCAACCGTGTCGTTGGTCGCAATTACGACTGCACTTTCTTAACTGTTGTGTTATGCATTGTTTATTCAGTCAAATTTGAACCAAAGAGTAGTTCCTATCCCATCCGCATTACACATTCCATATTTCATGAGCCTCTGTATTTTTGCATTGCTCTGTACTGAACCGACCACTCCAAACAGCTCGGGACACAACGGAAGCCAAGTTTATAAAGCTTCATGAACTGATCCTGATAACAACCGCGGACTGAGTAAGTTTCATTTTATTTTATTATAACAACATTTTGTTTTTCGTGCCCAAAAAAAGACTGATTTTTATACCATAATACCTGATGGTGACATACAACCATACGGCCCGCCTGATGGTCCGCGGTCACTGTAAACTATGGACGCCTGCAACGCCAGAGGTATCGCCAAGGGCTGTCAACCCTGCACAGACTTTTTCACCACCTTTTTGACAAGACCCATGCTTTTTTTTGTGGTAAAATCATCAAATGAGTCCTCCCACCCAGGGCAGGGCAGGAGGGACTGTCAGACTTGTACTGACTAAAATCCACGGTGTCCTTCAGTAGCCCTTTACGTACCGGGTTCACGGTAAATCGTAAGTCCTGCGACCCCGGGGCAAGCCCCATGCTGTAGTTCGTTGAAAACTTCGGAAGGTTATTCATTTCACAACCGTATGAGGAGCTCGTGGCTAAATAAATACAGCCGCACAGGCCGATCTTCCGGGTTAAGCCGCGCTTGCCGAGGTTGGTCTGTGGATGGGTGACCATCTGTCATAGCGAGTTTCCTCCGTGCCTCGGAAAGCACGTAAAGCCGTTGGTCGCGGCTGTCATTTGTAGATCTTTGACAGTCGTTACTGTTGGTCAGAAGCTCTAAAGTCTGACAACCAGTCTTACCATGGGGTATCGTATTACCCAGTAGCTGGGTTGTGGAGGTCCGACAGGCAGTCGCTCCATGTAAAATACTGATATCCAGCTGCATCTGGTTTGACTGGAAGCCGACCCCAATATAGTTGGGAAAAGGCTAGGCAGATGATGAACCGCATGGTGGGGCAATTACATAGGTCAATTTAACCCTGCGACCTGACGTGCGCAGCTCATGGAGAAAACTTGGTATGGAATAGATGGTCTTGTTTTTATCGTGGTAAAATCATCAAATGAGTCCTCCCTCCCAAGAAGGGACGGGAGGCCTGTCAAACTCGTAGGTACTGACTAGAACCCACGGTGATCCTTCACTAGTGCTTTACGTTCCAGGGCCACGACAGTCCCTTAAGCTCCACTCAGGGTGGGAGTACTCATTTGATGAAAATAAAAGCAGATGTAACAGTTTTGAGATACCGCATTGATATTCAAAGCAATGTTCCGAAACTTTTCATTTAATAATGAAAAATCTCAAACACGTAATCCATTGCACATAAGTGCACACAATTCCTTCACAAAATACACTCACACAAACACAGATAATACACACATACATACCTACATAGTTCGTATATAACGCTGTTACATAATCATCTGAAACTCGGATCAATACCGGATGTGCTATCTCTTTCCAACAATACTCGTCTCTCTCTTACAAAGGCTTTTCTATATATCCGTCTCTTTCTAAAGAAGGTTTTGCGGGGAGGTATAGATTTTCACTTAGTGCAGAATTTGATGGTATAATTAAGGCTGTTTCATGAAGGAGGTAGACAGACAAGTGATTAAAACGAATAGGTAATATAAAATTTGCAAAACGCCACTTCTGCGTGTAATAATTTCTTATAAGTTCTGGCGTCACGAGTACCTTTGATGTGCTTCTAACCGACTTCTTTGTCTATATTCATTTATTTAAAAAAAAAAACAAAAGTTTTTGTTCTGCCTGGCTTTTCCCAACTATATTGCGGTCGGCTTCCAGTCGAACCAGATGCAGCTGAATATCAGTATTTTACATGGAGCGACTGCATATCAGACCTCCACAACGCAGTGACTGGGCAATATGATACCCCATGATATGACTGCTTGTCAAACTTTAGAGCTTCTGACTAACAGTAACGACTGTCAAAGATCTACAAAAGACAGTCGGGACCAACGGCTTTACGTGCTTTCCGAGGCACGGAGGAAACTCGCTATGACAGATGGTCAACCCTCCACAGAGCAACTTCGGCAAGCGCGGCTTAACCCGTTAGATCGGCCTGTGCGGCTGTAATTATTTAGCCACGCAATGATGTGACGAAATGCTCATAAAATGAAAACTGTTAAACCAAACTGAATGAAATTTTATAGGACCAAATGGCAAGTATTGCATCGAATAAAAAACTAAATAAATAAAAAGCCGCCTCCTTTGTATTTGCGAGTTCATAACATTAAAGTTTTAATGATAGCTTAATTAATTCTGGCACCAAATGTCCTCAAAAAAGAAAGACAGAATGATTATTCTTTCATAAAAAACGAATTTCAATTAGAATTCCTAGCTTGATCTATCCTGTACCATTTGCAAATAGTAGCCTACGAGGCCCAGGGTGGGACAGGAGGAACTGTCAGACTCGTACAGACTAAAATGCACGGTGATCCTTCAACACCCCTTTACGTTCCAGGACCACGGTTACCTGATGAGACAGTCGCGCGACCCCGGCAGGAAATAGTCACCTACCTAAACCTTTAGTTCGCCTTAAAGCCTTTGTCAAACTGACAGGCGATAGCGAATCGTACCGAGTCCGAAGCGATACGTCAAACTGGGTGCAGCGAACCGAGGCGTGACAGTTGTATTAACTGACTTTTTATGAACGACTTCAAACAGAGCAAATACGCCTTCGCCACGTCTTCGCATCGATTCGGTCACGCTATCGGATCGCTTTCGCTTTTCTATGTAACTGGATTCAAACAATTCCATACATTACAAATAAAAACGCCTCGCTTCGTATTCGCCACGCCTGTCTGTTTGACTAAGGCTTAAAAGCCTAAACATGTACCGTTAATGGTGTGGGAACAAAGCTCTACAGACCACCTGCTTACTAAAACGGAATCCTCTGAGGGCGTGTTGATCATCTAAGTATATGAGTATTCCAGGGGTTCTAAAAACCTCTGGGCTTTTCAGTAATAGGTAGTATATTTTTTATTAATTAGAATTTTATCACAGCTTTAACCTGTACGTACTCGTATACTATGTGCCTAATTTTTTTGTGAAAATATTATATACTAGCCTTTGCCAGCGGCTTCGCCCGCTCCTAACCCCACCCTTCCTCCTATAGCCTATGTCACTCAGGACCAATACAGCTTTCTACCGGTGAAAGAATTTTCAAAATCGGTTGAGCAATTCCTGAGATTACCCCCTACATACAAACAAACAAATTTACCTCTTTATAATATTAGTATAGATAGTATAGATAATACTCTACTGTTTCAGCAATAGAATTTTTTTATTTATTTCTAAAATTTTATTGCAATTCTATTAGCAAGCAACATTGCTAAATTGGCGTTTTTAGACACACAGTTTAAAAAAATGACCTGTGTTAAATGTGTATTGCAGAGTTTTCTCTGCCACTCATAATATACAGGCTGTCCCGGAAAGTGAGAATCAACTGAACAGGAGAGGTAATTTCCATTATTTTTACCTCCGAGAAATACGGTCCTATTTTAATACGTCCAAAGAATATATATTCCTAAAAAGACTGCTTTTGTTTTCTGGATCTATGGCAAATTAAAAAAAAAAACTACTTACCAAATCCGAAAAGGAATTTAATGTTTTTATTTCCAAAATTACAGACTTTTAAGAGCGTATATCTTGAAAATCGGACAAGATAACGAAATGCTTACCGAATAAAACTTATGGCTTTATTCAGCTTTTATTGTGTTCATTAATACTATGTTGCTAGTACGCGGCAAGGGCGGGCACTTTTTTCAAATTCAAATTCAAATTCAAATTATTTATTGTTTGTTACATGTCGAAACAGATCTTAAAGTAAATGTATAGTAGCAGTGTAACATACCTATAAGGTGTACAATATTTTTAGGGATGCATGGGTTACATATTATTTATTAATTTATGTTAATATTACTAGCAGTCGGTTATATTATTATTTGGTTCAGTCACTCTTTCATTGGTCAAATATTACATTAAATTATACACTAAATAATAAATGAATTAACTATAGATTAAAATATACATTCAATAGTCCTAAATTGTCAATTAAACCTGATACATTATTACAATTACTTGTCATTAAAAAATTCGTTAATTGTGTAATATGCTTTATCTATCAAAAATTTCTTAAGCTCATGTTTAAAAATATTGAGTGCTGAAATATTTTTTATACAATTTGGTACTTTATTATAAATTTTCACTCCAATTCCAAATATACTAGATTTAAATTTAACTGTTCTACATCTGATTCCGGACAGTACATTTTTGTGTCGTGCACTTCTCAGTGTTTCGTATTTACCAATATCACTTTTTATCATTATTGCCGCTTGATAAATGTACAGTGAAGGCAGAGTTAAAATTTTTAACCTCTTAAACTCTTCCTTGCATGAGTCAGTCTGTTTTAGTCCACAGATACTTCTCACACATTTTTTTTGGGCTTTAAAGGCATTTTCTCTATTTGAAGAGTTTCCCCAAAACAGAATGCCATAATTTAGCTTAGAACCCACATACGCGTGGTAGGCACTTAATAATGCACTTTCGTTTACAACTTTCCTTAGCATGTAAAGTGCATATGAATGTTGGTTTAATTTTTTACACACCTGATCTACCTGGATCGCCCAATTCAGTCCATGATCAATATATAAACCTAGAAATTTTGTGTTATTGACTTCTTTTATTGTTTCACCCATATAACTTATTTGCATTGTTTTATGTTTTGTGTTTTTATTAGTAAATGTCATGTAATTTGTTTTGTCAAGATTGATTTTAAGATTGTTTTGAGTTAGCCAGTTAATGATAGCTTCCAATGATTTATTAATATTTGTATCATATTCCTCTTTATCCTCATCAGTAAAAATGGCCGTGCTGTCATCGGCGAATAATATCATTTGGTGGTTTATTACTTTTGGGAGATCATTTATGTACACTAAGAACAATAAAGGTCCAAGGATGCTTCCTTGGGGCACGCCATATTGGACTATTTTTGGATCTGACATATAAGTCTGTTCGAACCTTGTATCACTTGCTATTCGTTTTATTTGTGTTATTTGAAATCTATTTGTTAGGTATGATCTTATAAGGTTTAGTGCATTTCCTCTTATTCCATACTTTTCTAACTTAGTTAATAATATCTGATGATCCACATGATCAAAGGCTTTAGACATGTCCATAAAAACCGCCGTTATCTGTTGTTTGCTATCAAGTCCTGTCATTATTTTCTTTAAAAAATTAAATAGTGCGTCACCTGTTGACCTGCCTGTTCGAAAGCCAAATTGCTCATTAGCGAATATGTTATTAACTTCGAAGTAGTTGTATAAGTTGTTATAAATGACCCTTTCAAAAATTTTAGCAATAACCGGTATTAAAGCGATTGGTCTGTAATTTCTCATGTCATCTTTATTTTCTTTTTTAAATAATGGATTTATAACTGTAATTTTAAGTTTTGAAGGAAATACTCCTTGTTCAAGACAGAGATTTATGATGTGACTGAGTATTGGTGCAATGAGATGAGCCACTCTTTTAATTATCTTTGTATTTATGTTATCATAACCTGTGCTATTAGTGTTGTTAAGTGTTTTGATTATCTGATAAATATCATTTGGGTTTGTCGGTTTTAAAAATATTGAATTGGAATTATTGTATGTCAGTGTTCTTAGAAAAGAATTGTCGTCCTTTATCGTCGGCTTAATGTCGTCAATAAAGTAATTATTGAATGCTTGAGCTATATCTTTCGGCTTTGTAACTACTTTGTCATTTACTTTTATTTGGTTTATATTCTCTTTTGGTATTTCAGTCTTATAATTGTTTATTATTTTCCATATCGCTTTGCCTTTGTTTGTAGCTGAATTTATAAAGTAATTATTTTGTGCTTTTTGAGTTTGTTTAATAATTATTTTTAGTCTTCTCGCATAGTCTTTAAAATGTAATTTGTATTTTGGATTTGAGTTTAGCCGATATTTCCACAGTAGTTGACGTTTTCGTTTAGCGCATAACCTTATACCTTTACTTAACCATTTAGGCTTCTTAGAAATAGGTATTTTGAGTTTAATGTTAGGGAAGCATAAGTCGTAAAATAGCTTAAATAAATCGTGAAAGGAGTTATAAGCGGTTTCCGGATCTTTCTCAAGGTAGCTTTCCGTGAAACTAAGAGACTTAATACAATTTATAAATTTTTTAACATTTTCTTCACAATAGTCTCTTTTAGTTTTAAACCAGTGTGTAATGAGGTAGCTTTTATTTACTGGGCATCTCAACAATTGTGCTGTATGGTCCGAAAGTGAAAGTTCCAGAACAGTAGATTTAGATCCTCGTATATTATGGGCTATGTTGTCGATACAAGTCATGCTGGATAATCTGGTCGGTTGTTTTATTGCTAATTTCAAATTGTAACTTGCGAGTAATTGTTCAAATTGTCGAGATGTGTTATTACTTTCTAATATATTAATATTAAAGTCACCACATATTATAACTTTTTTTTGTGAGTAACATATTTTGTTTAGTAAACTTGCCAATCTAGTCAAAAATAACTCGATATCGTCCTTTTTGTTTTTAGGTGGTCGATAAATACATAATATAATTATTTTGTGGTCCGTAAGCTCAATGCCACTACACTCAAAAATACCATTTATACTGTAGCTTTTGGCTTCAGCGATAGGTTTAAATTTATGGATTGATTTTAATAATATACAAGATCCCCCATGTCTTTTTTTTCGTGAGAAACTATCTCCTAATATAAAATTGGGTAGTTTAAGTAGTTTGCTATCTTCAACGGTCATGTTATGTTCAGTTATGCATAAAATGTCGATCGGGTCGCAGCTATTAATTTTACCTTGTGAGTGTAAGTGTACTGATAATTCATCTAATTTATTCATCAAGCCATTTATGTTTTGATGTAGTAGGTTTATGTGTTTATAAACGAAAAAAATCATTATTTGAGTGAGAATTTCCTTTGTCTTGATCATTGAGTTCTGTCTGAGTACATTTGTCATTATAGATAGCAGTTGAAATGTCATGGTTGAGGTTGTCTGCGGCATATTTGTCATATTTTTGTTTGTAAACGTTCCTTAATATTTCTTTCAAAGTTAATTGGGATATATGTAATGGTAAAAAGCGATACTTAGGGATATACACTGAGTAATTCATGTCTACGTAAGTTGAATGATTGTAGTGAGAACAGATAAATTTAAGTTTATAATTTAACTTTTTTTCATTTAAATGAGCATTAAATAGTACCTCAGAGACCATCACATTAGTATTCCTCGTATTATTCAAAAAGTTACTAAGACATAGTTGTGCCAGTTCTGGGTTGGTATCATTTACTCCTCCCAATACAATTACGAAGTCATTTTTATTTAATAAGCTTATTTCTGCTTTTTCTGTTGATAAAATTTCTTGAAGAGTCGCACCTGGTTTCCAGAAAGATTTTACTAAAAAGTTTTCACCTATAAGTTTTTGAAGAATTCTCTGGATATAGCAGCCCTGTTGATCAGCGATGATAATCACTTTCCTTTTTTGTACCTCCGGTTTCATTGAATGTTTATGTAATTCTATTAAAGTAGCCTGTTCTACGATGTCAGCCTGAACGCCATTGTTTTGTAAGCGTAGAGTATGATTCAATTCAGTGCTTGTTTTTTTATTATTTACACAGTAATTAGTTGAAATATTTTTGTCAGAAGTATTAGCTGGTAAGTCAGTCTGCATGAGGCTTTGGGTAGGTATTGAGTTCATTCCAATGCTTGGTGTCGGGTTGCATTCTAAGTTTGTGGAATTGGTCAATTTTATGGGTGTAGTCCTGGTGATTTTAATTGGTTCGTCGCAGTTTGTATTCTGTATCGATGTGATTGATTGCTTTTCATTGCTTGCAGGCGTTATTTTAGCGATGTTTGATTTTTGTAAACGTTCTGAACATGGAGACAAATTACTTATGTCGATGTTATTCATTTCCTCGTAGTCACTTATTTTCTTTATATATTTTTGGACGTCAGTTTTCAGTCTAGAGTTTTCAGAATTTAAGTTTTCAATTTCTAGTTGAGCTTCTTTTAAATCACTAGACAATTGTCTGACTGTTTCTTGTAGATCTAATATTGTTTGACTAATATTTAATGACGTATTCGGTAGACTCATCATAGTTTGATCGAAAAGATCCGAATTATCTGAAGTTACATCACGTAGTGAGCTTGATCTGAATAGATTATGGTTACGGTAGGTTATGTTTTCATTCATATTTATTTTACTTTATAGTCCCAAAAAAATAATATTTTTCTACCAAATAATTATATATTTTTTCCTGTGGTATCACAATTCACGCCCTCTGGTGGTGAGTAGCACTATTTTTTTGTTCATCTATTCACCGCTTGTGGTCTTATTAGCGCCAGTTGTCGTACATTATGTCGAGTCCAAAGGTCATGTTTTGAATATTTTTTCCAAACGGTATTTGTTCTTACGATGTTTCCAAAGTAATTCACTAACCTTGATGGGAAACTGTACAGGAGCTTGTTGTTGAGTTGCACTATTTTGTGGTAGTATGTTGCAAAACAATGAGCCCAGATTTCTTGTTTACAAATCGTTTTAACACTGAATTAAGTTTTTCTTAGAAATCTTGTAATAGTTGATATCACACTTATCATAAATGGTCACAAACAATATCACTTGTGTTTCAAAGTTGTTAAAGTCCATCGCACTACTATTTGTAACAGTTTCGTTGTTTTATTATTTATTTACGAGATTTTAATACGCGGGATATGTAAACAGCGCCAGTGTTGCCAGCGTGCGTTGTTTTTGATATGTTCACCTGCTTAAAGCCCAAACAAAGTTATGTAGTCTAAATTGTGTTCCAAGAATTTCTCTCTGGTCGCGGGACTGAACGAATTACCGTGACCCCGGAACGTAAAGAGCTATTGAAGGACACCGTGGATTTTAGTCAGTACGAGTCTGACAGTCCCTCCCGCTCTGGCTTGTGTGAGAGGAGTCATTTGATGATTTTACCACGATAAAAAAAAACCCTCTATATACCTTGTTTTGCGCATTCGTTGATTAGGATATACCTGTTTTCGTTATAATATCAAGGAAAAACAAGAGCATGGGAGTCCCCTTAAATATTCATTTTAAAAGTTTTTCAATATTTGTTCTTACAGCAGCAACAGAAATACGTCATCTGTGGAAATTTCAACTGTATAACTAACACGATTTATGAGATACAGTTGCTATCAGACGGACAGACAGATAAATAGACAAACAGACGGACAGCGAAGTCCCGTTTTAATATTTGGGTACGGAACCGTAAAAACAATCATGTTTGACTCTCAGGGCGTGAGAAATGGATGTTTATTCCAACCGTCTTCTGACGATTGTCAAATATCTACAAATTACAACCAACGGCAAAACGAAATACCGAGACATTGACTTGACTTTCGCTATGAAATTTAATTTCACCCATCCAATGAGCATTTTATATATTAGACGATTATCTATAGGTAACGACACGACATCGTTAGTTTCATACATTACTGGGTAAAATGAACGAGAGCGGACGATACGTCAGTGTCGTGTCAATGTCGTTAACGATATGTGAAAGCGCCCAATCTCGACAAGACCCATCCAAACGACTGTTTTCAATTACCACGATGTCTCTATTTAAGCTTCACTAATTACGATTCAGAACACTCGACAAAATAAAAGAGCTTATTAAGATATTTTCATTAAAATGTAGCTCACGTAAAAACGAGAAAGATTATTCCATCAGTGCTCAACCATACATCTCAAAAAAAAGTTTAAGAAAAAATCTTTGATTTCAGATGTTAAAGAATAAAACATGAAAATTTTCACCCTCATTCTGGGCGTGGCCCTATCAGGGGTGGCCCACACCGCCCCCGGCCAATCAGAGATAACCACCCCCGAAATTGAACCAATAGAAACAATACAAGACGCCGCTGAAACGAGACGAGTAGATGTTCCCGAAGTGGTTTTACAATTGAAATACGATAAGGGGGAACTGAATAGGATATATCTGACACAGTTTCGAAAGGATTCGACGTCGTGGGTCCCGTCAGTGTCTGCCCGAAGCAACTTGTGTGCAGACTTGTGCCACGCAGGTTTTTATTAGGCTGTATAGCTTTTGTGTCCTTTGCCTCGTAAAAAGGCACGTTTGTTTACGCGGCCATTTTGGGTTTTGGTGGGAAATGTGACGTTTTGTGTGATTTAGTGTTTTTCTTTTTGTTATTTTTGTGTTTTTTTTGTGGAGAGGTGTCATAGGTAAGTACATTAATATTATTGTTTGTTTTTTATGATTATTTTTTATTCGACATTCTCTTTGGGGGTCTTGTTTCGAATGATTTATTTTAAGAACAGGTATCGTAACATTCTTTTATGCTTTAGCAACTTCTTTTTGTAAAGGAATCTATTTAAAAAAAAATTGTTTCACCTATTTTATTTTCCTTTATTCCTCAGATGGTTTTCTTCATTAATTTAAATTAATATATTTAGATACGTTACCTACTTCAGTGAAGTAAAAATCCCTTTTTTTACAAAAATTCCGCAGATGGTAGGACACAACTAGGTACACAGAGGTAGTCGAAAGCAAACAATTTTAAAGATAAATACCTAATAATAAAAATACGTACTGATGACAATGACACAAATGATCGACGACAAAGAAAAAAATACAACGTCTTTTTTCAAACAAAAAATTAATTTTATATGTTTTGCAGTTTGAAAATTTTGTTTTAATGTTGATTACTTACTTATTTTTACGCACAAGAAATAACACTGAACACAAAACTGATAATGAAGGGAAAAACGGTGTCACCTTTTTAGTACAATTCGCAGAACAATGTCACAAGATAAAATTAATTTAATTCAAAACTACAAAAACATCTTTTATTTTCACAGTATTTTGTGGTGGAAATAGGCATATATAATGCCTTGTCTTATAACGAGTTTATTACTATAAAACGTAAATACGTATCTAGGGTAATAGCTATCAATAAAAGAAAACATAAACAATTAAAGAAACAAATACCCATATAAATAAAAATACAAAATGTTCTCTTTTCAAAATATCCCTTATCGAAAATGAAACATATAAAAAAAAATCAAATGCGTATCATTATCATCACCATCTCAGCCACAGGATGTCCACTGCTGAACATAGGCCTCCCCTTTAGATCTCCACATGTACCGGTTGGAAGCGACCTGCATCCAGCGTCTTCCGGCGACCTTTATAAGGTCGTCTGTCCATCTTGTTGGTGGGCGTCCTACGCTGCGCTTGCTAGTCCGTGGTATCCACTCGAGTACTTTTCGACCCATCGGACATCTGCTCTGCGAGCAATATTGCCTGCCCATTGCCACTTCAGCTTGCTAATCCGGTGGGCTATGTCGTTGACTTTAGTTCGTCTACGGATCTCCTCATTTCGGATTCGATCTCGTAGAGAAACACCGAGCATAGCTCTCTCCATAGCTCGTTGAGCGACTTTGAGCTTTGAGATGAGGCCGATAGTGAAAGACCACGTTTCGGTGCCGTACGTCATCACTGGTAACACACATTGGTTGAAGACTTTCGTCTTGAGGCACTGAGGTATGTCGGACGAAAAGACATTGCGTAGTTTCCCGAACGCTGCCCAACCGAGTTGGATTCGGTGGTTGACCTCTTTCTCGAAGTTGGACCTACCTAATTGGACTACTTGTCCTAAGTAGATATATGAGTCAATAACTTCGAGTACCGAGTTTCCAACAGAGACTGGGGTGGGCACAACATTGGCATTTGACATAATTTTCGTCTTGTCCATGTTCATTTTCAAGCCCACCCGTTGTGAAACTCGGTCGAGGCCATCGAGCATCATGCTGAGTTCCTCCATCGACTTTGCCATGACTACGATGTCGTCGGCAAACCGAAGGTGAGTGATGACACCGTTTGAAATGCGTACATTAATTTGTTATGTCTATTAAAAAAATACGACTCACGAACACTAATAAAAATTACACCAAAAACATAACGTTGAATTCTTTCTTTGAACGTTAGTTATGTTATTTATGGCACCCTTATACCCTTACATACATACTTAGTTATTGGTCAAACATGAAATGAGGAATAATCAATGCTATTTTTTTTTTTTTTTATCGTGGTAAAATCATCAAATGAGTCCTCCCACCCAGGGCAGGGCGGGAGGGAATGTCAGACTTGTACTGACTAAAATCCACGGTGTCCTTCAATATCCCTTTACGTACCGGGGTCACGGTGATCCCTTGGTCCCGCGACCCCGGCAGGCTTTGGCCCTCTACAGGCCCCGTCACTATGCTGACACTCTTTGAGGCGCGCGTGGAACACAACGCGCCGTCGACCCGGGCATGGTCCATGGTCGGACAGCAAGTCGCCCATTACTCGCTGCCCGCATGCCCGCGCCTACGGTGGCCGGAGATCGTCTTGCGACGTCCGACGCCGTGGGCGTCTACCACTGCGGCTGGGGTGGAGGGAGGACGCTGTCCTCTCCCTCAGGCGGCCCGCCTCCTCCTTCACGAGCATGACTGCTTCGCAGAAGGAGGCGACCGCTTCCCACTCCGTCTCGCCCCGCAGCATGGTCTCGACCAATGCCGGGCGCGAGAGGTCTCCGCCTATCGCCGTCGTGAGGACACGGCGGTGCTCTGCCCAAGCGGGGCAGTCCTGCACCGTATGCTCCACCGTGTCCTCCGGACGATCCTCGCAGTGGTGACACCCAGGCGTTTCTTCCCTCCCATAATCAATGCTATAGTGAAATAATAAAGAGGTCCCAACAAAAAAATCAAATTAAAACAATTATTAAAAAAAAAACACGACAAAGTGCGAGTCGGACTCAAGTAAGAAGGGGTTCCGTACCATTAAACTACTATTATATGATTTTTTTCAGAGAAGTAGTTTTAGCAGTTTCGGAAATAAGGGGAGGGGTCATTTAATGTCTATTTTCTTAAATAATAACAAATATCTGTCTATCTGCGAGACTTTTGTGCACCCCACCAAACATGCATTTGACGACTGTCTCGACTGATGGTAAGCAAAAGATGTGGTCGGTCACTCTTGACTTGAAGAGTGGTTATAACTACATGAAAAAAAACAGATCCCGGGCAGGGAATTCAACTCCCTAGCTGCGCCGTAGCCGTGAACTAACACATTCCACCTCTTAGGTTTGGGTGGCGAAGCCTGCGGGACCCCGATATGCTCTCAACTGGTCCCAGTGGGCCTCCAGTCAGCTCTGAAGAACACCAGCAAGATAGACGTGGTCTTCGGTCATCCAAGGTACAACGTGTGTCCTGCACTTTGTAAGAACCAGCTCGGTAAGTCATACAATTTTTTTTTAAATTTTCTTTTACGTCAGGAGCAATGGTAGCCCTGTGGTGCCGGCTTCATCTTACGGGGTTCAAACCCAGGCGTATTACTTTGTATAATTCATTTTATCACCACTCAAAACGGTGAAGGGAAATACCATGACAAAACCAGCATGTTTCAACCAACAAATAGATGTCATCTACCAAACCGCACTGGGCATGCGTTGTTGTACAGCCAGCTCTTCACAGACCTGGTTCCCCGCAATAGAGACCTTATAGGCTGATTATCCATGTTTGATTTATCGTAGCAAAATTTAAAAAAAAAACAGTCGTATAAGTCAATCTTGCCGAGGTTGGTCTGTGTAGACTATATATCATAGCAAGTTTCCTTCTGCACATCAGAAACATGTAAACCGTTGTTCTCAGCTGCAATTTTATGTCCTTTTAGAACTTTGACAGTCGAATATAATAACACTTTAGTGCTTGATGAAAAAAATAAGAGAAGATGAAAAGAGTTCGTGAAGAAACCAGCTACCCGGCAAGTTAATTATAAATAATAAATAAATAAATAAATAATAAATAAACAAATAAAGACGAGAGCTTGTGACATTCATCAAACCAGGCTAAGCCTTCGTACCGCATTTAATTCACTTCTCACAGAGATGCGAAATACTGCCAGAGAACAGTTGCTCGCTTTAATTGGCTATTTGACTGAAAAAATATAATTAGTCCGTCACTTACATTATCAAAAAATATTCGACCCGTATTTTTTCTTTTGTTTCGTAAACCAAAATTGACGGAGATACGACGCTTTCCAAATTGGCAATACGTCACAATTCAGTACAATTTCTACTGAATTCTGACGTCACGAGCCCCCACTCTCGAGTTTTGATGCGTTGTATTGTTGGTGAATATTCATTGATTTTACAAAAGAAAAAAATACGTGTCCGTTATTTATTTAAACTCTAAATGACGGACTAATTATATTTGTAATTTATAGCTACTGTCAAATAGTCAATTATGCTCTCTTGCGTACTTAACTAAACACTCTATCGTAACTTCAGAAAAAAAAACGGAAAACGACGAGCAAGTGAAACTGATTAACGCTTTTATTTCATTCACATCCTGGTCCGTTCTTTTTAGAGCTGACAAATTCGGATGTTGATTAGTGACAGACAAGATTGCGACCAAGATAGATTAATTACCAGCGTTCTTTGTTGATCCAGGTGCCCCGCTCTGCAGCTGCCCAGAAAGTGCAGCTGAGCATTCTGTGGACTGGTCCGCGGTTTGTGCTGCCTTCTGTTATGACGGATACGCTCTTAATGGTAAGTTATCACCACATGTTTCACACCTGAGATACAGGTTTATTCTTGGTTCAGGTAGAATCCAATTTATTTAATACCAATAGTATTAATCCGGCTCTAATATTGTAAATGTTTTGGTATTTCATTTATTTATTATATATTACACTCGAGTTTTGATTGAATCATCTTTTTAAATATTAATTGATCTAACAAGAGAAAAACAAATACGTGTCCAATATTTTTCAAATATCTATTTGCAATTTATAAATGCTATCTACATTCCTATTCAAATAACTAATATTGATTTAAGTGCCACAAGTTATGGTTTAGGTTACCTATATAAAATAAATAGGTACTACTTACTAACATAGACGTTACTCGTACTTTGTTAGCTTTATTTTCATTCAAGCAAATGTAAATGTTTGAATGTAAAAGTAAAATATTAAAAAGGAACTCGATCATTGAATTATTGAATTTTCTTAATATTTATTATTTAAAAATAAAAGGGGTATGCAACTTTTAGTATGGACCTTGGCATCAATTTTTTTTTTCGCCAGTGATTAATTTTTGGGCACAGTTAGACTACTACCTAAGAAGTCCATAGAAAAAAAAATTAAGTTTCCAAACCGTAACCAACCAGAGATATGGCGGTTTTTATTTTGTTCTAATCAGAAGTGATTTACTCCCGGTAAAAACAAAATAAAATCCCTTATATCTCTGATTGGTTACGGTTTACATTTTTAAATTATTTTTAACAAAGTTCTTCGGTTGCGGTCTACTAAGGAGCAACATTTCATTACTGGTGAAAGAAAAAAAAATTTGATGCCAATAAGTTGCATACCCCTTTATGATTTTTGTTTTAAAATAATATAAGGTATTTGTGCAACGGCCATGCTGTACCTACCTCACTGTTAATTGGGAACACGATTCTTGAAGTTGAATAGTATGGACAAACGTATCTAGGACAAACTGTCGCGCTAGCTAGTCCAACTTCCAGAGAGAGGACAACCGGCTAATCCAACTCGTCCAGAATACCTCAGCGCCTCAAGTCGAAAGTTTTCGACCAATGTGTGTTACCAGTGATGACTTATGGCGCCGAAACGTGGATTCTTATTATAGGCCTCATTAATAAGCTCAAGATAGTCAAACGAGCTATGGAGAGTGCTATGCTCGGAGTCTCTCTGCGCGTTCACCACAGAAATGAGGAGGTTTGTAGACGAAACAAAGTTACCGACATAGCCCAACGAATTAGCAAGTTGAAATGGCAGTGGGCAGGATATATAGCACGCAGGTCTGATGGCTGATGTTGCCGTAAGGTTCTCGAATGGAGACCACGCACCGGCAAGTGCAGCGTAGGACGTCCACCCACAAGGTGGACAGACGATCTTATGAAGACCACAGGATCACGCTGAATGCAAGCCGCTCCCAACCGGTCCTATTAGAAGTCTATAGGGGAAGCCTCTGTTCAGCAGTGGATGTCTTACGACTGATATGATAATTAATTTATTTGTTGTAAAAAAAAGTCAGTACTTACTCAAAAAAAGCACATGATAAATAAATTGTTTTATAACCAATTTTAATCCACAGGCTGCCCAACCTGCGAGACGACATCCACCGAAGCTTCAGCTTTCTTTCAATCATCGCGGTCCCTATCCACCTACGAAGGCTGGGCAGCATGGTGCAACGTGCAATGCAGACAAGGTCAAGGCGGGGCGGCCTGCAACTGCGACCGGGCTCCCTTCCAGTAAAGTTAACCACTTTTACCTTTAACCCTTGGAATGCTTCAAAAATTTCAGCAACAACAAGATCGAACGTATATATGGCTTAGCTGTTAATTTTATAGATGTTAATGGTTTTTACCCTTTTAATTGATTTTACCCTTAGTAAAATGCGAGGTTTTAGAAGTTTTCTATACAGTTAATCGTTTTTACGCATAGAGAATTTATTTTTGGCTATATTTTTAGAGTTTTTGTGTGAGAAATAAGTTAATTGACCGCAACATCGCACAAATAATATTGGTCTGCAATTAATTGTTTAAACTGTATAAATTATATCATGGTTCTTAATATTCTGTACTCTAAGGTAGGCATTTCAAAAGAATGTATTAAATAAAAATGCACTTTTTATTACAATTTAAGCATTTAGTACATCATAAATATACCATTTACATTTTAATCAATTTAAATTATTAAATTTACATTAATATGCAAAGTAGTACATGGCTTTCTCTAAGGTATATACATATTATATTCAAATATTAGGTCATAAGCATTTATTATGGTTTTAATTCTTAATTTCATTTAAATCTAAGTAATATTTAATCAACATATTTTAAGACGTATTTAATCATTTAATGAATATAAATTGTAATTATAAAAATAAAAAATGAAAAATCTGCGCGCAAGACAATATTACGAGTAAAACTTTAATGTAAACATTCCATTTAATGTGATTTACATTTTATTTTATTAAAGTTTGTTTTTCATTTATTTTTTGTTTTTATTTTAGTTTTTACACCTTTTCTTTTTGAACCTACCAGTCAATTATTGATTTGACTCCCTAAATTTTTCAATTTTAATGATTCGTGTTGTTAAAAATAGTAAAAGAATGTTTAGAGTATGTGATGTAGTCAGTGTCGTGAAAAAATGTGTGTAGTTCTTTACAAAATTGAGTTTTAATCATGGCGTATATTTGTAAATGTTACTGTTATTATTTTCAGGGGTTTTAAAAATGCTAGCTTTAAGAAGCAACGGGGTTTAACTTACGGCGTGATTCAAATCTTCAAACCAGTATTTGTAAATAATAATTTTGTATGAGTGTTTTCTCACAATGTGTCTCCCTGTGAATCTAGTCTATTACCCCATTGTTAGTTTTGTAGTATCTTTACCTTCGTTGGAGGAAAGATCAAATTACAAAGAAATGACTCGTAGATTTAGGCTAAATACCCCGATAACATTTACTTAGTAAAAGGCGGTTGCAGCTTACTTAGGCCCTATCAGAAAACCAGCGCTGTGACAATTTTAAAAATGTCGCAGCACATGCTGAGATAGGAGCCTTTTGTCATCGCACAGGACAAAATTGTTTTTTATTGGTTTTACCTTTTCTTGTTTTTCTTTTTATATATTTTGTTTCCTTTGTTGTTTTTATTCATGTGATTTTGTTGTTCTGTCCTGTGTGTGACAATAAATCTCTTTTCTTTCTTTCTTACTTGGTGATTTTAACGCGCATTCGTGGATAAATTAAGGATCACTTTACCGATACACAGTCAGCTTGATTGGATTTTCAATATACAGGCTCTTTCTTTTAAATTGACCAACAGGCGAAAATTGCAAAAAAGAGCTAATGGTTCCTAGGAAAGTTTTTCCGTATCTCTTAAGGATACGGATTTGGTCAATGGTCCCCGTTGGTCAATTTAAAATAAAGACCCCGTAGATATCATAAAAAAACGACGATAAGTACATTTATCGTACAATTTGTACTTATCGGACAAATACAAAAATAAATAAAAAACAAATCTTGGCATTCGAATACAAAAATAAAGCTAACGGTTACAACATCCCTGAAACGAATTGAGCACGTGGTCCTTGATAAAAAATATACATCTGGATTATATCGACGATGAAAAATTTTGTTAAAGATTTGTATTCACACGTAAACTAGTGGGGCTGAGGTGGTACTTAGTACTTATAATAATAGTGTACTATTATTTCACCCAGGTATAGGGAGCAGATATTTTGCCACCAAAAATCACAAACTCCGGGTTATTATAGACAAACTAGCACTTTGCCCGCGACTTCGTCCGCGTGGGTTACGTAGTTTCCTAATTCCCCCTTTTCACCCCCTTAAAGGTTAAATTTTCAAAAACCCCTTCTTAGTGCTCCCCTACATTACAATAGCAAGCCGTGTGCAACATTTCACATTCCTAGCCCCAGTAGTTTCGGCTGTACGTTGATATGTCAGTCAGTCAGTTCTCCTTTTATATATATAGATTCCCTGTTATACTTTGTCCGACCTAGGGATAGCATACATAACCTCAAGCTCTAGGACCCCCGTAACCAAACACTACAGTAATATAAAAATATGACGTGATTAAAATGATATTTTGAATTTGTTTTTCTTAATTTTTTTGAATAAGATTAAATGAAAAACGATTGTGTAGTTGAATAGCCAGCAAAACTAGCCTAAAATTTGTATTATACTTATCTTTAAATAATAAGTAAGGTAAAGTAAAATAAAAAATGTGACGCGATTAAGCAATAATTTTGCAGTCAAGTTTTTATATTATAAATATTATAATACAATAATATATATCTTAACATTTCGCTCTACTATATTAAAAAAATCTTTATCACTTTAACATTATTCTAATCATATCTTGTACAGAAAAAGGTTTTAATCAAATTAGTAAACGCTTATACCTATGTTGTCAAAAAAAAACTAAGTACATGAATAATTGGAAAAAAAAAACTCGAATGCTTTGCATGTTTCTCGATTGACTCGTATATTACATAAAAGCCTTCTTAAACATAATGCATAAGTTTTTCATCCTACTGCTTTTCTTAGCATATTGTATATCCTTGTAAAATGTTACTAAAAGTAAAAAACAACATAAACATTCTAATTTCCCGGGAATTGCCCCGTGCCGTGGAACTAACTAGGATACTGTGACCCTAGAACGCAAAGGGCAATTGAAGGAACAAGGTGGATTTCTAGTCATTAAGAGTATGACAGTTCTAAAACAAAAAAAAAACACAGTTCATAGCTCGCCCTATCTCGAAATACGATGGAACAAAAAGCCAAAATATTTTTAAACCGCAAAGAGTGTCAGCATAATGACAGGGCCCCCTTTAGATGGCGAAAGCCTGCCGGGGTCGCGGGACTTATGATTTACCGTGACCCCGGTACGTAAAGGGCTATTGAAGGACACCGTGGATTTTAGTCAGTACGAGTCTGACAGTCCCTCCCGCTCTGCTCTGGGTGGGATGACTCATTTGATGATTTTACCACGTAAAAAAAAACGCCAAAAAAATTGCGATCGTGAAAAGAAATTGTCACCACACTTACCTTTTTTAAAACCCAATTAAAGTTAAACATTCTTCACCACTAAAATTCCTTTTTAATAATCAGTTACACTACACAAAATACCACTCTTTTACACTATTCACAAAGTTCACAACACAATAATGATACACACACTTCAAACTACAAGTATTATACTTCTGCAATCGTGCGATGGATGCCAAAGGTACTAAATAACTAGCTAAACAATGGATCCATTACAGATATAACACTATAATAGAATTGGCATTTTTTTATCGTATTTTGATGGCACTTCTATACCCTGCTTAGCCAAGGTAAAGACTTCTTAATTACAACCTCGAGTAATGTGTATAAATGAGCACGAGGTGTCCATATTTTACAAATAAATGATTTCGATAAAATAACGAACACTCTAGTTTAATAGGTATGTTAGTCTTCAGGGCATTGTATTTGATATAATTTTTAATACAATCTTGGAATAAACCATGGAGTTTCGAAACAAAATCCCATGACACTTTAATTTGTAGTACACTGGCACGACTGACTACGAACATGTCAGATTCTAAATTGATTAATTAGAACGACTCAATCAAGTTGGTGGTATTGGAACAGTCTATGGTTTTAGCATGATTGCTCACCTTTAAGGAATTTTGTGGTTGAACGTTGAGATTGTAACTAACAAAGGTCAAAAACAGAGTATTCTATGTCGTATACTTGTGTAGGATAACTATTAACCCACCGCTCAAATCACTACACGGATCGACCATAATTCTGCTACGCAGATAGTTATTATGACATGAACATCCGCAAAGAAAGAAGAAACAATTTAAATCCTAATCAGAGAGTTCAGAGCTGGTGTGGTCAGTTAGTTTCAATTATGGGCCTATGCACACCACGTTTTTTAAACGCGCCGCCGCCGTCGTTGCGTGTTTTAGAAACGCGCGTTACGTTGTGCTTTAATCATATAGGGCAGTTTGTTGTCGTTTGTATCACGTCAAACGCGCAGCACCGGCGCGTCTGTATCGATACAAACGCGTATTTGAATTTATACAGCTGTGCAAAGATCTACAGGCCGCGTCTGAATTACGTGCGTATCGCGTCTGTATTGCAACAAACGCGCGTCAACGGCGCGTTTAAAAAACGTGGTGTGCATAGGCCCTTAATCCATAATATGGCTACTTATGCAACGTCAAATAAAAGATACAGGGTTTTTATGGCAGCATGCATAGCGTGACAACGTTAGAACGGGTTTTGTCGACCAATGTCGTAAAATGTACAAAAAATCTATTCTTCAGCCATTTACGGGTCCTGTCAGACTCCGGCATAGAATTCGAATTGTGTGGAAATAACTTCGTCAATATTTCTTTTAAAAGCATGTGGGGATTACTACACATAAACATACAAAAGTTTCAAGATAAGGATTGTGAGTGTCCGATGAACTAGAAAAGTATTAGAATGAAAAATAAAATTAATCATTATAATTGAACATGATAATTTCTTTTATAAATATTAAAACAGTTAAAATAGGATTTAAGTATATCAAATGGGTTAAGTAGTTCCTGAATGTTTACCCAAAAATTATCTATCCTTATTCTACATTTCTATACTCTATACTTACTAATAATATTATAAAGAGGAAACCTTTGTATTTTTGTATGTTTGTATTGAATAGGCTCAAAAACTACTGGACCGATTTCAAAATTTCTTTTACCATTACTTAGAGGGATTCTTCCGAATCCGTATAGGCTATATTTTATCCCGGAAAAAAAAATGACCACCCGTGCGAAGCCGGGGCGGGTCGCTAGTATAAAAATATAAATAAACATTTTTTTAAATCTTTAACAGTAAGAAACCATAATCTATTCTGCAACTCAATAAATATCTCGTAATCCGCCTATAGAGTCTTTGAAGTTTGGAGGCTTCTAATCAGTTGTAAAAACTGAATTTCAGCATGCATAAATAGACAGTCTATGTAATTCAGCTGCTACTTTAGTACATCTTCACAACTATGAAATAAGAAAAAAATTCCATCTGTTTTTGCCTTCTACTCTTTTAGATATAAGTTTATGAAAGTGTATCGCAAGATAAGTCGAAAAATAGATGTATAGTAATTAATAAAAATATAACTTTATCAACAAAATATCATAGGTTTAAGATCCAAATAGTTTTAAAGCTGTGAGTGAGTGAGTGAATGTTTCATAATACGAGAATGATTTCGTGATATGAATTAATAAAGACAAAAATGTGCAAGATTTTTAAGAATGAATGCGTGATTGTTACCCCTGGTTACTGAAATTCAAATCAATTCTGTTTTTATTATGCAATTTTCATTTTCAGTAAGCTGAACAAGTCAGCTACAGCAGTTGCAGTTAAAACATAGAACAACCACGAAAGATAATAATATGTGTTTAATCAGCTAGCAGTTAGGAAGCGGTATTAATAAACTAAATCAATTGGTCACAGCGGCATCAACCTATAATTTGAAAATATATCAAAGGAGGCATAATATTTGTTAAACTATTATTTGTCTTTACTGGAAATAAATTGGACAGAGATTATTTAACATGGCGTGCATTAAGTCCCTTTTAATAATCTTTGATACTCTATCGCATTAAGTTACACCGCAATGATAGTTATTAATCGTGATATGAAATCAAATTATTTATTAGTATTGTTTTACTCAATCAAGATAAACATAACTAAAAACTATATTTGTGCAATCAACGCTTAATAAAACGCATGTTTTGTGAAAAATAAACGTAAATGCATTATAGTGTAATGCTTATTAATTTAGATTTTTTTTATTTGACTCGAACAAAAAGTCCACCAGCATCGGGAACAGGATCCGGGTTACCGGTGGTCAGGGCTCCTGAGAGAGAAACTTCCTACCAATACGCGCCGTGTCCAGGAGTACTGCCTTCTGAATCAGGCGCTTGATGCATGTTTGTGGAGAAATATTTTGTTTATTATTTATTTGTTCCTAAATAAATAAAAAATATGGAAAAATCAAATAAAACAGAATGTAAGTTTGAGTAAATAGGACGTCTGTTCGGGACGACAGGTCTAAAAAACAGCAACATCTTTATTTTCATTACAATAAAGTTGCTTTTTGAGTGGGTTTCAGAAGCAAAATAACTGCAAAAAGATTTCAGTGTGTGAGTATGTGACTGTATGTGTGATCGTGTTAAAAGAGAACGAGAATGAACGTGATGTGTGTTCGTGTGTGTGTGTCTGCCTGTTTAATTATAATTCAACCAAGAATAATCACGACAAACAATATCACAAAGGTCTTCCATTAGATAAGGTGTTAGTTTGTAAATTAAAAATAAACAATTAATTTATAAAATGTTATTATTAACAAATATATATTCATATATATATATTCGTAATAAAAACTGCGTCATCCTCGTTACTTTTAAAATAAATGTAATAATTAAGGTTTTTGTTGAATAAATATAATTAATAATAATTACGTAGGGTAAATAAATTGTAAAATACACCCATTAGTGATATATCGGCCTATTAGTAAGTATATTAGGTCAAAAAAAAGTAATTCGCTTTATAGTAACAATGTAAAAAAAAAACTTTAAAATGTCTTAAAGTCCCAAAGCTTATTCAACAATTCCAATGATTATTACTTCAGATTTTTGAATATCAGTTACTTTATTGTACCCCAAATAAGTGACACCAAAAAAATAAGTACGTGTGTGTCTGTTTGTGACATTGTAGCTCTTAAACGGGTTTCTGTTATGATTGAGATAGTTCTGCGTGCTATAATTTATGAAGAACTATTCATAAGTTATATAAGTATTTATAAATACTAACGCCTGCGTCGCATCTTTGCAAAGATTTTTAAAAGAGCTGCGAGCGGGGCTCGAACCTACGACTTCTAGATAAGTACTCCAGACGCTTTACTAATTAGGCCATCGGAACCACTCGTGAAGCTGAATCTTTAATTCCGTTGTTTTTGAACGCGTTACATGTTGTACCATCTATTGGAAGTGTCTCAAACTACTTTACCACTAATTACTTATCCAGAAGCCGCAGGTTCGATCCCCGTTCGCAGCTTTTATTTTCTTTCCTCAAAAATTATCTATTCATAAGTTAGGGGTTACTTATTTTTTTATTATATTTATAGAAATTAATTTAAATCGTTAATAAACATAGAGTTAAAGCGCGCTTTACGTACATACAATTGAAAAGTAACGCACAATATCTACCTATGTAACTTGTTATAAAAATATAATTCTCCTTAATGTTAAGAGCGTATATCTCTTACTTAGTTATTAACGTCACGTCGATGCTAAGTAGAAGACGCGTATGTGACGCGTATATCACGCGTAATTCTTTATTATGCTGGGACCACACTAGCGGGAAACGCCTTTAATAATCGCGATCATGTACTTTAAATGTTTGTCTATCATCGCAATAATTCATAGTATTTCCCATAAGTATGGCCCCCGCTTTATTAACATCATATAGATTTTACATTGTTTCTACGCTTCTTAAAAGGCTTGTTACACTTGTATTATAAGCACACCACGACACATTTGCAGACGCATATTTTGTATTGGAAATAAATAATAGAATTTACCGCATCGCATCCTTGTCGCAAGAATAAAGCCTCATGTAAACGATTCAAGGAAATTGCATGCAACAATGCGGACTAGTAATGTTCATTGAATTACAGTTGATTAAACAAATACAGAAATGTAGTCAAACTTGCATGCAAGTTCATGAAACGTGTAAATGGGCCTTAACAATAACCATATCCACATTTTGCCGATATAATAATGCAGTTGAAAAAAGCTGCAGTAGCGTCCTACGTAACCACCGGTTGATCGCCTTTTGTCGCTGCGATGTAACCTGTTGTACGTGTGCATGCCTTCCCACCCGTTCACGACTTTGCGGCGGGCGTCGCGCCGTTTCGTGTTTCAAACATTTTACGCTAATGGCGAAAAATCATTCGAGGACGTCAGCATGTCCATAAGAATAGGGAGGAGTTGAAGGTATTGGAAAAAGTAGGTATGTTGGGTCATGCTAATTTTACTTTTTAGCATACTCAAATTGGATTCGAAATCAAACAGAACTTGACGACCTGGATAGGAGGGTCCATCACCCTCGTTCTTCGATTATGAGGCTGTATATCCCGGGGAAATGTGGAGGTCGGAGCTTTCAAAATGCTATGACTTTCCACAATCGCGACATTCATACAGTTTCAAGGAATATTTTCAGAAACAAGCAGTAGTAACCTTTTCTTTGTCTGTTTTAAATGGTTAACAATCCCTTTATATTTCGATAGCTATATTGTAATTATTTTTAGACATAATTGAATGTATTCAATATTCAAATTAACTTGAAATTTCGTGTAACTGTCTCCATCTAGCGGGGAGTAGCAGAGTTATAATACTTTCTGTTTTCATTGCAGAAATGATGCAAAAATGTAGGATGAGACTCAAAAAAATTGTGCCATATGTAAATAATAAAGTACTTACCAACATATAGCTACTTAGAATTTTCTTCTAACGAATCGTATCATTAATTAGTATTACTACCATAAATAAATAAGCTAATTAGTTAGAAAATAATTATTAAAATAACTCGAAATAAACTGTTGTGAAGACAATAATCAACTTTTTGTAATACTTAAATAGTTAATATACTCTAGTTAAAATAACATTGTTGTAAAATATTTGTAAATTAATAAATTCGCCAGGTAGAGCGTCAATCAATTTAGTATAGAATTATAAAATGACAAAATGTACATATTATTAGCTACGTGTTTTAGCAATGTGCAATATCTTTTGTAAATATCTTAAAATAATATATAATCAATGTTGGATGTTAGCCTTCGTGTTATACTATTATTTTATTAAAATCCTGTGATATTTATGTTCAAGTTACCTACTTTTTTCCTCGTGGCAGCCATGTCTAGTATTTAGTCTATATACTCGTATATTTCAAAATGGCGGAAGAAAATTTGGATTGGCGGGAAAAAAATTAAGAATAGCTGACGTGCGAAAAATCAATAATACAGGGTAAATTTTCCAACTGGGCGTGGATGGCTATAACCGAAACTATGAAGAACAGAAAAATCCTTAAAGGAGTGTAAACGCCAATTTTGACGAAAAATAAAACTGCATCAACAGTAATCCGGGCCAGTAATCGAACCCGATGATTTTGGAAAATCAAATTCTATATAATTACGCCATTCAAAGTGCCGCTAAGAAGGATCTAAGTCTGGGAAGTAATGAAATACAGCAAACTTAATGTTTTTTTTTTTTAATACTTCGATTCAAATCTTAGCTTTGGTTAATGGCTCTAGCTCTAACTCTTCAAAACATGTTTTCATTTCAAATTTTCACAATAACTTTACGGTAAAAACTAAATTATTGAAATTAAAACTACTTAAATGTGATTGCGATTTTGTTCGGAGTTTCGTTGATTACTACTAATTGTTTCCGAACGCAAAATATTTCGTATTTACAAAAAAAAATCTGAATTTTGATCCTTAATAGCTACAATATCGAATGGTGTAAAAATACAGCGTACGTGTGTTTTTTTTTCCGAAATCAACAGATTTGATTCCTGGCCAGGAAAATTGATATTTCAAAAATGCAATAATGCACATTTAGTTTTCATCAAAATCTGCCTAGATTCTTTTGAGCATTTTCCGATATTCCTTGTAGTAGTTTCGGTTTTGGTCATTAAATTCACGTTGTTTAAGATAACCACGAAAATTTACGCTGTTTAAGATAGACTAGAGGTTTTACCAATTACTATAGGTATTAATAGATCAATTTAAGTTGTCTGTTCTTTCTCTATTGATAATGTTATATGTAATAAAACTGTCTGTCTGTAATTAAGTGTAAAATGATCCAAAATGCTTTAGTGCCAAATAACTCACCTACCTATGCTAAAAAATCGCAATCCTACTCTAAAATCTTAATGTTTGTTCTCAAAATAAAAATGCTACAATCAAAGTGTAACGCTGTTTAGATTAGCTGTAAAATAAATGTGTATGTTAAAATGCTGTTTAATTTACAAGAAAATTTCCCTGTATAACTTAACTACAACTTCAATGCTCTATATTGTGTATACCTCAGATCTACCAAATACGATAGATAAGCTTATTTTCTTACAGATATTCAAATACAATTAAGCCCACGTTCGCATAAACATACATAAACATGGTAACGACTTTATCTTTGTTCAATCGTGGTGAATGCGATTATTGATCATGTACCACATGACCAATAATCGCATTCACCACGATTTGAAAATAAAAACTGTACGAGAAGAAATCAAAGACACAACGAATGCGTAGACATCCCAACCACCTGGCAAGAAACCTTATGGAAGTACAACCACAACATTATTTCAAAAGACTTAAAAGACGAGTCCCTCAAGATCTGATTTGATACAAGGAGCTTAGATTGATAATATGGACTCGTCTCTGGATATTGTCCCATGCAAGAAAAACTACCAATGGGATGTTTAACGCCAAGCTCGGCTCAGATGGCGCTAACAGCGCATAATGTAAATTTACTGTATGATTAACTTGACATACACTACACACTAGAAGCTACACTTAATGTTGTTACGTTATGCGCTTGTAGCGCCACTAACGGCTAAAACTCGCAGTGAAACTCCCTATTACAAAACTCCGGCTTGACAAGACAGATTACAGGAAAAGAAGAGCGCGAAAAAACTTAATTATTTCTCGTATTATTTATTCTGACAATTGCAAGTGATAACCTACAACGCAACAGCAACCTCTGTATTATCAATAAACCGAGTGAGAATGAGGGCTGAGTGCGGCGATGCCAAAAAGAGGTAGGTTGGCTGGTAATAAACTATTGGCTAATGCAAAAATAATAAGTTTGATACGTAACCGAATACTGTTTCAACTTTCGGTTTTACAAAGATTCTGCGACTTAGAAGCTTCTGATAGACAACCAGAATAAAGAAATAAGTAGTCAATCAAGTCAAAATTATATAATTGCGTTAAATGTGGTATTTACAAAGATGGTAAAAATAAATAAAAGTTCAAACACATTTCGCCATGAAAATGGCATGCACACATTAATACAGTTTTAGGTTACACATCGTTTGATAACTGCATAAAATAAACTTCCGGGCTTATAAAATCTAAAACAAATAATATTTTATGTCCTTATTGATGATTAGTCCATACGAATTAAAATTTAATACTTAACTTAAAAGAAAATATTTAAAATTAGTTTACAAACATAACATTAAACAATAAAGTACTTGCCTGTCACGAGAATCTAGGCACTGGACACACAGAAAAGACGTAAGACGCAGACGGGGCGCGGACATTTGTCTCTACAGCGTCCCTTTCATAAAAAATATATAGAAGCGGCGCGACGCAAAAAATAAAAAGAGTCGGGTAGCGGCCGCAACGCTCATAAATGTTTGCACTTGTCCGCAACGCGTCCTCGTCAAACCGTAAATTCACGATAGGCGGAGACCTCTCGCGCCCGGCTTTGGTCGAGGCCATGCTGCGGGGCGAAACGGAGTGGGAAGCGGTCGCCTCCTTCAGCGAATCAGTTATGCTAGCGAAGGAGGTGGCGCGCCACGTGAGGGAGAGGACAGCGTCCTCCCTCCAACCCAGCCGCAGTGGTAGGCGCCCACGGTGACAGACGTCGGCAGACGATTTCTGGCCACCGTAGGCGCGGGCATGCGGGCGGCGAGTAATGGGTGACTCGCTGTACGACCATGGACCATGCCCGGGTCAACGGCGCGTTGTATTCCACGCGCGCCTCTAGAAGTGTCAGCATAATGACGGAGCTCCCCTGTAGAGGGCCAAAACCCTGCCGGGGTCGCGGGACTCACGAATTACCGTGACCCCGGAACGTAAAGGGCTATTGAAGGACACACCTCCCGCTCTGCCCTGGGTGGGAGGACTCATTTGATGATTTTACCACTTTAAAAAAAATATTCCATCATAACCAAGGTTGCCAGATGGCCGGTAAATTCTGAATTGTCCCGGATTTATGTGTCTTGTCCTGTAGTTAAAAAAAAAACCGCCGCGTTTTACAAGCGCTGACGTGTGAACAGAAAGATATATGGGAATGCATTTGTTCTATTTCCGGCGCTTTTTAACGCCCAGAAAAATACGCTCGTGCGAATAGTCCCAGATTTTAACTACGGGTAACATGATGAAAAAAAAACTAGTGGTATGTACAGACGCCAGGAGGTCAACCCACCCAAATCTGTGAAATTTTACTAATCAAACATTAACCTTCCTTTGTTGTGATAAGCTTAAAAATCTATTAAAGAAAATTGACATGGAAATTGATAGGTTGATGTGCTAGCATCTGTAGCTTTTATGTCGCATGAAGTTTTTAAATAAATATTAATAATCCTGTCCAATATCCATCCAAATTCCGTTTAAAACATTTCATTTTCTACCAAGTTTCCTTGTTTTTTGTATGTGGCATTACCCAAATAGCAGCTTGCCAATAAGAAAAAAAAAATTGAAAAGACTGAGTTTGACAGCTACTCTTTCTTATTTATTTTACGAAAACCAATGTTTGAAATGAGTTAATCACAGTATTAAACATGGAAAATTTGTACTGTCGCTTCTGCGCCGAGCCTAAGAGCTCTGAAAAGCTTCTAAACCTACAGAACGACTCTGAGAAACACGACGAAATAATCTTAAAACTAGCATTTGTTAACGCTGTGTATGTCAACGTAAGTAGCGATGATATGTTGCCGAAAACTGTTTGTTTTATATGCTACAACAGTCTAAACAAGGCTTACGAGTTCCTGGACAATGTGAAGCGAGCACAAAGCGTTCTATCCAACATATTTACATTAACCGACGACAGTAAATGCGACTTCTCTGACGACGATAGAATTCCAGCTTTTGATGATTTCCTCTGCAATGAGGACTCGACCACAGTTAAACTGGAGGATAATACACGCCATAACTACACAGGAACGTCCGGATTAGACATAAGCTTGGAAGTAAAACGTGAATTTAAGGAAGAGACAGACTTAGACGATCAGAACTACGACGATTCATTAAACGTCCAAGATATTTTAGATGCAGCGATATGTAACGCGTCCTTTAAGTCCAACGTCACGATATACGCTAAAGAGTTAACAGATTTGAGCAAGAAGGTTGTTAAATCGTGGAAAGATTATCCCTGGGTTTGTGGTTACTGTAATATTGAGTTTTTAAACATTGATATGTTAAGGTCACACTGTAAGGTGGTCCATGGGAAATGTTCTGCGTTCATGTGCATTGACTGTAAAGCAGGAAGGAATGAAGACTTCACCAGCTTTATCAAACATGTTCGTAAACACAGGAAGACTTTAAGGTATGTTATATTTTATTATGATGTGACTGTCTCATTGACAAGTATAATAGGTGAGCAAAAGGCTTTTGGTTTGATACCCGGGTTGTACATGTTTTGTTGGACTTTTGCAATAAATATTTTGCACTAGCAGCCTAGATTAGTGAATGGTTGATTTCAATAGGCTAGCCTCATGTAACAGGGAATTTGAACTTAACTGGTGAAATGTATAGGATAGGATATTTAAGACATTGGTAGTAATTAGTTCCTCATACTTAATACAACCAATGCTTAAATTATTACTAACAATTAAACTATAAGCAAGAAGTACTCCACAGCTGCATAATTATGTGTCACCATGTATTTTTAACTAATATATTCAGTACCTAATTGAGCAATATATAAACAAAGCTTTTAATAAACTTTTCTGACCAATTTGTTAATCACTCTGGCCACTAGGCCAAGAGTGATTTGAGTGGCCCAAATTATTTGGGGTCTGCCTTCATCTCTGCATTTACCTTATCATCTGTCCACAGTACATCATCATTTCTGTGGTCTTCCCCTACTCTTATCTTTAAAATTCCACATTCATACTCTTTACGGCAATCATCACTTATGAAAAACTTTATCATTTCAGGAACCACTGCTACTACTGCAACTTAGAGCTAGACAAAACTGAAAGCTTGAGCTCCCACATAAAAAAACACTTCCTAAAGTCACAAATACCCTGCCCTCTATGCGGAGAAATACTTAACGAGGACTCGTTGAAACTACATCTACAGGACTACAATATTACCAAACAAAAACGAAGACCTAGGCGGAAACCAGGTACCCCCATCACTATTGAAGATCTTACCTGTGGCTTATGTAAAAAAGTGTATAAGAATCCTAACAGCCTACGTGACCATATGAAATTACATACAATTGACCGGAAGAGAAACTACACTTGTGACCGCTGTGGGAAAATGTTTTATAACAAAGGTACGCTTACCTCACACATCCTTTCTCATGATAAGAACCGTCCACATGTCTGTAGAATATGTAATAAATCTTTCTTATACCCAAATATGTTAAGACGACACGTTGAAATGCATTCCGGAGTTAAACCATTTTCCTGTGAGCAGTGCGGCAGGTGCTTTAGACTACAGTACCAGTTAAATGCTCACAAAATAATTCACACAGATTCTATGCCTTATGTTTGCTCGCACTGCAATAAAGCATTCAGATTTAAGCAGATTTTGAAGAACCATGAGCGGCAGCATACTGGAGCTAAACCATATTCTTGCAAACATTGTGGAATGGAATTCACAAACTGGTCAAATTATAACAAGCATATGAAAAGGAGACATAACACTGATACTTCAAAGAAGAAGATTACTCCAGAAGGTGTGTTCCCTATAAACCCAGAAACGGGACAGATAATTCAGGTTCAAGATCCAGTGGGTACTGAAGAGTGGAAGACTAAGATTATGATTCCAGGAAAGAGGGGGAAGAAGAAGGTTATAAAGCAGGAGGATATTTAGCTGAACTTGAAGTACTGGCTATGATTCCCAGGTCAGACAAAGTGTAATTAGGTTTTTCCTTCAGGGCCTTTTTTCTGGCCGGCCGAATTTAAAATTTTACCCGGTGGGTAGTGACTGGTTCGCGTCTATTGTGAACTTCACAATACCAATGCGAGTGTATGTGTATCTTCAAAAAACAGGCGTCTAATAGTTATAAAATGGTTAAAATGCATGTCCAAGTTTTCCCATTATTTACTCAGAGCTGCAAAGTTAGATTTAGGATGAAGTTACAGTTAAACATACGCACACATTTAGTCAGCTCAGTGGTTACGACTCGGTTACCAACTTGGTCCCGATTTTCGAGTTGTAATATAGGTCGTGCATTCGAACTTAATCAGGCGTATTACTTTCTATAATCATGACAAAATTGTCATGTCCTACAAAAATTCAATAACACGTGACATCTACCAATCCGCACTGGGCCCGCGTGGTGTATTAAGGTCTCAGCTCATTAGAGCCACCCGGCACCCACTCCGCACCGCCTCGCCTCCTGCGGCTAGTATTCTTTATATGGACTTGTATGGGTCTGCGCTTACTATATCAAGTCCGTAGCGTCACCGGATCGCCTCGATCGCAAGCCCTCCATGTGCGGACGCCACTCGATGGCAACTCGCTGCTCGCATGCTTGCCTTGCGTTAGCTGCACATGCCAACGCGCGGGTCCCGAGTGGAACGCGCGCTGCTCGCGAATGATTTACTCAAAAATTCGTTGACCACGCGGCGTTCACTCGTTGATCGCGCGGGGTCCACTAGTTAACCGCGCGATGTTTATTGGTGAGGACGAGTGGACACCGTGCGACGAGGAGGTGCGGGGTGGTTGCCGGGTGGCTCTAATGAGCTGTGACCTTTACAGCCCACTTCCTGTCACAGAGTGGAAGCCCACAAGTGAGAACATTGTTGAGTATGCTGCGTTAAAGGCAGAATAAGCATGCTGACAGCATCGAATGCCAATCTAATAAATCTAATTTCTAATTAAATATTTTTTTTTTTGTTTTTTTTTTTTAAATCAATGAATATTGGCAAAGGTAAAACGCTCCGAAATATGGGAGCAGGGGCTTCTGACGTCATAACGCCTTTAAAATTATACCGACCGAGTGACGTTTCCTGATTTTTAGAAGCGTTGTATCTTCGTCAATTTTGGTTTACATTACAAAAGAAAAAAATCAAATACCTTATAATTTGATTTTTTCAAGTCAAATACCTTTAGCGAGTATCCTCATTCATTAACAACGGTAGCACACTTGACATGGACTTACTTTAGTGCACGCAAAACTGTGTGATAGACAGGGAAAAAGATGTAAGAAAATGCTGATCTCTGCCTGTGTGTTCCATCACGATTTTTCAGCTAGCTGAGCTAAAATGAGGTCCAAGATAGGTTTAATTGGTCAGAGTTTATGTAAATGGTGAAAGTTGCAATGTGACTTAAACCAATCTAGACAGATTTTGCATGGAACTCAGTTAGTTCCAAATCACATCGCTTGATAAATATTTATAGATTATAGTTTATGATGGCAGGTTCTGTATTTCCATATATAAGGATAAGTTTGTAATGGCCTTTTTAAACTCACAGTAAGGGATACCAAAAAACATCATCCACAACACTCCATCTACTTACTTCACACCCTTAAAAAGTGCTTGAAAAAGTTGTGAGGTTGGCAACGCGCAAGTGATACATCTGGTGTTCTGTTGCAGGTGTCTATAACTCTATAGGGTACTGTGAACGCGCACCATCAGGCGCCCCGTATGCTTATTTGTCACCTCCAAGGAATACCAAAAAAAAATCAAATCAGCACTTTTTGGACGTCAAAATTTAAAGACACTCTAAAATAGCCATCCTCCATTTTCCAGTGTTTAAGCTAGAAAGAAGTGGCGGAACCAAATCCCTAAAACTCCCCATAACCATTAAGCTCTTAGCTTGAGGGTTGAAAGTCCAACAGCGCCTTTAAAAGTGTCGCTTAGTGTTTGTGAAAACGAGCTTTTCTGCCCCACTGCAGTGCAGACCTTCCTTACACAATAAATTTCGTCAAGGTCTCCTCAAAAACATTCCATTCCAATCAGCTTCCTTATAAAGTGTTCCAGATACAAAAATCAATGTTTTTTTACTATGGCGACCATTTGTATTGCTGACACTATTGTAAAATAATAAACATGATTTAAATGTACCGTGCGGTTTAAATGAGAACAAACCAGGCTTAACCATTATCGACATTTCACTTCGTATTTTTGTAATTTGTGAAGAAATTACTATTTTATTAGCACGCCGCGGATTCGCCCACCTTAATTTAGAATTTGTTTTTTTTTTGTTAAACGTTGCCCCACACTAGGAATTTCTTCCTGTATCGTGGGTGCGTTTACAAACAGAAACTCACGTACACAAACACCCAGACCCGGAACAACTAGCAGATCATACAAATATTTGTTACGTGCGGGGATCGAACCCACGACACACTTGATCGCTCAGCCACTGAGCCAATCGTGTCGTAAAAAAAAATATTAATTCGGTGACACGTGGCTATATCGAATAATTAACAGTTAGGGCGATTGTGCACTACAAGGAATTTTACTGTCCGTACATCTGATTTTTTACGGTCCGAAGTGGCATGAAAAAAACGGATGATTGGCTTGTGCACTTGTCCGTCTATACTCGGATGATACGCCTCAGTTTAGAGTAGCTCTGTCTTTGAAACTACACGCCACCCACTCGAAATTACAGTAGAATCCAGATTATCGATGACCGTTCCGGAATGAGGAAAAGTAAAATGTCGGACGGTAAAATTACGTATAGTGCACAAACTAGTATATACATTATATGGCGTGCCATATCGGACCGTAAAAAATCGGACTGCCGGACAGTAAAATTCCTTGTAGTGCACAATCGCCCTTATTTTGTAATTTTGCTATACGTTCATACGGCTCGATAGAAGGGGCGTCGTTGGCTAAAGAGCTGTAAATCGAGTTAAATTGATACGCGTCTGATATTTTATATTTTTCATGTATGTACCTACACCATGTTTATACAAATTAAAAAAAAAACTTGTATACATTTTGAGATAGGGCCTTTAATGACTGGCCTACCAACGGCTGATTCGGTTGCCGGCAACGAATAATGGTTGCAAAACCAAGCTGGTGCGGTACCCGCCATACAACTCAGCACATTTTGCTAGTGGTACGATCTCTGGCGCCACCATGGCGCTAGATCAGCATTGTATTGCGTCCAATTTTTCTCATTTAGACCACATAATAAGAATTATTGTCAATAGTATTATTAAATAGTGGTTTATTTATGTACTAGTTTGTATTTACCAACAATATCTGTAATAAGTATAAGTTGCACACAGCTTCGGAATGTGACAAATGCAATATTATATTTTTATTATTAAAAGAATGCACATAATATTTTAGTTTTAATAAAACATTTAGTAAAATATGTGACTTTTTTTTACAAAGACAATTCCTACTTTTTTTTTTTTTAGCGTGGTAAAATCATCAAATGAATCCTCCCACCCAGGGCAGGGCTGGAGGGACTGTCAGACTTGTGTAACTAAAATCCACGGTGTCCTTCAATAGCCCTTTACGTTCCGGGGTCACGATAATTCGTGCGACCCGCGACCCCGGCAGGCTTTGGCCATCTAGAGGGCCCGTCAAATTGCTGCTCGACCATACTAGAGCTTGCAGGATGCCTATTCGGGTAAGCAGTCTACAATCAAGCCCGAGCGCACTCAGGCAGCCGCTACACGCGCCCTACCATGTGCCGACCGTGCTCAGTGTTGCCACAGTAAGAATCAAAACGCATTGGCAAAGGATGCATGCATGTTCAAAAAAAAAAAGGAATTACTTTATTTTTTCCCATAATTTATTTAGTAACATAAATCACACTGTCCACCATTTACTTACATACTATCCTCTTATATAATTAGGCCTCTAGGACTCTAGGACTCCTTCAGCTCGCTGACACATGGCAAATACATTTGTTATAGATGACTTGGGGGAACCAGGTCATCTTACAAGGGGGCCTCGCGCGAGCAGTGGGGGCAAGTTATAATTTTCATACTGAAGAAAAGCCTCGCACATGCGTCAATCATTGCAGTTTCGGTGTTATAGGTGCTGACTATAAGACCGAAATGGTTAGATATACCCCTGCCACAAACCCGTTGAATCGCTGTCCAGGCCCACAGTGTGGTCACAGCGGGCGGAAAGGAACATTTTGGAAATTCTTGCTCATAACCACCGCTAGGCTCGCAGTGTTTGAGTACTGAAAGACAAGCTTACAAGTTGGTCGCGTTGTCCATAGATTGATTGATTGTTTCCTCTATTTCTACACAATGAATGTTTAGTCCATCCTCTATATCTCTGGCAAACCAAATGTTATTCATCCATGTCATTTAGACGAGCTTATCTAAGCTCTGTGCCACACCATAATGATTCTTTTTCACTTTCCAAGCACACACTTTCATTAGTTACTTCAAAACCTTTTTTTTTTTTCATTTTTCGTGTTATGAGTTTCCTTGGTCCGCCGTCACAGTATCTTTTTTCAACATTCTCTTTCTCCATTCACTTATTGTTTCTTCAGGAGGTATGAGAACCTCCCCAGTAACTGGATCAATAGGGTATGTGCCATCAGGAGTCCGTTTCTTCTTCGCCATATCTGTAGCATGTCTGCGTTTCATATGCTTGTTGTAATTTGACCAATTCGTGAAGTCACGTTTACAGAGAGCACAAGAGTATGGTTTTACTCCAGTATGCTGTCGGATATGTTGATTCAGAATAGTCTTAAAACGGAAACTTTTATCACAATAGGTGCAAGTATGAGGGAGCGAGTCTGTGTGGATTATAGCATGATTATTTAGCTGACGTTTAATCCGGAAACATTTACCACATTGTTCGCAAGAAAATGGTTTTCCTCCATCATGAATAGCAATATGGAGTCGCAATCTCCTTGGACTTTTGAATGAAGACTTGCAAATTTCACATTGGTATGGTCTTGACTCACTGTGTTGAAGCATGTGTCCTGCCAAAGACGCTTTTTGGAAGAAACATTTGCCACAGATTTCACAAGTGTGGTCTTTCTTACGGTCAGTGTGAATCAATAAATGAGTACTTAAACTAGTTTTAGTTCGGCAAACCTTTTCACACATTGGGCATTTTAAATTATTACCAGACATTTGTACAATTGGACGTGGTTTTCTAGCTCTTGTCCCTCTGAAAAATGTTGCAGTATGATTACCTAATTCTTCTTGGGATTCAAAGCATGTATTGCACCCTAAACAGACAATACTGGATGTTTTGTGCATTTCTTTATGTTTATTTGCTGCGATTACTGAACCAAATACCATAGAACATTTGTAACATGAGAATCTGAGGAACCTCTTGTGTTTTCTCACATGTAGAATAAAACTGTCCAGGTGTAACTTTCTCATTTTGCAATCTGTACATCGGTATGGATTACAAGCACTGTGGTATTCCATTGCGTGAGTTCTAAGCTCATCAATTGATGGAAACTGAGTCTCACAGTAAGTACATAACCAATTATAGCTCTTCCAAGTCAATTTTAATTGTGACAAGTGTGAAGTGTTCGTGCGAGTACTATCATTAACTTTTTTAGTTGCTGCTGTTTTCTTTTTCACTATTGACTTGGTTGTAGATTTTTCTTTCTGTTCCTTTTCTAATTTTATATTCTGGATCGGCTCATCACTGTCGGAGCTATCTGAAGAGTCGTAGACGAAGAGTTCGTCATCAGAACCCGGTTTCTCTAGTTTTATCTGTCTCGTTAAAATAAAGTCGTTTATAGTCGACTGGGCTTTTTCCACAGCAGTAACAAACTCAAACGAACGATTTAATCCCATGATACATGTGTAACAGACCATTTTTGGTAATATATTGTCGCTGAAGTTGACTTGAACATTGAAACGGGCCAATTTCGTGATGATATCTGTGCATTTTTCTTCGTCAATTTGGAGATCAAAAAGTTTGTTAGGCGGCATCAACTCAGCACAAAGGCGGCAGTAAACGTTTTCCGTGTTGTTCATATTGGAATATTAGGGAAACTGTTATTGAGCAGATAACAACATAGGTACTTTTCACCAGTGAATACCTCAAATAGGTAACGAAAACACCCCGATAACTTTCTGTCTGTATTCGTAGAACTACAATTTGACATTGACATAATGTTGACATTTGACATACCGACAGATCAAAAGGTGACAGCCTACCTTAGACTATAGAAAAAAGAATAGACATGAAATACCTACGAAAAAAACGTGCATACAGGTGGCTTGCTTAGCGCCTAGAGCATAGAGGCCTAGAGCCTAGCGAGTCACCTAGCGAGTATGTAGCTTAGTATGTATAACTAACGAACGTTCTAGCATGTTTGTCAACGGCCGCACTGCGCGCTTGACGCCTAGCTTATCGCTCTGCGTGTATCGAGTTCGAGGTAAACAAACGTGTTGGTTTGTTGTCATATTAATTATAATTATATTTGTTGAAATATTAATTACATCAGTTTTTAAAAGAGAACCTCTGTGGAATCCAGCTGATGGACTCCATAAAAATGCGGTTGTTTTAAACCAAAGAGATTAAATATACAATTTAATGTCTTTGTTTTAAACCAATAGAGTAGTAGATCAATGTTTCTCTGGTCATACGAAGATATTCGTAGAATTTTTCATCAAAATTATGCAATTGTTTAAACGGAACATTAAATTTCTCATGACTTGACTATGGCTTATTTATATCGTGAACTCATCATGACGGATAAGGCTATGAAATAGTATATTTGAAAGATGAATTTTCTGTAGTAGCAGTTTAGGAGCAAAATCAAAAGTTTTTATTTCACATAGGCCCATGAGGGCACTTAAAAACGTGCTATTTTTGAAAATGACACAACGTGTCGACAAGCAGATAACCAAGGCACCTAGCAACCCACCTCTCAGTGCAGCCACCGTGTATCCTAGCAGGTAGCCAGATTGTAAGCCACTAAGGTCTAGGCACTAAGCAAGCCACTTGTCTGTGCGTACGTAGCCTTAGGTAGAGTAAACCTTCGGGTTGAACACTCTTTTATATTTTACGTATTTTTCGGTTAGGGTCAAGTCACACCGAGTCTCGACGCTGCGTGCACATTTCAATACAGCTACTCAAAACCTAACTCTATTTACTACACTAAAAGATACACTTTGCAGTATCGTTGCGTCATGTCGCGTCTCGGTGTGAACTGACCGTTAGGCTACTAGGATTAGATCATCTTTTAAACCTCCCCTTTGCTTAGCTTGCTAAATAGGTTATTTTACTCAAAAAAAAAATATTCGTCCGAAAGATACATAATCAAAAAATATTTCACCCGTATTTTTTTTTCACTCGGTCGGAATTATTTTGCGGACATATGTCTTCTAAAGTTAACAGAACCCATTAAAGGTAAATCGGAGAAGGTACGGTCAGGGGCATGAAACTTCCGAACAAACATACGACTCGAAATTGCCAATGGACGTTAGCGCCATCTATCCATCAAGGATAACCCATTTTCAAAGATAGTTTACTGATTAATGTCACTAGGTGGCAGTTTGATACTAGACAGTGTAGAAATCTTTAATAAATTAAATAATTAGCAATTAGAAAAATACATGAATATTCGTAAAAAAACTAACTATTTTATTTAAACTATTTAACAATCAAAATAATTTTATATGCTTCGTATGAATTTAAATAAATTTTTGGTTTTAATAACAGCAACACCAAATGTTTAGACTAGTTGAAATTTTGTTTCAAACTTTGTTGTTTCGTTCGTTTCTGTGTTCGTTTTTTGTGACTTTTTGTGTATTTTGATATGTTTCTACAACTTTGCGCTCATTATACGGATCCTGATTTTATCCCTCATAATACCGAAACCCACCTGGCTTTGAATTTGGACACCGATTACTGCTTTTCTGATCTACTTGGTGATTTATACCTGGACTGCTGACTTTCGCCTTTCGATTTGGTTTTGAGCAAGATGGCGAAGAAATCGCGGTTACGTTGCTATTTTGGATGCAAAAATGATGGTAAGTTTGAAATAAACTCAGTTTATTCAAGCAGGTACTTACCTGTTGTCGTTAGTTATTACTAAGAGAATGAAATACAAAGAAAGTACAGTTTTCAAATCCGCCCTTGGGAAAGCTCACTGGCCGGTTTTTCATTCATATAAATATTTCCTGACTAAAGAACTAGCAGAATATTAATAATAAATGATTCAACCATTCTAGAGTTCAGCGAAAAGACTTCATACATCCATTACAAACATTAAGCCATCTAAACTCATTTAGATTTTTTTTAAATAACATTTTAGTATAATCTATCGTAGAAAACCCTTTTCTTATGTTAATTAGTTACTGCAACATCTTTGACTAACTATGAGTGTGATTGTTATAATATTTAAAGTAAATTGAAAAAAATTCACGTATCTATTTCATTGTATTTTCAGGCCCTTTGCACTTATTTCCAAATCCAAACACCGGGTATCATCAGAAAGCTTGGAAAAATTTAAAATTTGGAAAAGTGTACTTCCATTATCAATTCAAGAAAGAGGAGACAGTACTGTTTACCAAGTCACAGACTGACAAAAATACTGTTCCATCTTTATGTCAAGGTAAATATCATTTAATCACTAATTGATTGGTCTCGGGACTCACGAATTACCGTGACCCTGGTACGTAAAGGGCTATTGAAGGACACCGTGGATTTTAATCAGTACGAGTCTGACAGTCCCTCCCACTCTGCCCTGGGTGGGAGGACTCATTTGATGATTTTAACACATAAAAAAAAACACTAATTGATTAGTCATATCAAGATCTCATATTTTCAGTTAGAATAATAAAACATCATAATTTTCCAGAACAACAAGGCCAGCCTTCGGGAGAACTTGCAATCAAATCCTGTTCTTGTTCAACCATATGCTGCTCTCACAGAAGCCTTAGACCAGTCCAGGCATCAACACATCAGTATCTAGCCTTGGTTAGTATAAAATTACTTCAGAATCTTTGATTATTGACCATCATCATGAAGTATGAGGTGAAATATTTTAAATTTTTATAGAATATTTGTATACAAAGAACATAGGTTTTGGTCACTAGATAAAATAGGTGGATGGTTGTTTCTTCTCTTCTCTCTGTTTGTATTGAAAAGGCTCCGACACTACTAGACCGATTTCAAAAATTCTTTCACCGGTTGAAAACTGCTTTGGTCCTAAGTGACATAGGCAATAAGGAGATAGGGGGGTGGTGAGCACGCGTGACACGGGAAGACCTATAATTTTTCTTTTGTTTTATAAATAAACTAGATTAATGTTTATTGAATTTTTTATAGAAATTTAATGTAACCAATAAAATATGAAAAAAACATGACTAACATTAAATATTATTTTCTTGTTCCAGGACATAGAGTGCTTCCAGAGGAATGTCAGGGGTCTGCAGACTTCTTATTAATATTCGATAAGTTGCAATGCTTGAAAACTAATTCTCCTCATTTCCAACTGTGGGATGATTTGATTCCTATTTTAGAATCAATTAATTTTAAATTAGTAGTTAAAAAGGATAGTTCTGAATCAATAAAATATGAATCAATTCCTTATATCTTAAATTGGATCCAGAATATAAAAACTTTTAAAGAATTGAGCATTATTTGAATTCTAAGCATGATGTAAAAAATTTAATCACTCTCTATTTTAATCAAGATCCCTTAGAAAATTATTTTTAGTGGCATTAGAAGTAATAGAATAAGAAATGTTAATCCAACTTGTAATCAATTTTGCAATGCATTTAAAACTTTGATTATAAACAATTTTAATTCATCGCATTCACCGAGCTAATTGTGAAAATGATGACAATAATTCATTGCAATCAATGGCGAATCTATTAAATAAGAAACCAAATGATGATTTTGCATGTGATATTGATTGTTTGTTGAAGGTGATGGGTGAAATTAAGAATAATGATTCATTTTTATATTCTGAATCGAAAAAATATGTTACTGGGTACGTGATTAAGAAATTTAAATCAAAGTTTTTTAGAAATTGTAAATATTGTATGAGTGATTTATGTCGATCAGAAGTTGATTTGCAATCATTCAATTACGAAATTGATTATACTAAAAGATCTTTATTTCATACAAATGAAAGATTTGTCAATTTAATGACTGACATTTTTTATGTAACTGTTGCTTGTCTACGTGATTGTCAGGAATCAGCATAGAGATGATTTAATCGATTTAATTAATAATCTCGCAATCAATTTGATAATCCACAGTTGGTGTAAAGGGGTTAATAGAATTTTAAATGGAAAAAAATCAAAATTTGATGAGAATGACCATGTAAAACAACAGGCTTTAGATTAATATACTAAAAGAAAATAATAATAAAAGAAAATCTGAACATTAGCTTACGTGATTGTCCGGACAGGTTAATTGTGCATGTGATTATAAAATAATTTCATATAAAAAGCATAGAGATGATTTAATCGATTTAATTAATAATCTCGCAATCAATTTGATAATCCACAGTTGGTGTAAAGGGGTTAATAGAATTTTAAATGGAAAAAATTCAAAGTTTGATGAGAATGACCATGTAAAACAACAGGCCATATATTATTATTATTACATTAAAAGAAGAAATTTTGTTGAGCATATTCCCAAGATATGCTAAAATGATTAACAAAGACTGATTAATTAAGAGCGCTATGTACGTTTCATAAAAAATCAAGGTCACTTTTTAGACAAGTATTCTGCATAAGCGTATTAACTTACATTAAAATCAGTCATTTCCAAAAATAAGAAAGTCCAACATAAGAAATTCATGCCATTTGGCTTATACGCTCTTTAAAGAAAATCTTCATATCCTGTAAATGTTTATTGTATCTTCATAAAACTATTCTAATTTATTTGATTTTTCTAAATAAATTAAGTGATGTATACAAGTGTTTCATTTCAGCAACGCAGCTGCAGTTTTTTTGTAGAACGACAAAAGTGCTAAATAGTAAATTACTAATATTTTATAAATGCACTTTTGTCTTTCTACAAATTTATCTACACTTAATATCAAACTTAAAACCTACATATTTGCAAATTTAGTACACCAGCGGTCCCTGTAGGATTTTTTAGGTACTAAAAGCGCCACCTGCTGATCGGGGAACTCAATTAATATTGTCCATTTTCAAACATAGAGATGCGCATCTATCTCAGTTTATAGTATATAGTCTATGGGTACGGTTTCCCAGCAAGGGCTAAGAATTTAGGATAAGTTTTTAAATTAAAGTCACAATTTTTATTAAATGTTTTATTAACATTAAAATATTAGGTAAGTGCTGTACATTCTCTTAATGATTAAACAAAACGAACCATATTTATTTCAACTTGCTCATACAACTAAAGTTAGAGCTCAGCACGAGTTCTTAATATCATCTAACTCTACAAACACGCGCGCTCATTGGTCAATTCAAGTGCAATCTAAATTACAGTGTTACAGTTACAGACGCCAGCACTTCAACCTAACCCAAACGGTCAGTTTAAAAGTTTTTTTACTTTTTCTCAAAAGTAGAAGGTTCGTATTTTATCAAGAAAATTAGACAGATTGGGGTATGTTGATGTGTACATATAAACTAGTACATAAATAAAATAGTGATTTACTATTAATATTAACTCATAATAGACGGTCTAATTAGAATAAGATTAGACACATACACAATCGAACCGCAGTAGATCAACGATTCACTGCACAGTCACGAGAGACAGAGAAGTTTGCGAAGTAAAGGTATTTTACTGTCTTACAGGTTTTATTTTTAACAATAGTTTCGTGTTTGACCACTATCACGTCTGATGGTAAGCGATGGTGTCGACGGTGAAACACGCTTACCTAGAAGTAACCTATTCACTCTTGACTTGAAGACCCCAAGGTTATAGCTACCAGGAAACACAGACCCCGGCAGGGAATTCCACTTCTTAGGTGTGCGCACAATAAAATTATTAGCGAAACCCTTTGTACGTGCCGGAGGAATGTCCACCATGTAACGATGGCGCATTGCCGTACGCCTTGTAGTCTGAAGATGTAAAGGGCCAGGCGAAACCAAGTTGTGCAGTTCCATCGCACACTCTAAATGTAACCGTTAAAACCCGTACCAGAGGTGAGAGTAGCACTGCATACATGATCGAACTTGCGATTTATGCAAGTTACAATACGCGCAACCAAAGATGAGACCCGACGGATCACGTGGTCATACCTGCGCAGTAAACAGTTTGTACAAAATGCTCTACGAAATGTTTACTGCGCAGGTGTGACCACGTGATCCGTCGGGTCTCATCTTTGGCTGCGCGTATTGTAAGCAGCTGTTCAGGGGTAAATACCGTCTCACCTTGGAGAGGATCCCAAAGTTTTTAGCAGCCAACTGAGCCTTTGCCTCAATAACCTAAATTGAAGGTCGATGTTAAACTAACCCCAAGAAGGCTAGATGGTACGTTATTGGTATGGCCACACCTTGGAAAGATGGTGGAATTCGCTCTTTTTAGCGGAAAAAAGACACGCTGTGGAAAACCCCGGCGTGTCGCTGCTAAGAAGCAGCATTGAACCTGACCAGATTGGCTTCACCCCATACGAAGACAGCCTCCAAAGACAAGTTCGAGCTTCGAGCTCTCATCCATGGCCTCTCGGAGAAACTGGACTTCAGGCGAAGTAGCCCGTTCATTGGACATGTATCTCTCGGCAATCATGCTTTCATCTGCATACCCGGTTCTGTTTAAGCAGGTCGTTAATCTGCAGCAAAAACGTGTTGCCGAGAGCACTGATCCCTTTGGGACTCCGGCGTTAATACTTAATTCTGGACGAACAGCCGACAATGAATGAATCAATTTATCGTTTTCATTTTCCAGTCTATCTTCTATGTCTATGGTCAGCCAAGTTTAATTTATTCCATTCTGATAGGATAGGCTTGCTCCTATTACGGGGGTAATATAGGCAACTCTATCCAAGCTCTGTGCCACACTCAAATGATTTGCATGCTCCTTTTCCACTTGTTGACTTATGAGTTCCATGTGGCCGCCGTCACAGTATCTTTCTTCAATGTTCTCTGTCTCCATTCACTTATTGTTTCTTCAGCAGGTATGATAACCTCTCCAGTAACTGGGTCAATGGGATATGTGCCATCAGGAGTCCGCTTCGTCTTCGCCATATCTGTAGCATGTCTGCGTTTCATATGCTTGTTGTAATTTGACCAGTTTGTGAAGTCACGCTGACAGAGAGCACAAGAATAAGGTTTTACTCCAGTGTGTTGACGGATATGTTGATTCAGTATCCCTTTGAAACGGAAACTTTTATCACAATAGGTGCAAGTATGAGGGAGCGAGTCTGTGTGGATTATAGCATGATTATTTAGCTGTCGTTTAATCCGGAAACATTTACCACATTGGTCACAAGAAAATGGTTTTAGACCATCATGAATAGCCATGTGCTGACGCAAACGTCTTGGGCTTTTGAATGTAGCTGTGCAAATTTCGCATTGGTATGGTCTTGAATCACTATGTTGAAGCATGTGTCCCGCCAAAGATCCTTTCTGGAAGAAACATTTGCCACAGATTTCACAAGTGTGGTCTCTCTTACGGTCAGTGTGAATCAATAAATGAGTGCTCAAACTTGTTTTGGTTGGGCAAACTTTTTCACATATTGGGCATTGTAAACTATCACCAGACAATTGTACCATTGGACGTGGTTTTCTTATTCGTGTTCCTCTGAAGTATGTTGCAGTATGGTTTCCTAATTCTTCTTGGGATTCAAAGCATGTATTGCACCCTAAACAAATAATATTGGATGTCTTATGGGTTTCTTTGTGTTTATTTGCTGCAATTACTGAACCAAATACCTTGTAACATTTGAAACATGAGTATTTAAGGAACCTCTTGTGTTTTTTCACATGTAGAATAAAATTGTTCAGATGTAACTTTCTCACCTTGCAATCCGTACACCGGTATGGATTACAAGCACTGTGGTATTGCATGCCATGGGTTCGGAGCTCATCAACTGATGGAAACTGAGTCTCACAAAAAGTACATAACCAATTATAGCTCTTCCAAGTCAGTTTTAATTGTGTCAGGTGTGAAATATTAGTGCGAGCAGTGTCCTTAAGTTTTCTAGTAGCGGTTGTTTTCTTTTTCACTGTAGATTTTTCTTTCTGTTCTTTTTCTAATTTTATATTCTGGATCGGCTCATCACTGTCAGAGCTGTCTGAAGAGTCGTAGACGAAGAGTTCGTCATCAGAACCCGGTTTCTCTAGTTTTATCTGTCTTGTTAAAATAAAGTCGTTTAAAGTCGACTGGGCTTTTTCCACAGCAGTAACAAACTCAAACGAACGATTCAATCCCATGATACATGTGTAACAGACCATTTTTGGTAATATCTTGTCGTTGAAGTTGACTTGAACATTGAAACGGGCCAATTTCGTGATGATATCTCGGCATTTTTCTTCGTCAGTTTGGAGATCGAAGAGTTTGTTGGGCGGCATCAACTCAGCACAAAGACGACAGTAAACGTTTTCTGTGTTGTTCATATTGAAATATTTGGGAGACTGTTACTGATCAACATACTTTTCACCAGTGAATGTCAATTCTTCAAATCACGAAATCCCCCTTTTATTCGTAAAAATAATTAACAACAAGAACGTCCCACATTTAAGAATTGACGTAATGACAAATGACAACATTAAACATAGACATTTTGTTTTTTTTTCTTCCCTTCCAACGGAAAAGGCGAAGGGCTTATGCATACTGCATGGTCTTATTTCAGTTCTTTATATGTTTCTTTGTTTAAATTTCCCTTTAGTTAACCGTTTTTTTGATGTCCGAATTAATGTAACGACAGGGCTGCCATCCGTCGGAGCTTTTCCGGATTTGTCCTAGTTTTGAGGGCATCCGGGGGGGGGCTTCATTTGTAGTCCGGGTTTAAAAAAATAGTCTTGTAGCCGCCCGCGACACCGGCACTCTTCACCGTCCCCCAACCCCTTCCGACGCTGCCACGGTGCGCACTTCGACTCATGTCCGGGTTCTGGACTCTAAAATCCGGGGTTTTCACGCGTCTTGTCTTGGTTTCCAAATTTTAAAGATGGCAACCCTATAGAACGATACCATTTTCCTTTTATTCTTATCGTTTCTTCCCAATGGGTTGTTAAAGGTACAAAAAATGTTATAAATGAATGACACTACCGGAGGACGTGGTGGTGTAGGCCCAAGACATTGTTTTTTTTTGTGGCGCCTGCTAACTGTCGTCAAATGAAACAGCTCACATACACAAACACCAAGACCAGGAACAAGTACTTGCAGATCATACAAATATTTGTCCTGGGCGGGGATCGAACCCAGTGTACGTTACTCCAGCAAGAAAGTATCTCCTAGAGTTATATGAGTAGAACGTATAGTTTGTGCCTTATCTGCTGTAAATGTGCCCCCACATAAAAAATGTGTGCCCCCTAACGTTTCGAAAAAAAATCGAAAAAACGATTCTTGCTGGGGTAACGTTTTTCTAGCAGGAAAATTCTAAACGAATGATCGGAGAGAGAAAAACTGTGCATGGCCAGATAGCTTATATGTGTGCCAAAATGTGCCCCCAAAAATAAAATCTGTGCCCCTTCAGATTTTCGAGATATTGCATTTCCTGCTGGAGTAACGTTTTGATGAATAGTATATCTCTAAAACCATTGCATGTGCCCCTGTAGAATAAACATACGCGAGTAGCTCTTAATGTGTGCCCCTTTGTGCCCCAATTAGATTTTAAAAAATATTTATAGTTTTCAAGTTATCGCGGTTTTATGAAAACCCGAAAAAACATCGCAGCGCCTAAATGAGACAAGGCATAACTTCGCTGAAAACTGTATTCGGTCCTTCTTGACGCTAATAATAACCATACAAAGTTTCAAAAATGTTCATGCATGCGTTTTTGAATAATCTTGCTAAAAGTAAAAACGATGGTGTCATAACTTTGACGGCAAAATACAAGGAACTGGCACAATCCCAGATGTGTAGGTGTAAACCAAAATCATGTGCCTTTAGTAAAAAATATATCGTGAAAATATTGAGCTTCAAATGTTACGCATTAAGTAAATATAAACAAAAAACTAAAATATGTAAACAACGGCTGGTTATCCGACCAAATCTGAATGACTACTAAAAAGCAACGGATTCATACATATCGATAACCTTCTTTACTTTACTCACTAACCGGTTTACACTTGTTGTGCCTGAGTACACTGAAGTAGAAAAGTAATAACTAATAAAATAAGAGCCATTTTCAAATAAAATGTACATGTGACTAACATGCTCAAAATCGTGACCAAACTGTTTTGTGACATACCTGTATTTTTATACTAATGTAAGTCACATTTATTGTAAAGCAGAGTTTACATGTAACTATGTCCTACTGCTCAAATTGAGCAGGGTCCGGCAGGGAGCTAAAATGCAGGTTTAATGATCAAATTCAGCATTTATAATTAATATATTTATAATAATATATTATATATTTATAAATTATATTATTAATATAATATATTAATAATATAATTTCAAATTTTATGTTTTTTTTTACACAATATTATTCATAAACTTACTACATACTTTTTGTGATGCAAATTTACTAATTATAATTATGTTAGGCTATGAAAAACTGATCTGTGATTTAAAGAACTAGACTACATTATAGGTAGGAAATTTGATCTGTGATTTGATGCAATAATTACTTTAAGAATTAAAATTAAGGGAATAAAAATAATAATTTCCACATCAACAAGCTGTTTCATTTATATAGTCACAAGGTGCATTTAATATATTTTTTAATTAGCCCTCAAAACTTTTGAACGCGACTGTGCGGACAACAGCTTAGGTATAATACGTCCAATAAAGAAGGTCATCGATATGTATGAATCCGTCGCTTTTTAGTAGTCATTCAGATTTGGTCGGATAACCAACCGTTGTTTACATATTTTGGTTTTTTGTTTATATTTACTTAATGCGTAACATTTGAAGCTCAATATTTTCACCATATATTTTTTACTAAAGGCACAAGATTTTGGTTTACACCTACACATCTGGGATTGTGCCAGTTGCTTGTATTTTGCCGTCAAAGTTATGACACCATCGTTTTTACTTTTAGCAAGATTATTCAAAAACGCATGCATGAACATTTTTGAAAATTTGTATGGTTATTATTAGCGTCAAGAAGGACCGAATACAGTTTTCAGCGAAGTTATGCCTTGTCTCATTTAGGCGCTGCGATGTTTTTTCGGGTTTTCATAAAACCGCGATTACTTGAAAACTATAAATATTTTCTAAAATCTAATTGGGGCACAAAGGGGCACACATTAAGAGCTACTTGCGTATGTTTATTCTACAGGGGCACATGCAATGGTTTTAGAGATATACTATTCATCAAAACGTTACTCCAGCAGGAAATGCAATATCTCGAAAATCTAAAGGGGCACAGATTTTATTTTTGGGGGCACATTTTGGCACACATATAAGCTATCTGGCCATGCACAGTTTTTCTCTCTCCGATCATTCGTTTAGAATTTTCCTGCTAGAAAAACGTTACCCCAGCAAGAATCGTTTTTTCGATTTTTTTTCGAAACGTCAGGGGGCACACATTTTTTATGTGGGGGCACATTTACAGCAGATAAGGCACAAACTATACGTTCTACTCATATAACTCTAGGAGATACTTTCTTGTTGGGGTAACGCACACTCGAACCCACGACACGCTGCGCAGAAGTGGAACGCTTAGCCGTGCCGACAAATTGTTCAATGGTCATGATGATAAATAAACAAGAATGAACAAAACAACATTTTAATGTAATTAACGTTATTTTTTAAGATAACATAAGAAGATAGAATACGTCGACCTTACTTTCAACGTGCTGGTCGATTTATTGCTCATAAAGAAAGACATATAATAGAACAGGAAGAAGTGGAAAGAGTAAATCAATCTGCAATAAAGAAAGATCCGCGTCTGATTCACGCTTGTTACCTGTAGATCAACCCTGAGATGTTGAAGTCGATCACAATGACGCTGAGCCTGACGATGATGAAGCTATCCTACAGAAGAAACAACCACCACATCAAGTGATCGCACATGTCTTCCAAGTGCCTGATTTTTGTCGCACCGTAAATAGTTCTTCTATTTGTATGATTAAGAGTTGTCGGGAAAATAAAATAATTATTCTAAATACTTAAAAAAACTCCCGGGGGGCAATTCTTTTAAGTTTTAGAGAAAGTGTTTTTCAAAGTTGATCGATTTCCCATACTAGAAGACTTACTTTACTTTGAATTTTTACTACAATGAAATAACATTCACCACTGTTTTTCCCAAAACGTGAGAAGCCTTTTACACTTTTTTTTTATCCTTAGTTTTTAGCAACTACAAATAAATATTCCTGTTATTGTGGAGAAGCAACATTCTTGTGAGTTATTTGTTATTAGGCGAAAGTTCTAATGACACTTTTTTTATGTGCACAACACACATAATTAGCAACTAGCTAGTTTATGCTATTTTCAAGTCACAAAGCGGTCATTGCTCCAACTTTCATCCCAAAATCTCAATATTAGCGACACGTTTTTATATCTTTATTCAGCGTATTAAAATCATCAAATGAGTCCTCCCCTCCCACACAGGGCAAGGCAGAAGGATCTGCCAGACTTGTCTTGTACTAACTAAAATACACGGTGTCCTTCAATAGCCCTTTACGTTCCGGGGTCACGGTAGCTCTTTAGTCCCGCGACCCCGGCAATATTAGCGACACTGTCCCTTCTTCCGTACATATCAGTCAACAACTGATGTCGTTTGAGTTTTATGAATGAAAAATACATTAACAATTGTCAAACCCACATACACAATGCTGGGCACAACCCAAAAACGCACCCTACAAAATTAATTGTTGCTGTCGTTTAACACTAAGGAATAGCAATTTTAAAAATGCCAGAACCTATCATAGCTGTACGTTTGTAAATATCCAGGATTCTCAGAAGCCTTTCGTGAGATACACTATCGAATGCCTTCTGATAATTATATCCGTATCATACTAAAATCCTGTTTGGACGGTCCGGGAGTCGCCGCGTCGTGTGTCGTCCAGAATCATTTTTTTTTTTTAATAAGACTGCTCCACACCAAGAAATTCTTCCTGTATCGTGGGTTATAAACATAGAAACTCACATACACAAACACCCAGACCCGAAACAACTACTAGCAGATTATACAAATATTTGTTACGTGCGGGGATCGACCGCGCGACACAGCGCAGCAGTCCAATTGCTCAGCCACTGCGCCAAACGTGCCGTCAACAACAACATCGTTCGTCGTCAACATTGTTGATCAACAGGAGGTGATCCTCATACACAATCATTATGAAAATAAAGTAATATAAATGATTCATTCATTGTATTGTATTTCTGAACAATCTCATTAAAATAAAAGTAATAGTAGGTAGGTAGATAAAACAACACTTTTCTATAGTTATTATTATAATATGTCATTGTTATACGTATAAGTTACGGATGGAGCACAATACCACGTGCTACGATTCGGATTCATACACACTCCTTTTGCTTTCGCGTGTCATGAACTACTTTCTGAAGAACACCAACAAGGTTCATTCAGTACTTTTCATGTCGTATTTTATAGTGAAGAAAGTGCCCCAAGGATTTTTCGGCTTGGTGTATACAGAGGGAATGAATCCGGTAACTTTATAATGCGATGCGATCCAACTCCACACTGCGGTCGGACTACTGGGAATAACCGCCCAGCAGAAGTGCAAAAACGTGTATAATAGCAGTTAGTTTTCATTCCAGTCCTTGCTAATCACTTTCACTTTTCTTATCTTACTGTTCACCTTTTCACTTGTTTTATGTTCCATAGTTTTATTTTTCCATTCGTTCATTTTGTCCAGATCTGTGAATTTAGACTCTTCCGTTGCTATGTCAGTGGAAGTCGTTTCCTCAGGCGTAAGCTGTTTAATAATGGGCTGTCTCTTCTTTGCCATCTCGATACCATGTCTACGTCTCATATGTTTGTTACGATTGGACAGGTTCGTAAAGTCTCTCTGGCAAATATCACACGAAAACGGTTTAGCTCCAGTATGCTGGCGCATATGGTTCTTTAGATTACAGTCTGTACGAAACTTTTTGCTGCAAACCGTACAAGGGTATGGGTAATAGTCTGAATGAAATTTCATGTGATTTGTTATCTGACTTTTAGTTCTAAAACATTTACTGCAAACATCACAAGTGAATGGTTTGATTCCTGAGTGAATGCTCATGTGGTATCTCAGAGAATAGATGCTGTTGAATGTAGTTTTACAAACTTCACAACTATGTAGAAGCCTTTCAGAATGTGTGTCCATATGACTTCGTAGAATCGGTTGACTATCAAAGCATTTGCCGCATCTATCACATACATGATCTCTTTTATTTGGTTTATGTCTCATCAAATGCTTTCGTAAAGAAGTTTTATTAGCAAAAGCTACATGACAAGTGTCGCAGGTTAAATTGTCACTATTAATAATAGTTGTGTTTTTTCTCCATAAAATATTATAAAATTTGTTTACGTGTTCTTCTAACTCAGCATTATTAGCAAAAGGAGTGTTGCATCCCAAGCATAAATGTTTAGAGTTCTCATGAATTTTTGTCTTATGTTGTCTTGTTTCCATCATTTTCGGGAATTTCTCGAAGCATTTGTAGCATGAGTAATGTAAGTGCTTTCTGTGTGAGCGAACATGCTTGATGAACGCGTTGAGCCTTTGCTTTTTGGTTTTACAATCAATGCATTGGTACGCATTACAAACATTATGATACTGTAAAGAATGTTGCTGTAACTCTGCAATATTTGAGAAAAGTGTTCCACAGTGAGAACACTTCCATTCATAGTCCATCCAAGTCTTTTTTAAATATTGTACAGGAACAACACTGAGTCTATTCACCTGTTTATTCAAGTAGTCTTCAGAGCAAAAGGTAGAATCCAGTTCTGTTGGGACTGATTTCAAAAGAGGTTGCTTATGTTTAGTTTTTGTGCCTTTATACTTTTTATTTTTTATTTTATGGTCATCAGATGGGATTTCCTCACAATTGTGTTCTGTTTCTTTTCTTTTCTTGAGATTTTCTTTGTACTCTGAGTGCTTTTCAGTATCTTTAATATCCAAATCTTTTTCATCAACATTATTGAATTTATTATACTTATGTTCAATGCTAAAATTAAGAGATTCATTTTCTTCAACATTATCAAGATCAGTTTCGTTTTTTATATTCATCTCTTCTTCAGTAGTCATATAACAATATTTTGTGCTCATTTTATTCTCCATATTGACTTCTTCACTGCTTATGTTATTACTATCATCATTGAAAATGTTGTCATTATCACATTCTTCACCAAAGGTTGTCTCATCATTGGCAACATTCATCGGATCACGCCTATTTTCAATTTTGATGTCAATAAATTCTTTAGCACCTTCCGCTTGTGCAAAAAAAGTTATATCATCACAATCATCATTTAAAGTATTTGATTTTACCAGAATTAAGGCGCTTAGAAATGCCTGCGCCTGTTCGACTGCAGTCACGAATGTGAAGGCTTTTTCTAAGGATGTAACACATGGTAAGCAAACAGTCTTAGGTAAGGTACTCGCCTGGAATTCCATCGATATATTGAACCTCGACAATTTGTTGATGACCTTCTGGCACATTTCTTCATCAGTCTGCAAGTCCGTCAGTTCATTCTGAGGTTTTAACTCGGCGCAAAGGCGACAATACACATTTTGTGTTATATTCATTTTCATTGATTTTCGGAAAGTACCTAATAGGGCGTTATAACGGAGACATTTTTATATGGCCATGCTAGCGTTGAATTCAAAAACACTGTTATTTTTTAACAAACGGTGCATTGAGGTGAAAAATAACAATTCCATTCCATTTGTTGACGATTTGTGAATGTCACTGACAGCTGTTGTGTTGTTGTTTTTTTTTTTAATTCGCCCAGTGTTGGGCAGGCTATGGTCTTTCAACCTTACCGCCTTGTCTTTCTGTTGTGTTGATTTTTGTAGCTAGTGAGTAGTGTATCATCTATGGACTGTTGTCAATAGACACAACTTCGGGGCCTTTGTACCGTTTCTTTATAATGCTGAATCGCGATATGAGGGGTGCGCCCGCGCGGTGCTAAACAATCTATTATAATAAAAACCGCTCTATGCCGCCAATAGCACGAGCGCTTTTTTACGGGCTTTAAAAAAAACACTGAATTGGAGTAAAAAGGTGAATTGAACTTAAGTGCACTTAATATCAAATACAGCTAGAAAAAAAGCGCCACTCTTGTGTGAACAGATAAGCCCCCATTCGCAAAAGCGCCGACAAAGAACAAATGCAACCCCATGTGTTCACACGTCAGTGCTTATAAAGCGCGGCGTTTTTTTTTCGAACTGTATTTGATTTTAATGCTGAGCCCTCTGCGCTTGCCCATTAAAAAAGCGCTTCTGCGACTGGAGGCTAACAACTAATCAAACATAGGATTCTAGGTCAGAGATTTAGTCTAACGTAATGCCAGGGTCAAACACGTTATCACAGGATATGCACAGAAATAATCGCACTTTGTGTAAAATTCTTGTCATGTTGGCATAAAGGCCTTGAAGTCATATCAGAAACATTAAAAAAAAGTTGTAATGTCATCAGTTGTCACTGTCAACAGCTAGCTCTAGCTAGGATGTGTCAATGACAAATTGTCAACAAATGCAGTATTTGTGTTGTGTTTTGAACATCTCAGCGCTGAATTTTCTACTAAATATCAAGTTTCTGATGCTGCCTTCACATCTTCAATTCGCTAGCATGACCGACAGCTTTAAGTGACAACAATTGTTAACAAGCAGAATAGTTGTAGTCTATCAAAATGAATAGCATAGAAAATGTGTATTGTCGTCTTTGCGCCGAATCAAAACCTCATAATGAACTCACAGACATGCAGACTGATGAAGAAACGTGCCAGAAGGTCATCAACAAACTGTCGAGATTCAATATATCGATGGATTTCCAGAATACCTTACCTAGGACTGTTTGCTTACCATGTGTGACATCCTTAGAAAAAGCCTTCACTTTCGTGACTGCAGTCGAACAGGCGCAGACATTTCTAAACGCCTTAGTTCTGGTAAAACCCAATACTGCAAAACGTAATATTTGTTATGACAACAATTTTTTTGGACAAACAGAAAGTAATAATGAGTTCATTGACATAAAATTTGAAATCAGGCATGATCCAATGGATGTGAATGATCATAAGACAAACTTAAGTGAAGAATGCAATGATGGCTATGATATTTTCAGTGATGATGGTAATAATAGCAGTGAAGAAGTTAATACAGAGAATAAAATTACTGAATATTGTTATGTGACTGTTGAAGACAAGACCAATATTAAAGATGTGACTGATACTGATAATGTTGAAAATTATTTACATATCAAAGATGCTGAAACAGAAAACAATTGTAAAGAAATCTCACCTGCTAAACAAACATTATGGAGAAATAAGAGAAACTGTAAAAGCACAAAAACTAAAAATAAGCAAACCATTTTGAAATCAGTCGCAGCAGAAATGGAGTCTGCTGTTTATTCTGAAGATTACATAAATGAACAAATTAACAGACTCAGTGTTGTTCCTGTCGAATATATAAAAAAGACTTGGATGGACTATGAGTGGAAGTGTTCCCACTGTGGAACACTTTTTAGTAATATAGAAGAGTTACACAAACATTGCATGCAATACCATAACACTTGTAATGCCTACAAATGCATAGATTGCAAAAGTAAAAAGCAACGTCTTAATGATTTCATCAAGCATGTTCGCTCACACAGAAAGCACTTACATTACTCGTGCTACAAATGCTTTGAGAAATTCCCGAAAATGACAGCAACTAGACAACATAAGACAAAAATGCATGAGAACTCTAAATTTCTATGCCTGGGATGCAACACTCCCTTTTCTAGTAACACAGAGTTGGAAGAACACATGAACAAGTTTTATAATATTATATGGAGAAAGAACACATTTACTATTAACAGCAACAATTTAACCTGTGATACCTGTTATAAGGTTTTTGTAAATAAAACTGCATTACGAAAACATTTGATAAGACATAAACCAAAATTAAATAAAAGAGAGCATGTGTGTGATAGATGCGGAAAATGCTTTGGTAGTGACCCGAAGTTACGAAGCCACATGGACACACATTCTGAAAGGCTTTTATATAGTTGTGAAATTTGTAAAACTACATTCAACAGCATCTATTCTCTGAGATACCACATGAGCATTCACTCAGGAATCAAACCATTCACTTGTGATGTTTGCAGTAAATGTTTCAGAACGAAATACGAGATTAGAAATCACATGAAATTTCATTCAGACTATTTTCCGTACCCTTGCACAGTTTGTAGCAAAAAATTTCGTAAGAACGACAATTTAAAGAATCATATGCGCCAGCATACCGGAGCGAAGCCGTTTTCGTGTGATATTTGTCAGAGAGCCTTTACAAACCCGTCTAATCGTAACAAACATATGAGACGTAGACATGGTATGGCGAAAAAGAATCGGCCTATCATTAACCAGCCAACTGTTGATGAGACGATTTCCTCTGACTTCATAACTAACGGTACCTACAATTTGCAGAGCTGCAAACAGTGACTGAAAGGAAAAAAAAAGGAAATTTGAGGTCATAGAAAAGGTAAAAGACGAACAGTACCATCAGAAAAGTGAAACTGATTAGCAAATAATTGAATGAATACTGTCATTATACATGGTTTTGCACTTTTAGGCTGACCCCACATTTGGCGGGTTTAGTCTAGGAATGACTAATTCGCGAAATGACTACATGGTCTATAATTGACCAATTCTTGAAATGTACAATTCTTTAAATGACTGATTCTACAAATGACTGATCGTGCGTGATCCTCGGGCGAGCGTCGGTGTTGCCGCCGTGTGACGTGCATGCAGCGTGCGCGCAACGCGCAACGCGCGCATGCTGCATGCACGTCACACGGCGGCAACCCGACGCTCGCGCAGCGCGCACGCGGCGCTCGCGCTACTCGCTCGCCCGAGGATCGCGCACGCCAAATGTGGGGTCAGCCTTACTGGGCGGCAATACCTTGACGCAGTGTCAAGCTGGCTCGCACGGCTCGTCAAGCCGAATAATCCAGGCGCACTTTTGTGATGTCATTAAAGACCTGAATCATTATTGTCTTTTTTTATAGTTAAAAAATTATTGAAAGAGTCCTGCTTCTGTCTTTATTCTTTTTTTTAACATTTCCAATATTAGATAATTATTAAAAAAATACAATACCTATATGCTTGTGACGTCATTACGTCTTTAAAAATAAACCAACCTAGTGACGTTTTGTTATCTTCGCCAATTTTGGTTTACGTAAGAAAAGTAAAAATACAGGTCAAATATTTTTTGATAATCTATCGTTCGGACATTTTATTTTAGTAAAAGTTAAAGTAAGTTTATTCAGGGTTAACCCTGAATAAAATGATTTACTAAAAAAAATCCCATCAATATTTGCAACAATTTATACTTTATTTTTGTCAAAATAAAAAAGAATACTTGCAATATCTATGACTAAATAAAGAACTAGCCTCCCTTTTAGAAAGGAGTATTTTCACATACCTACACATTATTATACTAAAGAATAAGTATTAGTAGCCTTGTGCTGGTTAAATTAATTTGACCACATACAGTGTAACAGAAATATTACAACATTACTTGGCTCAAAAGTATAAAAAAACTAAATCCTACAACAAGTGGTTGTGGTGGAAGTAGGGTTGCCATCTCTAAAATTTGGAAACCAGGACAAAACGCGTGAAAACTCCGGATTTTAGAGTCCAGAACCTGGACATGAGTCGAAGTGGCCACCGTAGCAACTGCGTCGGGGGATGAGGGGACTTTAATTTTTAAACCCCGACTACAAATGAAGCCCCCCCAGACACTCCCAGGATACCCTCTAAACTAAGACAAATCCGGGGAAACCTAGACGGATGGCAACCCTAGGTTTTGTAGATTCCTAAAATTATTTGTCTTAAGAAGAGTCAGCAGTCTTGCTATTCTCAGCAGTTTTCTTTTTTCTTCCCCTCTTCCCGTCTCCCAATATCTTCTTTTTCCATTCAGCAACTTTCTCCCTATCTGGATATATGACTTCTTTAGTCTCTGGGTCTAAGGCATACAGTCCCTCAGATGTGTGTTTCCGCATAGAATTATCAATACCATGCACACCTTTTGAATGCTTATTGAAGTTAGACCAGTTTCTAAACTTCAGTGGACATTTTTCACAAGAATAAGGTTTAGATTGAGTGTGCAAACTCTGGTGCTGTACCAATAAATGTTTAAAACGGAAACTTCTGTCACATTGTTTGCATTTAAAAGGTCTCAAGTCCTTATGGACTCTGCTATGAATAGACAGTTATTTTGATAACCGAAAATATTTTCCACACTCTTCGCAAGTAAATGGTTTTATTCCAAAATGTATTTGAGCATGGACTTTCAGTTCATGTTTCATTTTGAAACTAAAATTGCAAACTTCGCATTTATAAGGCCTTGCATTAGAATGTACAATTTGGTGGCTCTTTAATGCTTTCTGTATGTAATTGCAAGTGTCTTTTCAGAACAAGTTTGGATCTAAATTTTTTATCGCACATGGCACATTGAAGGCTATCATTCTCCTGAGCAACCATTGAACTGGATATTGAATTTTTATAAAACGTAGTAATATGATCATTTAAGTCTTCCTTTGTTAAAAAGCATAAATTACATCCCTTACAACTGTAAATAGTATCAAAATGTGTCTGTATATGAGTTCTCAGTTCTTGTGGAGTCTCAAATTTACGACAGCATTTGTAGCAAGATTTTGAGAGTACTGGACGGTGTTTTGAGATGTGCCATATGAATTTATCCATATGCAGTCCTTTAGCTTTGCAGTCAAAGCATCGGTAAGGATTGCAGGCTCCATGATACTGCATAGAATGTACTGTCAGCTCGCTGGGATCATGGAAAAAGTTTAAACAAAATACACATAACCAATTGTAATCTGCCCATGTGTCTAGATCAACATTTTTCGATATTTTTGGTTTTCTTCTTTGCCTTGGTAAAGGTAATTCTTTAATTGTTAAAGGTAAAGTTAACTTTTCTTTGCCTTCATTAATATGGGCACATTTTATTTCAACTGCTTTACTTATTGGTAAAAACATTTTATTTTGAGTATTACCTTCAGGGATATATTCTTCAAATTGAATAATATTTTCTGTGGTTGCTTCCGTAGACTCCATAGGAACTTCATTTTCAGTGGTTATATCTGTAGACTCTATAGGAGCTTCATTTTCAGTGGTCGTATCCACAAAATCCATAGTACCGTGGTCGGAAACAACTTCTTGTTGTGGCACTTGTGCCTTATTACCAAAAGCAGAAGTATCGTAGTCCATAAATGCCTCTTGAGCTACATCCACAGTTGTAATGAAATCATACGCTCGTTCCAAAGACTCTATACATTCTAGGCACACAGTTTTAGGCAAAATATTATTAAAATCCACGACTATACTGAACCGTGCCAACTTCTCCGTGACTTCTTTGCGTTTTTCTAAGTTTATTAGCATGTTGGAGAGAGCATAGCTTGGTTTAAGATCGGCACAGAGGCGACAATACAAGTGTTCTAATGTCTCTTCCATATTGACGTTAAGATGACTGACAACATATAGTCAGGAATAGCCGGCGTATTTCGATAAGAGGATCACAATTCATCACAAACAGCCATTTTTGGCCCAAACAAACACGCACGTCATTTTTTTTATTTTTTTTTCTGAATGACAGTCTAACAGTTTAAAAAAGAACAAATTATGACCATAGATAATACAAATTTAGGTGGTGTTGATACCATAGACTTAAAGTATGGACTGCGCAATAGTACATATTTGTTTGATTTAATAAATTAGGTACTCATATTACAAAAATAATGTTGCGTTATGCAATTAGTTGCGTCTGATATCTGAGCGGTCCATAGCGCCGAACCTGCCTCACGTGTATGATAAACAGAAGCAGGCATACCGAATTGATCCTGTTTCCGATTACGTCTAATCGAAACGTCTAACAAAGACCCCCCTGAATAGTGGTCGATTTAGGGTATCTCCACCTTATCTACTACTGTACTTATTAGAAATGGACTCCCAGTAATTCGCCATAAAAAGTAGTTTTAAAACATGTTTTAGACAGAACTTGTTTTAATTATACCAACCCTGAATCCCTACACAGAACAAAATATCTGTATGACCTACAATTAGTTGTTCCTGGGTCTGGGTGTTTGTGTAGGTATGTGTGTTTCTATGTTTGTAAACGCACCCCCGACACAGGAGAAATTCCTAGTGTAAGGCAACGTTTTTTAAAATAGAATACTTTTTTCCCGCTTTTGCAACATTATACATTGTTGCTCCGCTCCTAGGGTGTCCCAAAACTCAACGTCAAGCCGAAACGGGGTGACAGGATTGATCATAACCATCACGAGAAAAATCTGAAAAAAAATCTATCCCATGCAGTTTGAAAATTATGGGCATTTTAAGAAAAACCTAGTAATTTGATCAAACTGTACCATTTTTCGGTTATTGTGGTTATTCTTTTTTATTTTTGTTCATTTGAACTTTGGAAACGTAATTCTAAATAACATTTCTAGAATCCCAATAAAAAATAATGACACAATTGCCTCAAGTTTTCGAGAATTGAGACTATTTGTTAAACTGCGAATTTAAAATTTTCAAGATTTGTCGACTTTGACTTTAATTTTTATACCCTCCTATAAGCTTGTGCGAATGAAAAACATTTTAACTGAGTAAAATGTGATAGCAAAAATCGGGTTACTTGAGGTTTTGATTTTTTTACTCTTTTTTTTTAGTTTTGGGACATCTTGTATAATAAATGGACTATCCATCACAAAGTTTTTTTTAATCGATCCATTAGATCCCGAGATTAACGCGTCAACTAAACAGACAAACAAAAAACTCTCCTGCTTTATAATATATTACATTATTTTTACATCCAGTCCGTTTATAGTAAAAGTTCATAACCGGTACTGAGTACACTCAGTACGTTCGAATTATTCTGCTTGCTTTTATTACCTACAAACTACATTTACATAAGCTGTTGACCAAGTAATTTATTCCTTTGATGTTTTTTCGTATTGACTCCTATTTATATGCTACCAAAGCCAAACAACGAGGCGATATTTTAACGTTCAAAATCCTTTTGAATTCACAATGCGTCACACCTCTTTCTTTGAGATAAATCAGCCTGTCATATAAAACGAAATTTTCGATGACTGGCTGTAAATAGTTTTGTATAACAATAAATATTCCCGCCTTCTTAAATGTCAACTGAGGTAACTGATTCCAGAGTGCACTAAGTTCTTTCAAACAGAATGTCGGATTATTAAAGTTATCTTCATTACTATTAGATTCATTTTCGATAAAAGTAAAGCCATTTGTGGTAGCATCTTCTATGTAGGCTTCAAAATTGTTTTTCATGTTTTTAGTTTTCACAGCTTTCCGTTTTTTTCTTTTTAGTTTGCAGTTGTCTGTAAAAAAACAGTTTAACATCATCCATCCGTTACACAAATATCGTACCTAGTTCAGAGTAGTTAAAATTACATGATTGTGGATTAATATGAGAATGGACTGGGCTTTCCATTTATCCATTTAAAATAAAGGTATGGCATAAAGGCCCAGAAGTAAAGTGTCCAAAATACTGTACAAAAATATTACTATAATATCAATCCTTTATTCATTTTCTTTACTTATTACATTTTTAAATATTTTTACAAAAACAAAATAGCATTTAAAAATGTAGTAACAATTATTTTTATGTGTTTTAAGTATAAAACTATACCCATGGGTATAGTTACATTTTGTCTCTTTCCTTGTCATTCTCTATATCTAACACTATATATGAGGAAAAAGAAAGGTAAGTAAGGTTTCCACCTTACTTTCCGGGCATAAACGACGATGATGAGAAATAAAAGCTCAACTTACGTTTAAATGCAAATAACTGCAACACAGCTCTTGACAGTAAATTAAAAACTAAATCTTCTAATTTAGCAACGACTGACGGAGGTTGAGCTGCCAGTCTTAAGAAGGGCACTCTCATATACTCTTCGCCTTTATAACGCCCAAAAATACCCTTCAGACAGTTACTTAAAGGAAAATTCTTGAAAATTCCACCGTCACACACCATTTTGTGGTAGCAGCAAGGCATTATTACCATTGCCTTTGCATCGGCCATCTTTAAAAACAAGTTGATCGCGTCTATGGTCAAGTCTGCGCAAGCATGCAGGCCGGTTATGCAAAATTCTCTATGATTTTCAAATTTATCGTCTAGATATCCTTGAATATTTTCATGGGAATTTTCTGTTATGGTGTGTTTTATATATTTTACATTATCTGTGGAGTTTGCATGGTATTTCCGCTGTCGTATTTTGGCGGCAACGTAATGACTTTCGTTGCATTCAATTCCAAGTATTTTCAATGTTGTTGTGTCGAATAACTGCTGATCCAGGTAGCCCTGGAAAAAGACGAGAAATAAGGGCTAGATGAGAATAAGAAAGAAAAGATAAGAAGGTTTTAATATTCATTAAGCGGGATTTGCGGATTCTGTGGCTGTTACTGAGAAATTCGTAATGGCAAAACCCAATAACACTTCGCCCTAACGGGGAATCTAACCCGGGACTTTATGCTAAGCAAAGTCGCGCTTGCAACCACTAGACCAATAAGGCAGTCAATATTAATGTGTTTTCTTTATTCATTTTGTCACTTATTGATTTCATTTTAAAATATTTTTACAAAAAAGCAATAAAAACATTTGAAAATATAAAAAAAATAGCAGTCCACCAGCATCGGGAATAGGGTCCGGGCTGCTGGCGGTCAGGGCTTCTGAGAGAGGAACCTCTTAACAATACGCGCCGTGTCCAGAAGTACTGCCTACTTTAAAACATTGTTTAACACGATAACATTTTATAACAGTGAGTAACATTTTGTAGTTTTCTTTCTAAAACAGTTAGGCAACATTAGACTTACTATAAAAAAGATAAACAACTGTCGAACACTCGTCTATAAACTTTTTTAGGCAAGTGTTCAACAAATGAGTAACTTTCAGTGGTAAAGCTGCATGGGTTTTGCAACATTTTCTAAGGTTATATACCTGCTGTGTCGTAACGCCTCAAGAGAACATCCTTACCAATCCTGATCCAAAATCCACAACGACATCGCAGCCCACATGCTCACACACTTCTTTAATTTCTTTAGCCAGGTGTATTATCTCGTGTTTCTTCTTATGACTAACGGTCATATTTATATTGCTATCATACAAATCTTCTTGAACATTATCGTAAAAGACCTGCAACCTCTTTAATTTTATGAAGAAATTACTCAAAAAATCATCACTCATGGAGCTCAAGTCGAAATCTTCATTAAAAATATCCATTTCTTCGTCTTTTACAGTGATCTTGTCCAAAGTGTTGTTAATTAGTAAATCTGTGTTGGGCTGATTGAACAAATATTGATATTCTTGAAAGAATTTCAGGCATTCTTCGAAATATTCTTCGGGGCTGTTCATGTGCTGCGGCAGTGACATCTTCAGCTAACAAGAAAAATGAGCAGCCCTGTTGAAATTAAAAGCTATCTGTTAGATTTTGGCCTATGTCTGGCAGTGGACTGCAGTCCGAAGTAATGGTAGGCACGGGCTTGCGGACGGCGAGTCATGGGTAGCTCACCACCCGATCAAGGACCAGCCTTGCCGAAACTATGGGAGTGCCAACGGTGCCCAGATAAGTGGCAGACCAAGACCACAATTTGCCAGACCACAACGCAGTTAAAGAAGCACGCACTGGGTACGTAAAAGGCTAATCGACGTCGTGTAGTGAATCACACGCGTCTCAAGAAGCAGTCAGTAAACTGGCGGGGCCCCCATACGGCCAATCGACTGTTTAAGCAGGTTACCGTGACCCTGGATCGTAAAGGGCAATAGAAGGAACACGGTGGATTTTGTTTCCCGTCGACGAGCTCTCGCATTCAACCTTAGGCCCCATATGGACTACGGAGCGAGAGCCCATGAGAAAGTGCAAATAATCACCTCCTTCTGCAAAGCAATACTGCGAGCGAAGGAGAAAATGGAACGAAATAATGAAATTATAAAAAGCGACGGGGAGGCAATCCTTTTCCTCGACCAAAGGTATATTTGAAATGGTAAATAAGTCAACAAAATAATCACTTCAAGTTCGCAGTGAATGATTAATAGCAGAAAAACGTAGAGACGAAAATGATTGTATTGTATGCAAAAATCATCAGTGAAATAAAAACAGACACTTCTGCACTCAACGTATGAATTAAGAGTTGACGTGTTTACTACTATTTTTTTTTGTATTTGAGCGGCCGCTACTGCTACTTATCCCACCCATGGAACCGCAGCTGATTGCCATGAAGCTTTATGATACGACTATCTGATGTAGTCTACTAATTAACGCTATAGGCTATACTAACCAAATTTTGAGGTGTCTGGTCACCGTATGAGTGTCTTATCTACAATTAAACACACGCTTGAATAAAAAAAACTTTTATTAAGTCTCTCAACATCACGAATTAAATAAAGAATTAAGATGCTCTGACAATAAGATATATTCTAAAAAGGTTCATTTACAATGACAACGTTATAATAAAACATTTTTACAGAGTAACATGAATACAAGTACATAGTTGCCTACTTAAGCATCGAGATAGTGAAATCCATTCTTAAAGCAGTTTGACCCTCTTCACAAATGCTAAAAAACATTAGAAATAATGTAAATGCACAGTTTAAAACTTCTGGTTTTCGCTTTTATTTAGGTATTTCCCAGGCCCAAGTGCCGGAGCACACGGCGCGTTGCGGCACCGCACAGCAAATATTTTGTCGTACCTGTAGGCACACTGTGCATTGCGGCACCGCAGTGGTTACATGAACAACTGAGCAGTGTCTATAATCACTCAACAAAATACATAATCTACAGTACATTATGACATCTGTCCCATCGCTCACGTTTAAATAAAAATTAAAGTAGGTAAATGTAAATTTTGCGTATATACTAAGCGAGACTTTCAGCGAGTATTCTAGTTACCCCGACAAAGTCACCGAGATGTATTATTCTTAGATTGCCCCTTTCACTATGACAAACTAAGGGCGAGAATTCGTGGCAGTAACACTGAGGATCAATTATGCGTGTTTCTTTTCCATATTTGCGCGAGAAATGATTCGATAGCTAATCGCTTCATCGTAGGCAGTGAGACAGATGTCCAAAGACTATAAAATACGAACTACCTACATCCGCCACTTAAACAAACTAATCACCAGTAAACGGTTTCAATTTACTGTTGAGGTCCACTAATGCTTTCCCAATCTTCCATTCCTTTGGTGTCTTTTGAGCCTTGTCCAATAATACATTTGCCGCTAAATTTGTCATTACTCAGGTATTTCTGGCACACTTCAATCAAATCGTCCTTTTTCACTACCAAGACCCTTTCTCTTTGGGTCTTCCAAATGTCGTAAGACAATCCGTATAGGAATAGGTCAATTCCTTTCATGTATTCCGCAACAGGCTGGTCCATCTGCTGTAATATGGACAGTTTTGCCTCGAATAGGTTTTGGTCATCGAGCAGATTCGTGTTTTCGAGCATCCATTTGGCTGTTTCATCGAAAACATTAAAAGTAACTGTAGAATTGGGGTCTCTGTACGAATAATAGTTGAAGATTCCGTCTAAGGTTAATAAAGCGCCACCGCCGTATGCGCCATTTTGTTCTCGGACGACTGGGTGCAAATACTTTGAAGTGATAAACCTTGTCAGTACACGTAACTTGGCGTAATCTGGATCAGTGTAAGGCACTGTAGGAATAACTTTGGCGCAGAAATTGACCGGAATGTTCATATGAATATGTACGCCACGGTTTTTCTCAGAAAACTTTTTAGCATCCGTCCAATTGATCCTATTCTCTTCTTTCTGCTCGATATTCTTGCAGAGATCTTTACAAAACTGGTGTATGTGTTCTTGAATCTGTGTGTTGGTGTTACAATAATGGAAAGCGGTTCTTAAATTGTTCCCTTTTAGAATTTGGCTTCCAATGTTGTCAATGGTCGATTGGACGTCTTCTATCTTCATATTTTTCTGGATCTCTTGCATATGCACTATGTGTTGTAACCCTAATAAATTCTCTTTGCATTCGTCGACTGAGCTTATTAAGGATCGGGCTGCCTGCATAGCGTAAGTGTGCCCCCCGTCGACAATACCATTGGTTAAAGACGAGCAATAGTTAGTTAGGAGCATTTCCATTCGTTCGCTATTACTAAAGTTTGGTTTTTTGAAGATTTCACTCCAAATATCCATCATTTTTGGCAGGTTTTCGTCTAAACAGTGACTGCTGATCAGTATTCCTTGTTCGTATTGGCCGGGTAGGTCGATATGTTCAGTTATATGGTTAAGAAAGCCTAATCCAGAGGTGGACTTACTCACATACTTGTCAAAGTCCCTGTAATTGTAATTTTTGGTATCAAATTTGTTGATGACGTATTCGAAAAATGGTAGCAGTTTCCTGTCTTTCTCATTCAAACATTCTGTTCCAACTACCCCTTTGAAATATGTGACGCCATTAGTATTGGCCTCGCACATTTGTAGGGGAATGATTTCGGACACGGTGTGCTTCAAGGGAGGCGCTGTCTTAGTAAGAGTAATATCCTCAATCTTCAGGCAAGGTAAAACATCTAAGTTCTCAATTTTTTTCTGTGTTTCAGACAGTTCCAATCCTTCAATGTATATTGTCTCCTTTTCAGCATCTGAAAGATTACTAACTTTCTCTTTTAATAATCTAGCTTCTTCAGCATTAAATATATCGTCGAACTTTTGATCTGGTACCATAGTCATGACTAATTTATGTTTATTATTTATAAAGTATTTTTCTATAACATCTTTCACATACTTTGGTTCCATCAAGTTAGTTTTCAGCTGATCCAGCAACTGATTCACTTTCAAAGCACTAAGTATTGGGCCGTTATGGTTCCATAATGGCATGAGATTGAAGAGAAGATTGAGTCCGAATTTCGGTGATTGATGCTTTATTGAAAGCTCAAAACCGTGGAGGACACTCTGAATATGATCTTTTTCAAAGCCATTATTATAAATATCATAGAGTGTCTTATCCACAATAGATTCTACCATTTCAAACTTTGATTTCTCAACATCCTTCAGACCAACCACAAATAATGTATCTCTAATTTGGTTGTCATATCCTGTGAGAGAATTATAACCTCCTGATATATTTTTTTCAATTAAGCTCTTGTAGAATGCAGAGTTTGGACCTATGACCATAAGTTCACTTAATGCCATCATCATGAAAGTCTCATAGGTATTTGTGATGTCAGCCATAACATATCCTATTGCAATCTGGTTCTGTTTTTCAATTGGAACTCCATACTGATCAACTCTGCATCTTATCTCGGTTCTCTTTGGTTCTGTCCATCGTGGCTGACTGTTTACAACCGAGTGTTTAGGGTCCAAATAGGCACAATTACTCAAATAGGTGTCATTAACAAACTTGAGATTGGCCTCCAGAGGAAAGTTGCCATAGGAATAAATTCTAGCATTACTTGGATGGTAGTATTTTGCATGGAAGTTTTTTAAATGCTCGTGAGTAAGTTTTGGAATGATAAGTGGGTCACCACCTGAGACATAACCATAAGTTCCCTTTGGTAAAATTGTATTAATAAACTTTTGTCCAAAGAGTGAACTTGTTTCCGAGAAAGCTCCTTTCATTTCATTGTATACAACGCCTTTGAAAGTCAGTTCAGAGTTTTTGTCTTCAACATTAGTGTGCTCTAACCTCCAGCCTTCTTGTAAAAAGTCTAACCTAGATAGATTAGGTTTAAATACAGCATCTAGGTATACTTTCTGCAGGTTTCTATAGTCAGTCTCATTTTGTGATGAAAAAGGGTAGAATGTGTAATCGGGGCCTGTTAAGGCATTCATAAAAGTTGCCAGAGATCTGTTCAACATTTTAAAGAAAGGATCTCTGACTGGATATTTCTCAGAGCCACAGAGAACTGTGTGTTCTAAAATGTGTGGTGTTCCCATAGAATCTAAAGGTGTTGTACGAAAACCTACTGAAAATACATTATTGGAATCATCTCGCTCTAAATGCAGGTACTCTGTTTTTGTCTTATCATGTATTAAATGGTAAGCTGTCATGTTATACTCCTTGATAGGCTCTATTTGGTTCACGAGGAATCCATGAACCACTTTTCCTTGCTGCACTGCTCTTACATTTGGGTCCTTCTTTTTCAGGATGCTATTACAGTGTATGTTGCTGCTTGATATCAGTCGATGTTTCACACTAGGCTGGAAGTTGCGAAGCCTTGTATACATTTTTGTTTATATTCTTTTCTTCAAGTGTCCTGCAATGCACACACACCACTCACTATTTGCTGAAGAATTTATGAATGTATGATGGAAAAAATATCGCAACATTATTATTTTTTTAGTGAATTCATCCGTTATGGACACGATGAGAACTTTTTGCTTATCACTTGCGTATATTTAAAATGGAAAGAGCGTGTAGAAATTCTTATGCAAGAGTTAATAAACTACATATTAAGTACCTACATGATTATTTACGACAATTTTGTACTGATAACCATCTTGCTAAACGTACATATAGCACAAAAAGACGGGATAAACGTTAAAGTAAGTCAGTAGTGGTACGAGATAAATATTTTAACGAAATCAGAAAAACAAAAGAAAAATGATGCAATGTTTTACTTACAATAAGGTTTTCGGAAAATTGTTGAGACGTGTATAGTTTAGAATTCAAAACAGTCTGTAGTTTTCGTTTTCTTTTTATTGTATTAATTCCAGCAAAAAATCCGGCATTATTTTTTATTAAAGATCCAGCATAACCTCTAAGCCATTTGCTATCGGAACATTTGACATTGACACACAGCTTTGTTTGACAGTGGGTGGGACATTTTTTTATATTCATGACCATAGATACAAGTCTTTTAGTCGGATACATTTAGTTTGAATTTAAAATATTACAGTAATTAGACGCCATTCGCACGAGCGCTTTCTTGTCGGAGTTAAAAAGCACCGAAATAGAACAAAATTGCATTCCCATGTATCCCATGTAAATGTTCACACGTCAGCGCTTTTCATCGCGCAGTGATATATTTTCAGCGCTGAGCGTTGGGCGTAAAAAATAGACCATTATGAAACTTCATGTTATTATTCACACAAGCGCTAACGTCATATATATTTATTATTCAGAATAACTAGGACTCTACCTTTTATTTAATGGATCCCCATATATTCAAGTGAATAAATACAAATCAAAGACATCGCAGTACGAACAAAATAATTTGAACAATAAAATCGTCAGCGCTTAAATAGCGCCAACGACGAGTTTTTAACCAAACGCTTTTTAAGCGCTCGTGCAAATCTATTCAAACAACTTGCCTACTTTTCGAGTTGGATGGGTATGTATGTACATTGTGGTCATCATTAATCAATGAGCCATTATTATTTAATTAATTAATCATTCATTAATTTCTAGTTTTAGTATATTTTTCCAATGTTATATTACATACTATTTATAAAAAAGTATTTACATAACTAAAACTAGAAATTTAAGAATAAAACTAAATATTTACAACAAAATACTAAATGTAAACTAAAACTGAAATAAAATTATTAAAAAAAAGGAAAAAAACAGAAAAAGGCACAGACACTCAGGCGTCAAAGTACTCCTCCACATCGCTGTCATCTGGAAACGTGCCCAGAAGACTGGCGGCATTGCCTCGTTGAATGGCAATGCTTATTCTTTGACCAAAGAAAGAACCAGCCCTCTGGTCACGCGAAGTGTCGACCAGTCGCCGAGAAATTTCCTTAAAAAGGAGACGCGCACTTGGACCCCATGAACCAAGCGTTTCAACCCCAAACGGCTCAAAACTGTAGCAACCATTAAGGTTACAGTATTTGCGCCGCTTGAGGTTCTCAGCAGCCGCAGCTGCGGCGCCAGCACAGCCCGCCGTGCTTGCAACGTGGGATGGCGCAAGGGTATCGACACAGGTAGCGTCCCACACCAAAGGTCTACCCACCTTCCAAGGCACCAACGTCATTCCGTCTGGTCTTTTGCCATCGTCACGTACCAAGCCGTTTAGTTCTAAAACTGCTGGTACGCCGGCGGAGGCAAAAGCTCGACGAATAATATCGTTGATGCTGGCGTGACGAGCTATGCGACCTGCGCTCCTGCTGCAGGACAGGCCATGATGTCCGAGGTTGTCGACAGCTTCACCACAGTGGCAACGATGCGGAGCAACACAAGGTGCGCCTAAACGAAGACTTGTAGCGAGCCGAAATGAAGCATCATCCATCATGGTACCAATAGTGGATGATGGGAGTGCTTGAAGCCATAATCCCGACTCCCACTCCCCCACAGCCAGCAGACGGGCGCGCTCCGCAGCATTAATTGACGTATTTAGCAGGTTATTCCGTATAATACTGCAGAGCGGCACGTCCCATCGTCTTTGGGAGGACAGGTAGTCGGGCAAATCCGTACTCGGACAAGCCATTTTCCAAGCGTTCAACGCATCAGTTATAAACGGTACCTCAAAATCAACCAGTGAACTAGATAAAATCTTTTTGGTTAATTTTTCGGTACCGTAAACCGAGGAGAGGAAGGCCGGTAAACTAATACTTGAAATTTTGCGGACGCCGAGACCACCCAAGCGGATAGGAAGAGTGGCTTGCTGCCACGCTCGGTCGTCCAGGGCCACATTTAGGATCGAGGTCAATGTATTTCTAATGATTTTATCTACTTTTTCTAAGAGTTGTGGGTGTTTCCAAAGGTGTGAGGAATTTCCAATTGTGTGTTTTAGTTATGTATATACTTTTAATTATTAATACTATAAAATACAAGCTACCAGTACCAGTTGTAGTATGGAAATTATTGGGATAAAATTATTATATGGTATAAACTAGCTTTTACCCGCGGCTTCGCTCGCGTAGAATTTGCTCTGCCTCATTAAGATACGTGACATTTTTTTTAATATTAATATTTTTTTATGTAACTTCACATCGTACATCCCAGATTTCTAACTTCAAAATTAGTTTCCATACAATCTTTGAACACCTATACCTAATATTTAGAGGGAATCTCTTGAAGGTGGAATTATCTGAATTCCTTTCTAAGTGCTCATTATTTTAGAGGGCCAAAGCCTGCTGGGATCGCGGGACTTACGAATTACCGTGAACCCGGTACGTAAACCGTAGCACTGGTAATAACATCCCTCATGTACACAATAAGCTAATAAAATTCCCTATCTCAAAAACTACTGAACCGATTTTGATGAAACTTGCAGTATTCCCTAAGTTGAACGATACCTAGCACAAAAAAATATTTAAATCGGACGTGAAGTTCCGGAGACATGCGAACAATGAATCAGTCGATGCCTACTTCCTTACTGTTAAGGAGTTGTACCTTCCATCATCAGCTCAGCTACATAAGATGATGATTACCATACGCAAGTACTTAAATTACTTCATAAGATTTACGAAAAACGATGGGTGAGCCTAGAAAATTTGAGGGTTGCCCTCGATTTCTCCAAGATCCAATCGTCAGATCCTGATTTGGTGAAAATGGGACCACACGGGAAGCACCAGCTTTGAAACAAAAAAAGAATCATGAAAATCAGTTCACCCAGTCGGTCGTAATGCGGTAACAAACATAAAATTTATAACCTCCTCCTTTTTTCGAAGTCGGTTAAAAACTATCCTATGTCCTTTCTCAAGTTCCAAACTATGTCTGTACCAAATTTCACACAAATCGGTTCAGTAGTTTAGGCGTGAAGAAAAGACAGACAGACAGACAGACAGACAGACAGACAGAGTTACTTTCGCATTTATAATATTAGTTTGGATAAGCCACTAATTATTTGATTTGGCAACTTTCACCACGTTTTGTTTCGTAATACCCTTTTGTTTTATTTCGAGTTTATTAATATGATTAATGTTGTTTCATGTAAACTGTCTACTCAATAGATAATATAATTATGGTTTTCGTCGATCCGTTTAGATAGATATTCCATAAGAGCATAAAAATATAAAAATAAGAAGTCACTTTGTTTACATAATATTAAATGTAACAAAACGTTTAATATTTGACATTGACGTTTCCTTCAATAGTTGAATTTTTCTTTTAAAACACGTGTTTACGTGTGGAGTTCATGTCGAACTCCTTTTTATTTATAAGTGTAATAAAATAAGCCGAAATGAGTTTGTACAACTTTAAAAAGATCGCCGTAGTCCCTACGGCAAAGGTAAATATTAAAACCTAAATTTAAGGTTTACAAAATATATCATGCGCTCTAACCTCACAAATAACGCACTATTTCTACATTTCAGGACTTCATAGATATAATATTGTCTAAAACACAAAGGAAGACTCCCACAGTGGTACACAAACACTACAAAATATCGAGGATTCGAGGGTTTTATATGAGAAAAGTGAAATTCACCCAGCAAAACTTTCACGACCGTCTCTCTAGGATTATTCAGGTAAATAAATGGCAATTTTTAAACTGCAATATTTTAAGATAATTAGCTAATTTCGGTACTTAACCGACTTAAAAAAAAAGTGGGTTCTCAGTTCGACCAGATCAGTCCAATGTTTGTCCGCGATTATCTCGCGTTTGGCTGTGCTGATTTTTCAAAGACGCTGATACGAAGATTTTTGTTGAATATCTGAGCTGAAAAGGGTAAAATAGAAATAAATCTGATTGAAAACAGATTCAAGTGAAATAACACCTATTGCGCAATATTGTTGACATACAAATTCATATCTGTACACCTATGTAAAATTGCGACAATATCTGCTTTTACTAGTTAATTTCAATTTTTATATTTTTCTGCATTTATCTGTTTACAATGCAATAAAGATTCAATATCTAGATCATCAGCAAAATAATTTTTACAATAAAGATTATGTACTTACATGAATTACGAAATCTAAATGCAATTTTTTCCCCACATTGAAATAAAAAATTACTATGATACGAACCGGTGACAAACAAAGTAAATAAACAAGACTCCTTATATCTCTTTACTTGTTAAGATTTTAGAACTTGAACTTGATGATTATAAAATAATCGAAAAACACAAAAAAAAACAAATCTTGAAATATAGTAAAGGTAGTAGGCAGAGATGTTCACCTACATGTCCTCAGTTTAACTAAGTGATAGAGCCTATTGCTATCGGATATGCAATCTAAACGGAGACTGCATGACTGCTATTGAAAATTTACTAAATGGAAAACCCAATAACACACACCCATTTAGTTTTAAGAAGAATTTATAATTTAACCAATCTATAATATTTTTGTAACTACAAATTGATATGTTGGCATTTTCATGGTAAATGTTGCGTTACATCTGTCATGGGCTTACATACTAGCACATACATTTTATATTTTTGTTTTCAATTACTGCATTTGTATGTTTTGCTGTTGCCATACCTTATATAAATAAATAAATAACACTTTGTCTAACGTAGGAATTGACCTTTTACTTGTCAATCATGCTAACGAGTGCTAAACCCAGCCTTGGGTCTAGAACTCGTCTTATCTAAAAATTTTGTAATTACTCTCCGCAGGAATTCCCCAAACTAGATGATGTTCATCCGTTCTATGCAGATCTTATGAATGTGTTGTACGATAAGGATCATTACAAGCTCGGTCTCGGACAACTAAACACAGCTAGACATCTTATTGACACGTAAGTTTGTTAAGATATACATCATCATCATCTTCCTGCCCTTGGCTTGGCTCAACACGTTTTTTTCTTCCATTTTCCCCTACCAGACTTCACAGTATCATTCACTCCTTTTTCTTTCATATCATGGTAAGTTTAATAATGGTTTCATTTTGTTGTAATACATACTTCTCGAAAATTTTCAATAATTTGGATGTAATATATTTTGGCCCATTCGAAGCTGAGTTCAATACTGTATGTTGTTCGTCAGTCAAAGTGCGGCCCACAGTAACAGTTTGTCATATGGTCGCGTGCAGGGTACTGTACTCTAGTGCGCATTACCCATGACAAAGACAAATCTTTAAGTTTGTCTCTTATCATTAGCTATTTCAAACAATTTACTTCTGGTATAGATTAATATGTTACGTATGCTAATAAAATATTAGAATACAATAAAATTTAACTACAGGCAATGTAAAATGTACTAGGTTTTTTTTTAACGTGGTAACATCATCAAATGAGTCCTCCCACCCAGGGCTGAGCGGGAGAGACTGTCAGACTCGTACTGACTAAAATCCACGGTGTCCTTCAATAGCCCTTTACGTTCCGGGGTCGCGGTAATTCGTGAGTCCCGCTACCAAATGTACTAGGTTAGGGCATAGTATGATTTCAGAATAAAATCATTTAATAATTTCAAATATTATCCTGTTCGGTTGTGGGGTCATCTGTAAACGTAACTGTGATTCTAGAACGCAAAGGGTTGCTGACAGAACAGGATAGATTTGAGAGTCTGACAGTCTCACCGCTCAAGCCAGAGAAGGTGGGGTAATTTGATTTTACCATAAAAAAAAGAAAGCCCGCATCCTTCTAAATTCACAAACATGCACGTTATACATGTGTTTTATTACAGTAAACCGATGAACTATACTAATATAAAAAAATAACAGTAAAAAAACAACTTTAAAAACAAGCTTTTATTTAAATTCTCTAAAAAGGACAAAATAAACTTTAAATTAAATCAAACATATAACTTAAGTTTAATATAAAAGCTTGTCGCGAGATTTACCTGTGTAAAGTATGTTATGATACATACATTTTGTCGTTGAATTATTTGTTTGTTTTTTTTTTGACAATTAAATCTCATCTCGCGACAAGCTTTTATATTATACTTAAGTTATATGTTTGATTTAATTTAAAGTTTATTTTGTCCTTTTTAGAGAATTTAAATAAAAGCTTGTTTTTAAAGTTGTTTTTTTACTGTTATTTTATTTTTAAATTTTTAGTTTTCGTTGGACATATTTCGCAGTCTTTCCATTTCATTTAGTGCGTCATTGTTGCATGGTCGTTTACCTGTTAATTTCGTACAGTCAAGTTCTTCAATAAGAAGACCTTCTAGCGATTTGACTCTACTTAAGGCCACGTATGCTTGGCCAGCAGCGAAGAGCTTTGAGCCTAAATAGACGACAAAATAGTTTTTTTTTTACCGTGGTATAATCATCAAATGAGTCCTCCCACCCAGGGCAGGGCGGGAGGGACTGTCAGACTTGTACTGATGGGGTCACGGTAATCCGTTAGTCCCGCAAGCCCGGCAGGCTATGGCCCTCTACAGGCCCCGTCACTATGCTGACACTCTTAGAGGCGCGCGTGGAACACAACGCGCCGTCGACCCGGGCATGGTCCATGGTCGGACAGCGAGTCGCCCATTACTCGCTGCCCGCATGCCCGCGCCTACGGTGGCCGGAGATCGTCTGGCGACGTCCGACGCCGTGCGCGTCTACAACTGCGGCTGGGGTGGAGGGAGGACGCTGTCCTCTGCCTCACGCGGCCCGCCTCCTCCTTCACGAGCATTACTGCTTCGCAGAAGGAGGCGACCGATTCCCACTCCGTCTCGCCCCGCAGCATGGCCTCGACCAATGCCGGGCGCGAGAGGTCTCCGCCTATCGCCGTCGTGAGGACACGGCGGTGCTCTGCCCAAGCGGAGCAGTCCTGCACCGTATGCTCCACCGTGTCCTCCGGACGATCCTCGCAGTGGTGACACCCAGGCGTTTCTTCCCTCCCTATCAGACACAGGAACCTCCCGAAACTTCCGTGTCCGGTGAGGACCTGCGTCATACGGTAGGTCAGGACGCCGTGACGCCTTTCCAGCCACTCCTCAAAGAGGGGTCTTACCACCGCGATTGCGGCGTGCCCGGACCTCGGTTGCGACAGCCGCTCCCTACATACGGCCCTGAGATCACGCCGGAGCTCTTCCCGCCGCGCCTCGACTTTTCGAAGCAGCGGGGATTCGCCCCGACGCACGCTGCGCCTCCACGCGCCACTCATAGACGCGTCTATAAGTGGCGCGCCTCCAGATCCCAGGGCACGAGAAAATAGATTAATGTAATAATTAATTTTTGTTCACCACCAGATCGCACTTATCATATTATTGCATTGTTATCGGGTTCCCATATATATTTCAAGTTTTAGTTGTGTACTATTAACCATTGAGGAGTTCTCTCGTGAGCAGACGATCCTGGCTGCACCACCAGATCGCACTTATCATATTATTGCATTGTTATCGGGTTCCCATATATATTTCAAGTTTTAATTGTGTACTATTAACCATTGAGGAGTTCTCTCGTGAGCAGACGATCCTGGCTGCACCACCAGATCGCATTTATCATATTATTGCATTGTTATCGGGTTTCCATATATATTTCAAGTTTTAGTTGTGTACTATTAACCATTGAGGAGTTCTCTCGTGAGCAGACGATCCTGGCTGCACCACCAGGTCGCTGTCACCATATTATTGCATTGTCATCGGGGTTCCATATTAATACCAAGTTTCAGATCGATTGAGTAATTAGAAGTGATTCTAATTTGACTTGCAAGATTTGATCTAAACAAACATACAAACATTGCAAGTTAAATAAAAGCTTGTAAAAAAAACTCATAACAACCCTGCTTTTCTACACCAATTATACTAACAGTTTATACGATTTCGTTTACAGAGTAGCAAAAGACTACGTCCGTCTTCTAAAGTACGGAGACTCGCTGTACAGATGCAAGCAGCTGAAGCGCGCCGCGCTCGGCCGCATGGCCACCATCATGAAGAGACAGGCCGCCAACCTGACGTACCTAGAACAGGTGGGTTGTAAAAACACATTATTGGTCACAGTTCATTAGAGCCACCCGGCACCCACCCCGCACCTCCTCGTCGCTCGGCGTCCACTCGTTTTCGACAGGTGGTCCACGAGTTGACGCAGCGTTATCACCAATAAACGTCGCGCGGTCAACGAGTAGACGTCGCTTGGTCCTTTTTTAAGTTGTAGCTGTAAATCAATGAATATTCACCAAAATACAACGTATCGAAACTAACTAACGAGAGTGGGGCCTCGTGACGTCAGAATTCAATAGAAATTGTACAAACGGATTGAACGTCAACGATGTCTCTTTGAAAAAAGCATTTCTCCAATTTAATATATGGTTTCCCTTTGAATATTTCGGTCTTGAAAATCTCGATTTCGAGTTCTCGAATGGCAAACATTGTTCTTAAGGATCAGTTCACATCGAGACGCGACGATACTGAAAATTGTATCTTTTCGTGTTGTAAATAAAGTTAGAATTTGAGTCGCTCTGTTGAAAGGACCGCGCTGCGTCGCGTCTGGGTATGTATTTACCCTATTTTCTTCATGCTCAGGATACTCTAATTATTGATATTATATAGATAGATAAAATACATTTTCTTTCGAGTTTTCAATCTCATCTCTTTTTGCGCTCAACTAGTCTTTGTTATAACTATCTGTGTGTCAATACAATGTGTCAAGTTTAATCGTTTTTCTGGTACTGTTATAACTCCCCATTTAGGCACCAAATACTGATTACTTCCATACTAAAATTTCTTAAGATATGATCATATTGCTTAAGATTCTTATACTAAAGTTGTGTTCGTCCCTAGGTCCGTCAACATCTCGCTCGTCTGCCGTCCATAGACCCGTACACGCGCACCATCATCATCTGTGGGTTCCCTAATGTTGGCAAGTCCAGCTTCATCAACAAGGTATGTACCGCTTCAAAATCACCCGATTTTTCTATTTAGTATCTAACTTTTTTTTTTATTTATACTTTGCCCCACCTGGTGCATTTACAAAGATAGAAATTCACATACACAAACACCCAGACCCGAAACAACTACTGGCAGATCAAACAAATATTATTAACATATATTTAACAGGCCTGTTGGTCTAGTGGTTAGTGACCCTTACTGCTATGCCGGAGGTCGTGGGTTCGATTCCCACCCAGGACAAATGTTTGTGTGATGAACACGATCATTTGTTCTGTGTCTGTGTGTAATTTATCTATAATATGTATGTATTTAGAAATATATAAGTATGTTTATCAGTTGTCTAGTATCCATAACACAAGCTCTGCTTAGCTTGGGACTAGATGGCGTTGTGTGATAGTTGTGGAATATTTATTATTATTATATTTGTTCCGTGCGGGGATCGAATCCGTGACACGCTGTGCAGCAGTCGATCGTTTAGCCTCTGCGCCAACCGTGTCGTCACGTTGTTAAAAATTATGTGGGTCAAATTTTATAACTATGAAATATTATATTTAGGCCCATTCGAAGCTGAGTTCAATACTGTATGTTGTCTGTCAGTCAAAGTGCGGCCCACAGTAACAGTTTGTCATATGGTCGCGTGCAGGGTACTGTACTCTAGCGCGCATTACCCATGACAAAGACAAAAAAATATTATTATTTAAGCAGCGATATCGCTGCTTAAATAATAATTCAGGCAGAATTGATACGATTTTTGCTTATTTTTTTTTTACTATATGTATAATTATTATTATTGTACTAACAACTTATTTAAGTAATTTCTTTTTTAAATTATTCCTTGCTTGTAATATATTTTATCTACTGTCATGCTATTAATCCTCTATAAAAGAACCTATAACAATTAGCTTATTGCCAACATTAAAACACTCAATGATATTATGATCATTATATCATCCAAACGCGTGATATTATGAATTTCAAAAAAAGAACATTCTCATGCAATGACATTTTCACCACCAGATCGCTAAAATTTTGAAAAAAGAACAATAAATTGTAGACTAATTAAGTTCTATAGAAAATAGAAATAATGAAGTGGTGAATATAAATATTCCAAGTACATCAGGACCTGCCAACATTCAACAAGATGCAAATGTTCAAGTGCATTTCAATAATTGTACGATCCAAAATGTAAATAATTATTACAATTAATAATTCTTTTACTTAATAAGGTTTGTTTATTTTACATGGTTCGCAATTAGACTTTTCTTGAATTTACATAGTTCTTACAACACTGTACTGAGGATTCACATCATGATTGTAGATAAAGTCTTGTATGCAACTGTTATAATTAGGTATTAAAACACTCATGTGATACTATTATCACACTCGGCTACGCCTCGTGTGATAAACCCACATTCGTGTTTTAATACCCCTGATTATACAACAGTTGCATAAATAACTATTATGTTTGCTTATGAACAGATCACTCGCGCGGATGTGGAGGTACAGCCGTACGCGTTCACAACTAAGAGTCTGTACGTCGGACACACCGACTACAAGTATCTCAGGTGGCAGGTATGTTTGTTTGAATTTCTTTTACATTGCCGCTCTCCAGGAATTTCTCTTGTATCGTGGGTGCACACATCCAGACCTGGAAGAATTAGATACCGTGCATCCACACCGCAATTAATTTTTGTAGATCAACGATTCCAAGTGTTCCTTTTTTTTTTACGTGGTAAAATCATTACATGAGTCCGCCCACCCAGGGCAGAGCGGGAGGGACTGTCAGACTCGTACTGACTAAAATCCACGGTGTCCTTCAATAGCCCTTTACGTACCGGGGTCACGGTAATTCGTGAGTCCCGCGACCCCGACAGGCTTCGGCCCTCTACAGGGGGCCCCGTCACTATGCTGACACACTTTGAAGCGCGCGTGGAACAGAACGCGCCGTCGACCCGGGCATGGTCCATGGTCGGACAGCGAGTCGCCCTTTACTCGCCGCCCGCATGCCCGCGCCTACGGTGGCCGGAGATTGTTAGCAAAATGTTATTTATTGTTAATATGCGTTGTTAAAAACACTATCAAAGTTCAGTCTGACTTAATATAAACTTTACCATCTTTGTCCAGGTCATAGACACGCCTGGTATCCTGGACCACCCTCTCGAAGAGCGCAACGTCATTGAAATGCAAGCGGTCACAGCACTAGCCCACCTCAGGGCAGCCATCTTGTACTTCATAGACCCGTCTGAGCAGTGTGGACATAGCATAGAAGAACAGGTAACTGTCACATATCATCTGCCTTTTAACTATGTTGGGTTCATCTTCTTGTTGAACCAGATGCTGCTGAATACCAGCATCTGACTGGCCTGTTGGTCTAGTGGTTAGTGACCCTGACTGCTATGCCGGAGGTCGTGGGTTCGATTCCCACCCATGACAAATGTTTGTGTGATGAGCATGATCATTTGTTCTGTGTCTGGGTGTAATTTATCTATTATATGTATTTATTTAGAAATGTATAAGTATGTTTATCAGTTGTCTAGTACCCATAACACAAGCTCTGCTTAGCTTGGGTCTAGATGGCGTTGTGTGATAGTTGTGGAATATTTATTTATTTATTTATTTATTTATTTATCTGGTTCCTATACCTGCATAAATAAATTGAGAATCTGTTTAGTACGTCAGTTACAATATGAAAATTAATGGAAACGTATTTTTTTTTTTTAATCTGACAAAGATAAAACGCTTCCAAATTCGGGAGTGGGGGCTTGTGACGTCATAACGCCTGTAAAATTGTACCGACAGAATAACGTTTTGTGAATTTTAGAAGCATTTTATCTTCGTCAATTTTGGTTTATGTAGCTAAAGAAAAAACACGGGTCATTTTTTTTTATAAATTTTCCTTCGGGAAATTTTTTTTTTTTTCAAGTAAAATAGCCTATTATATAAATATAACTCCACGACATACGCGCGTATTTTGGGTGCGGGTGGGACATAAAAAACATAGGATCCACCCCAGCTCCCCGAGGAAAGCCAGCAGCACCTTCGTGTGGATCTCGTGCTGAGTACCTGGGTTACCGAAGTACTTTGCCCTGTATGTGGCAACCTCGGGGCAGTGCACATGCTTATGTTTGCATTTTGCTTCCCTTTGCTCAAAAAAGGTTCAGCCATCATCAACTGCCATCATCTGCCTGCCTTTTCCCAACTATATTGGGGTCGGCTTCCAGTCAAACCAGATGCAGCTGGATATCAGTATTTTACATATAGCGACTGCCTGTTGGAACTCCACAACCCAGTAACTGGGTAATACGATACCCCATGGTAAGACTGGTTGTCAGACTTTTAAAGCTTCAGACTAACAGTAACAACTGTCAAAGATCTACAAATGACAGCCGGGACCAACGGCTTTACGTGCTTTCCGAGGCACGGAGGAAACTCGCTATGACAGATGGTCACCCATCCACAGACCAACCTCGGCAAGCGCGGCTAAACCCGGAAGACCGGCCTGTGCCGTATTTAGTTAGGTTCAGCCATTTCGGAGAAAAACTTTGAAACTTGGTATAAAATGTCGTTTGGGCACACAGTTTTAAACCAATGTCTTTTTTCCCTAGATTTCCTTATTCGAGAGCATAAAACCGCTGTTCAGTAACAAGCCCCTCATCGTGGTCCTGAACAAGATGGACGTGGTCAAACCAGAGGACCTGGCTCCGGGGAAGAAGGAGCTCATCGAACAACTCATGCTCACCTGTTCCAAGGGGAACCTGGTCAAGTATGTACATCATCATCACCTGTAATCATTGAAGCCTTTGTCAAACAGACTGGCGTGGCGAATGCGAAGCGTGACGTTTTTATTTGTAATGTATGGAATTGTTTGAATCCAGTCACATTGAAAAGCGAAAGCGATCCGATAGCGTGTCAGAATTATCGGAATGACGTCTCGCTTCGGTTCGGTATCGCTTCGGAAACGCTTCGCTTTCGCTTGTCTGTTTGACAAAGGCATGAAGGTTTAGATAAATATTTACTTATAGTTTCGTAACTTATGTTAAATTCCATATAATAGAGTAATTTAGGTAGTTAGTACTCACAGAAAATAAGTCTTCCAAAATAGTGTCTTCTTTAAAAACGGTTCCAAGATGATGGGATGCAAGCCTGCCGGGGTCGCGGGACTAAACAGCAACCGTGACCCCAGAACGTAAAGGGCTATTGAAGGACACCGTGGATTTTAGTCAGTACAAGTCTGACAGTCCCTCCTGCCCTGCCCTGGGTGGGAGGACTCATTTGATGATTTTACCACGATAAAAGAAAAGGTGATTAAAACTGACTTTTCATTGTTTTTGCGTCTGATTCTCAACCTCCGCTGCGAAACCATAGATCCGCGTGTTATTTGTAAAGTCAACTGAACTTGTCTGTTCTAACGCGGTGATTTAACCCTTTAACCGCCAGATTCGTATATATGCGACAAACATTTCCGTGCCCCTATCGCCCGTGTCGTATTTTACCGACAGAGAATATTCACGATTTTTGTTGTTTTGTTCTATTTTATTGCATCTATTCTATATCTCTATTTTGTAGATAGACAGGTGTCTGTCTAGTATTTTTGTGTAAAGAATCTATGTATAAAATTTTAAAACCGTATCATAAAAAAACACAAGTTTATAAGTTTGTATATTACCTGGTTGTCCGTTCAAAAACATTCTCATTTTGCGGTACACCCGCGTAAACCGCGTCTCCTGTGTTATACACTCGTGATAATAGCTTGGCAATAGGTACCTAACCGTACGGTGATTGTATTGTAATTAACTGGTAATAAAATTTAATTAAAATATTTTTGAAAAAAAATATAACATGGTGTAAAAATTATTGGAATCGAATCAGTTACTGATTCGGAACAAACTATATTCAGGTTTCGCATATACTAAAAATAATGTTCATTGTATTGACTTGTCCTCAGCGCGGATCCGAACTCCGACCTGTCAGTAGTGCCAGTCATGAGGATGTCGACCATCACGGAGGAGGGAGTGCAGGAGGTCAAGATAGAGGCCTGCGAGCGACTGCTGGGACACAGGGTCACGGAGAAGATGAGGACCAAGAAGGTACGGCCTCAATAGCGACGACGGCACGGTGAGCGCAGTGGCTGAGCGATTGGACTGCTGCGCAGTGTGTCGCGGGTTCAATTCCCGCACGGAACAAAAATTTAGTATGATCTTGGGGAACAGTGTATAAGACGGGGACGCGAGGTATGATGGGAAATCACACATTTAAGGCAAACTTAGCGTGGTGGATTATGGCCAATTCCCTTTCATAGAGAGGAGGTCTGTGTCCCAGCAGTGGGAACATTTATAGGCTGATGATGATGATGAATCCCACCACCACTATTCCCAAACTTTTTAATTCATGAAACTCAGAATCAACAGTGATGATGTAAAAAAAGCTCCGAGATAATGAAGCTCGACGTGTCCAGTATCTTTCCATAAGTTTGTTAGCATCGTTAGTAAAATCTCCTTACCTCTTTTTTTTAGCTTGGTTAAATCATCAAATGGGTCCTCCCACCTAGGGCAGCGCGGGAGGGACTGTCAGACTTGTACTGACTAAAATCCAAGGTGTCCTTCAATAGCCTTTTACGTTCTGGGTTCACGGTAATTCGTTAGACCTGCGACCGAAATGTCCTTACCATAAACATAGTTTTAACTACGTTAAACTCCCCCAGGTGGACGGCATTCTGAACCGTCTCCACGTGGCAGTTCCCGCTCCTCGTGACGGCAAGCCGCGGCCTGCTGTGATCCCGCCGTCCGTGGCGCTGAGGAAGCAGCAGCAGGCAGACAAGCTGGCCAGGAAGAGGAAACTCGAGAGGGACATCGAGGTGGAGGAGGGAGACGACTATGTGCTTGGTAAGTGACGTATTGAAATACAGAACCATAGTCCGGAGTAGGTAGATTGATTTGGGCTCCAGGATTCCGGGATTTTAAAGAGATCTTATCGGAAATTTAAAATTGTTAGGATACATTCCTAACAATTTTGAAATTCCGGTGAATTCCGGATGAAGACATACAGGGTATAAGCCATATTTATTTCAATTTCAGTCAAATTATTTTTATATTTGAGTTGACTAGGTCGATGGCGCGTTGTGTTCCACACGCGCCTCGAGGAGTGTCAGCGTAATGAGGGGGCCCCCTGTAGAGGGCCAAAGCCGGGGTCGCGGAACTCACGAATTACCGTGACCCCTGTACGTAAAGGGCTATTGAAGGGCACCGTGGATTTTAGTCAGTACGAATCAGACAGTCCCTCCCGCTCTGCCCTGGGTGGGAGGACTCATGTGATGATTTGATGAAAAAAAAAGTACTGAAATGAAATCCCGGGAAAAAGGCTTATCCATGTTATGATTTCTATGGTAGTTCGTGATACAAATACATAAAATCAAACTACCTACTCCGTACTATGGTTATAACACAGCAATCTTACTAATATTATAAACAAGCTATTGCGAGCGGCTTTGCCCGCTATAACTCGATAATCATGCCATGGGAACATAAAATCGGGATAAAAATATCCTATGAATTAATCTAAAAATTTTGGTTATAATAAACTATTTGTGTATCAAAGGGGTTTGCAACTTTTACTAGGGACCTTGGCATCAATTTTTTTTTCTTTCGCCAGTGATTAAATTTTGGGCACAATTAGACTACTACCTAAGAAGATCATAGAAATAAAAATTAATTTTCTAAACCGTAACCAACCAGAGATATGACGGATTTTATTTTGTTCTAATCAGGAGTTATTTTTTGTAGAAATCCATAGATTTATGGATGTACTATCTTTTGCCCTTGGCTTTGCCCACCCCAACCACTTTTATGTATAGCCTATAACCGTCTCTAGAGTCCCATCTATCTCTGTGCCAAAATTCATCAACATCGGTTCAGCCATTATGACGTAAAAACGGAACATACCTAAATACTTATTTTCGTGTTTGTAGTAGTGTATTTTAGTGAGTACAGGTGCTGTCATTTATTAAAGAGTTCCCTCGATTTCTCCAAGATTCCGTCATGAGATCCTGACCTAGTAACCATGGGACCATGTGTTAAGATACCCTTTCAAACAAAAGAAGAATTTCCCAAATTGGTGCAGGCGTCATTGAGAAATAATGGAACATACAGTTCCGACGAATTGTGAACCTCCTCCTTTTTTGAAGTCGGTTAAAAAGATCTTAACATTGTTATAAACAAACCACTCATTATTCCTCGTAAACCTACTAGTATTACAAATACGAAAATAAGTATTTAGGTATGTTCCGTCTGACGTCAAAACAGCTGAACAGATATTGATGAATTTTGGTACAGAGATAGATGGGACTCTAGAGACGGTTATAGGTTATACATAAAAGTGGTTGGGGTGGGCAAAGCCAAGGGCAAAAGCTAGCACATCAATAAATCTATGGATTCCTACAAAAAATACTACTGATTAGAACAAAATAAAATCCGTCATATCTCTGGTTGGTTACGGTTTAGAATTTTTTTATTATTTTTTACGAAGTTTTTAGGTTGTGGTCTACTAATGACCAACATTTCATTACTGGCGAAAGAAAAAAAAATTTGATGCCAAAAAGTTGCATACCCTTTTCATCCAAATCCGTACAGTAGTTTTGTGTGAAAGAGTATATCAATATATAAATCCTCACAAAAATCACGAAAAATCTTTAACGTAGCGTTTTAATTAAATTATTTCCTTGCCTATCTATGGCACAAGGGAGTCGCCAAACTTTTTCAAAAAGTTGCGATATCAAAAAGATAAAAAAAACACTGGTCTAACTCATCCCGCCATCTCCTTCTGGGCCTGCCGCGTTGTCGTTTACCACCTTTTTGGATCCACTTAGTGGTTGTTTTTGCCCAATATTCAGCATTGCAGCTGTTAGGCCAACATCAGTTATTTGTGTTTTGGAGCGAAACAGTATTATAATAATATTTTGTTGAACAGATCTACAGAAGAACTACTCTGAGATCCCGGAGGAGGAGCGACACGACCCCATCCCTGAGTTCTGGGAGGGACACAACATCGCGGACTATATCGATCCTGAGATATTTGATGTGAGTGCCGTTTAGAGAGCTTCCCTTGACGCGATTCGTGCGATTTGCAATTTCTACTAACCAAAAAATGAAAATCATCCTTGCTACTACGATTCTTTTTCCTTTGGCCCGATCGAAGCTGAGAACAATCTCCATGTTGTTCGTCAGTCAAAGCGCGGCCGACATCAAATTGTTTGTCATATGGTCGCGCGCAGTGTACTGTACACTAGCGCGCATTACCCATGGCAAATACAATTAATACAAAATTTAAAATATAATTATAAGTAGTGGGAAAATCTTCATACGGTCCTTTCAATCTGTCAGGCCTGTTGGTCTAGTGGTTAGTGACCCTGACTGCTATGCCGGAGGTCGTGGGTTCGATTCCCACCCAGGACAAATGTTTGTGTGATGAGCGCGATCATTTGTTCTGTGTCTGGGTGTAATTTATCTATAATATGTATGTATTTAGAAATATATAAGTATATTTATCAGCTGTCTAGTACCCATAACACAAGCTCTGCTTAGCTTGGGACTAGATGGCATTGTGTGAAAAAAAAAAACCCTTTTCTTATAAGAGAGATTTTATAAATTTTCTTTTGTCAATTTGGCGTGTCAAAAATGGTTGTTGTAACCAATTTTTATCACTAAATACAAGTACAATATAAAAAGTCTAATATAAATACATTTCCAGAAACTGGCTGACTTAGAGAAGGAGGAGGAGCTCCGTATGGAAGGAGGCATGTACGCCGTGCCCAAGATAGAGCTGGATGAGACCATGAAGGAGATTCGAGAACTGGCCAGGCAGATACGGTATGTAACATTATTTATTAAAGCATTTTTGTGGAATGAAAAAATGGACAACAAGTAGGACTCGAACCTACGTCCTCCTGGATAAGTACTCTAAAAGGAAAATATATTTTAACAAATATACTAACAGACGCAGACTAGAACTTCATGTATAAATTATCTGTAATTATCATATGCAAGGTTAAAAAGTCGGGTCGTCGACGCGTTGTGTTCCACGCGCGCCTCAAAGAGTGTCAGCATAATGACGAGCCTCCCTCTAGAGGGCCAAAGCCTGCCGGGGTCGCGGGACTAACGAATTACCGTGACCCCGGAACGTAAAGGGCTATTCGAGGACACCGTGGATTTTAGTCAGTACAAGTCTGACAGTACGGGTGGGAGGACTCATTTGATGATTTTACCATGTAAAAAAAAGGCTAAAAAGTTGTATACCAATCTTAGAAAAAAACCTTAATTTCACCGTAAGTACGTATTTATAACAGTGATCTACTTTAGGCCCATTCGAAGCTGAGTTCAATACTGTATGTTGTCTGTCAGTCAAAGTGCGGCCCACAGTAACAGTTTGTCATATGGTCGCGTGCAGAGTACTGTACTCTAGCGCGCATTACCCATGACAAAGACAAAAATGTTATATTTTTTCATACTTATTCAATAATTACGTTTCTTGCACCATTTGTTTGCACATTTGCGCATTATGATATATTAGCTGTTGCCAGGCGGTTGACTCGAAAATTATCCCACAGGAACTTACAATCGGGATAAAAACTATCCTATGTGTTAATCCAGGTTATAAACTATCTATGTATTTAATTTAATCCAAATGCGTTCGTTAGTTTTTGCGTGAAAGAATAACAGACATCCATCTTTCCATCCAAACAAATTTTCACGTTTATATAATACTAGCTGTTCCCTGCCACGCTTCGCTGTGGCACAAAAAAACTGTTTTTCGCGGTCGCGGATATGTGACTGATGCAAAAAATAGATAAAAGCAATCCTTGATGGGGATTATATATCATGCTAAAAGGGGTATGCAACTTATTGTCATAAATTTTTTTTTTCGCCAGTAATGAAATGTTGGTCATTAGTAGACCACAACCTAAGAACTTCGTAGAAAATAATAAAAAAATCTAAACCGTAACCAACCAGAGATATAACGGATTTTATTTTGTTCTAATCGGGAGTAAATCACTCCTGATTAGAACAAAATTAAAACCGCCATATCTCTGGTTGGTTACGGTTTAGAAACTTATTTTTTTTTTCTATGTACTTCTTAGGTAGTAGTCTAATTGTGGCCAAAATTTAATCACGTGCGAAAAGTAAAAAAAAATGATGCCAAGGTCCATACTAAAAGTTGCATGGGCCTTTCAGTTCAATCGATGCAGAACTTTTTGAGTTTTTGAATCGTACACAAAACAACATAACATTTTTATATATTTATATATATATAGATTACCCATATAGCCATTTTTGGGAACATGACGTAACGGGGTCGAAGCCTAGTGTGTAAACTGATGAATTGTCGACACATAATCTCGTCGCCGTCCCGTGTTAGAGTAGTCGCTGCAACTAAAATTGGGGACGAGTCGACACAGTAACATTCAGTTTCTAATTTACGTCGCTGTGTCGTAACAAATTTATAACAAAAATCCCACACATATTAAACAATTACCAATTAGACACTTTAAAATACAAATAAAAAATATTCTTTTATCTACTATGATGCTATTAATCCTCTATAAAAGAACCTATATCAATTAGCTTATTGCCAACATTAAAACACTCAATGATATTATGATCATTATATCATCCAAACGCGTGATATAATGAATTTCAAAAAAAGAACATTCTCATGCAATGACATTTTCACCACCAGATCGCTAAAATTTTGAAAAAAGAACAATAAATTGTAGACTAATTCGTAATTTCGGATTCTCGTCTCATCGTGTTATTTCCCGCCATTTTTTCACTCGAATATTGGAAATCGCAAACAAACAATAATTGTAGATAAAGTCTTGTATGCAACTGTTATAATTAGGTATTAAAACACTCATGTGATACTATTATCACACTCGGTTACGCCTCGTGTATAAACCCACATTCGTGTTTTAATACCCCTGATTATACAACAGTTGCATAAATAACTATTATCAAAATGCTATTACAGCTTATCGGATTTCTTAAATGATTAAATTATTATTTTAAATGCGTCTACAATTCAGTTGCGATATTTCTTTGATGTTAAATTGTTAAGTTAGAGTTAATATTGTAAACTTCTCTTTTATTTTCTTTTTATGTCGTTGTTTGAAGTTAAATTCACCCTATGTGTCAACCAAAAAAATTGTACGCCATACCTAAATGGCAAAAAATACAGCTACCTCATCATTTATTAATAAGACCTGTATTAGTTATTTATGCAACTGTTGTATAATCAGGGGTATTAAAACACGAATGTGGGTTTATCACACGAGGCGTAGCCGAGTGTGATAATAGTATCACATGAGTGTTTTAATACCTAATTATAACAGTTGCATACAAGACTTTATCTACAATCATGATGTGAATTCTCTATAAAAGATTGTCATACCATAGGGTGTTGTACAGAACTATGTGAATTCAAGATGGCGGGAAATAACACGATAAGACGAGAATCCGAAATTACGAATTAGTCTACAATTTATTGTTCTATTTTCAAAATGTTAGCGATCTGGTGGTAAAAATGTCATTGCATGAGAATGTTCTTTTTTTGAAATTCATTATAACACGCGTTTGGATGATATAATGATCATTATAGCATTGAGTGTTTTAATGTTGGCAATAAGCTAATTGTTATAGGTTCTTTTATAGAGGATTAATAGCATGATAGTAGATAAAACAATATACAGGTCCTAGGTGGTATACTAATACCACTCATGTTTTTACAAATAAATATATCTTTATTCATTTCTACCCTTAAAATTACATTTTTAAATATTTTTACAAAAAAGCAATAAGAAACATTTAAAAATATAAAAAATAGCAGTCCACCAGCACCGGGAACAGAGTCCGGGCTGCCGTTGGTCAGGGCTCCTGAGAGAGGAACCTCCTAACAATACGCGCCATGTGCAGGAGTACTGCCTTCTGAATCAAGCGCTTTACCCAGCTACCCAGCGAGAGCCTCCTCAGGTGTTGTTCGAGTCTCTTGGCAATTAAGCCATTGGCAGACACGACTATCGGCACAACAACTGCTGTATTCACGTCCCACATGTCAACAACCTCAAATAAATATATCTTTATCTTTATCAAACTTCAAAGTTGTTCTCTGCTACAATGTCTTTTGTCCAACTATCCTAAACGTCACTTTGTTATCCCTTCCAGAAACAAGAAGGCGATCCTGAAGGACGAGTCCCGCCTGGTGAAACAGTCCACGAAGCCTGTCATGCCGCGCACCAGCCGCGCGCGCGCGAAGGACAGGTCCACGGGGAAACTCCGGGAGGAGATGGAGAAACTTGGTAAGATCATCATTTATTTGACAGACCTGTTGGTCTAGTGGTTAGTGACCCTGACTGCTATGCCGGAGGTCGTGGGTTCGATTCCCACCCAGGACAAATGTTTGTGTGATGAGCACGATCATTTGTTCTGTGTCTGGGTGTAATTTATCTATAATATGTATGTATTTAGAAATATATAAGTATGTTTATCAGTTGTCTAGTACCCATAACACAAGCTCTGCTTAGCTTGGCACTAGATGGCGTTGTGTGATAGTGGTGGAATATACATTATTATTATATATATTTCTTCTTAACTTTACTCGAAGTCACAGTTTGGTCCCTGGACGCACGAATTACCGTGATCCCGGTACGTAAAGGGCTATTGAAGGACACCGTGGATTTTAGTCAGTACGAGTCTGACAGTCCCTCCCGCTCTGCCCTTGTTGGGAGGACTCATGTGATGATTTTACCACGTAAAAAAAATGTAAAAGCATTTATTACCATAATGGTAAAATGGTTATAAACTTCTCGAGTGGCGATCACGGACCTGAAGACTCAGCACGGGCCTCCCACAAGCTGAAACGACGACATCGTGAGAGTCGCGGGCAACTGATGGACGCAAGTGACGGATTATCCTTCGAGTTGTTGGTCTAGAGGACAGGAACCTTTTGTAGGTCATATAAATATTTTTTCCGTCCGGGAATCGAACCCGCGACAGGCAATGCTGCAGTCGATCGCTTAGCTACTACCAACCATGTCGACAACCCATTTTTACACAGTTTTTCCTCGTAGTAAATGCAAAAAGTATTTAGGGATAAAGGGCAAGCAGGAATTCAGTTGCGCGTGAGTCTTTAGGCTGTGGGAAAGAGACAGAGCTATACAAGTTGTCTAGCGCCATCTCGTTCTCTGAGCGGAACTACTGACGCTTTTAGACGTAATGGTAGACCACCAGGCCGAATAAAAACCCTTTAATGTTAGATGGATCGTCGACTTTATGTATAGCATTAACAAATTTTATACAACATTATTTTTAGTGTATGCGAAACCTGAATATAGTTTGTTCAGAATCAGTAACTGATTCGATTCTAATAATTTTTACACCATGTTATATTTTTTTGAAATATATTTTAATTAAATTTTATTACCAGTTAATTACAATACAATCACCGTACGGTTAGGAACCTATTGCCAAGCTATTATCACGAGTGTATAACACAGGAGACGCGGTTTACGCGGGTGTACTGCGAAATGAGCATGTTTTTGAACGGACAACCAGGTAATATACATACTTATAACCTTGTGATTTTTTAAGACACGGTTTTAAAATTTTGTACATAGATTCTTTACACAAAAATACTAGACAGGTGTATCGGGTTTCGCATAAACAAAAAATAATGTTGTATTGACTTCTTTTCCTTTGGCCCGATCGAAGCTGAGAACAATCTCCATGTTGTTCGTCAGTCAAAGCGCGGCCGACATCAATCTGTTTGTCATATGGTCGCGCGCAGAGTACCGTACACTAGCGCGCATTACCCATGGCAAATACAATTTGATAATTTATAAAACACAGAGATATTAAATGTTGGTAAACATATACCAGGGAGTTTATTAGTGTGGGGGAAATAAATAAAAAATAAGATAAAAATGTAGTGATAGATTTGATCCTATAAATTCTTAATTAAATAATTGTCCTTTCCTGTTTTAAAACCGAAGTCACTGTTTACAAGTGACTGCTTTAATTACGAAAATTTTAGTATACAGAATTTATCCTGTATTCCCTGCACCTTTTGACAATACCCTGCGATTCATAAAAATAAAGAGATTATGTTCAAAATAAAAAATGCCCATAGCTGAATAAAAATATATACCTTGTGTTTTTTTATTTTTTTAAGACGTTGCCCCACACTAGAAATTTCTCCTTTATGGTGGGTGCGTTTATAAACATAGAAACTCACATACACAACACCCAGACCTGGAACAATTACTTGCAGATCATATAAATATTTGTTTCGTGCGGGAATCGAAGCCGCGGCACAAAGCGCAGGAGTCTAATTTCTCAGCCACTGCGCCAAACGTGCCGTCAAACGTGTCTGTTATTCGAATCTATGTGATAGTGATATGAGCAACTTTCAGTGGATGTGTCATATCAACGCCCAAGTTTGTTTAGAATAAAAATCCTTTAGAAATTAACCAAATAACACCTTAATTGTCTTCTTACAGGTGTGGACATGTCAGAGACAAAGGGAGCTCACTTCACCCGCTCCCGCTCCCGCTCCCGCTCGATGTCCGCTCCGGCCGCCAAGCGCGCGCGCGCCGAGTCCCGCGGCCGCTCCGTCAGCAGGCCCGCCAGGGACACCGCCGGCGTCGGGGACGCTCTTGTAAGTATTAAAGTGGACGAACGGACTTCGATTTTTTTTGTTTACACGCATTAATTTCCTTCATCGTTTCCAAAAATCGAATCGCCACTCTTAACACTAGTCGACAAAAATCATAACAAAGAAAAGTCGTATTTGTTGCTTTTTTTAACAAAAAAAAATATTGACAAGATAAAATAGATCAAAAACCAGAAGTCGGGGCTTTTTTTTTTATCGTGGTAAAATCATCAAATGAGTCCTCCCACCCAAGCCAGGGCGGGAGGGACTGTCAGACTTGTACTGACTAAAATCCACGGTGTCCTTCACTAACCCTTTAGGTACCGGGGTCACGGTAATCCCTTGGTCCCGCGACCAGAAGTCGGGGCTAGAGGTGACGTATTAAAAGCGTCGTATTGTCGTTAATTTTGGCTTATGTCACAGATAAATAATGATTAGTTTTTTTTTTGTAATCTTACTGGCCTATTGTAATTTGGCCCGTTCGAAGCTGAGTTCAATACTGTATGTTGTTCGTCAGTCAAAGTGCGGCCCACAGTAACAGTTTGTCATATGGTCGCGTGCAGGGTACTGTACTCTAGCGCGCATTACCCATGACAAAGACACTTAATATTACTATTATAGTACATTGCGTTTTTACTTTATTCAAATATTCATTTTTAATAATTTTTATTATTTCTCTTTGTAAACGCTCCCACGACTCAGGAGAAATTCTTAGTATGGGGCAAAGATTAAAACAAAATAAAATATTCAAAAGTCCCCAGTCGCAATCAACTGACAGCCGTGGGAACAACCATTTCAATAATAAATCAACTACTAAATCCCATTTTCCCTTTCACAGATGCAACAGAGAGCGAAGAAGATGGCTCATGTTGCCATCGCGAAGAAAACCAAGCGTATGGGTCTCAAGGGAGAAGCCGACAGGTTTATTGGTACCAAAATGCCCAAACATCTGTTTTCGGGCAAGAGAGGTGTGGGCAAAACCGACAGGAGATAGTGGGGCAGTTTGGTCAGATGGAGAGAAGCGGGCAGACTGGAATATTACCCAGAATACGTGGAGATATCTTATGGTCGTGTGTGGAGCATTTAAAAGTGTATTTCATTTATTTTATGAGGTTTTACCATTAAAATTGTTTAACCGTCATTTTTTTTGGATTTATTTCAAACTCTAGATGTTTTTTTAGACAAACAGATGATAAACACTAGATGTTATGTTTTAAAATAGTAATAAGACTAGCCTCTATTTAATTTAAAAAATCAGACGAATTGATAACCTTTTTTGGAAATCGGTTAAAAATGTCAAGAGTAGACCACACACGCTTTAAGAAGTTTGTAAATACATTTAAATACGTTTGATTTCGTAAAAAAATATACAAATAAGATATTTGTGTAAAACCACTGTGGTTTATTGACTGTAAGTAAAAGATACTGGTTTGTAAGACTTGAGTATCAATTTAACATTATTTTTCAGTGTGGCTATAATAAAAAAGCCATTACATATGTCACTGTACTCGCTCAAGAACTTGTTATAGAGCTGAATTTAAATAAATACACTTATTTTAATTGATCTCTTTTTTAACCCATAAAATCCGCCTGCTGGAAAAAAGTCACGTCGTAGTTACTTTTTTTTGTTTTACTTATACTGACTAAAATCCACGGTGATCCTTCAATAGCCCTTTACGTTCCAGAGTCACAGTTACCTGATAAAAGTCCCGCGGCCCTTCCCCCCCGTGTGGAGTGGCACAATTCTCACTTTTACAGCGAGTATTACACACTGTTATTATTGGTAAAACTCAATTCCCCAGACATCCACCATCATACCAAAATCGACAAAAATACGGATATAATAGGAACTAACCATTAGGTGATTGAACTTGATTTAAAGGTCACAATATCTCGAAGTATTTAAATCAATAAAGCACTGCTTTGAATAGTCATTAACAAATTGCCTACAGGTAATCAAAAGGCATACTAACTAAATGGATAGTACGTGACCTTTGACCTTACCATGTCGTCAACAAAATGAAAGTTATTGACCAGACCCCTACCACATTAACTTCGACTCTAGGATTTTGTGATGTCAGCATGTAAAGTTCTTATGGTAAAATAAAACACAAAATTAGCAAAATGAATGGCACATTTATATTTAATTAATATTATTCATTTTTATAATTAGACCTTTCTTGTAGTTATATTTTAATCTATGCATTTGAACAGGAAAAGAAAATAAAACAAATGCTCTATGTTACATGGGCTGCTAGGGTTGCCATTGACGAAAAAAACAAAAAAATAATAACAAAAAAGCCTCTTTTTGTACACACATCTCCAGGACAGTTGTAACGGTGTCTAATTTACCATTCAAAAGTTTACTGAGCATCAATTGCGAATAAATACAGGGCGAATGCGTACGTATTTAAAAAAAAAAACTTATAATAGACCTACGTAAAACACTTGACAACAAAATTATAGATAATTAATAATAAAAAAGAAATTATAGCTAAATGGAAGAGGAATCAACTAAGCTAAACTAAAAAGGTGATAGTTAAAGTCTTACAAACTAAGGGTAGAATACTAAAAAGATATTTTTTTTGAAACTTGTAAGATCATTTTCAAAGTCGATTGATGTACGACATGTTTCACATTAAATAAAGCCCGTTTTGAAACAATTGTTGGCAACACATTATTATCGTGATTTGATAGAAATTAATGATACAAAAATATAGTCATCTGTATGTGATAATTTAATCTATATAGAATTGAAATATTACGTAAGGATTTAAATTTTCTTCACAAAAATCATGTGTTGCCAACAATTATCTATAATTTTATCGGGAGGGTAGACAAATAATATTTTGCCGTCAAATCTGTAAATTAGTATGACCAGCATTCAAATTCTTTCGAGGTATTATACAGTTCGATTTCATAATATTCAAGCATAAATTGTGTTTGGAATAATCAATCATTTTAAAGCCTTATTCATTATAATTTACTAAAAATAAATATTTCATAAGAGAATCGATTTTTTTCTCTATTACAGAGAAAAAATAATTAAAAATGTAATAAAGAATCTATTTTAAGGAATATTTTAGAAAATTATAATGAATATAACTTTCTCAAAATATACACGATTCATAATCTTCAATGATTCAAGAGGAAATCAACCTTAAACCTATATAATACAGAGTACCATTTAGACTATCAACTGAAAATGGATAGATTTAAGTCGGGTAGTTCGACAATAATATTGCAATTGAGTAAAATGCTAACTCCCGAATTTTAACATTGAATCTAATGCAATTTTTGTGTGGAACCGCAAAGATTTTGTAAATGGTTAAGGAATAGATGACATTTCCTTTTTTTTGTTATATGTTATTTATATATAAAAAAGGCTAAAAATATAATAATATATATAAATATCTCAAAGCCTCTTTTTTTAAGTAGTAGACTGGAAACCGACTGGTCTAGGTAAATTATGATGTTACCTTGTCATCCATTCACAAAACACAATTAAAAAATCTAACACCGGACTTAAATACTCGAAACGACTAAAGACACTATACTAAACGCATTACAAGAAGTAACTGACAGTACGCATCATAGTGGTTTCGAAAATAATAATTATTAAAAAATGTCATGACAAATAATAACAATAATTAATAATTTAGCTCCAAAATATTTGCGAGAAATTCAATTGTTTATCTAAAATCATTGAGCGGTAATCGATAAATCTATTTTTGTTTAAATTATATATATACAGGATGTCAATTATGTGATTTTTTATTGTTTTTAGACTTGCGATTATGATGATTTTTTTAATTGTGCGCGTTGTGTAAAAATATAATTTGTTATTTAGATTATTCTATATTTAATTAAATACAGATTCAGATTTTTCTGTTGTCGCTAGTTTGATTATTAAAAACAGTATTTGTGAAGAAGAGCGACCAAAATGCGACTTTTATAATAGACAAAGTCACGACAATCGCAAGTCTGCAAACGTTTAAAACAGTATATTTTTAACGGAATTAAAACGATATCATTTGCTATAATTTCATTGCGTAATATGCAACCATTCTTTTCTTTCTTCCAAGAAAAAATAGCAAATGACAAATATATAAAAAATAAACATATTAAATAATAATAAAAAAACGCAATAATTACGATCTCAAGGCGATTAGCTACCGAATATATTCTAAAAAAGAAATATTATTATTTAAAATAAAAAAATAATACTACGTATAGCTCGTAGATCTCTCGGACCGCAAAAAAGTGTCAAAAAAACCGAAAAATTGTCAACGATTGCGATTCACTGGAGTTTTGGTACAAATATGTCACTTAAGTACATTCTTAAGTTAGCAGCCATTTTTTTCCTTTTTTTGTATACTTGTAAAAAAAATATAAAAATCATAATTAATATTTATATTACAATAAGTACTATTTTATTGGGTTGTTTTTACTAATTATTTCAAGCACAATTATTACTTTTCATTTTTAAAATCAACTATTTTCTACAAGCATACAAAAAAAAAAGAATTTAGATATACACCACTTGTTTATGAGAAAGGGATCACAAACAAACATACAGTTTTATTGTCTAGCTTCTTAAACTCAGTATAAAGCGGTTGAAGTGGTGTCTATGGCAGCGACATAGAGAAAAAAAAATGTAAAAAAAAAATCATCGTAATTAAAAATATCTTCATTTTTTTCTCATTTCTTACCTATTTATACCTATACATAAACTAAGTTAATATTTTACATTGAATTATGTCTTTGGATTGAAGACATAAAAAAAAACTCCCTTTCGCATCTGATGTTACGTTTTTTCTTTTATAAAACTATTTTTCTATATACTAGTAATATACACACTTATATACTACAGAGTCCGAAATATATAAGTCACTACGCACTGCTTTACCGTTTATAGGGTTCCATAAGTAAAATAAAGAACCCTTTTAGCGTTTTTTTTTTAGTTTAGTTCTAAATAATTCTTTGGAACTCTTGTCCGATGTGGAGTTTTAAAGTTGGGCTTCGAGTGAAAATTACCATAGATAACGTAATAATTATGACGTCACAAGGCAGTATTTTAGTACCCATAGTTTAAGGCGGACTCGAGTTTATTTCGAGTATACGATGGGTAGGTAAAGATACAAAATGTTTAGTTGTCACTGCCACAAGACGACATTAATATTTTAGTTTTGTTAAAATTGAAATTGTTCGTTACGTTGATAGAAAATTCGTGATAAATAAAGTGCAATAGGATGAAAAAGAATGAATAATTGTTTTTATTATTTTAAAAGGCAAGAATTTGTGTTTTTATTCAAAATCTGACCGAAGTCACCCGAAAAAGAAGAAGATAAAAGATCCATTTGTAAATTTAATAAAAAAAAGTTTTTTTTTTAAGAATTAATAAATAGGAGAGTCGACAAAAAATGGTAATTTCCCCCACAAACCCCAACAGTCACTGGGCACTTAAAAAAACTTTGATTATCTTCACAAATCTGGTAATAAAGTGTGTACTTATAGTAAAATAAACTTATATTAAGTAAAATGTAAACTTTTACTTAGTTATGGCTTTCCTCCGTTTGGGAAGACAGTGTCCCACTCCCGTTCAACGGGTTTCATTTTTTATTAAAAATTAAAAGAAATAAAAATAAAATGCAACGATTAAGGTTGTGCGTGTGAATGTGAGAACAGCCGATGAAAAAAATTGGGTTTAAAAAAATATTCTTATGATTAAAAGAATAAATTTGAAAGATCTGAAAAATATACAGGGGTTATTTTATAAATTTGCTATAATTTAATAATAAATATATTGATAATCATGAACAATTTGATTTCATGAAATATTTCAGATCCTTTTTACAGTAATTCAAAAAATCATTGGCAGTAAGCAACTTGATCATTTGCCAAAAAATATCATCCTATATATTTTTCTTAAAAAATAGCATTGAATAGTTATCCAAATTTTAACAAACCAAAAAATATTTTTTAACTGCACATTCACCAAAAAAAAGCTCACATTTTTATCCATCAACATACGCACAGACACACGCCAACCATTAAAACAAAACATAATATCCTTGCACACATGTGTCGCAACAATCAGTTGCCGGCGACAGTTGCCGGTGTGTGGCGGGCGACTACCGGGCGCAGTGCGTAGCGCGGGCGCAGGCTGGCGCGCGTCGCTATTGTGGCGGGGGACCTGTGGGCGGCTGACCCGGTAACTGACCCATGCCCTGAGGGATATGTACAAATTGTTCATTGTATTAATTATGTTCAATATTTTATGGCAGAATAAGCGCATTAATTCTTAAGTTTCAATGGGACAGTAATAAAAAAACGACGAGTTGCACTCTGGGAGTGCCGGCAGAAGTGAAAACTTGAATAGTAATACACACACGAACATTCGCGCAAGCGCCCTGCCCCGTCTTACGAATTTTCGATCAAGGTCACGTGTCCTGACGCGAGTTTAACATTTTTTACCCATTCCAAAAAAAGTGCACAACGCCGCTAAAGAAGTTTTCACTTCAAAAATTATAACCTGAATTATTACTTCGTCTTAGGTCACTAACTAATGCAGTATAGTGTGAAGGAACCAGTTTTTTTTTTAATGTCTGAATTAACATTAACAATTCTAAGAGGTATTGCGCTTATTCATACAGAATTTATAAAAAAGATGTTACTAAATATAACATCTTTCTAGTACACTTTGTATTACAAAATTGTCTTAAAAATATATTCAAAGCACCGTGAACTTACATATGTTTTAAGAGAAAGTGGCTCAATCTAAAAAGCGATAACTTCACAACTCTATATTTTAAAATAACAGAGACTATGTGGTAAAAAATTTCTAAATTCGGTGAAAAATAAGTTAAGCGTTCTTTTCTTACATGTTTTTTAATTAAATGTTCCACAAATATTCGATTAGTTTCGCTAGTCCATCTGATGCGAGATGTTTCAAGCTGTCAGATGAAAAACAAACAAAAAAACAGAATATTCGTATCTTTTTTTTTGCTTAAAAATAAAACCATAAGTCTTATGAGTAGTATTCGACCGGAGGTTCGACTTTAGCAATTTCCCAGCTTTACAATCATACAATCAAGACTAACTATAAGGTTTACAATTTAATTCAAGTTAATATATTTTTTGTTTTTTTATTAGGTACCTTTGTGTTGTACAACTTCCATAAGAATGTCGAAAATCACACTATATCTGATTGTTTCACCAATGTAATATATTATAATTTCGTGTTTGGGTTCGGTAATAATCGCTCTTCGGTCGAACACTACTTTCCAAGTTTCACAGTTATGAAGAGTTACTCACCGGCATGGGTTGATAGTGCTGTAGCGGCGCGGGCAGCAGCTTGGGCGCCTCCTCTGCCTTCTCCTCCTCGCGCCGCTTCAGACACGCGGCCTTGGGGTTTAAGTTGCGTTCTGGAAATAAATCAATACTCAATACTCGAATCAATAATAAAGATTAAGATACGCCTACAGGCTTAGGTGGTAAACATTTTTCAAAAGAAACAAGAATCAAGCGCGTCACACGCGGCTAAGATACTATAATATTTTATCTTAAGATGCGCTGGCCATACAATTCAATGAACCATTCAAAAAATCACACACGACGAAGATAATATATATTTCATATTTTGGTATCTTAAGATAGAATTGTATGGCGAGCGATATGGTATCTTAAGATAAAATATTATAGTATCTTAACCGTGTTTGGCTTCAATCGTGGTCCATGTCGGGCACAGCAAAACAAACACTCGTATTATGTGGAGATGAGGACAGCAGTCATTAATTTTACATTTGCCTTTTTCTTATTTTCCAGCAAAGAGCATGGTACTGGATAAAAGAGTAGCTAAAGATAATAGTGATTAGTATCTATGGCAAATACATACGTGCAGAAACCTATAAATTATGAAGCGAGGTTTATCGATATAATCGGTGCAGTGGCTGTTACGCAATGTATCGCGGGATCTATTCTTATTATCCATTGCTTCCGTTTATTTATTTTTGGTACACATTTTTAAATATTTCTTAAAAAAAAACAAAACATTTAAATAAAATAGTAGTCCGCCGGTGTGGGAGCAGGGTCCAAGCTAGCGGTGTTTAGGGATCCAGAGACAGGAACCTCCTCACAATGCGAGCCGCATCGAGGAGCACTGCCTTCTGAATCAGGCCCTTGATCCAACCACCTAGGGAGAGCCTCGACAGGTGATCCTTACTTTTCAGGCCTGTTGGTCTAGTGGTTAGTGACCCTGACTGCTATGCCAGAGATCGTGGGTTAGATTCCCACCCAGGACAAATGTTTGTGTGATGAGCACGATCATTTGTTCTGTGTATGGGTGTAATTTATCTATCATATGTATGTATTTAGAAATATATAAGTATGTTTATCAGTTGTCTAGTACCCATAACACAAGCTCTGCTTAGCTTGGGACTAGATGGCGTTGTGTGATAGTTGTGGAATATTTATTTATTTATTTTACAGATATAAGGCAGGTATTAGCATGTTCTCACCTCTAACTTGCTGCTCTAGCGTCATGATGACCTCGACGGCCATGTTGAGTATACCGAGCTTGGTCTGCGGCTTATCGCTCTTCAGGTGCGTCATGCACATGCGACCCAGCTCCTTCAGGGCTTCGTTTATGTCTCGTATTCTTATCCTATTGAAATAGGTACATTTTATTAAAAAAAAAATAGATTAATAGTTCATACAATTTATTAGAAAAGTGTGTTTGGCTTTTGCACAGATAACCTTCTCTAGATTCCACATAGAAGGCAATCTACGCGTGCCACACGTCAGTGCATTTGCCGTTACTGCATTTGGGAATCGATCCCCTCAGTGGCGACAAGACAGGAACTCTAACATCCTCTAGAAATGTAGACTTGAACTTGACAGCAGAATAAAAATGTAGACAGCACATGAAAAATTTAATATTGTCAAATGCACTGACGTGTAGCGCGCATATCACATACCTTGTTATAGGTATCTAGAGAAGGTTATCTGCGGATCTTTGCAATTTTTATTAGAATGTCACTGAATTAATAAAAGTTAATGTATTAGAAAATAACTTTCTTTAAAGTATATTTTGTGAAAAAAAACACGCATTTGGGTAAGGAATACTTAAATATAATAGTATACTGAATAATAAAAATGAATAACACACTTTTCTAAGATTAAATAAATGGTTACGCAAATGGTATGTAATGATCGGTGTATTTATGCAAAAACACAATAAAAAAGCATGAAAAACATTGGGTCACAGTGTGTCAAATTCCTGGAATAAATATGGTTTATTTTAATACACATACATCTACAGTTAAGCACATTATGGATCTATCATAAAGTATAGTTTCTCCTTCTTTTTCAAATCCATCCAATGGTTGTCTTGAAAAGTTCGCTTTAAGCGATAAGACCGCCCATTGTGCCACTCATTTAATATTGTAAATTGAAAATACCTGTTATATGTATGGTGTGCATTATGAAGAGTATTCTATGTTTAATCAAAGGGGTACTTTAAAAATAAAAAATAAACATTTTGTCCCTCATTTCTGGTGACTTAAAAATTGAGTTGATCTCGAAATTATTAAGGTGTTGAACATTCGGTGAATATGGCCAGTACGTGTCGTCAACACAAACAAACATACACACACGCATACTCTTTCAAATGAGTCTTTTTGTGCGCTTGTCACCTTTTCATAGGAGGCACAGGACAATATTTAGACCCGGATTCCATTAAAGCAGAGATGAGGGGAACAAGGAAACGCCAGCGTGTATTTCAACTATGGCGATTGGACTTCCCACACTTTTCTCAAATTTGCCGGAAACTAAGCCGTAACGCATAGGGGAATAGTTTATTAGACGGGGACGCGAGGTATAATGGGGACATACACACAACGCAAACATAACACAACACTAACGTAGCGCAAGCGCCATCAGGGCGTCATTTGGGCGATTGCGCTACGTTAGTATTGTCTTGAGCATGCCGTAAGTGTGTGTTTTCCCATCATACCCTGCGTCCCTGTCTTACACACTGTTCCTTTACTCTCTCATTCCTACTGCCATCTTCTCCTATCTCTATTTCCATCTCTTACCTCTCCCTGGCGTTGTTGGCCTGCCGCCTCTCCTTCTCGCGCATGGCTTTGGCCTGTGGGTCGGCCTCGTCGTCCCCTTCGTCCGCTGACGAACAACTGGTGCCCAGATGTACGAGTTAGATTCAGAGCTTCTTATATGGAGTCTAAGTCTAAGATTTTGGAGATGTTGAAAATGTTCGAGACAACTGTTTTGGATAGAGAAAGATTTAATATGATAACCTTTTTGCTTCATCTTGGTCTTTTTAACAACGAAAAAGAAAAGATTCTGTATTCATTTCTACCTATTTTTTTTATTTGTTCAAATTCCGTTGTTATTTTCAAGTATTAAGACAAATATTTTAAAGGTCCAATGTATTTGTTTTAAATTTTTGTAAGAAACAAATTAGGTACTAAATAGTTGTATTTTTTATTGTAATTCATTTAATAACTATCCAGCAATATATAGAATTATGAGAATAGACGAAAATTCGTATACGTAAGTACTATTTTCGTAAAGGACGGATTTAAAGCGAGAAGAGAACAAGTAATTGTAGATCATACAAATATTTGCTCAGTGCAATCAAACCCGCGACACGCAGGGTAGCAGTCCAATCGCTCAGCCACTGAGCCAACAAATTGACATTACAATTGGAACTGTGACTAAAATTAAGAGTAATTTTCTTCTTATTACTATTAGCAAGGATATATAGTAAGCATTGAGGCAAAGGTTTAATAAATATTGATGTTTTCTTAATTCTAACACCAAAACAAGGTAAAAGAGCTTTTTAGAGGGGGGGAATGGTTTAGTTTTTTTTTAAATTTTGTCACCAAAAAATATTTGTATCTTTTTATTGAAGTGATTCACTCAGTAATATAATATATATCAAGTAATAGGTTGAGTTAAGAAAAAAATATTCAAAAAAACGTCCGTTCAGGGGTTTCTACTAGAAAAGTGATATTACAGCGTAGATGACTTTTTAAATTATAATCTTCTGCTTTAGAATTTGGAAAGTGTAGTTGTTATTATTATTTTTCTAATCTGTATTTTACTTATATTGAATTTAAATTTTTGACATTTTAATCTTATGTTTCTTTGTTTTCCCGTTGGCCTAGGGGTTAGTGACCCTGACTGCTATGCCGGAGGTCGTGGGTTCGATTCCCACCCAGGACAAATGTTTGTGTGATGAGCAACGATCATTTGTTCTGTGTCTGGGTGTAATTTATCTATTATATGTATGTATTTAGAAATATATAAGTATGTTTATCAGTTGTCTAGTACCCATAACACAAGCTCTGCTTAGCTTGGGACTAGATAGCGTTGTGTGATAGTTGTGGAATATTTATTTATATTTATTGATTTATATTTTAATTTGTTATTGACGATTTTATAATTATCTTTGTAATAGTTGTCTTATTGCGACTAATTTTCTAACCTCTTATTATTTTTAAGACCTGTATAATTCTGCACTCATGTTTTACAAAATAAATATCTTGTGTCAAAAGATAATCATTTTCAACGTCTCCAACCTCCTATTTCTCAAAATTCGAGCAAAAATTTGATTTAAAATAAAAATAAAAAGTAAACAAACATAACCTGCCCTTGTTCCCGTCGACGAAGGCGGCGCGCGAGCAGTTCTGCCGACCCTGTTAACTTATAACTAGTGTACTATATGTAGGGTGTCGAATACACTTGAGCTTTTTGTTATGTGAATGTTGAAATTAACTGAAATTTGGGTTTCAAAAGGTGGTAAAATTAATATGTGGCTATTACCTTATATTATAGCTTATTACAAATGCTGTGAGCGGTAAATTTAATGGAACTTTTAATACCTACAACACCAGCCGTACCGCAACAGAGGGAGTTAAACGAATTCTCATATACACATTCTGAGTTAAAACAAAACTATTATTATTTTGCAATATTTTTGCTAACTATAGCTTTTAAAAATAGCGGTTAAGCCCGTGTTTGGTCTGTCAATGCGAACATTTAAGCTTCTGTTAAACAGACAGGCGTGGCGAATGCGAAACGTGACGTTTTTATTTGTAATGTATGGAATTGTTTGATTCCAGTCATATAGAAACGCGAAAGTGATCCGATAGCGTGACAGAACTATCGGACTGACGTCTCGCTTCGGTTCGGAAACGCTTCGCTTTCACAAAGAAAACATTTAAACAAAGATGTTTAAAAATTTAATGAAACACGCGATGTAGACATTGTAAAATTTCGCACACTTAGGAGTTACTTCTCACGAGGAACATAAAGGTGGACAAAAGCTCAAGTGCCTTCGAAAAGTGCTGAATGGTTCCGTACAGCCATTTTATTAATAAGCATATAATGTTGATGATTTGTTAATATGACAGTTGTTTGATAAAAAGAGATGATAATGTCGATGGTTTTAGAGCTCAAGTTTTCTTACAATTAATTATATTATAGGTAAATGCATTTTTGTGTGTGTTTTCGGTGCATACATAGCTCGAGAACATTTCAAAAACGTCTGGCTTATTTTGGCAGTATAAAAATTGATGATAGTTCTCGGTACGTGTTTAAACCTGATTCTTAGTTAGTATACAGGTTCATTATTTAATAATTTTATTTATTTCTCTGCTCTAAATTTAGCGTCTCGTACAAAAAAATAATATATAAAAGTTAAAAAAAAAATGCTGGTATGTAACCTATGAAAAGGTATGCAGCATGTACTACAAAATAAAAATACAATTTGTTTGTTTTTCTGTGAAAATCCTGGAAATAACAGAAAATTTGGTTCCTTTAAGAAACCAACTATATTTTTTTATACTACTACATACCTATAAAACATCGGCATTAATTTCCAATTATTAAGTTTCTTCTACGACTTACCTTACACCTATCTACTAAAAGTACCACACAGAAATAAGCTTTATTTTGAAAGACAATAAGGCATAAAATAGAGGACATTGTACACACTGTGACCCGGTTAGAATGGTGTGCGGCTCGAACTATAACACAATGTTAGTATATTATGTACAGATTATATATATACCGTGATTATATGAATGTGTGTTGAACGAAATATCTGGACAATACACTAGTTTCAACATAAATAAATTGCAAATATATATTATTTACAGGGTGTAAGAGACATCGACGCACAAACGGGTACCATGGGTCCAGGACATGATTCTGGACGCCCCCGTGTTGGAATTTGTCGTCGGTTTTTCCCAAATTGTCTCATTATTTTTGAGTTTTTTTTTTTACTTTAGACTGTTCATAATACTTATTCTTACTTAACCCAATGATATTATTAATAAAAAAGTAATTATTTCGCTACTTTCACTAAAAGTAGCAATGTAAATAATACTAGAAATGGGTGTTTCCTCAGCTGTTTATAAACGTTAAAATAAAAGGTCACCGTACACCTAAATACTGTGTCCAGTACCGCAGTACTTGTAGTACCTAATGCGCGGCACACTATTAAAAAAAAAAACAAATATTAAAAAAATATTGGAAAGAAAAAGACGAAAAATTCCAACACGGGGGCGTCCAAAATCATGTCCTGGACCCATAGTAACCGTTTATGCGTCGATGTCTCTTACACCCTGTATATAGTCCTTCAGTTAGTTTTGATAAATAATGGACACGTGTTTTTTTGTTTTTTCAAATCAATGAATATTGACAAAGAAAATTGAAAGAGAACGTCATAGGTTTAATAAATTTGTTGGCTGTGATACAAACATGTTTTTTCACAATCAAGTATTCTATTGTGTTACAGTCCAGATATTTCCAAAGAGATACACATAGTAAACACATTAACGATGAAAGGTTTTTTTAAACTGAAAGTCTGATGAAATGTGTTTACCATGGTAAATTTAAGAAATGTGAATTTTAGAGAAAATAAAAAGACAAATAAGACGTCAGGTGCCAATAATATATTATAACATTTGAACAGTGGCGTAGCGAGACTGAATCTTGGACCAGACAGACGTATCTGCATCTACCCTCCGCTGATCACGCGAGGCCCCTTTATTGTAAGATAACTTGCTTTCTCCAAGTCATCTATACCAGGGCATGCGGGTGGCGAGTGATCGGCAACCCGCTGTCCGACCATGGACCATGCCCGGGTCGACGGCGCGTTGTGTCACACGCGTTCCTCAAAGAGTGTCAACAAAATGACGGGGCCTTCTTTAGAGGGCCAAAGCCTGCCGGAGTCGCGGGACTAACGAATTACCATGACCCCGGAACGTAAAGGGCTATTGAAGGACACCGTGGATTTTAGTCAGTACGAGTCTGACAGTCTCTCCCGCTCTGCCCTGGGTGGGAGGACTCATTTGATGATTTTACCACGATAAAGAAAAAGGATCTATTCCAAATGCGATTGTCTTGTGAGCTTTGCGAAGACTCTTTCAGTTCCCGGTTACAAATAAAACGTGATTATATGTGAAGTTAACTTCCAGCGCGAGGCCCCTTCAGGGGCGAAGCCGGGGTCTAGCGTCCGCTTCGCCCCCGCCTAGCTACGTCCCTGCACTTAAATAAGGAAAAAGGGCAAAAGCCATCATATTTGTCTTTTGATATAAGAATAATAATATTTCAGTTCCAAAACTGACTAGAAGAGTTTACAATAATCTGAATTTATCTATAATATGTATGTATTTAGAAATATATAAGTATGTTTATCAGTTGTCTAGTACCCATAAAACAAGCTCTGCTTAGCTTGGGACTAGATGGCGTTGTGTGATAGTTGTGGAATATTTATTTATTTATTTGATTAAATTTTTAAGTTGAAAAAAAAAACAGTCAATTTTGGAACTGATGAAGTAATAATGAAAATAAAGGCTCATTTAGACGATACAATTACATGCGAGTTGCATGAAAATTTTGACTACATTGCGATATATTTTGATAAACTGAATTGATTGTCCATCTATTATTCGCAACGTTGTGAAACTTGCATACAATTCACATGCAATTACTTGCAGCGTGTAAATGAGACTTTAAGGGCTGTCAATGTATACAGGAGAATTTCAATAATCCACGAACTCTAAAACACAGCTCGAACTGAATGATGAATGTGAAAATCAACCTTGCCATTACGATATAATGACGCAATTCGATTGACTTGACGTCGACGTAGCAACCGTGTTTTGTTTTTCATCTACCCGCATACAACCGCGAATTTAATGTCAGATGTCGTAGTGGTAAGGTTGATTTTCACTTGTAGTTGGAATCGGTGGTAGAGTTACCCTTCGTTGTCATACGTTTGAGACTAGTTTCATAAATTGCTTGCAACGCCACAATTTGGTTCCATTTTTAAAACATGACATGTCTGTAATACTACCGTCCCACGGTGTGTTAGAAAGCCCGATTTTGTTGCATGCCCTTTTTATTACAGAAATCGATAGTATTTATCATTTTAAGCACTACAGTCAAAGTCCGGCATCAATACGACTTGTAGATGTTTTTTAAAAAAATCTCAAAGTTGCTGTATAACCGGGTCATGAAAATAATAAAAAAAAATATATAAAAAAAACCAGCCTACATATTTAAATTTCCTTTATAATTACTAATCAAACTTATAATACCTAACTATCTGACAAGTTTTCGTGTCTGTATTGCAAATAGATCGCGAAATATTAATATTTTTATGTTTTTTACTTTTTATTTAATTTCTTGGCAATAATACGGTATTAGATGGAGATATTTGACCAGACGATTGTCAACATGTATGTCTATCGACATTATTAAAACCACAATCTAATTCAGCGTTATTTAAAAGTTATGAGAATTTTCTATTTTAGCCAGGGTTGTCACATTCGAAAATGTCAAGTTTTATCCGGTTTGTAAAAACTAAAAATATTTACAAAAAACTGAAAAATTATAAATCTTGGTTTTCATTTTAAATAATTAAAGTATCTTCATCATGTTCAGTGAATGATAAAATAAATATTTCGCGATCTATTTGCAATACAGACACGAAAACTTGTCAGATAGTTAGGTATTATAAGTTTGATTAGTAATTATAATGGAAATTTAAATATGTAGGCTGGTTTTTTTTATATAATTTTTTTTATTATTTTCATGACTCGGTTATACAACAACTTTGAGATTTTTTTAAAAAACATCTACAAGTCGTATCGATGCCGGACTTTGACTGTAGTGCTTAAAATGATAAATACTATCGATTTCTGTAATAAAAAGGGCATGCAACAAAATCGGGCTTTCTAACACACTGTGCGTCCTAATGAATACAATACTTTTCCCTTATCCCGTTCAATTATTTAATTGCACTCATAGATATTGACAGACCTGTTGGTCTAGTAGTTAGTGACCCTGACTGCTATGCCGGAGGTCGTGGGTTCGATTCCCACCCAGGACAAATGTTTGTGTGATGAGCACGATCATCTGTTCTGTGTCTGGGTGTAATATATCTATAACATGTATGTATTTAGAAATATATAAGTATGTTTATCAGTTGTCTAGTACCCATAACACAAGCTCTGCATAGCTTGGGCTTGATGGCGTTGTGTGATAGTTGTGGAATATTTATTTATTTATTATTTACAGATCCTTTTAAAATGGAATTAAAGATAAAAAAACAATCAGTAGTTCCATCATGGAACTGTAATTGGCACTAGTGACAACGAAGGCTAATTTTACTCACAAGTTAGTTGTTTTTTAGAGTTCGTAGATAAAATATATATTTTTTTTTTCATTGCAATTAGCCCATATAAGTTCAATTTTAGTGTTAATTACGGGTAATTACCCCTTCGTAATTTTTGTAAAGGGTAATTTCCCGCAAGTATCGTCGTGTGTCGGTCGTACCTCTCCCGTACGTTGTTGGCCTGTCGCCTCTCCCGCTCGCGCGCCGCCTTGGTGTCGGGGTCGAGGTCGTCCTCATCGGCCGACGAGCAGCTGGGCATGGCGGGGTTGCTGGAGCTTTTCACATTCGCATCACAAGTTATTTTTAGACTAATAAACGGCTTTTGACGGTAAAATGTACACTTTTATAGGTAAAAAATTGAAAAGTACCAGATATTGAACTGTTCTAAAATGGTATTTTAAACAGGGAAGGTATTATGACAGGATTGTTCCAATGAGTGAAAGAGACAGAGCTATACAAGTCGTTTAGCGCCATCTCGTTCACTCACTGAAACAAGCCTGGTTTTAAGACGTCATAATACTGACGCAGGTTTAGAAAATGACTAGTCAATTACTAAGGTAGATTGTAAGTAAATGATTTTAAATATTATAAGGAAATACGTTTCTATTTTAATTTAAAAAAAATAACTAATGTTCGCATTTCATGAACAACAAAAAAAAATTACAATCTACTAATATTTGACCAGTTACTTATATCAATTAGAGATTGGTCTAAAATGAGTGATGCGAACATCTCAAATATTAGAACAATCTTAAATTTTGACAGAACAAATAAATATCGTCTAAACAGAAAAGCAAGCCCGTTGCCCAGCCGTGGGAAAGTGTGGGCAAAATAAAAGATAGAAAGACAAATAATTACATCATAGAGCGATTTCTATCCATAATGGTTACAGCAATCATTACTTTAAAGTTCATTCTGTTAAATATTTTCCATAAAGAAAACATTTAGCTCTAAAATATTATATATATTTTCAATAGTTAAGTACAAAAGTGACTTTATTGTGAATTTTAATTTTAGTTATTTACTGAATACTTTATTTCTGAATCATTAAATGGTAACAACAAATCTGTATTGCCATCAAAAGAGTTCCCATTTTTTACGAGTGGCGATGAATTTGAAAAAAATCCCGATTGTAATCACGGGCTACAGACGGGCTTTATAATTTAAATTTAAAAAATCCTTTTAGTGCCATTATTTTGTATAATAATGGTGTATTCTTTAAAACAGTTTAAAATCCTGATCAGTTCTAATTTTAAGCAAAATTATCCTTTTCTAAAATTCACTACAGTTAAGCCAATTTTAACCTAATTCTCATCTGACATACAGACCAATAAAAGAGTTAACAAGTAAGCAATAGGACTCACTATCGCCTGGAGCGCTTGGAGTTGGGCGGCTTGTTGGCGAGGGCGTCTGCCGAGCCCGACGAGGACGGCTTGGACTCCACGCCGGAGTCCGGGGGCTCTTTGCGCTTCTCTGGAAATTAGAAATGTAAATATTAGTATTTTGGTTGAACAACTAATTTATCAAAGAAAAGGTACTCTATGGCTGCTATTCCAGTGGCGATTTATAAGCGTTCGCGTCTCTGAAACGCGACGTCAACGCTGCACAGACGCGACGTTGACGTCGCGAGTCTCTAGTGGCAAGCGTTCGTCTTGCGACCTGGAATCGTTAACGTCGCGTTTGTTGGCATAGTATTATGTGCGCGACGTTAACGTCGCGTTGTCTTTGCCATGCGACGAACGACGCCAACGTCGCGTTTGCTTAGTGTTGACGCTGTGCAGATGTTGGAGAGATACTAACCCTTTTAAAACGCCAGTGGATTAGCAGCCTATGTTTCAGTACAGGTCATAAACTATATTTTTTACAAATTTTCACAATTATATTTTTTTTATCGTGGTAAAATCATCAAATGAGTCCTCCCACCCAGGGCAGAGCGGGAGGGACTGTCAGACTCGTACTGACTAACATCCACGGTGTCCTTCAATGGCTCTTTACATTCCGGGGTCACGGTAATTCGCAGTCCCGCGGCCCACATTTATAATAATAGTAATTTATAATAAAATATAGATTACCTATACATTTTCTTACACAGTATTTAAAAATAGCATAGTTAGATATAAATGTGTAAAGTTTGCTAATGCATTCGAATCGAATTCTCAGCCGAACCGTATAGGAGAGGGTGTTATGGAGACAAGAACAGCAATGAGAAATGCCCACATCATATAAATATAATAATATAATATAAATATAAATATTCCACAACTATCACACAACGCCATCTAGTCTCAAGCTAAGCAGAGCTTGTGTTATGGGTACTAGACAGATGATAAACATACTTATATATTTCTAAATACATACATATTATAGATAAATTACACCACATTATTTATTATATAATCTAAAATTCATATTTTCCAATATTATTTTCTAAGAAATAGAAGAAAACTGTACCCATAATATATTTCAAGTTTGCAACAAAATGGCTTTGTTTAGTGAAAGAGGTGGAAGATCATTAAATAATACTGACTGGTATTGGGCAGCACGTGTCGCTCCATCTTGATGGGCGGCTCCGCGTGCAGCGCCGCCAGCGCTCCCGCTGGACCCAGCCGTGGGACTGGAATATAAACAATATATCTTAGTACAATCTGCTTCTCAGATCGTTGACTTAAATACCAAGGCCATAGTTCTATTTTTTTTTTTACTTTGCTCCACACTAGGGATTTTTTTCCTATATCGTGGGTGCGTTTACAAACATAAAAACTCACATACACAAACACCCAGACCCGGAACAACTACTTGTAGATCAAACAAATATTTGTAGGTCCTGTGGGTACAGGTCGGGGGCCTCCGCGTGGTTGTTGATATGTAGAGGTAGTGAGTTAGTTACCGGGCGGCGCTTGGTGTGGGTGGTGCAGGTCCTGTGGGTACAGGTCGGGGGCCTCCGCGTGGTTGTTGATATGTAGAGGTAGTGAGTTAGTTACCGGGCGGCGCTTGGTGTGGGTGGTGCAGGTCCTGTGGGTACAGGTCGGGGGCCTCCGCGTGGTTGTTGATATGTAGAGGTAGTGAGTTAGTTACCGGGCGGCGCTTGGTGTGGGTGGTGCAGGTCCTGTGGGTACAGGTCGGGGGCCTCCGCGTGGTTGTTGATATGTAGAGGTAGTGAGTTAGTTACCGGGCGGCGCTTGGTGTGGGTGGTGCAGGTCCTGTGGGTACAGGTCGGGGGCCTCCGCGTGGTTGTTGATATGTAGAGGTAGTGAGTTAGTTACCGGGCGGCGCTTGGTGTGGGTGGTGCAGGTCCTGTGGGTACAGGTCGGGGGCCTCCGCGTGGTTGTTGATATGTAGAGGTAGTGAGTTAGTTACCGGGCGGCGCTTGGTGTGGGTGGTGCAGGTCCTGTGGGTACAGGTCGGGGGCCTCCGCGTGGTTGTTGATATGTAGAGGTAGTGAGTTAGTTACCGGGCGGCGCTTGGTGTGGGTGGTGCAGGTCCTGTGGGTACAGGTCGGGGGCCTCCGCGTGGTTGTTGATATGTAGAGGTAGTGAGTTAGTTACCGGGCGGCGCTTGGTGTGGGTGGTGCAGGTCCTGTGGGTACAGGTCGGGGGCCTCCGCGTGGTTGTTGATATGTAGAGGTAGTGAGTTAGTTACCGGGCGGCGCTTGGTGTGGGTGGTGAAGGTCCTGTGGGTACAGGTCGGGGGCCTCCGCGTGGTTGCGCAGAACGTTGATGGCGTCGTCCAGACGCTCTTCCATACGCGCGCCCTGCGGTATACACGTTCATGATAAGTCGATGATGCATTTTAATAATAGCAATATTACATAGCATGTTTTTCCCAGGACCGAGCTAAGCAGTTTTTTTACAAGTTTGACGGCAAAGATAAACAATTCAATAACCCCAATTAAAATTAATTAATAATATTATTTTTTATATAAGACGAAGTATTAAATGAAACGTTTCCCGTTATTATCGTACACATTGAGTTAAAATATAAAACAACAAAAGGTTCACATACAAACGCAAATAAAAGATCATACAGAGCATAAAACCATGCCACATAACTTCTATAAACTATACATACATATTTACAATAAAATACTAAGTGTTTTTGTCATGTCTTGTTACATAAGGGCTAAAATAGTCCTGATATGTCTGAAAAAAATCAAATAAGTTCGGCAATTGGATACCAAAAAAAGTTAACATTTTTTTTCGTTTTGTATAACACAGGAGACGCGGTTTACGCGGGTGTACCGCGAAATGAGCAAGTTTTTGAATGGACAACCAGGTAATATACAAACTTATAACCTTGTGATTTTTTATGATACGGTTTTAAAATTTTGTACATAGATTCTTTACACAAAAATACTAGACAGGTGTATCGGGTTTCACATAAACAAAAAATAATGTTGTATAATGATGCAGCAATATTTCAAATCGGATTATTTATAGAAAACAGACAATAACACCATGTATTTTATTTTCAAGAAAAATTGGAGTTTATATGCTGTAGACATCTTATAAAAAATCCAAAGACATTAAAAACTGTCTGAGGATATTAACAAAAAAGTATGTTAAGTGAATCGCAACTCGATCATTAACGCAATTTCCCAAAAGGATTAATTTTATTTCTTTATATAACCATTTGTATTAATTTTTCGATATCTTCCACAGCATACAACCCCACACTAAAATCTCATATGATACTCACACAGTCGGAGTGGTCCCGTAAGAACACCATGGCCTCGTCCAGCTGGCGCTGCTCGGCCGGCGCGCCCTACGAGCGGGAGGTTACAGCGAGGACCGGGGGCACGCGCATAGACAAGGGCTCAAAGGGCAAGGTTTTGGGGACACTTTATATTTTTTTGGGACGTTGTTAACAGAGTAGAAAGACGTATTTACCAGTAGAATGACGCGTTTGAGAAGTGAAAATGAAATATATTTTTTAAAGTAGGTTTATATAAACACTTTTATGCGTCGTCTTTTTAAAAAAAACTAGATGAGACCGGTGTTTTGTACTTGACTACTCCGAAAAGAAAAAGCCGAAATAAAATCAGTCTCTTTTAAAGTCCAGACATATTGTTTAAGTCATACGACGACCGCAAAAGACGTTATTATGGTGTGGAAAGACGTTATTACGAGACGTAGAGACGAGGATGGTAGAGAAAGAAACGTTTAGGAGGTGAACATATCCTTTTATAAGGTAACGAAAGATGCAACTAAGAATAAAAATATTGACGGAATGAAATGTCGCAAATAAACGCGTTAAAAAAATGGTAGGAATTTTTGCAGAACTAGATTTCGGTCACGAAAGACTTATTGATGGGACGGGCATAAATTAAGACTTTTATTATGTTAAACTTGGGGAATATGAGACTCAATTAAGTTATAAATAATTTATTTTCATCGAATTATTTATTTACAAACGGTGTTGCATTTCAGAAAACTATCAATCAAACAGCCAAACGACAAAAAACTACCAATGCAACTATATTTTTTAATAAAAACTACCAAACTACACATCACTAGTACTAAGAAAACATAAAGAAAAGTCTATGGCACGAGCCCTCACTTCTCGCTGACTATTAAACACAACATAAAACACAAAAAATGTACAAAGAAAATGTAATATGAACTTTATCCACTGATTTCGATTTTTCTGAGCTGGCAACCAAAGTTCACAGAATATTGTGGGAAACCCCATCATTAGATTATAAAATTTATTATCATTATTAAATTAAATAAAAATACCTATAAAATTCATATTACATTTCGAAAAAATATTAATTTAGAAAACGAAAAGAAAATAAAATCCAAAGCATCAATTAATTAATTGATTGAAAAAAAAGAAAGAAAATTCAAATACGAATCATAATTATTGGGAAAATCGTAAAATTAGTTACATCCATGCGAAAAAAGGGGATCATGCTAAGTAAAGAAAATTTTCAGAACTTTTGCACAGTTCCTGAAAGCCTGATCTAGTCTCTGAAAAGGCTTTTAAGAACCGGGCATTATATTAAAATTACTAATTTTCAACATTTGCTTTAAAAGCTTATAGACAGAGCAATTTGTGTTTCATAATGCAAGTTTACATTCTTAATTAAAACTTATTTAAAAAATATATATATATTAAAATATACAACATTATTTTTGTATATGCAAAACCTGAATATAGTTTGTTCAGAATCAGTAACTGAATCGATCCAATAATTTTTACACCATGTTATATTTTTTTTCCAAAAATATTTTAGTTAATTTTATCACCAGTTAATTACAATACAATCACTTTACGGTTAGATTCCTTTTGCCAAACTATTATCAATGAGTGTACGAAAGAGGAGGCGCGAGTTGAGCGAGGGTACCGAGTCCCGCAGCGAAATTATCAGATTTTTGAACGGACAACCAGGTAACATACCAAGCTTATAACTTAATGATTTTTCATAATACAGATTTGAAATTTTGTACATAGATTTTTTACACAAAAATACTAGACAGGTGTATCGGGTTTCGCATAAACAAAAAATAATGTTGTATTTATAACCTAATTATAAACATTTTTCATTTCGGGAACAGGGTCCAAGCTGCTAATATTTATTATTAAAAAATATTTTTAAGTATCTATGAATACTATATCACTCATAGAAGAAATAGATAAACAGTTGTTATAGACAACTTTTTATTAAATTGTAATAGCGTTAGAAACAGTATTCAGTACTACAAATGGATTGGACTGCTTGGCAAATGTAATGGAAGATAATCGCAAGTGAACATACTTTAAATTATTTCTTATTGCTATAGCTACGGCAGACGATCTCCGGCCACCGTAGGCGCGGGCATGCGGGCGGCGAGTAATGGGCGACTCGCTGTCCGACCATGGACCATGCCCGGGTCGACGGCGCGTTGTGTTCCACGCGCGCCTCAAAGAGTGTCAGCAGAGTGACGGGGCCCCCTCTAGAAGGCCAAAGCCTGCCGGGGTTGCGGGACTCACAAATTACCGTGACCCCGGTACATAAAGGGCTATTGAAGGGCACCGTGGATTTTAGTCAGTACGAGTCTGACAGGCCCTCCCGCTCTGCCCTGAGTGGGAGGACTCATTTGATGATTTTGCCACGATAAAAAAAAATAGTGGAATGAAAAATAAATTGCAATGTCTATAAGCTTTAATACTAAGATGTAAAACATATCGTACTTCCTTTAACTCCATGGTTTTGGCAGGGCTAGTGTAAAATGCTGGCTGAGAGTGGCAAGCAAATGTATCAAATTAGTTTATATCTTTCATATTACCACTAATATTTTACACGTATTCTTGTGTTGGGGATATGAGCTTATAAAAAAATCTAAAGTTCTATTATATTGTTACTAAAGTTTAATAAAACTACACGCTGGTGATACAACTAAAAGAGAATCTGCTCTAATTGGGGACTAATTGATTTTGCTAGCTCGTGGCTAAATAATTACAGCCGCACAGGCCGGTCTTCCAGGTAAAGCCGCGCTTGCCGAGGTTGGTCTGTGGATGGATGACCATCTGTGACCATCTGTCATAGCGAGTTCTCTCCGTGCCTCGGAAAGCACGTAAAGCCGTTGGTCCCGGCTGTCATTTGTAGACCTTTGACAGTCGTTACTATTAGTCAGAAGCTCTAAAGTCTGACAATCAGTCTTACCATGGGGTATCGTATTACCCAGTTACTGGGTTGTGGAGGTCCGATAGGCAGTCGCTCCATGTAAAATACTGATATCCAGCTGCATCTGGTTCGACTGGAAGCCGACCCCAATATAGTTGGGAAAAGGTTAGGCAGATGCAGATGATGATGATTTTGCAATCCTATTTTTTTAAGTATTACTTGTTTTTATCTAAGGTTAAGTCAGAATTTCCAAGTTTTATTATATTAATCTACTTTCTAGGAGATACGAGTAAATATTTGGACGTTTAAATATAATTCTTATGTTCACAGTACTTTGTATAACTCTTGTTTACAGGCACCATGTTTGATAAAGGTCTCTATTTTAAATGGTGTCCAAAACTGGATATTATTAAACTATCTCTGTTTCTATTTTAATACCGATCTTTGTGTGTAACCAATCGACGACGAATTTGCCTAACCAAGTCTTAAAGATGTTCCATAGCAGCCGTTAAATACAAAAGAACTGGAATTGTTTAGAGATACAATAAATTTAATTTCAATAAATTTCGGGCTTAAAGCAATAATTTTAAATGTTTCATTTATTTATAAATTATAAGTAGTGTATTATACGTGCACTTAGTGCCACGCAGCATTTACGGCCACCGGAATCTGCACTACTTTTAACACTACGCGTCTAAACATAAAATATTTTATCATTATTCTTCACTTAAACTCACATCCCCAGCACACCCACTAGCGTGGCCCACTAGCCCACTGCTGGCACCCTTACTCACCATGTTATTGGTCTGGAACACGGGCATGGGCGCGTGGTGCCCGTTGGCCAGCACGGGCGGCGCCAGCGCGTGCGGCGTCGACGCTGACGGCGGCGACGACACGCCGGATGACACCCAGTTTGATTGCTGGAACAGAGAGGGAGCAGGGAGATCAGTCATCATCTACATCATCGCCTGAACAGCCATTTCCCAACTTTACTCCCGAGTGAATTTGAAACAGCAGTCTGCGGTGCAAAAGCCCTTTATTTTTCGAATCAACACATCACTTGGTCAATTATTTTTTTGTTGTTAAAGTGGATATCTTCTCACAGAGGCAATAGACGGCGATGCGGCGCCCGGCATTGGTCGCGGCCATGCTGCGGGGCGTAATGGGAAGTGGTCGCCTCCTTCTGTGAAGCAGTCATGCTAGCGAAGGAGGCGGCGGGCGCCGTTTCCGGTCATCGTAGGCGGACGGCGAGTAATGGGCAACTGGCCGATTGATCATGGACCATGCCTGGGTCGACGGCGCTTCATGTTCCACGCGCACGGGGCTCCCTTAGACGGCCAAAGCCTGCCGAAGACACGGGACAGTCTTATAAGGTAACCGTGGCCCCGGAACGTAAAAGGCTATTGAAAGACACCGTGGATTTTAGTCAGTACAAGTCTGACAGTCCTTCCCGCTCTGACCTGAGTGGAAGGAGTCTTTTGATGATTTTACCACGTAAAAGAAAAAGGTGGTATTCTTCAATGGATGTCCTAAGCCCTGGGGAGAGCGGTGGGGACTGTCTCCTAATAACTTTACCAACACGGTGTTTTTTTTACGCTAGGGAGCAGTAGGATCCAATGCTACTTCCCAAACTTAGTTGGCTTTTGAGCAATAACGACCTTTCTCTAACTTTGTGACGGCAGAAATCAAGTCAGGAGCCGGGACTGTCTGACTGTGGTCTTGAAACCCAGAGGGCAAAACAACGTATTATTAGTCGGTAAGTAACTGACCGTCTCTTCCGCTCCACCCAGGGCGGGAAGACTTATTTGCTGATTTGACCACCTAGCATAAAAAGGGGCCTACTGCCTACCTGTCCGTTGTGATGGTGGTGTTTGAGCGGCGGGTAGAGGCGCGCGTGCAGCGGCGGGGGCGAGTGCACCGGCGTGGAGGGAGACGAGCCGTACGACGACAGGCTCCCGGCCTCCGCCGCGCCCACGCCCGGCGTGCTAGCTGACCCGCCGTACATCTGGGGACGCAAGCGAACTCCATATTGAGGGTTTGAGGAACCAGAATCATTTCTATTCTTGTGTACCATGAAGCCAGAGTAGGGGAATTTGGTGGCGCTAGACGACTTGTATAGCTCTGTCTCTTTCCCACACTGGAACTACTCTGACTTTAAAACGTCATGCTAGGCCAGCAGGATACTTTCGAAATGACTTAGAAGTTTAAATAAGAACTCTTATACTTACAGGTTGTAGCGGCGGCTTGGCAACGAGCATGGGGTCTGTGGGCGAGTGGTGCGGTGCCGCGGCCCTGAAGGAGGACATCGGCGGCAGAGGCAGCTCCGCGCCGCCGCCCCCCGCCTCGCCCACTGGGGCACCCGCTATACCTAGAACACCAGAAGCATATGACTTAGAAATGGTAGAAAATGATACATTCGAATCAGTAGGGAGCTTCCCCATGATGAGATTCATGCGATTTGCAATTTCTACTAACTAAAAATGAAAATCATTAACGTTAATCGCCACGTCGATATAATGATACAATTCGATTGACTTGACGTCGTCGTGGCGAGTGTGTTTTGTTTTTCATCTACCCGAAGACAACCGCACGTTTTATGTCATGTGTCGTAGTAGTAAGGATGATTTTCACTTGTAGCTGGAATCGCATCGCATCGCGATGAGAAGCTGTCTCTTGGCGACAAACAAGCATACGGCCCGCCTGATGGTGCGCGGTCATCGTGGCATATGGACGCCTGCAACACCAGAGGTATCCTGTGTTTTGTGGACCCTGCAGGAAGAACTGGTGTAAGGTGCTGTAAGAACAATCCTTTCTCAGAGCGATAATACACCTTGACCAATTTTTTCATTGGGGCAAACCCACCACACTATTCCCAAACCACTGCAACTCCTGAAAGCCTGAATCAACAGTGGCAACCAACAGAAAAGCGCCGAGACAATGAAACTCGACGTGTCCCGGAGAATGAATTTACTTGGATCTCTTGGATCCTGCAACGAAATTAATCAGAAAAAAATAGTGGAGGAGTTGGAATGATATGTTTCCACTTCCCTCCACGCAAGCAGGAGACAGAAATAAGCACAAAGGGACATTACATACAACTGAGCAGAAGCCCTGTTGCTTGGCACCATGGGTAACAATTACTACTAATATTTATCAAGACCTTGAGCTAGTGAAGTTCCCTCGTATTGGTTCAAAGAATGATACATAGCAATTTTGCAGTATCTACGTCAGGTGAATTCAGGTGTCAAAGAACTTCATGGAGCTTAATTTTTTATCGAAAACTTCTACTATTCGGCCATTTGCAAGGAGACTCAAAAGTTGACTCGTCGGCGTCTGGTGGGCCTGGAGCTATACCAGCATATAATATACCAGCTGCTCCAAGCGGCGTGACCCGCTGCTCGGCTCCTATTGGTTGCAGAGTGATGTTACATACCCTATAGTCTTCCTCAATAAATGGGCTATTAAACACAAAAATATTTTTTCAGTTCGAACCAGTAGTTCTTGAGATTAGCGCAATCAACCAAACACCCGACAGGCGGTAAGACCTACCAGTCTTACCATGTGGCTAGGGTGCATGGGCCTAGCCTTCGATAATGATGTGAGGGTTTTACCTGGCGACGTAGCATAAGGGTCGTGCTGGTAGTGGGGCGGCGGCTGGTAGTAGGGCGCGCCCCACTCACCCCCCGCGTAGGAGGCGTACTCCTGGTAGGGTGCGCCGGCGCCCGCGCCCTTAGGTGACGCGTAGCGGGACGGGGAGTCGTGGCCGAATTCATCGCTGCCGTACTGTTGAAGAGAGAAAAAGGTGATAAGTTGGATGTTCCAGAGCAAAAAAAAAAACCACGGGTTGCACTCTGGGAGTGCCGGCAGAGGTGAAAACTTCAATAGTAATAAACACACACGAACATTCGAAATTATCGGCTAGTTTTGGCTTCGTATAACGTTATCTCTGACTACTTTTGAGATTTGGCCCAATCAACAGTGGCAACCACCGAAAAAGCGCCGAGACAATGAAGCTCGACGTGTCCCGGAGAATGAATTTACCTGTCTTGGATCTTGCAACGAAATTAATCAGAAAAGAATAGTGGAGGAGTAGGAAAAAAGATGATGAGAAGATTTGGCCCATGTGAAGATTGTCGCCAGTTCGTCGTTCATTGTGGTTGTTTGTGTGACAGCGTACGAAGTCGACACTAGCCGTTTTCTTATCCCTGACGTTGAGCACAAGAAGACCGATAGTGTACGGTACTCGCCCAGATTTGTGGAAGGAACTTTAACGAGCAAATACACGAGAAGAAAAGCTGCAGAATGGACGGTTACATTTCTTTTTAAAGCTCATTTAGGAGTTTGGGCCCTATCAGAAAACCAGCGCTGTGACAATTTTAAAAATGTCGCAGCACATGCTGAGATAGGAGCCTTTTGGCCTCGCACAGGACTAAATTGTTTTTTATTAGTTTTACCTTTTGTCGTTTTTCTTTTATACAGCCTGTTAGTGTAATCAGTCTTAACCTTGAAACCATAGGTAGTTGATTTAATTATAAAAATGTTTGTCTGAATTTAAAAATAAATAAACGAATTTTTCTTTAAAAAAATCAAAAATGTTTCTGTCCTACACCGTCCGTTAATTCATGGATACTATGCGCCCGAGTTACGTATTCACTGCAAAGGGCGTTAACCTGCCAGTGCGGCAGGTTAACGCCGTCCGTTTAACTACATACCTACATAAGTTTTAACTAACTACATCATTCAAATCAAATCAAATCAAATAAATTTATTTGTGCACACAGGTCTCAGTTAAGTTGTTCATAAATATTTACATGTATCTCTGCGTCCTGCCACAGTTAGTAGCATACAAATTTTACATTAAATAGGAATTTTAAAGAACATGCATATGTAGTCTTAGAAATTGTCAAGAAACAAAAATAATAATTAAAAATAACCCATAAACGAAAATCATTAAAAAATAAACAGGTATACATTTTTTTAACAATAGTAATTTAGTAAAATAGCCAATAATAATCAAATGACATAAACTTTCATTAAGAAATATTCAACAATAATAATTAAATTCAATTCAAAATAATTCATAATAATACAATTTATTTACAATAATCTATAATCATATACATACTTATAATGTCTATAAATCCATAATAATAAAAGCCATAATCAAATTACTATTTTATCCTCTAAAAATTCTGTCACACTATAATAAGCTTTTTGGGCTAGAAATTTCTTTAATTGATTTTTTAAAGCATTCTTATTCAAATCCTTCCACTTTTTCGGCAACTTGTTAAAGATAATCGGAGCCATACATATGATACTCTTACGCACAAGTGCAGTTTTAGCTCTGTGTGAGCTAAGTTTGCTGTTATCTCGTCTGTTACGCGAGATTATGTCTTCCAAACGAGGAAACAGCAAAGGATTTGCTAGCACAAACATTGTGACCTCTAAAATGTATAAACAGGGCAGTGTAAGTAGTTGGTACTTTTGGAAATATGGTTTGCAACTATCTGTTGTTTGTAGTTTAAACATAGACCTAACACATCTCTTTTGGGCCTTAAATGCTAAACCATTATCTGTGGAGTTTCCCCAAAAGATAATGCCGTATCTTAGTTGTGATGCCGCTAAACCGTGATAGGCCGTTATCAAGGCTTCTGTATTAACAGTCGACGACAGAGAAAATAATGCGTAGGCAGATTTACATATTTTCTTGCACAGAATCTCAATATGTGCTTTCCAGTTAAGTCTAGCGTCAATCGTCAGTCCAAGAAACTTTGTCGTGTTAACGTTTTCAATTATTTTGTTATTATATATCAAATTAAAATTTTGTTTTGTTGGACGTTGTTTAAAATGCATAATCTTAGTTTTGTCTAAATTTATCTTTAAATTATTACATTCTAACCATTGTATTATTTTATTTAAGGAATTATTAATGTCAAAGTAATATTGATTTATGTCATTATTATCACAGGAAATTGTTACTGTACTGTCATCGGCGAAAAGTGTCATTGGATATGGTATAGCCCCTGGCAAATCGTTTATGTATAAAGTAAAGAGTGGGGGTCCCAGTACACTTCCTTGTGGTACACCATAAACAATATTGCGTTCCTCTGAAAGGTAGATTTCTTCTCGTTTAGTAACTGTATTTACTTTCGAAGTCTCTGTCCTTTGTTTTCTGTTACTCAGGTATGATTTAAATAAACTCAGAACATTGCCCCTAATTCCATACGCATCCAGCTTCTTTATTAATATGTCGTGTTGAACATAATCAAACGCTTGCGTCATGTCACAGAAGATGGCACACACAGGCGTTCTGGTGTCTACATTTATCATAACCGTGTGAAGGAAGTCGTAAATTGCCATATTTATGGATTTATTTTTACGAAATCCTTTTTGTTCATCACACAATATGCCATGTTTCTCCAGATACCTATGCAGCTCGGTAGAGAAATATTTTTCAAAAATCTTGGATGTTATTGGGATAAGTGAAATAGGCCTATAATTTTCAATACGTTCTCCATCCTCTTTTTTTAACAAGGGCTTTACGATGGCCATTTTCAAGGCATCCGGAAACGTACCTTCAGAAATACAAAGGTTTATAATAAAACTTATATGCTTGCAAATTTCAAGTGCAACGGATTTTAGTACTCTAGTCGATATACCGTCATATCCAACGCTGCTCGTATTCCTCAAGGACAGTATTATTTTATAAATGTCCTGAGGTATACAAGGTGCCATGAACATCGAGTTCATTTTGCCTTGAAAGGGTAATCTGATGTTATTATCCCTGTTAACAATAGGTTGTATTTTATCAATAAAATAATTATTTAATTCATTTACTACCTGTTTTGGATCTGTTATACACGTATCATTTATTTTAATATTATTTATACAATTTCTGGGAATATTAAATTTAGCTTGATTTATTATTTGCCAAGTTGCTTTACATTTATTTTCCGAAGTCCTAATTTTATAATTATTTTGTGCCCGCTGTGTCAATGTCATTATTTTCTTGAACAGTTTAGAGTAATTCTTATATAGTGTTTTATTACAAAGGTTTGGTTGTACTCTATTCTGCCACAAAAGTTGTCTTTTCTTTTTACTACAGATTTTTATTCCCTTAGATATCCACCTTTGTTTTTTAATTACACTAACGGTTAAGCGGGATTTAGGAAAACACAGATCATAAAATAGGCCAAAATCCTTTATAAAAACGTTAAAGGCTGTATTTGGATTATAGGTTTCGTACATTTCTGAGAAACTTAGGTTCTTTAAACAACTTTTAAATTTTATGATATTTTCTCTATTGTACTCTCGTCTATACGTATGGTACTTATCAATGATACATAATTTAGTAACGGGACATTTAAGTAATTGGGCTGTATGATCAGAAAGAGCAAATTCCAATATTTCTGTTTTACACTGTCTGTTGAAGTTATGCGCAAAATTATCTATACATTGTAATAAAATACAGGTAACCTGTGATGTAACTAACTTCCCTTCATACTTTTCCTGGCTTAGGACAGGCAAAAATACCTACCTTTGTTGCGTGACGAGTCCAGATGTAAGTTAGGTTATCACCCGACGCGGCGTAAACCCGAACCATTTCGGTCCACTGTTTGTGTACGACATAATCACTAAACACTAACACTTGCGCGAAAAATTAACGGTGGGGCGGCGCGCACTCGTGCGCTGCGCTGCGAGCGTTTGTTACGGGACACACGTACGTTCGATAACGACACTGCCGGCAGACTGAGGTATGCGCGGGGCCCGCGCATACCTCAGTCTCCCCGCGCCGCGGGTGACGCCGCGGCGCTCGCGGCTTATTTTAGTGTTCTTTACCTTTGCGTAATAGGGTGAAATAATTTTGGGGAAAAATGGAGACTTTATTGAAAAAAAAAAAGGTTTTATTTTTTTATTGAATTTACGTTCTGTAAGTGATACCAAACCACTGGTTTCAAGTTTAAGACTGATTACACTAACAGGCTGTATATTTTGTTTCCTTTGTTGTTTTTATTCGTGTATTTTTTTTTCTGTCCCGTGTGTGTCAATAAATCATTCATAATAACTCTTAAATATGCGAGATGCACGGGCAATCAATAAATTAGATTTCCGACATATTTCCTCTAGAAACATTGACGAATCAAGTCGTCATTCTAAATTCAACCTGTACAGTTTAAAAATGTATGTGATGCAGTGTAAATATTTATTTCTTTTCCATTATTTGACAGCTTGAGAGGTAGACATCAATCAGAATTGCTAACTGTAACTACTGCAATATTTATGGGTAGCTTGACATGCAGACTGACGGTATTATTTTTTTTATAACACTATGAAGGCTGCCCAACTTAAATGGGACTGGGCAGGACAGGCAAACGACTTATTTTCGTTCTCAAAAACTCCAGTACTATTTAATCTATACATATAATAAATCTGTAGAAGGATCAATTCTGTACATTGAAAATATTAAAAAATAAATAGCGGGGGGTGTTGCTGGATCGATACCAAACCCAAATATGTGATTAAAAAAATTTTTGTCTGTCTGTCCGTTTATGCAGGCATCACGTGAAAACTAACGGTTCGATTTCGATGAAACTTGGTATAATTATACCTTATTATCCTGGGCATAAAATGGGATACTTTTTATCCTGGAAAAATACGGAGAAAAGAAAATCTTATTTTTCAGTTTTATTCATAGACGTTGTTCTGTAGAACCGCGATCTCCTTAATTATAGGCTTAGCCGTATTTGGGTCCAACAGATATTTATAAGATGTCATTGTCAGAGTTACTCAAAATGGAGAAAGAATCCATCCACGCGGAGACAACATCCGCGCGGACGGAGTCGCGGGCGGAAGCTAGTTGCTAAATATTAGTAGTACATATTAGGAACTCTGATAGTACAACTATTGTACGAAGTTCGCATTAGGAGTCAGTAACAGTTAGTCACCGCGTCGACATTCAAAATAATTCACTGCGATTACTTAAAACTGAGTAATACGATTTATTGGAAACTGTTCTATATTTGGTGTTACGTGTTTAAGGAAATATTTAGACTTTGGAAGTATTCATTTTGCTGCAGTTTGTTAATAGAAATTTTAACTCAAAAAAACTGTTGGTCCGAAAGTTTGATAATAAAAAAATATTAGACCTGTATTTTTTCTTTTGTTCAGTAAAGCAAAATTGACGAAGATACAACGCTTTTAAAATTCACAAAACGTCACTCGGTCGGTACAATTTTACAAGTGTTATGACGTCAGAAGCCCCCACTCCTGAATGTTTAAGCGTTTTATCTTTGTCAATGTTCACTGATTTAAAAAAACAAAAAATACGTGTCCATTATTTATCAATTTTCTAACTGACGAAGTAAACCGATTTTCAATTTTTTTATACAGTAAAATTCCCTATTCTTAACATTAAAATTTGATGAGAATCAGAACACGTTTTTTTGAAGTCTTATCTTCTCAGTAGTGTTTACTGTAAGGTTTTATCACAATAATTATATCAACAACTAGGCGTCGCCAGCGTCTTCACACGCTACAACTCTAAAATTATCCCGTGGGTACATAAAATCAGGATAAAAACTGTCCTATGTGTAAATCCAGCTTATAAACTATCTGTGTCCCATATTTCATCTAAATCCGTGCAGTCGCCTGTAGAGGGCCAAAGCCTGCCAGGGTCGCGGGACTCAGGAATTACCGTGACCACGGTACGTAAAGGGCTATTGAAGGACACCGTGGATTTTAAGTCAGTCAAGTCTGACAGTCCCTCCCGCCCTGCCCTGGGTGGGGGGACTAATTTGATGATTAAAAAAAAAACCGTGCAGGCGTTTTTGCGTGAAAGAGTAACAAACATCCATCCACTCATCCATTCATCCAAACAAACTTTCACGTTTAAAATATTAGTAGGATGTCTTTGTGTAAAACAGATTCCTCAGTAAAACTAAACAGAATTAAAAAAAAAAACTGATCAAAATTCATAAAATGATATTGACACAAGCGGTTTAAAAACAACACATTTACATAAAAAATGTGCGTAGTACTCGCAACTTGTATGACCAGATGTATGAATGTGGATGAGGCGAAAGGAGTATGTAAGGATCGTAACAGGAGCCGCTCTATGGTTTCTGCCTACGGCGAGTAATGGGCGACTCGCTGTCCGACCATGGACCATGCCCGGGTCGACGGCGCGTTGTGTTCCACGCGCGCCTCAAAGAGTGTCAGCATAGTGACGGGGCCTGTAGAGGGCCAAAGCCTGCCGGGGTCGCGGGACCAAGGGATTACCGTTACCCGGTACGTAAAGGGCTAGTGAAGGACACCTTGGATTTTAGTCAGTACCAGTCTGACAGTCCCTCCCGCCCTGCCCTGGGTGGGAGGACTCATTTGATGATTTTACCACGATAAAAAAAAACCCCATGGGAAGAAAACGGAGTTTATGTACATATTTAAGTAGTGTTGCCATCCGTCTGGGTTTCCCCGGATTTGTTCTAGTTTAGAAAGCATCCGGGGAGCATCCGGGGGGGGGGGGGGGCTTCATTTGCAGTCCAGGTTTAAAAAATTCAGTCCTGAGCCATCCGCGACACAAGCACACTTTACCGTCCCCCCACCCCTCTCGACACAGTGGCCACGGTGCGCACTTCGATTAATGTCCTGGTTCTGGACTCTAAAATCCGGAGTTTTCAGGCGTCTTGTCCTGGTTTTCAAATTTTAGAGATGGCAACCCTATATTTAAGTGACGGTTGCAGTGGCTGAGTGAGGAACGAAGTGAACGCGAGGTATAATGGGGACATACACTCTTTAGGCAAACATAAGTTACCCCTATAGACAGACCCCACCACTGACCCACACACACACACACGACTTCTCACAATAACAAAATGTTACAATAATCGCAATTACACTGGACAAACTTTCGACACATCTCGCAATGTCACAAATAAGGTCGTGCGCACACTTGCGTCCATTGTATTCCAGTATGGTCTATGTAGACTGTTATGGAGAGGAGGTAGACAGGCAACAATGGGGTGAAACCAGGTGGTTTGCTTAAGGTAAATGTGAACGTAACTTTTGTATTCTATTTAGCAGTTTTTCAATTATCGGATAACAGAAATCCATAGTATTAGAAACGTAGCTTATATCTAGTATTAGAACATAATAAGAAGCATTTTGCACAGAAGATGCAACAAGATTTCTCTCATCTCAACAACATCCTAAAAATATTGTTTTATTGGACGCGCAGGATGTGTAACGACTTTTTGGTGTAGTTAAACCAAAGACCCCCTGCATACAGAACAGTAAAGTACGCGCATTGCTGTCCCCCAACTTCTTGCAGAGTACATCATATGCCACCAGATCAAAAGCTCTGGAAAGATCCAGGAAACAGGCATACAACGGCCTTTTACGATCTGTATAATTTTTGTACATCTATGTTTTGGTCATTTTTTGCCCTTGATACAAAGATGATCTTATTATGTTTAGCATAAGAAGACCATCTTTGTTTTCCGAGTTCGAAGTACCGTTTACCACAACAATGGTCCTGAGCCCCGTTGTTAACTGTTCTCTTGTAATTAATAATGCATCGACTTAATGTTGGACCGACGCCACGCTCATTAGGACTTGATAGACTTTCACATTCCCTCATCGGGTGCAGTTTAGGACGTTTCTTTACGGACGTGTGACGTGCCGTCATTGTGATTTCACATTCAGCAAATATACTAAGTATTAAGAAAGCTTAGGAGGAGGCGGGCCACGCGAGGGAGAGGACAGCGTCCTCCCTCCGTCCCAGCCGCAGTGGTAGACGCCCACGGCGACAGTCGACAGACGATCTCCGGCCACCGTGGGCGCGGGCATACACCCGTATGCCCGGCGAGTAATGGGCGACTCGCTGTCCGACCATGGGCTATGCCCGGGTGGACATCGCGTTGTGTTCCACGCGCGCCTCAAAGAGTGTCAGCATAATGACGGGGCCCCTTCTAGATGGGCAAAGCCTGCCGGAGTAGCGGGACTTATCGAATTACCGTGACCCTGGAACGTAAAGGGCTATTGAAGGACACTGTGGATTTTAGTCAGTATGAGTCTGACAGTCCCTCTCGCCCTGCCCTGGGAGGACTCATTTGATGATTTTACTACGATAAAAAATGTATTATGAGAAGATTTTACGAATCAAGGCTGACTGAATGCTGCTGAAGTCAGACAACTACGATGACAAAAATTAAATAAAATTATCCTGAGAGAGTCTCTAAGCGCTCACTTCTTAGACAGATACACATTAAAATTTGGGAATAGCAGTTCGTTGCACTTTATTCTGATTGGTTGAATAAGTTAGCGTCATGCGTCGGTCACTTTTGAATATTAATAACGGCACAATTTTTATGAAATAAACAGTTCACAATTCGTATAGCAATTCACAATCGTAAATAAGACGTGGCCATATACCAAATAAGAGTCTCGTACATCCTGCCCCATAAAACTGCAACAATTTAATAAACGATTGAACAATCCAGATGATTCACGATGCACACGCAGTGAATCCTTACATCTGCATTACTAAAATAACTTAGAATCAACTGGGAATTAATCTAGTCTGAACTCCATATTGCTCTTGAGAAAAATTATCGGCGAAAACTGATTAACACTTGGGTCGACTTGAGAACACCACAAAACCCAATGAATCTCATCATCTGCCTAGTTTTTTCACAACTATATTGTGATCGGCTTCCAGTCGAACCAGATGCAGCTGAATATCAGTATTTTACATGGCGCGATTACCTATCGGACCTCCACAACCCAGTAATTGTTTAATACGATACCCCATGGTAAGACTGGTTGTCAGACTTTAGAGCTTCTGACTAACAGTAACGGCTTTACGTGCTTTCCGAAACACGGAGGAAACTCGCTATGACAGTACAGCACAGACCAATCTCGGCAAGCGCGGCTTAAGCCGAAAAATCGGCCTGTGCGAATGTTGTTATGTAGCCATGAGCTCCTCAAAAAAAACCCAATGAAACTGCACTCATTAAAAAAACTGAACAAGACAAGATGCACTCATCTCATGCAGTGAATCCTTACATCCGCATTACTAAGATAACTTGTAAAAATAAACCAATTAATGAGCAGTTCAGACGATGACTCAATGCTAAATCATTGTTCCCACATCGTCGCTAGCTTCCTGCTGTACGTACTGGGTGCATGTGGGACAAGACATAAGCGACTTGCTCTAATCTATACTACTCTTAATACTAGCGGCCCCGTACGTGCTTCGCTACGTATAAAATGAAATAAACATATAAAAATTGGAACTTTGCTTTAATAGAACCTAAAAAACCGAATTTCTTAAGTTATTTCTAACAAACTATACAGAAACTTTCAAGCCACAATTATGCAAATTGCGAGTCACGGAGCTCCAACTCAATCGTGAATATAATAGCAGGGAGGTACGGTTCTCCAATAATTTCTGACCTTATGAAATGTATCTCTCACAATTATATGATTTTTGGTTGTTTCATCATTACTAACATAGTTATAAGATTCTTGTTTACTAACCCATTATGGATGTTACATATCTGGATTAAAATAAAATACTCTATTTTATTTTTATTCGTTTACGCTTTCAAAAACGCGACCTCTCATGACTAGTCTCCTAATATCACTATGTAATTCATATGAAATCATTTTTCATTATAAGCCGGGAACAGATTTAGAGTCGACTTTATACTCTAAGATATGTTTTTAATGACTCATCATTGGATTCGGATTATTTGTTCTGGACGTCTCGTCTGGCTAAGTGCATTGTTGTACGTAGAATTTAAGACGTGTACGTCAATTAAATAAACTGCAAGATCCAGTTTAAAATCGACAATTATTGCTGAAAAGTAGGGTAGAAATAGGCCGTCAGTTTTTTTTCTTTTAACGTTGCCCCACACTAGGAATTTCTTCCTGTATCGTGGGTGCGTTTACAAACATAGAAACTCACATACACAAACACCCAGACCCGGAATACTACTTGCAGATCATACAAATGTTTGTTCCGTGCGGGGATCGAACCCGCGACACGCTGCGCAGCAGTCGAGCTCGATCAGCCACTGCGCCAAGCGTGTCGTAGTTTGATATCCCATTTTATTTTAAGTTGGTTCAATCCATTCAGAGGTTGATTGCAAGATATCGCTATCAGCGATAAGACTGCCATTGTAATCCAATATTGTGAATCAGTTATAATTTTGGTTTACAATAAAGTATTTTTATCTATCATAAGCATGTGATAAAAAAACCGGCCAAGTGCGAGTCGGACTCGCCTTTAAAGGGTTCCGTAGCAGTAAGTAACATTATATAAAAGTTGGTTGTAACTTTGAAAGATAAATTGCGGTTTACGATTTATGACGTATTAAAAAAAAAATGTAAGTTCGTACGCACAATATTGAGTGATTTACCATGTTATTTTAATATCATGGACTTCTTATAGGTTTTCCTATAATCTATAAGGAGAAAACTAATTTCTGTATTTTTTTCAAAATTTTAGGTTCAGTAGTTGGTCAATTTTCGTCTATTTTCTTGAATAACTTGGAAACTATTTATTTTAAAATTACAAAAAAATACATTTAAGATCTTCTCAACAAGACCTTTCATTTGATATGCCACACGATGCAGTTTTCAGAATTTTATTTTTTAATTTTCCCCTTCTCCCCCAAAAATGACCCCCCATATACAGATTTCATCTGCTCACGTCACACCTCTGTGTTTGGGTCACAGGAATTGATATGTGTACCAAATTTCAACTTAATCGGTCTAATAGATTCGGAGATAATTGACTGTAAGCGACGGACGGACAGACACACGAGTGATCCTATAAGGGTTCCGTTTTTGTATTCAGACGTACGGAACCCTAAAAACAGAGACAGACAGACAGACAGCGGGTATCGACTTTGTTTTATACTATGTAGTGATGTAGGCTTGCTGGTATTAAGCAGTTTACTTAATTTTCAAATAATCTTTATAATGTCTGCCGGAAGTTATGGCCCACGGAAATGGTCTGGCAATAATAAATATCAATTTTGGATAATATTCTTTAAAACATATTTAAATATGAGTGTTTCTACTTTAACGTAGGCTGAGTAAGGCTTTTATTTATAGGCTTTTTGACAGGCCTGTTGGTCTAGTGGTTAGTGACCCTGACTGCTAAGCCGGAGGTCGTGGGTTCGATTCCCACCCAGGACAAATGTTTGTGTGATGAGCACGATCATTTGTTCTGTGTCTGGGTGTAATTTATCTATAACATGTATGTATTTAGAAATATATAAGTATGTTTATCAGTTGTCTAGTACCCATAACACAAGCTCTGCTTAGCTTGGGACTAGATGGCTTTGTGTGATAGTTGTGGAATATTTATTTATTTATTTATATTATACACCTTTAGTTCGCGCTACCTGTGAAAGGGGCTTTCGAGCTACTGTCTCAACTACATATTATTATGTAGTAGACTAGAAATCCTCAAAATTTCAGCTTTGATAAAATGACGTAGGTCTGGGGGCTCTGGGATCTTAGCCTAAGTCTAAAGATAATGTTTTATGTTTTTTTTTAACACTATTTGTATGATATTTAATTTTCGAACTTATAATAAATTACTTATTCGGTATAGCTCATGAGTGGGAAAAGTCCTTTTTTAAACTTATCATCTGCCTGCCTTTTCACAACTATATTGGGGTCGGCTTCCAGTCAAACCAGATGCAGCTGGATATCAGTATTTTAAATGGAGCGACTGCCTGTCTGACCTCCACAACCCAGTAACTGGGTAATACGATACCCCATGGTAAGACTGGTTGTCAGACTTTAGACCTTCTGACTAACAGTAACGACTGTCAAATATCTACAAGTGGCAGCCGGGACCAACGGCTTTACGTGCTTTCCGAGGCACGGAGGAAACTCGCTATGACAGATGGTCACCCATCCACAGACCAACCTCGGCAAGCGCGGCTTAACCCGGAAGATCGGCCTGTGCGGCTGTATTTATTTAGCCACGAGCTCCTTTTTTAAACTACTTTCCTTTGTTAATGTCCGTTGCGCTTTTTCAACATCAAGGTATTTAACGCGTGCCTCCCCAAATGGAGATTGTATTGTCACAGACTGAACAATATACACTTCATTTAGAATATTTTTGGCTTAGCCATTCCTTATGGGACTATGGCGTAATGTTTTAAAAATTCAAATAAATCTTCGTATTCTCGCAGTAATTTGTTCGATTTGAACATTCAATGTTTGGACTTGGCCACTAAATTTTTGAATGCCATTCTTAAGTAACTCTTTGGCCTCAACTTTTTTTTTGTGAACACTGACGTTCTAAAATCATTTACCGCCCTAAGGGGCGTTACACACAATGTACTGACGAATCAAAATGGCTGCCGAGGATCGCATTACAAAAATCCATTAAGGAATGTCAAAAGCGGTCTCAAGAGGATATAGAATTACTGAATGGTATCCGACAAAAAATTATTGATAGGAGCCGAGCCCTACTATTTTGGGCTATAGAAATTAAAAGTTATCATAAAGTATTCGAATGATCCTGGAAATTATGTCGCAGTAAGACCAGATTCCGTTTTTCTGAGTAATTAGGAGTCAAAATGACTTTTTATTATCGCAACTGTCGTCATCGTAAGGGAATTCACTCTCACACGTTGAAATCTAATTGGTGGCGGACATACCGATTTTAGAGGCGTTTTCTTCCTAGAAAGATTGGGCTGTGGAATGAACTTTCCTTTCGAGGTTTTCACACCAACATGGGACTCTTCAAAAATGTGGTGGGAAAGTTTCTGCAGGGTCGACAATACGCAGGCGATACATCTGTTGTTGCAGGCGTCTAAAGACTACGGTGACCGCGCACAACAGTCGGGCCGTATCCTTGTTTGTCACCATAATGGTATAAAAAAAGCAGAAAATGTGGCGAGAAAAAAAGATGGATGAGAAACGATTGCATGTAGAGGAGATGAGAATGTTAAGATGGATGTGTGTGATGTGTGATGTGTGGAGTGACAAGAATGGATAAAGTAAGGAATGAGTTTATAAGGGGAAGTTTGAAAGTGGCGTCTGTTACAGAAAAATGAAAGGGAATCGTCTATCTTGGTATGGACAAGTGAGGAGGGATGACACTCATGTAACTAAAATAGTGATGAGTATGAATGTCGATGGATGGAGAGGAAGAGGAAGGCCACAGAAAAGATGGATGGATTGTCTAAGGAATGATATGGAAGAAAAAGGAGTAAATGATAGTGTGACGTCTGATAGAGGAGAATGGAAGAAAAAACGTGTTGCGCCGACCCCAAGTAAAATGGGATAAGGGCAGGAAGATGATGATGAACGTAGTGGTTTTAAAAGTAGTGGAAGAACAAGAAAACGATAGGTCCAACCATTTTCCGTACCGTTATTCTATGTTAAAGATGATAATATCTTCACATTAAAAGAGGTGATAACCGAGATGACAAATAATTGAGAGAAGAATGTAAGAAGGCATGCAGCGAAAGAAGACGAGCTCCGGCGATAATGTAGGTAGAACAACCACTACACACACTGTAGATGTGTCGTTATGATCACGACACATCTACAGGACTAGAAACTGATTACGGATATGGTCTGCAATAATCAGCATCAAAGCTTTTTGGCAAAGTTGCAAATGTTATCTACTTTTAGATGTTTAATTACCAACACGCAGTAAGAATAATAAATACAAAGAAGAATGAGAAAAAGGGATATAAGACCCCTCATTCTCCAGAAAAAAGGAGATTACTTCGTGTCTGGTGAGCTTGATAATTTATATCCTAGACTTTCTGTTTTTTCTAAGTTTTTTCTTCTTACCCCAACTCTGCTTGTGCAATATAGGAGTTTGCGTAATGTTTAGTACAAAGCTCTTTAACCACATTCATTGCTCCTTTTTTTCTTTGTTTAAAAGAAGAACAATATTTTTCTTCTATAACATTTTTTAAACTGTCATGGTCACTAAGACTGTCATTATCAATGCAGCAGTCAAAATCTCTAAAACTCAAAACAACAACAAACATGGTTTATGTCCTGTTTACAGTTAATTTTCTTCTATTAATACTTCCTTACTTCCTTGTACGTCGCATTTCCCAACATTTTCAATTCATCCCAACCACAACATAATTCATTTTATTTACATCACCGTTTGTATGTTTGTGACCAGTATAATTGACGGCAGCTAATTTTAGCAGCCGTGGGCCGAAGCACGATTATCTAATATTACTAGAGATAGTACGCCTTGCGCGTGTGATATGTTGAATATATGTAGAAATAAGTATGCGTGTCTCAAAGACTGCACGTCTGTATGAGGTGGCTTAGCACAGAGACAGTGGCTTAGCTAGGCCTGAAGGTCTTGTCTCAAAAATTGTTAGGGGCCCTTTTAATCCAAATGTGGCGAATGTTTCTTTTTTTTTCGTGTACCCACCCTCTAGTGTTAGATTTAATTTAGCAGCTTCTTGGAACCCGACAGGCCTCTGACGTGGCTTTAGACTTTTAAATATTGACGATTTAAGTCGAGGTTTTTTGACGATGTTTTTCTTCACCGATGTAAGAGATATCAAAGATAAACCGTGAGTTTCGGGACACTGTTATGCTTTGGAAAGCACGTTGGTCCTTGTTGTAGATTTAACAGCCACTACAGGTTAGTCAGACCCCGATTGATAGACAAGTTTTCTTCCCAAGGGAGCGCATAATTAAGTAATTGAGTGGAAATCAAATAGACAGTCACTCCATGTTACATACTGGTACTCAGCTGCTTCCAGTTAGACTGGAAGCTCAGCCACAACATTATTGGGATAAGGCTAGGCAGATGACGACTCCCAAATCTGTGGTAACTCTTACAACATTGTGCTGGTCTAGCGCAGTACAAAGTTTCAACAGAATAAAAGACCAGATTTGATTGGTTTTGCTACCACTGTCATTCGGCCTACAGTACGATGATGGATATTGAAATATGTCACGACGAAGTGAGTAATTGTTGCTGATTTTTTTCTTTTTGTAATGTTCTTAGTGCCAAGAAACAAAGAGGTGATACTGTGACATTATTGGCAGAAGTGAGGAACAGGGTGACATCACATTCAAACGCACAGTTCATTTTCTTGCGTATATTTTCATTTCTGTCACCAACATTCGCCGTTCTAGGTCTTAAACTACGTATAAGTAAATGTTTAGCGGTTTGTGATGGGTGTACTTTTGACTTTGTCTCGATCAGAAGTCACAGAGACCAAGGTGCAGTGAGCTTATGCAGAACAAGCCTGTTCATTCTAACTTTGAAAAAATTAAGGTTGTATGCAAGATTAAGAGTTCCATTCTTTAAAGGTTAGAACATTTTGAAGCCCTTAGCTCGCAAAATGAATTGACTTGAGCCTTCTTGCTCGAACAACTGACTTCTTCAGAGTGACAGAATGAAACAGAGATACTTAAAACCATTCATATGCTTGCCAATGTGATTTCACCTTTATTTATTTGGTATCTTGCAGTTTAAGAAAGAGTTTCTTATCTTTGCATTTTTTAGCGGCATCACCTGGTAACGGTGTACGTTATGACATTGGATATTTTGAAGAAAATAGATAAGATTAGGAAATTTAGTATTAAGATTATTATCGGCTTTCTAGTCCTTGGAATGAAAAGAATCTGGCATGAAATAGGAAACAGCAGATGTAAAATAATTGAAGAGGTAGAGGAAAAAAAAATGGCAATCCCAAAAGGGTATAAAATTAAGCCAACCACTTTACCGAATAAAATTATAATAAACATGAAATACAAGTTAGACAACGTTCGCAAAATTTACTGTTAGGTCGTATTTTCCGGAAAAACACTTCTTTTTTTCAATACAGAGACCATGCTCCAAAATCAAAGGTAAAAGATTCAAGTAGACCAACTTACCCCACTTTCCTGACTAGTAGTCGGCGGCGGTTGCAAGCCATGCTCCTCATTATATCTTCTTCTCGCTCTATGCCTCAACAGGGCAGAGGCATCAGGCTGTCCAAATTGAAACACATGCTCATCTTTCCCACTTAAAAACACTTTCTGAGCGTTCAATTCATAGTCTTTTCCGTTAAAGTCTGTACTAACATATTCCGAACGAACACCGTCGAGGATCTCCGAAGATAGCCGAAGACTATCCGAGGTTTGGCGGAGATTGACGTCCGAGTCACTTCGGTAGTTCTCGCAGATTTGGTTAAAGGTATTGAAGTATTCTGTTGCTAGGTCTGTTCTAGGTTCGTAGATTATTTCTGCTATTGGAGGCGGTTCGGCAGGGAGTGTGAATGTAGACTCCATGTTTGAAACGTCATGCCTCAGCGCCATTTTTTTCGTCATGAAGTTATTTGAATTTGAATTTCTTGCATTTGTTTGGACGCATCACTTTGTTTTGTTTTTGGTCACTGTTCTTTTTGAATGTCACTTGTTTTTGTTTCGTTTTTTCACTTATTGTTTTGTAAAATTGTTTTTTGGGCTGATTAGTGTATTATTATAATTTTGCTGCCAACGTTTTGCGAAACTATGGAATAAAATTCAAGTGTAAGTTTTTGTGGAACACTCTTAAGTTCTTGTCTAGTCGTGCGGATCATTTTTAAAACTATACAACATTAGAAACTCGCATCAATTCTTCCTTTTAACTAAAAAACATACTATGAGACCACTCAATTACATTCAATCTTCTCAAAAATCAGAACCTTCACACTTCAAAGCCAAATAATCAATTTCAAAACCACCAAAAAACTAAAAAAAAAAACAATTTTCAACGTAAGTTTTTGCTAATTTGCAACAATTTAAAACCGACCACCCTTAAGAAGCACTAACCGCAGAGCCACCATAGACAACGAAAACCAAATACGAAGAAAAAAACAATTGCAGAATTACATACGGTTGATGAACCTCATAGAATTGGGTTTAGCACCTTGCGTTTTAAGTCTCTTGGGAACGGCCTAAAATCCGCGTTATTGTAATACAAAAAAAAAAACAGGTAAGAAATTGCTTGTCTACATGAAAGGGTTTGTAAATTGTCATATTTTTTGACAAGAGCATTGAATATTGAGAAATTTCGGTAAGTCAAAGTGGCAAGGTGCGGTCTTTGTATGAATTGTATGATGGTTGATTGTTGTTCCATCAATCATACATTGGATGGTGAAGGCTGGTGATTTTGGCGCATTTTTACAAAAGGAGGACACCTATGTAGAGAACTTTTAGGACACAGTTTGGAGACAGTTTGTAACTTTAGTACGCGTTTATTGATAATGTGGGGTCACACTAACGGAAAATGCCGTTCATTTTCGCGATAACAGAGTTATGAAATGTTCGTATGTACGTGAAAACGCAGCATGGACGCTAGTGTAGCCTTCCGATTTGGTAATAAAATTGACATCTCTAAACAGACATTTTTCAACTCTAAACAGATTTTCAATTTATTTTTATGCAGTAAACGAGCCTATTGGGTTTTCTTACAGCAACCCTTACATTTTGTCAAATCCGAGAATGGAAATCAGGACCTCATCTTCAACTGCTGCCTCTAGTCCAACGAGAGTTACAGAGTTGCACAATTACTACTCAAAAAGGTTTAATGTCTCAGAGCAGAAGCCTCAAAAGTGAAACGACCTTTTTGTTCCTAATTTGACGAGAGCGCAATTTCCACATAATTACTGGCCAGTGACCATATGATACTGTTTTTGTACACACTAGCTCAGTTGATTTGATTCAATGGAGGGTTTCTTCAGAATTTAAGATAGCTTTAGAGGAATGTAACCAGATGACAGGATTTTTCAAAAGAGATGGATGGCTTCTTGGGACAAAATTCTGCTAAAGTACTACAGTAGGTCGCGGGACTTGGACAAAATTCTGCTAAAGTACTACAGTAGGTCGCGGGACTTACGACCGACTTACTTACAGTGACCCCGGAACGTAAAGGGCTATTGAAGGACACCGTGGATTTTAGTCAGTACGAGTTTGACAGTCCCTCCCGCTCTGCCCTGGGTGGGAGGACTCATTTGATGATGTTACCACGATAAAAAAAAGGTACTAAGGTATACTGGTAAAGAATATCTTAGGCCTGTTTAGTCCGCCTTTGTACTTACTAATTTCTGCATAATTTATTTATTAAACTAAATTTAGACTTGAGACTTTCATTTTTCTTTACTAAATAAGTGGTTCATAAACAACCGATTTCGAAAATGACACTGATGTATAAAATTACTGACATTTGACATTAACACAAACACTAACGTCAAATCTATACTCAGAACGTGCTTAGCACGAAAATCGATACTATGGCTAAGCGAAGTATTGGCGTAATATAAGGTTGGCTTTCATCGAAAGTAAATACTAAAGTACTGTCTATTTATACGAAATGGGTGCTTAGAACGTCATTTAGCACTGACTTTGGCTTAGCTGTGGCTTAGCTACGACTAAGCCGAAGTCGATTTCATCCAACATGACTTGCTAACCCTTCTAGTAACACATGCACAAAAATCCCGCCAGCTAAGACCTAATCCGTCGCTACACGATTGCGCACGACACCCTCCGTGCTCTCCGGGTGGTCGCCACCGTGGTTGGCAACCTGACACCCGATCAGCTGATTCCCACGTAGCCATGTACTCTATAGTCATACATTGTGTACATCCCTTTGAGGTGTCATGTTGTCGCAAAATACGGGTTCATTATATGGGGTGACCTTCAGTTGAGAAATAACAAAATCAGAATCGAAGAATTTATTTCAAGTAGGCCATTTCAGGCACTTTTGAATTGACAAAACACTAAAATAAAAACAACAACATAATTAAAAATAATTATGGTGCTACAGAAGACAAGACATAATAACTGTGAAGATGCCCATTCCAAGGAGTAGATCTCTATGGAGAAGAACGGGCAAGAAACTCCATGGACACTCTTTTTCAGTCGCCAAAACTATTACAGATTATATATAATACTTTACTTTTATACGTAAACCTTTTTACAAACTAGATAAGACTGGTGTTTCATACCTGACTACTTTTAGAAGAAACAGCCGAAACAAACACATAGGTGACTGTCTCTTTATAAATCCCGACAACAAACTGTTCAAGTCATACGAGGACAAAGCAGGTCAGTTTTAAGTCTTCCGGTTTTTTTTTACGTGGTAAAATCACCAAATGAGTCCTCCCATCCAGGGCAGAGCGGGAGGGACTGTCAGACTCGTACTGACTAAAATCCACGGTGTCCTTCAATAGCCTTTTAAATTCCGGGGTCACGGTAATTCGTGAGTCCCGCGACCCCGGCAGGCTTTGGCCCTCTACAGGGGGCCCCGTCACTATGCTGACACTCCTTGAGGCGCGATTGGAACACAACACGCCTTCGACCCGAGCATGGTCCATGGTCGAAGAATACCGTTTATCCTAGTGCTCCAATATTTTAGCACCAAATATATTACTAGTCTAGGCATTTGGAACTCCACTCTAGTACACTCTAATGGAAGTAAATGAGCTCTTTTGAGAATAACACATCTATTGTCCTAAATACAAGAGGTATGGTCGCGGGACTCACAAATTACCGTGACCCCGGTACGTAAAGGGTTATTGAAGGACACCGTGGATTTTAGTCAGTACGAGTTTGACCGCCCTCCGCTCTGCCCTGGGTGGGAGGACTTATTTGATGATCTTACCACGTAATAAAAATACAAGAGGTATTCCACATTGGGTTGAGACCTGCGAATTTTGACAGGACCCTTATGTTGGATAGTTAAGGAGCCATTAGGTCAGGTGCCATTACAGCGGGTGCCTAATGTGGAATAGCTCCAATAATAACGTACAAAAGGCTATTTCAGATTATAATTATAACCCCTTTTCCTACTGACCTCATTAATCTGAGCAAAAAACGTGTCCAATTCAAAAACAATTACAATTTCTTCATCAACTTCCCTCAATACCCCGCTCCCCTTCACCCCGTTACGTCTATCACCCCGAGCGGAAATATGACGTCAGAACAACCCCTTCAAGATGGCGTGGGTAGTTTGAGACAAAAGTTTCATTTATTTCTAGAATTTGTATGAATGAAAGTGGGTAAGACGAGATATGGTTGTTGAATTAGGAAGCTTACCCAAAACTCGATACGTGCGATTTACAATTTCTAGTAACTTAAAATGAAAATCACCCTTGCTACTACGATATAATGATGCAGTTCGATTGACTTGACGTCATCGTGGCGAGCGTGTTTTGTTTTTACCCGACTACGGCAAAGCCGTTATGAAAAAAGGAGGGTTATGATTTTGAACGCCACTTTAACAATGTTGCTAAGAGTACTTTGGAAAAAAATGATCTTTTTCAATGATGAAATATTGCATACATTTTGATAATTTTTATTCGTATATTTGCCTTTTTGATAATTTCTCCTTGTATTTTTTGTCATTTTTTATTATTTTTTATTATTTGATAATTTTTGTTTGTATATATTTGTACCTACAGTTTTTTTTCAATTTTTTTTTCTTGTATTATTGTCATTTTTTCTGATATTATTTGTGTTTTTAATGTTAATTTGCATGCCAGAAGGTAAAATGTAGCTGATCTTATTTATTTATGTTCTATATCTAATTCTGTACCTACATTTAGAGCAAATAAAAATCTGATACTGATTGCTTGAGCAATACAATCAGTATATATAAAAATCAATCCCACTTTTCGTTGTAATTTTATAACTCAAGAACGGGCTCACCTATCCAAACCAAATGTTTAGGCTTTGTTCGGACTATTAAGTAGGTATATGGTTTATGTGAAGTTTGCACAAAATCGGTCGAGCGGTTCTTTATTTATCAATTTTTTTGTTACAAATGAATAAGCCAATCGTGCGAAGCCGGGACGGGCCTCTAATAAAATATAAAATATATTTTATCATTTTAAGAATTTCATCGCAATTCATCACATTTAGAAAATGCTGCCTAAAAGTTTATACTTTCAGAAAAAAACAAAAACAACAGTAAAAAGCAATTACAATTTCAAAAAATGCAATAAAAACGTATCGACTCGGGCACCGAACCCGCGGCCTTGACCCCACCACACATCTGCCTGATCCACCACCTGTCATGTGGCGCTATGTGCTATGCCAATACACATACCAGGAGTGTTTCATTTGAAGGAGAATGTTTACTATATACACTACTTGTTTTTCTCCTAAGTCATCACCCTTCTGACTTACTACGCGACAAAATTGAGTAATGTGACGATGTTTATTATATATACTGCTTGTTTTTCTCTTAAGTCATCACCCCTCTGACTTACAATGCGACAAAATTGAGTACTATGACGTTAATCACGCCTTTCTAATAATTGCACGTTCTTAAATTAACAATAATCATGACACAATTACTTTAACAAGATAGGTACATTAGGGAATAAGATAAGAACTGATTTGAATATTTGGTAAGCCCAGGCGCGGATCAACCGAAGGGCTTTTTGGGCTGCAGCCTAGAGCCCCGTGAAAATAAAGGCCCCCCAGCCCCACTGAAAACAATGGAAAACCAAAGGCGTAGTTACCGCCGTATCACCGATGCACGGAGTGTGTGTTGACGTAATTTGCAATAATTTTACTTTTTTTTTGTGGTCTAGAAATTACAATTTTTCGAGCTCGCTCCGCTTACTCTAAAATGGAGACAGCTAACGATCCACGATCGAGCTTTTCTCAATTTTCCTATAAATTTTTTCAACTTGTCTTTCTCTCCACCTACTCTTCAAACGTGTCACGAGTTAAACTGACAGCAATTATGCTGCTGACGAAATCATTTCAAAAATCCAAACACCCAACTGAATGCCAGGCGATATTAAGTCGGGTGATCCGAACTTGGGTTGGGACCCGAGATACGAAACGCTAGTTTAACTAATAAAAGTCAGTACCTAAAATAGTTTATTAAGTACCAGGGCCCCGAAGTAGTACTAGCTCAGGGCCCTACAATCTCTCGGTCCGCCCCTGAGTAAGCCGATACTTAATAAACCTTATTAACTCATAGGATTTTTATTTCAGAAGTACGAACCTATTTATTTTTTATTTTTGGTAAAATCATTAAATGAGTCCCACCCAGGGCAGGGCGGGAGGGACTGTCAGACTTGTACTGACTAAAATCCACGGTGTCCTTCGATAGCCCTTTACGTACCGGGGTCACGGTAATCCGTTAGTCCCGCGACCAAGTACGAACCTATAGGATAATAATTACGGTACTCCACGATGTCCAAGCCGCGGCTAAAAGCTGGATTAGATACGTGATCATTCTATGACGTATTCGTTTTAGAATGTACGATTCAAATCATTATCTTTGATACCGAATTTACTTATCAAACAGATTAAATTTCTAATAACCTATCATATGTTTAACATTACCTATAATACGGAAAAATCTAAATCATACAGATCACCATACTTAAAACCGATCCAATATTAATATAAAACGCCCACCAAATTAAAGAAAATAACCCTACAAAGTTAATAAGCACAGACAATCAAAAATACGTTTTTGATAACACCCTATATTTACCTTTTACTCATAGCTACAGGATGTGTACAATATACAAAGTGAAAATGGGATCCTTCATAAAGTCATAATTTAAGCATTCTATACATAAAAATTTGTAAAAAACTATTAAACATTTATTTAACATTAAACTTTACATTCTTTGATTCCAATTAATATCTTAGGAGATATCTTAGTTTCAAAATAATGCCGCCACCAAATTATGAGCTGGGCAGGGCACAATTTCGACGGTAAGATCCCTCTGAGGAGTCAAAATCAAAAGTCATTTATTCTAATTAGGCTGATTTATTAGTACTTTTTTAAGGTAAATTTTTACGTAAGACAGTCCCCCAAAGCGCCCCCCCTTCGACACTTCCTAGTGTTTTGGCTGGGAAGAAGAAGTGGCGAAACAAACTCACCAGCAACACATCTGTCTGTACGGGTAGAGGAACCAAGTGGTTGGAGAGGCGTTACGGCGACCTCACATTCCGCTTCACTCATGTCCTCATCGGACACGATCGTTGCAGAGTACCTCAGGTATTCAGCGGAGTCGGAACCCGTGAGGGAAAGGACATCCTGTACCTCACGCTCCAGCCACCGTAGGCACTTACTTGCGGACGGCGAGTAATGGGTAACCCGCCGTCCGAACATGTCGTCGTAGCGTTGCTTTCCACGCGCTCCCCAAGGGAACTGACGGGGCGGACATAGGAACAAACGCCTAACATGAAGCGGGTTGAAACCGCGGGCGTAAACTAGTTATTAATATAAAACAATAGGGTGGTTTGTATGACGTGGTGCTTCCTCAATGGCGACGTAAACTCTGACGTGTCCTGTAAATATTGTGGGGTTGAAGAATTAATAAAACATATAAAACAACAAACTGTGTCACCCCTATTTTTCTACGAATATGTCTCCATGTATTTGACACCCTTATGAACCGGTTTTGTAGGGCGATTCGGTTGCTGGTCTGAGTACGTAAGAAATGGTAATAAGGCTTCTATTGGACAGTGACGTGACTGTCTCTTTAAAGACACCACTGCTCTCGAACGCATGTGAATAGCATGTGAAGGAATAGAACGAAATAGCATGTGAAGGAATAGGGTGGTTTTTAGTTAGAGTTTGACAGTCCCATCCGCTCCAACCAAGGCGAGGGGACACCTTGGACTAACAAAGACAAACGGTAAACCTCAGAAATCCTCCTCCCATTTCTTTGATCGTGGTAAAATCATCAAATGAGTCCTCCCACCCAGGGCAGGGCAAAAAGGACTGTCAGACTTGTACTGACTAAAATCTACGGTGTCCTTCAATAGCCCTTTACGCTCCGAGGTCACGGTAATTCGTTAGTCCCGCGGCCCCGGCAGGCTTTGGCCCTCTAAGGGGGGCCCCGTCATTATGCTGACACTCTTTGAGGCGTGCGTGGTACACAACGTACTGTGGACCCGTGCATGTTTCATGATCGGACAGCGAGTCGCCCATTACTCGCCGCTCGTATAACTCCTCTTCCTTACCCTACATTTATCTGCAAAGCCCAAAATACGCGTTTAATGTAATAATTACAAACTATTAGCGCTCATTGAGAACACACCTGTTGCGCCCGCGCCGGGACAAAGGGAACTCTCTCTTCAACGTTACCTGGTGCTTTGGTACTAATTATGGGGAAAACCTCGGTTGTGAAAGAAACTTACTGGCTTAATTTTTTGAAAGAGGAGGAAGGATTGTTCTAGACTTGTTTATTTGACACTTAGCCCAATTGCAGGCTGCAAGTTTTTTTTTTAAACGTTGCGCCACAATACGGATTTCTTCCTGTATCGTGGGTGCGTTTACAAACATAGAAACTCACATACAGAAACACCTAGACCCGAAACAACTACTTGCATATAATACAAATATTTGCTCCGTGCGGGGATCGAACCCGCGACGTGCTGCGCAAGAGTCGATCGCTCAGCCACTACGCCAACCGCGTCGTCAATTGAATGCGAGCTGTATGCAAGATTGAGTACATTGCGGACTTACTATTAATGGACAATCAATTCATTGATCAAAAATATATCGCAATGTAGTCACACTTGTATGTCACTTGCAAGTCACTCGTATGCAATTTTTTGTATCGTCTAAATGAGGGGCAGCGAGTAATGGGCGACTTGCTGTCCGACCATGGACCATGCCCAGGTCGACGGCGTGTTGTGTTCCACGCGCGCCTCAAAGAGTGTCAGCATAGTGACGGGGCCTGTAGAGGGCCAAAGCCTGCCAGGGTCGCGGGACCAAGGGATTACCGTGACCCCGGTACGTAAAGGGCTAGTGAAGGACACCGTGGATTTTAGTCAGTACAAGTCTGACAGTCCCTCCCGCCCTGCCCTGGGTGGGAGGACTCATTTGATGATTTTACCACGATAAAAAAAATTAAAAAAAAATCGTCTAAATGAGGCTCGAGTCAAAAAGATGTAGATCGGCGAAAGGAAGGACAGCTTTTGGATTTCCGGATCTTTTAGATATCCTGAAACACACCCAAATGCAGCAGACATACGAGGCAGAACATTTTTATTTTTCCCCAACAAATTTCTTTCACACGTGCCTGCCAGGATTTAATCCATAAAACCTGGTGTCCAGTGAGGGAAAGAGACAGAGCTATACAAGTCGCCTAGCGCCACCTCTTTCCCTCACTGGAACTACTCTGGCTTTAATACGGCATGCTGGGACACCTGGTCCAAATACAATCTCCAAGCTCCACAAACTTCAATGTTCAGAAATAAGAACCTCAACACCGTTACACCGGACCTGCGCTCGCACACGAACGAACAACACCTGCCCCGGGCGCGGGCGGTCTGCGCGGGCGCACCTAACTTAACGATTACTTTGGCCCACTTACCGAATGTTTTTGGTGGGTTTTCTAAAATACAATGCACTGGCATTAAAAAAAAAATTGTTGGTCATTTTATTTGACCCGATCTCAACAAAAACAGGATATTTGAGTTTTTTTTTAACGCACATTTTTGTACTGCCATGTTTATGAAGCAATATATCTATATATATAAAAGGAGAACTAACTGACTGACATATCAACGTACAGCCGAAACTACTAGGGCTAGGAATGTGAAATTTTGCACACGGCTTCCTATTATAATGTAGGGGAGCACTAAGAAGGGGTTTTTGGAAATTTAACCTTTAAGGGGGTGAAAAGAGGGATTTAGGAAAGTACGTAAACCACGCGGACGAAGTCGCGGGAAAAGTGCTAGTGCTTGTATAATAGTGTTGGCCTTTTTGGTGTTTTCTGGGCCAGAACCACCACCTTGCACCTTGGGCTAGCAGAGACAAGTGTGGAACGTATTGACGAAGGTTATCGTCTGTGTCCATAATTTTCGACTCTTTAATATCGACTCATCATCATCATCAGCCTGTAATGTTCCCACTGCTTGGACACAGGCCTCCTCTCTGTGAGAGATAGTGGGCCATAATCACCCACCCAGTGCGGCTTGGTGGATGTCACGTCTTCGAATTTGATGGTTCTAGGACATGCCGGTTTCCTCACAATGTTTTTCTTCACCGTTTTGAGAGCAGTGTTGACGCAATAAATTACACAAAGTAATGCGCCAGGCTAGGTTCGAACCCACGATTAAAATATCGACTCAAAGGGATGTAAACTCCCCCACCTTTTACAGAAAGGAAATTAGTGACTAAGAAATGGTAACGTAAAAGACTGGCTCCTTCCTCATCATGCCACCAACTTGTTCGACATATGCTAAGCAGTCAATGACTGCTATCTACATATATCTTTTAAAAACTAATCAAGAAATTGTAATGACAGATTAAATGAATTGATATTACTTATCTGAGAAACTCGTCAACTTTATATAAGATACTAATAAAGCATGAACTGCTGATACCAGTTTAACCTTAAGTAGATAGTAGATAGATAGTTTACACTTGTTCGGAAGTGTAGTTTGACACTTGTCAAACTCCAATTGAGTTCGAGAGTTCAACTATTTTAACAAGGTAGTGGAGACACCAAAATTTTTACAGTGCGACTTGTGTGATATAACCATTAGTTTAAACCTATTTGTTAAAATCCTTTCCAATTTATTACAAAAAAAAAACGACGGGTTGCACTCTGGGAGTGCCGGCAGAAGTGAAAACTTGAATAGTAATTGTTGGAAATATCTTGTGAACAGATTTTAGTAAAACTCGCAAAAATGGTTGACTTTTTATTTCAATAATTTTCCAATGTGACAACGTACATCTTTTATAAACAATGTTACCTAGCAACGAATGTATCCAGCGTACAAACTTCTTTAAAAGTAATAAAGTCACACGAACATTCACGCAAGCGCCCTGCGCCGTCCTACGCTTTTTCGGTCAGGGTCACGTGTCCTGACGCGAGTTTAAGATTTTATACCCATTACAGAAAAGTGCTCAACGCCGCTAAAGAAGTTTTCACTTCAAAAATTTTGAAGTGAAAACTTCTTTAGCGGCGTTTTGTGCACTTTTTTTGGAATGGGTAAAAAATGTTAAACTCGCGTGTGTTCGTGTGTGTTTATTACTATTCAAGTTTTCACTTCTGCCGGCACTCCCAGAGTGCAACCCGTCGTTTTTTTTTTACAATTTTAATTTTTTTTTTATTTCACATTTTTTTTTGCGCTCGCGTAAGTTTTTAACAAATAGTTTCCTTGACTACTGATGAAACACTCGCCCTTAGAATCCACTTTCTTGGATTTTTTACTTAATGACGTCAACTCCGGGGTCGCGGGACTGTACGAATTACCGTCACCCCGGAACGTAAAGGGCTATTGAAGGACACCGTGGATTTTAGTCAGTACGAGACTGACAGAACCTCCCGCTCTGCCCTAGGTGGGAGGACGCATTTGATGTTTTTACCACGATAAAAAAAAAATGACGTCAACAACTCTATTTCTAAATTCAAAGTCTCGATGTCCCTCTGAAATCTAATCCCCTCTCTTCCTAGATGATTTAAATCAGCCTACCTACCAAGTCCACCATCTGAACAAACTACGCACTGGCGAATCACTTGACATAATTACAATCAGCATACGTTTTCCCTATCACAGTACTGCGCATAAAATCACGCGTTAGACTGGCATGCGCCCGCGCAGACCGCGCGACGCCCGCTGACGTAGTCACAGACGGATGTACCCACACTTAATATATACTGATGTATTCGTGGGAGTGCCTTCGATTGGTGGTGGATGTTGCGATGGACGGAGGAGATCGGGTCTTGCTATGGAATTAATAAGGTTTGCATATAGGTGGCCCAGTGGTATAGGCCCCGACTTACGAGTTGTAAGTCTTGAGTTCGAACCCAGCCATTTAAATTTTCATTTGGACCATTGTCTAAAGAATTAAATCCATGTGCTATAACAATTAAATACAAACATGGTAGATTCAATTGTTATTATCTATTTTGGGAGAAAATAACAAAAAAACTACAATACAATCCAATCACAAAACCAGGATCTTTAATAACGTTTGTGTAAACTGAAGTTTTACAAGCTGAAACTTGAGTTTTCAGTCAAACTCCATTTTGTAATGAAACGGATTGAGTCCTGGAAGTTTTTAAAAGATGGTTTAGTTTCTTTCAGACGAATATTTTTCACTATACTGAACATAATAATAAACGCGGTTGTTATACGTTTTTCGTAAATCACAATTTGACACAGGTTTGGTGTGTAGAAAGTCCATATATATTCAGACGGGGTGTTGTAAATTTGCCACAAAGTTAATTCGCCACGAAAAAGAGGTTGTTTTTATATTGATTATTGTAAAATCACCCCATTTCTTTTTATCTCGCGGATAGCAGAACAATTTAATAATAAAATCCCGCACAAAACTACGACAAAATGTGGAATCTGAACAGAAAGTACTAGGAGAACAGGATCAATAAATACCTTTATTTCGCGGCGAATTAACTTTTTGTGGCAAATTTACAAAAACCCATTCAGACTAACGCTGTCTTTCCAAAATAAATCAAGAAACAAGAAAAAACAAACCCGCCATTTTCTCTATCCCCACAATATTTGCTCAAAACACCATCAGCACAACGTTTAGCACTCTCGGAGGTGTCAGGTTCGACTCCCGTCCCGGTAACTTGACACTTGCCGGGAACTACTTCCGTTAGCTTTCACATCCGCTTGTACTTTATAGATATTGTAGCAATATTTGTTGTTTTTTTATTGTCGATAGCGTAATAAAAAAGATGACAAAATTTGACTGATCTTTGACGGATAGTATCAATGAAGGATAAAGGTTGAATTTTATCCCACGGTAATTGTATTAAACGAGTGATAAAATTATACGAGTCATTAATTTCTTTTATACGAGTATTGTGTGACGATTAATAGGGACAGGAAGACTGTTGTTTAAGTGATCGACTGTTTATTAATTTATTTAGAAATAGATGCACCAACAGTACATATAGACTTTACATTAGTATATTACAACATTCGCATGAAAAAAATCAAGCTTGTTTTATTACCTTACGCGAATTCGCAACTTAGGACTCTTAGCTCGGAATTTGGGAGTTACACAATAATGCCTTTGTCAAAAAGACAGGTGAAAGCGAAGCGAGTCCGAAGCGATACCGAACCGAAGCAAGACGTCAGTCCGATAGTTCTGTCACGCTATCGGATCGCTTTCGATTTTCTATGTGACTGGATTCAAACAATTCCATGCATTACAAATAAAAACGTCACGCTTCGCATTCGTCACGTCTGTCTGACAAAGGCTTAAACGATAATCTAACACTTGTGTTTCTAACTCTGAATACCTTGGTGACATCTTGACAAAACATAGCTGAACTTCAAGTACTGTCAGACAATCTTAAAAGATTAGCTGGTAATTATAACCTTCCACTCTTCATAATTAATTTCTGAACAGTCTGCTTGCGACATCGTGGAATCGCGAGCAACCGATGGATGCAAGTGGAGGTTGGCGTTCGGTGTGGTGATAAAACTTTTTTTTTTTTACGTGGTAAAATCATCAAATGAGTCCTCCAACCCAGGGCAGAGCAGGAGGGACTGTCAGACTCGCACTGACTAAAATCCACGGTGTCTTGCGATAGCCTTTTACGTTCCGGGGTTACGGTAATTCGTACAGTCCCGCGACCCCGGCAGGCTTTGGCCCTCTAGAGGGGGGCCCCGTCATTTTGTAGTGGTCTAACTGGGAGGTCTTTGTTCACCAGTAGACGTCTTCCAGATGATGACGAAAACGAACAGTCTACTCGCCTTATGGGCCTGCCATAACGTTGAACCCTAGTCACGCCACGCACAGCTAAACCATGGAGCGTATTACCAATATTTTTATTATGTCCGCTCGACTTAATGCCGCGGACATTAGTACGCGCACTGAATATTTATGAATTCGTTTGTGAGTTGTGTTTGGTAGACGCTCTGTCGTCAACTTGGATACAAGGAGGCCCTGTGGGTTTATGAAGAAGCATTCTGGTGCAGTTCTTGCCAATGCTTCTGAAGTCAACCTAAATGATTTGTGAATTATCGCAGAGCAAGTGGTCCGAAGTCCCCCAAAAATACAATCTCACTGAATTTAAAAATAGGAACTTTATCTATTCCGATCCAGCGCTGGATATCGGACTCTGTACTGAATTTAAATTTTCTTACATTATTCCAATGCCAAACCAGCGCTGAAATCCAAAAATCATAATATTTCCCAACCCAAAAAATGTCTGGTATAGATTTTAGCAGCATGCATACTCAACCAAGGTTTGGTGACCGATGTTTATATATCCGAACTGAACCGTCTGTGTATTGAATAGCACGTTGTATTGCTTGATTGTGGTACCAATACACATTATAATTATTATCTAGACAATATAAATGCCGGATATTCGGATGGTTACCATAACTTTAAATATTAGCTATTAGGTATGTACATTCCAAATGGTCCAGAAATTACGAAAAGTATTTTTGGAGACACAGGAAACAACCAAAAACTTCTTGAGGTAGTCAGTATCGACTGCATCAAGCTGCGGTTGCATAGCAAACTAGCCTTCTAAGTACACACATTCGTGGAACCATTCAAGCAGTCAACTGCTTCGGGCGCTCAGTCGATGAGGTCAAGCAGTCGCCTAGCATACGCCGACTGCTCGGAGAGTTCTTGCATGGGCTTTAGGAAATTCCAGAAGTCATTCACTCCAAAGATTTGCAAGTCACCGCCATTTGCAAGAAAAACCGACTTCCTACTTGAAGTACTTGCCAAGTAGCTACCAATACTCGTGTTCGCCTCTAAATTATAATAATAACATAATATCAGCCTCTATAACGTCACCTCCGACCTCGTTCTTCCTGCTCCTACACTTATGCCATAAAAAATGCATGGGAAACGACACCAGCCCTTTAATTACGGTATTATGGTATGAAGCTATCGATTTTTTTAGCGAAAACTCCTTTAATATTCTACTGCAAGAATGACGTGGTGCTTCTTTAGTGGTACAACCCTAGAAACTAGTAATTTGCTAGTTTTACAAGGCGTGTGCCTGATGTCGTTTCTCATCGGCAAGAATTATGAATTTTTATACTAACTTTTATCCTTTTTATTGTTAGTCAATTGTCCACATTGCAGAATTATCAATCAATCTACCTGCTTTTTCCCCAACCATGTTGGGGTCGGCGTTGAACGGGATGCAGTTTTACATCAGTATTTTGTATGGAGGGATTGCCTATCTGTCTGACCTCCACAACCTCACACTTGGATAGTACAAAAAACTTTGTGAAGACATCCAGGACCAGCAGGTTTACATGCTTTCCGAGCCACGGTGAAAACTCGCTATGACGAAGATGGTCACCATTCCACAGACCAAATCGACAAATGCGGCTTAACCTTGAAGGTTGAAGACGACATTTTTATGGGGTATATTTGGGATATCTTCATAATTTTTGGTTGAGCCGATGCAATCATTTCAGTGCAATGTGTGCGTGAGCGCCACGCACTCATTTAAATGATTTCTTTGGAGATGTTCACTTGTTTTACGTAGCAATCGAACGACGGCGACGGAGGTTATTTTTCTTCTATTTGTCTAGCTTCAATTGTCAGTGGCCTAATAGTATTCTGGACATTCTATAATCCAAGCCTTTTAAGATCACTTTGTTGTCCGTTTGGTTTTATTTAAGATGTGATTGATTCTAGTCTAAGTCAGAGGTGACAGTCAACGATGGAGTGAGCTTACCCAGAAAAAGTAAATTAACACTAAAAACAAAGATCACCTCATAACAGTAGCCCCACCGCCATCTTTAAATTAACTAGAGTAAGGTAAAAAGGCATATGTTATACAAAGTGACATAATTGTTATTGTTACAAACGTTAGTCATACAGTTGGAAGGTCGCGCGTGCTTCGTCAGGGTTAAGCGGCGGTCACCAAGGTTTGTATTTTGATGGGTAACCGTATTTTCATCTGTATGCTCTAACCAGCTTTTGTGAGCGATTTTTCGTTTATATTATCTATCCTATGGGGATGAGAGCGGGTGGTAGTCTAGTGGTAACGGCCTTGAGTTGTTGCAGCCGAGCGCAAATAATTGTGTGATTTATTTCTTCTCTCAAAAAGGTGAAGATAAACCGCCTTGTCCTAGAATCAAGAAATTCTAAGACATGTGACTGGCCTGTTGGTCTAGTGGTTAGTGACCCTGACTGCTATGCCAGAGGTCGTGGGTTCGATTCCCACCCAGGACAAATGTTTGTGTGATGAGCACGATCATTTGTTCTGTGTCTGGGTGTAATTTATCTATAATATGTATGTATTTAGAAATATCTAAGTATGTTTATCAGTTGTCTAGTACCCATAACACAAGCTCTGCTTAGCTTGGGACTAGATGGCGTTGTGTGATAGTTGTGGAATATTTAATATTAATATATTTAATATCAAGCCGCACTGGGCCCATTCCTCCTTGCAGAGGAGGCCTGTGTCCCAGGGGTGTGAATGTTATAAGCTGATTATGGGAACGTATTGACGGAATAAAAAGTAAACTATGTCATGATCTAACTATGAATCAAATATCTACCAAACCGTACAGTTATTAAGGCGATAGAGTTATAGCTTATATTAAAAGATGTCCAGATTCCGTGTTCGAAACAAAACTAAACGTTTTAGGTGAAGCTACTTTTTTATAAATGTGCGAGTGAGCGCCACGCACACATTTAAATGTTTTCCTTGGAGATGTTCACATGTTTTACGTAGGAATCGAACGATGGGGGTAATTTTTACCCCGTGTTTTTCTGGATTTTTTAAATCTAAGAGTTATAGCGTAACAAATAAGGACTAAATTACTTTTTTGTGTATTTAATATTAGTATGTATGAAGTATAGAAATCTATAAAGACTTCTGAATATAGATTTCAAAAGGTAATGGTCAGGTATAAATCGTCCTAGCGCGGAACAAAAGACCGCATGGCATAAGAGGAATAAAACTCAAGAATCTATTCCTTTTAACATTGAAATAGGACTGGCCATCATTCAAAGATTTGCTGACAAAAAAAGAACGAAAGAAAAAGTTGTGTATTCCAATTTCAAAATAATGTTAATTTATTTTTGGTTCATTATTTTTTCTCCTTTTAAAATTCAAAACGCTTCGTCGAATCCTGAAACCTGATTTTAATACTAAGATTGGTGATAATCGTTCAATTTTCAGTAAAATTTTGGACTTGGTGTAAATGAGTTAAAATGTTAATAAACGCATCCGCGTTATAAGAGCAATTCTTAGTGTGGGGCAACATTTGCCCACACACAAAACGATTATCATTTCAATTATAAATCATCTTTATATTATAGCTTACTAAACTTAAATTTTCAAATGTCTGTCTCAGATAAATTAGTCAGACTCGTTGAACAACATAATAACTTAAAACTTTACTATTTCAAACTTAGATTGGCTTTCAAACTATTTAAATTGAACTTGAGAAAACTTTTCTCAGAAACAATGAACTTATAAACATATCATCTATGTAATTTAAGACTTTTATTTTTGCTTGCGCTACTAGGGATAGATTTTAAAGAGCTTCTGGTCCCGTTTATCAAATTATAATTATATTAAGTAAAGCACCACAGATTGCGAGATATATACAATAACTTTACCGACTTCAAAACTCCCAATGCAATTCATCATCCATTCAGAAACACTTTTATACAACATTCAAAACTCACAGAAGAAAATAACAAAAAGCACCATCCTTTTTGCAAGACTTTCAATAAACGAACAAAAAAAAAACGATCCTTTGTCAATGGTCAATTCCAAATTCGAAACACGCAAACCATACAACACTATTAAACGAAAAGAAAACAAAAATCACACTTCAAATTTAATTTTCGAATCTTAGATCCGCGCGCCACGACGAAAAACTCGTGTGAAGGAAATTGTAGGAGAAAAAATGGCACTATCGCGGTCTTACCGAAGGCAGAACAATCACTTGAGAACGTAAACACACGAGACAATACTAGCACTAATGTCAACACTAGATAACACAGGCACTTTGTTACATCACATAAACTTTGTACGTGTTTTGCCGCGACGCGCCGTACGTGCGCCAGGGGAGGCGGCGGGGCTACTACTGAATCGCCATGGCCGCTTGCCGCTCACTTAGCTGGCAGTGTTGCTATAGACTGCTGTTGAATTACCCCGATAGGGCGAGTGTTTTGTAAAGAATCAAGTTCTTAGACGAAGTTCTTGGAGTATATTGACGATTTTGTGGAGATTAAGATTGTAAAAATCCATTGGGTTAGCACGAAATATATGTTAAATTCGACGTAAAATGCGTAGTACATATTTGAATGAAATTACAACCTAAAGTTGTTACAATTATCAAAGTTAAAATGATATTAAAGATAATGCATTCGATCTTTTTTTCATGCACATATCCACGAAAAACTCATGCTGATTCCAATAAACTTCAAAAATCAAACCTTCCTCAGAAATTCAAATCTCCCTTTATCATACCAACGAAAGCTCCCATAACTCTGGCAACCCGCCACAAAAAGCGACGTTGCCAATTCTCCGAAGGGGCGCGGGGGGCGCGAACGTAACAATAAATGAGGTTAAAGTTTCCGAGCACAACTTTACAACGAGTACTTTTTTTCGAATTTCGAACTCGAAAAACGGTTTCGTTCTATAAAAATTTTATTTGTTTTTTTTAGTTTTTAGACGTAGTTGGGTAAGTTACGGTTTCAGTTTCAAAGTCAGTTTCATTGAATAAGTTAGTAGTATTTGGTAACTTTTAAACGAAAGTTGTTATAACTTAGAACAATGACTATAGTTAGTAAGTTGATAAGTCATAGGTATTGTTGTGGAGTATCTAGGTCTATTAAATATTGCTATCCCATCACTTTCTATTGCGTGTTAGTATCGTGTGAGGCGACTATAGGGTTAGAACAAAGTCGTTGCATAGAACATGTTTAGACCATCTATGTATGACGAGAGATTCTTAAAGAAGAACGAGATTAGTGATAAATCCAATGAAATTTTAAATGATATAGAAGGTCTTGGGTAAAACCTGATTAAAATTCGCGCAGACCAGGGAAATATAGCACTAGAGGCAGCATGGCAATACACAGCAGTAAGATTTTGATGGTAATGCAGATTCATTGATAACTAAAACCATAGAAAACAACTTATCTCTAGTCGCACACCATACCTAAAGATCCAACCTGAAATCAGTCTGCAGAACTGCAAAAAGGATTTCAGCTATCTACGACCTTCCTGGTCAAAGATATCAGTTGCTAACCTCCTTTGATAATAACAATTAGATTAAAAACATCGTCGACAGTCTAGATAGGGGATAATTTACAAGATAAACGAGGAATTAAGATTTGGCTATCACCAAATACTTGTGACTCATTCAAATCATTGTTAGAAGTCATGTTTTTGGTCACGGTCATAGGCAAAACCAGGGATATTTGGGATGGCTTTTATTTATAGTCGTAAAAATTATAGCTACTGAAACTTGGTGGATATCTGTATAAGCTTATAAAGATCAAACCTAGTAATTAGATGAATTTATTATTTCTTTGTTTGCCGTAAGGTAAATTTTGATTCTCAGGTCAGGCAGTGTTTTAAGATTTTTGCGTCAAGTTCAGTAGCAAGAAGAAGTTGCGCAGATGTCGCAACTGATGACCTTAGGTCAATTAACAGAGCTTACGTACCTAAATTTTTGGCTGAACGCATTTGAACTTGACACGGTAAGAAGTGACCGCCACAGGAGAGTTCTCCATACAAAGGGTGCTTAAAAATGGACAACGACGAAGATAGACCAGGAAAAGAGATAACGAGATGTCCTGGAAGCGTACTACATAGTTCGAGGTGGAACTGAACAATAGCCGTTGGAAAGAATTTTACCTAGTAATGGGTTTAGCACGGGCTAGGAATACAAAACTGAAGAATTGTCACCAATTCTCAACAATGAATTATTTGAAAGAGCAGTATTAATGCAAGACAAGGAATAAAGCGGAAGTAACCGGACCGTATACGCCGAAGACTAGATAGAAGAAGAGACTATAGACAGGATGGAGATATTTAGAAGAGACCTACCCTCAATACTAGGTGGCTGAAGGTTGTAGAAAAGAGAAAAATATACGATAAACCTAACTACAAAGAACATTTCAGATTAAAAAACAAAACACTTAAAATTCTAAATAACTTTCCTCTCGAAGTGGATACAACACTAGGTCATCAAACATAAATAAGCTGAGTTTATGGTTGTTCCACAGACAATAAAACTGATGGAATTAGATACTCGTTTAATCTGCTCTCCTGGTATCCAGACGATAAATAAACAACACTCGATTTGTCTTTGGCTACTTTTCCAATAATATCTTTCGTTTTTAAAGATTAGTTTTCAATTTCGTTAAGACTAGATATTTCTGGGGGCTTAATAATTATAGTGTTAATATTCATTACTTTAATTTTGCAAGACAAACGTGATTTTTAGATCCTGTATAAAATAATTCTATTACACAAACAAGTCGTGATAATCGCCAAGCCAACATCTATAGTTATATCCCAGGAAACGGCGATAAGCATATTTTTTTAATCATCAAATGAGTCCTCTTACCCTGGGTAAAGGTCCTCTACAGCTGTCAGATTTGACTGATTAAAAATCAAACTGTAACTTCATTTGTCATGTGCGTCCTAAGCCGCAGTAACCTTTCAATACACTCCCGCTATCCGACCAGGCATTTGGTTCTCAAGTGGAGTTGGACAGAACATCAGGCCAGCATCAGAGATTTCTGATAGAACAAAGCTTGTCAAAGTGGTGAGCAACGTTACATCAAAGAAGATAGAGCCATCCAAAAGAACGTCGAGTGGAAGACATCGTCAAAGTAGGAAAGAATTGGCAATTGGCATTAATAAATTACAAATCTAATTAGTTCGAGAGTTTAAAAAAAGGACACGTATTGTTTTCTTTTGTCAAATCAATGAATATTTACCAAGATATAATGCATCATAACTGGAGAATGGGGGGCTCCTGTACTAAATTGTGACGTATGCTGATTTTGAAAGCATTGTACTCGTATCTCCGTCAATTTTGGTTTACGTAATATAAGAATAAATACGGGTCGAATATTTTTTGATAACCTACCATTTCTTCATCTTTAAACAAAAAAAATAACCTTGCCCCACACTAGGAATTTCTCCTGTGTCGTGGGTGCGTTTACAAACATATAAACTCACTTACACAAACGCCCAGACCCGAAACAACTACTTGTAGGTCTTAGAAATATTTGTTACGTACGGGAATCGAACCCGCGACGCAGCAGTCCAATTGCTCAGCCACTGCGCCGAACGTGACGTCTAACTGACGGACTAATTAATTTTTTTTAGTCTAATAGCCAATTAATGAATGAGGGACGCACAGAATCGAACACAGAAGTGTGGCAAAAAAGGAGAGGTTTAACTAAACCCGACAGTGAATGATTTCAGATTAAAAATGTCATGACAATTCGGTAATCTATAAATTATCTACATTAAAAATCCATTGAAAGTCACCATGATGTAAGAAGACTCGTGATATTCTGATACAATTTTTCCTTGTACCAATTCTTGTTACTCGTTACTCCCAAATCAAAGTTTCTTGGTATCACACACACATTCTTTATAATCAAAAATATTTACTTGTATACTGTTACGTGTGAAAATTCTTTATAAAATAAAATGGCAGACGGTCTGTTACTGTAGGGTAATCATTAACTACAGCGTAACATTTCACTTAAAAAAGGAGAAACATGCAGCAACTTACGATCACGAGTTCGGTTTTACCCAGTTACTGGGTTGAGGAGGTCAGAGGCCCTAGCACGAAATCTACGTACTTCGCAGTTGAAGTATGTACGACGTAAATTAACAAAAAAGCGCTCCCAGTATACGAAGGAAGAAGAAATATTATCCATTAAATTAACGTCAAAATTCCAGTTTACTTAACACAAAAACGTGCAAACTCGTGCGATAGGCAGTCGCTTCATGAAAAGTACTGGGCTGCATTCGGTTCTACTGGAAGCTGATCCAAATATATTTGAGAAAGACGCTAGGTAAATGTGGTAAAATTAAGTGCAAATACCGATATAACATGTCCACGATTATTAAAATGACACAGCGGTGAAGAATCCTGTAATTATTGGGGGCGTTGCAATATTACTGGATGAAATCAATAGTGTTTGTGTTTAAGTATAGAATATCTGATATACATTCATAAATAAAAACTATAAAATAAACCCAGACACGAAAAAACTACTTGTAGATCGCTCAGCCGCTGCGCTAACCGTGCTGTTCTGTTCTACACCTGTCATTGTTACACCTCAGTGTCCACCAATCCTGTCCGATTCCCTCTCACGTTACGTCACGACACGTCCGCGTCACCAACAGACATGTCCTGACGGAGGGACCCTCTCGTCTGCCACTACCACGTCACAGGCGTTAATGTAAATATTACTCTTTTATTACTGTTGTCCTCTGAAATTTTGTGTGGCAGTGTGTACGTAACCGATCGGAAAGGTATTGTTTCTAAGGAGACTTCTTATGTATTCTTATTTATATAAATCAATTGCTGTTCATAAGTCTCGCTAAAACTCGAGAACGGCTGGACCGATTTGCCTAATTTTCGATTTGAATTATTTTTGGTCCAGGGAAGGTTTAAAAGGTGAGTAAATATGTTATAAATATAAGGAATATAGGAGTAAAAGCAACAATTTCGTTTTCCCTCAGAAACTATACCCACCTGTCAAATCTGTCGTTCAGAAATCAATGCTTTTTTTATTCATTGATTGTGAGGATGTACGAAGTTTGCCGGGATAGCTAGTAAACAATAAGATACGGTTGGTACAGTGGCTGAGCTATTAACCGCTTCGCCGCTGGTCGCGGGTTTGATTGCTACAAATATTTATATATCCTATATGTAGTTAATCCGAGTTTGGCTGGTTGCGAGTTAAAATTTTTGTACACGCATCTGCGACACAGGTTTGTTGTTTGTGTGAAAAAAATCCTCTTGCCCATTTCTGAAAGAATCTTTTTTCAACGAACACCATTCAATCCCTAATAAACCAGGTCTTTCATTCACTGAACTATTCTGTCATAAAAGCCATCGTCACAATTATTCATTGACATAATTATTCCAGTACTACATCATCATCCACCATTCCACAAGAACTAGGACACCCAAACAGTCTAATTGACCCCAAAACTAAATCATCTATGTAGCGTAGACCTTGAGTTTAACAGTTTTTTTTTTGCTAGCGATAGACTCTCGTTTGAGCACTATCTCACCTGATGGTAAGCGATGATGTGGTCGATGGTGAAGCATGTTGCCTAGAAGTAATATTCACTCTTGACTTAAAGACCCCAAGCCGCAAAAAGAAGGGTATTTGATTATAGAGCTGTCTGCATTACCTCCAGAACCCAGTTACTGGGTAATCCGATACCGGTACAATAAATCGAATCATTAAATTGTAAACGAAACAGAAAATCAAGCAAAACAATTCACTCAAAAATCCAGTTCCGCTAGAACAAGATAAAACATTTATAATAACAAAAATTAAATAAAACATAATAATCCATATCATTAATGATAAAGTCGATGAGATCATCGTCAGTATCATGTAGATATTTCTAAATATTTCATACGTGTTAGTTTTGATAAAGAATTGATAATACCGATGTGACGGGCAAAGAACCAAAGTTATTGAAGGCATCTCAGTCAGCCATATAGTTTTTAGACTGAGATGGTCATAGGGCAGCGAGTAATGTGTAGCTCGTCGTCCGATCTAGTACCAGGCCCGAGTCGACGGCGCACATTGGTTCAAGGGCGGAAAAAAGTCCTTTGTTTCAACCTTATTTAAAATGTCTACAATTTGGTACACACATACTAGAATGTTAGTAGAAACAAGTCCTAAAATTAATACGGATAAATAATTATACAGTATTTAATTATATGATGCCAAAGTAGGGTGATCGAGAATTTACAAATTTCGTGCAAAAAATATTGTTATTTCAAGTATGAATAGAACCAAAATACTATAATTATCAACTTTCATTTTTAGTTTAGTCATAAGTTTATTGTGTGTATTAATAAAATAGTAAACACAATGTTATAATATAATGAATAATTACTTGCTATTACATTTTTAGTGAAGAAGGTCATTTGGAACCTTTTGTTTTCAATCATGAGATCATAACTAATCTCCGTTATCGACCGATACGTAATAATATACTTTCGGAGATTAATTAGACCCTATAGATTAAGAATACATTAGTTTTGGCTGCGATAACCTGCGATCTTGGAAATACCAGGTCCTTAACTAATGACGCTCTGTAATTAAGAAAAAGTGCATTATATTAATAAGTGTTTCTAATGAGGGTAATTAACATTTTATCATATCGTGTAAGTATAAATAGCATTGAATGGTAGTTTTAACTTCACTTACAATTATTTTCTCTTACGATAACAGTGTTATTATAGTGATGGATAGCTTTACTATTGTCTATGCCGATTTAGTGGAAATCATAATATCAAGTAATCGTGAGATACATAAATGCCTCGAAAATTTAAAACTTATGTATCCACAGCTTACAGAAAGTGTTTGGAATCAAGTTTATGAAAAGTTAAGCCGTAATTTTCTACCCGTATTTACAAAAAAGTGGCAAACTGCAGCGAGAAATAAAAATGCTTTTATGGCAAAAAATGAACAGTGGCTGAAAAATATTTTTACCGTTGAGACATCTTCGGTGCAGACTGATGTGGTGAATTGTGACAGTAATGTTCCAGGGCCATCAAAACGCTCTCATAGAGGACGACCAGAAAAATCATTTGATGAATGTTGCGATCGAACAAAGCGATATAAAGTTAAAAGATTGTGTGAAAGCGTTCCTGAAGAAATGATTAAGAAAGCTGCCTCTAAGGTACTCGTACAAGAAGAATCATCGGATACTATCAAGTTTACTCCAGAAAAAGCGTTGGCATTATTACTTGATGCATCACTTTCGAAACATCAATATCAAGTACTGAGAAATGCAGCAAAAAGTATTGGTTGTGATATTTTTCCCGATTATCATAAAGTACTTGAAGTAAAAAGGCAATGCTACCCCACGGATATTGATGTAACGGAAAGCTACGCTTGTGTAAGTTTGCAGTCATTACTGGATCACACAACCAGAAGATTATTTGAAGTAATGTCTGAAGACGACCTTACACAGATTAGTGTAAATTCAACGTTTTTACACAAGTGGGGATGTGACGGATCATCAGGTCATGCTGAGTACAAACAGTCATTTATCGACGAAAATGTGTCAGATTCATATATGTTTTTGACATCATTAGTTCCACTGCGTCTGTATGAAAAGGAAAATAAATCTGTTGTGTATTGGACAAATGCAACTCCTTCTTCTACAAGGTGTTGTCGCCCGGTACAATTCCAATTTCAAAAAGAAACTACAGAATCTACGAAAAATGAAATTGCTAGAATGGAGTCTGAAATAGCAAACTTAAATGAAACTGTTATTAGTTTAAAGGAAAAGACTTACAAAGTCTACCATAAACTTGTGTTCACAATGATAGATGGCAAAATAGCGCAGACAGTTACGGACACATCATCATGTGCAGTGTGTTTTATATGCAAGTCAAAGCCATCAGAAATGAATAACCTTGACCAAGTGCGAAATAAAACTGTGGATACGGAGGCTCTCAAGGTCGGTTTATCCCCGCTTCACGCACGGATTAAATTTATGGAATGCATATTACATATTGCGTACAATATGTCATTTACCAGTTGGAGAACGAACGCAACTACCAAACAACAAAAAGATGAAGAGAAGAAAAGAATCCAAAGTGAGCTGTTTCAACGTTTAGGTCTAAAAGTGGATTTTGTAAAGCAAGGAATGGGAACATCTAACGATGGAAATACGTCTAGAAGATTTTTCAATAATGCAGACATTGTAGCTGAAGTCACAAGAGTCGATAAAGAACTTATTCATCGGTTTGGTATAATATTGCAAACAATTAATTCTAGTGCATTAGTTGATTCGGATAAGTTTGGTAGTTATTGTTACGAGACTGCTGAACTATACGTAAGCCTGTACAGCTGGTATAATATGCCAAATACTGTGCATAAAATCTTGCTGCATGGCAAAGAAATAATAAGTGTTGCTACCTTACCTATTGGGATGTTATCTGAGGAAGCTCAAGAAGCGCGAAATAAAGATTACCGCAATTATAGGTTAGGTCATTCAAGAAAATGTTCTCGTCTATCATGTAATGAAGATGTTATGAATATGCTCTTAGCTACCTCAGATCCCCTTCTTAGCATCCTCAACAGTTTACGTGCAGTACCGAATAAAAAATACTATCCTCTTCACGATGATGCCAAAACTTTATTAGTGGATAGCACCCATCTCTCAATCAATGTCTTCTCTATTTAATATTTAGTTTATTAATATTTATTTATTTAAAAATGCTGATTTAATTATATGAAATTCATGTGAAAAAATTTGATGAATATTTTCATATTAATAAAAAAAAAATACGTGTTATATCTTTCTCTTTGTAAACTGGTACATCCATTATATCATTTTAATAAAGTATTATGAAGAAACGCAACGTCTTTTCATTTAAAAATAATATTTTCCGCATGCCCGTACTACCTGCACCACTGTGCGGCGTGTAGGGTCCCACACGCGCCTGAAGGAGCTGTCAGGAAACTGAGGCCAAATGCCTGTCAGTGTTGCGGGAGCGCATATAAAGGTACCCATGACCTTGTAACGCTAATGACGGAACATGGTAGATTTTCAGTAATATTATGACAGTCTCAGATTCCGCAAGAGGCATCATTTGATGATTTTAACGACACAAGCTACTATAATTATTTAAAATTAAAGACTAGGACTTACACGACATTACAGTTACGAAATATCAGAAAATCATACTTCTGTACACGTAGCATCTATCAACCCGCAGTGGACCAGAATCCCCTCTCAAAGGTTGTTGTTAACCTATCTCTGTCTCCTCCGGTTGGCCTTGCCGGAGTCCCAGGAGTGGGTACGTTTTAAGCTGATTAGTGTCGCTTGCACGGATAGTGACTTGCTAATCTCAATACGGAACAAAGTCCTTATCGAATAAAAATAAAAACTACCGAGCACGCTAGAACAGCGTCGACGAAACTGCTCGGAGCTGATAGCTTATCAACTAATACGTCATCATCAAACCTATAGCCGTCCACAGATGGATATAGGCTTCTTCAATTGCAGATCGCTCTGCTTATCGACAAGAATATCGTTTCGAAATTGGATGGATTTGGAAGAGAAGAGAAAAGCCATTGGGGGACTAAGGGTCGAAGATAAAGAAGAAGTGCATCTGAATAAAATATCCATGTGAATCTATTCCATTGAAGTCGGCTTTGATAGTGATGAAGACAAACGAAGACAAAATGAAACAAATAGACTCATATAACTCATATCAAAAGTTTAGGACAACAATTTAATTAGATCATAAATCTACTAAATAGTTTGACTATGGCAAAATTTCCCGTGACCATACATTTGAAGGCTCACTTCCAAAGCATACAGGCAAATTGATACAATTTCAAACCAAAACAATACACAATGTTTACATCTTAACAAGATTACGGCCATCTATAAAAAAAGAACCACAACTTCAGACTTACAAAAGAATCTCGCGCAACAAAATTGTTTACAATATAAAATTGTTCTAAGTGGATTATTAGCTATTACGTATCTATTGTCTATATAAAGATTACACGAACAAATTGAAAAGTCTCTCAAATACTGTTCCGTCCAGCGAATGGGTGACTTCTGAACTTCACCGCGTTTTACTTGCTTGACTCACGACGCGACGTTGCCAGCTCTCTCCCCCCGCTTTGTAGACAGAGATAGCGATATTGGAGCGAGACAGTGCAAGGAGCAAGGGAGCTTTACGATTACAGAGGATAATGTAAGAAAAAGTTTAGTGTGTTGGATTATTTTAAATGTATGTTGGAGGATTGAAAATGTGACGATTATTAGTGATAACAATTTTGTTGATTTTACTGTTCCTTTGGCGATTATATTGATATGAATGGTGACGCCTAATTTAATATTTTTTTGTAATTGATATATAATCTAAGTGTTAGCTGAAATTGTATAACATTTAGATATAGAACAAACTAGTTAACGTAGAGTTAGACAAAGCTATCAATAGGTTTCCAATTTTTTCACAGGGCAATGGTAAAACATGCCACACTGTCAACTCAAATTCTTGTACCAACAATGCTCTACTATCAATAAAAGAGAGAGTTGGAACAAGATGGACCAAACAGCAAACATAAAATTACAGAAAGAAAAACAAATGTTTACATGCAGACACATTTATTAAGTTAATGTAATATGACTATAGAGGACGAGACTATTGAAATACAAATTCTAAGTTCAGATTGAGAACCTAAAAATATAGAAGATGCACTTACTCCGAACGACTGTAGCCCAGAAGCAAAGATGGAAAACAAGATAGATCGAGCTCACACAGAAAGAACTATAACTCCTGCACACAGACGGAATGCAACGAAAACTGTACGGCTTTAAAGATTTAAAGACGAAGCTGAAACAGCTGATTACTGGAAACACTTTCTCCCACTAGGAAATCTAACTTAGACCCAACAGTGGCCCTTGCGACCACTAGACAAATAGACCTCTACTACTCTCACTTTGGCCCTGGATCGTGAACACTGGAAGTCATGGGGAGAGGGCTTTGCAGTGGGATGATGTAGGCTAGCAGTATCAGTATTAGTATCACTACTCTCACTGTGTCGTGAATATGAGGTAATGTAATAAAAGATGCAAGAGCTATAATGTTGCATGGGGCTGCCTGACTTGAAAACTTCTGCGTACCAACTTTGTAACATGCGAAGCTATCTGAGGTGCCCCGTTAGGTATCGCGATGGCCAGTGGACGCTATCAGACTATTGCAAAAGCTTTATTCTATTATAGTTTTTTTTTTGTGTGGTAGTTAGTATTTTTTTTTTATCGTGGTTAAATCATCAAATGAGTCCTCCCATCCATATTGTCAGAATTGACTGACTAAAATCCACGGTGTCCTTCAATAGCCCTTTACGTACCAGGGTCACGGTAATTTGTGAGTCCCGCGACCCCGGCAGGCTTTGGCCCTCTACAGGCCCCGTCACTATGCTGAAACTCCTTGAGGCGCGCGTGGAACCGTCGACCCGGGCATGGTCCATGGTCGGACAGCGAGTCGCCCAATGGTAGATAGTACTGTGAAAATTGTTTAACATACAATTCTATGATGATCGGCAAGAAGTTTGACTCGGCGCTTTTCTGGTTGGTTGCCACTGTTGATTCTGGCTTACAGAAGTTGCAGTGGTTAGGGAATAGTGTGGTGGGTTTGTCCCAAAAAAAAAAGAAGTAAATTAAATCCAAAAGTGACTGTAACTCAAATCAACGTACAGATCAAACAATTGGATTGAGCTAAAATTTAGCATACAGTTAACTATAATGACGAAGACAATAATTAAGAAAAGGCATTTTGGAAATCTAAACTGCGAAGCGGGTGAAATAGTGTTTGAAACGGGGCTAAGCTCGTGTCCGTCGGTTTATGTTTTCTAAGATAGTAAAAACGTTAATAAGGTAATGTATATTGTAGAAGTGTAAAACTCTACATTTTATAGCATTTGGAGTGTGTTCCTCAACATTGTAAACATCATGATCATTATACGCGGATTCATCATTCTTCTAAAAAGAAAGGAAAGATTACACTAATTATTTTACTCCAAGATGTAGATCGTTAGTGGTAGACGCCCACGGCGTCGGACGTCGCCAGAGGATCTCCGGCCACCGTAGGCGCGGGCATGCGGGCAGCGAGTAATGGGCGACTCGCAGCCCGACCATGGACCTTGCCCGGGTCGACGGCGCGTTGTGTTCCACGCGCGCCTCAAAGAGTGTCAGCAAAGCGACGGGGCCCACCTCTAGAGGGCCAAAGCCTGCCGGGGTCGCGGGACTTACCCATTACCGTGACCCCGGTACGTAAAGGGCTAGTGAAGGACACCGTGGATTTTAGTCAGTCAAGTGTCACAGTCCCTCCCGCCCTGCCCTGGGTGGGAGGACTCATTTGATGATTTTACCATGATAAAAAAAAAAGATGTAGATAGTGAAATTGAATTTAATAGTGCACTATGCCATGTATATTAATACAACTGTCACAAATTTCAGAAGCCAACAAATTTTATCAGGACAAAGTTGACACCATGTTTACAACTCCATAAATACTTTTCCAGACTTCTTCAACGATCAACATTGTCAATGAAATACCGACCACTAGTATCGCCCGTGGGTGTTACATGACCAACAGTTACTGCCTACGCAAAGATGAGTTTGTTCTATTTAAAGGTTTACGTGTCAACGTTTGAAAACGTTTGTTAATTAAAGAACCAAATATGGTGGATGGCGCTACTGGGTTTAAACATCCTTCTCTTAACTCTATTGTGATCTAACCAGATGCAGATGTTTCTGATGCTAAGATCAGATAAAAAGTCGCTCCAGGTGAAGTAGTCAATTGTTTAGGCTCATAGGTTATTTGGCTGAAAGACTAGAGAATGAAAGATTTTGGTTAAAACAAAACTATTTCATTTTGAATTGCAGCAACGCAATTGAAAAATTAACACCACTTATGGTGACTTCCACTACCACGATGGTACGTTCACATGCTCGAAATGCTAGAGGATTTACACAAAGGGTATTGGTTATGTAAGCCAAATGCGAGCACACAAATCGGCCGAAATCGGTCGGATCACACCATCATCATCACCCCTAGTCACAATCCCGCTTTTTAAAACCCAGGTTTTGCTAAGTAAGCCGAAATTCTCGAAGTGCCAGTGTGAACTGATAATCTCCTTCGCGACACGTAATACAAACCTCCTCAAACCGTAGTTGGTAACATCGATTGAACTCGCTAAGTGTAGGAACTTTGTTCCGAACTGTTACAGCCTCATGCCGCGGCTTCTACTGCTTTTCATTTGCTTTGACACGACTTAAGGGCCTACATTTTTTCTTCGATTTAGTAGCCGGCCCCAGGATCGTTAGGAAAAGGCTGATAGATGATGATGGTCATCTAATCAGGTATCAGGATTTTGGCAGCGTAACCGGATGAACCAGTGGATGTCTTATTAGTTATTTGACTGGATCTAAAACTCGAGATATGCAACAATAGATTCCAAAAGCGTTTTGTATATCTGCTACAAATATGAACAGGATTGATTGACTTCGTTAGCTCTTGTAGAATCTGTTTTTAAATTCATTTACGCCACTGAGTAGCTATCAAAGATTTACAAAGAACAGCAACATTTAGCGATTTATTATGCATTTCGAGTCAGTCACGAAGGAACTTTGAATTCATTCACGGATGGTATTTAATAACCCTACTCATAAAGCATACTAAAAAGTGTCCTTGTGTCTCCTACCAAGCTCCATCCTCACTTGTAATCCACCACTTTCTTTATAAATAAACTATTCGCTAATAATATTGGCTACACTACCCTCAGTCATCAGTCTAGAAGCCTACCATTTTTATTATTCGTTATCTCAGCACACGTCACTTCTCTTCTACGTATATCACCATGTCACATAGACTGTGTATAATTTCTTTAGTCTTCTACTCATAAAGCTATTAATACTAAAAACTCCCTTCCGAGGTTTTCCGATGAACTACAACATGGGGCTTTTCAAATGGGCGTGATAAAGTTTCTGCAGGGTCGACAAAGCGTTGCCGGGGTCGCGGGACTCACTAATTACCGTGACCTAGGTACGTCGTAAAGGGCTATTGAAGGACACCGTGGATTTTAGTCAGTACGAGTCTGACAGTCCCTCCCGCTATGCCCTGGGCGGGAAGACTCATAAGATGTTTTTACCACGTAAAAAAAGGGTCGACAATGCGCAGGCGAATTTGCAGGCTTCAATAGGTCACGGTGACCGCTTTCCATTAAATAAAAACTGACACTGTGTTTCCAATTAAGTTGCATTTACCACTTTCTTCATTAATAAACCAGCCGCTAATGATATAGGACACACTAGCCAGGTCATCGGTCTAGAAGCCTAGCCTACAGCCACGACAGCCAGGATTAAACATTCAGCTGACAATTAAGTAGCCATTCCGACTGTATTAGCGATTCCACGATATCGGAAGGGTTTGTTCAGACTTGATTAGTGGATTCTAATTAATTCTCTTCGGTTCATTTTCAGAGTATGAATGTGGAAGATGGGAGAGTTATATCTTCAAGTTCTCTTTCTCCGTACCGTCTTTGGTCCACCCACAGACGGTACGGAGAAATGGGGAAAGAAAATCGACTAGGTGGACAGACCTTAAATCTATTGTTGCGTACATGGACGATGTTATTACCAGTACTAACTTCTAGAGGAATGAAAGAAGAAGACATGCGGGGCCTGTCTCGAAATAAAACAGTAAGAGGGTTACTCATAACGCGACGCGACTCATGCGATATCGAGTCGATTGCCGATTCAAGTCGCACGTATTTGCTGATGGAGTGATGCGATGCAATGCGACTGTGAACTACAAAAATCCACCTTACTTCTACGACAAAAAGGCGCTGCAAACAAAATACAAAAGATCGCCAGTGACGAGTAGTTGCGCCATCGAATTTCGAACAGAGAATCATGTGCATTGTCATTAGCACGTACACGCTATTCGATATCGAGCAGATCTGTGAGCGATATCGTCAACACGACTCCATTAGTAAACACTAGCGATTTTCCATACATTTTCTTCGGACGGAGGTTTGTGCGATATCTGACCGATATCGTCAATCGGTGCAATTCTGTATCGCGTCGCGTCATGAGTAAGCTCCCTTAATGTTTTATCAAAATAAACAAGCACCAATTCGAGGACCAAGCTCGGCAAGTATGGCTTTACAAATTAGCCACGATATCGTATAAGTAATTTCAAAAGTAGAAATAGAGCAGTATCTAACCCAGTGTGAACCCGCCATAGAATTAACGATGCACGATGATATTTAGTTCTTTGATTGCTTCCTTTACCGTTCGGAATTCCATTAGTGGACGATTATCGAAAGAAAATAGGTTTGTTTAATACTTCTTGATGTTGAGGGGGTGAGTAGAGATAGAGGTACAAGTATTGGTAGGTTTCTGGGTGTTGTAGTTATTAGATTATAATTTGAAATGGATTTACATCAGTCTTTAAACATTGTGGGTCAAAATGCGCGGAATTTCTCCTGCGTCGTAGGTGCGTTTATAAACATTTAAACTCACAAACGCCAACTAGAGACGGAACAACTACTTACAGGCTATAGGTACAAGTATTTGTTCTGTGCAGGAATCCGCAACACGAAGTACAACAGTCAATCTCTCGGCCACTGCACCATGACATAAAAATTGAATGTGTTAACGAATTATGTTTGAACGTTCATTGCAGCATGTAGAATCAGCATTACGAATTGGAAGTGGGTCGGCTATGTTTGCAGACGGACAGACAGAGGATGGAGCAGACGTGTGTTAGGGTGGACACCGCGTATGTGCACGGTATTCTGCAGCAAAATAGATGGACGATTTAAAGATGGCTGGCAGCTGATGCATGCGGACTGCCCAACACAGGGATCTTCAGCGCTCTATGAGCTCTCGTCCAGCAATGGACGGCAATTACCTGATACCGTACACGATTAAGCGATGAGGTTAATCAAACAACAATTTTCAATCTTGCCAGTAAGGTACAAGTTCACAAAATCATGATCATCCCTCAAAAACTAACCAAATCAACTCTAACACCAATAAATTTACCATCATATTACACCCCTGCCTGTGACGTCACAGCACCCTCTGAACAACCCTGGAGTGGGGGGCGAAGGGGGTGTAAAAGGCCCCATTGTGCCCCGTGATGTACGGGGCGATTTAGATAATTTAATGACCGGGGATGAAGTCAAATTGAGGAGTGTAATGTGTGGGTATCTAAGTGATTACGGATTGGTGGATGTATTTCTTATGTCTTTGGGAAAGGTCTTTTAGAATTGGGAGTGTCCTAATGTAGTGACTAGTGATGATATAATTTGTTGTTCAGGTCTTTTAAATAACTACGGTAGATGGTGCCGTGTCCCTTTGTGCCTATTGGCCTTGTTTTGTTGTCTCCTGCTTGCATAGACGGAAGTGGTAACATATTTTTCCCACTCCTCCACCATTCTTTTCTGATTAATTTCGTTGCAGGTTCCAAGACAGGTAAATTCATTCTCCGGGACATGTCGAGCTTCATTGTCTTGGCGCTTTTCTGGTGGTTGCCTCTGTTGATTCTGGCTTTCAGGAGTTGCAGTAAATTGGGAATAGGGTTTGTCCCAAACAAACAAACAAAATATCGTGCCTGAAATTCGCAATAAAACTACATTGGACTAGACATAGCAAGAACTGTTGTACGGATTTAGACGAATGTTATACGGATAGACCAGGGTGTCCCGGGGTAAAGAGTACTTTCCATCCTAAAAGTACGGGACTACTTCTGATCTTCATATGACCAAAGTGGTTAAAAAGATCGCTAAAAACAGAAAAAAACAAGTTAAATTGAAGAATAAGAAATTTAAAGCAGTGGCGTCCTAGTGGTATCGGCGCCGCCCGATTTACGAATTGTAGGTCGTGGTTTCAAACCCAGATATGCGTATTAATTTGTGTGATTTATATTATCACCACTGCTTTCAAAACAGTTAAAGAAAACATCGTGAGGAAACCGGCATGTCCTAGAACCAAAAATTCTAAGACATGTGACATCCACCAACCCGCACTGGGCCCGCGTGGTGGATTATGGCCAACTCCCTCTTATAGAGAGGAAGCCTGGACTGACGATGGTGAAGAAACTGTTGATTGCAAGACCAAATCACTACATAGTATAAAACAAAGTCGCTTCTCGCTGTCTGTCTATTTGTCCCTATGTACGAGTAAGCTCGAGGAGGCGAGCCGCGTGAGGGGGAGGACAGCGACCTCCCTCCACCCCAGCCGCAGTGGTGGACGCCCACGGCGTCGGACGTCGCAAGACGATCTCCGGCCACCGTAGGCGCGGGCATGCGGGCGGCGAGTAATGGGCGACTCGCTGTCCGACCATGGACCATGCCCGGGTCGACGGCGCGTTGTGTTCCACGCGCGCCTCAAGGAGTGTCAACATAATGACGGGGCCTGTAGAGGGCCATAGCCTGCCGGGGTCGCGGGACTTTCCCATTACCGTAACCCCGGTACGTAAAGGGCTAGTGAAGGACACCGTGGATTTTAGTCAGTACAAGTCTGACAGTCCCTCCCACCCTGCCCTGGGTGGGAGGACTCATTTGATGATTTTATCACGATAAAAAAAAAAAAAAGTACGAGTATGCTTAGATCTTTAAAACTACGCAACGGATTTTGATGCGGTTTTTCTTAATGCATAGAGTGATTCAAGAGGAAGTTTAATATTTATATAGCATGCATAATATAGTAGAGATTGGACCCGTGCGGAGCCGGGGCGGGACGCTAGTTAAACTATAATATACAAGAAGACAAAGTTAGCTTAAAAATATATAGAATAAAGTTTAAAATATTCCCAACAACCAAGCTACATAAAAGAATTTCCATTAAAAAGCTATATCAATTGAATACTCCATTATAAAAGTGTCGTGGCAAGTTAAAGTTTATAACTACATCAAGGTTAGTATGCGGCCTATAAATTACGTGATAGTCGTGTCCACTATATAATGCAGTGGTGCTCAAACTGTGACCAGAACGAACGCAGAAGAATATAATGAAGTCAGAAGTAGGATTCACAAGGGTCGTCCGGCTGGCGGTCGCCATGTTGTCGGAGCTCAGTGCTAAATAGGTTTTTACTTCAGTCGGTGAGCAGGGATCGTATTTATGACGTCTTAAAACCAGAGTAGTTCCAGTGAGTGAACGAGGTGGCGCTAGACGATTTGTATAGCTCTGTCTCTTTCACTCACTGGAACAAGTCTGGTTTTAAGACGTCATACTACCGCAGCTGGAGTTGCAGTTTCCTCACACCGGCTTCATCTAGTTCCTCACACAGACTTTCATGGAGAGAGTCCTCCCACCTAGGGCAGAGCGGGAGGGACTGTCAGACTTTTACTGACTAAAATCCACGGTGTCCTTCAATAGCCCTTTACGTTCCGGGGTCACGGTAATTCGTTCAGTCCCGCGACCGAGAAAATATTAAACTGGCAAATCTTTGAGTACCGTAAACAATACAGTGTTACAGTCCAAACCTATATTTTATCAATTGATAGCCAGCCCGTAATCACAATCAGGCAATTTCAAAGGATACGCAGAAACATGCACGCCTCTAACTAAGTTTTATATCTATCAATGGCCTGGATATTATGGCTTCCATTTCAGCGTATATGCGCTGTAAATGGAGAATAATCGATTTCAAATTGTAGTATCGGAATAAATGAAATAGAACTTGGGAAACCACAACAGTAAAACAGTTTTACGCTCAAGGTGTTGGACATCGTAGGCGCTTGCAGACGGCAAGCAATGAGTAGCTTACCGTCCGATCAAGGACCAGGACCGGGACGCGCCTTAAGGAGCTATCTACAAACTGGTGGGGCAGTGTGTTAATGCTATAGGGCCAAACGCCTGCTTGGGTCGCGGGAGTGCCGTAAAAGGACTAAGAGGAAGGGACGAAAAAGGTGGCTGGCAATGGGTCTGGACTACCTAGGATCCAGATGGTTGGCATTCTTTGGGGGAAGTTTACGTCCAGCAGTTTATAGCAATTTTGGTTTCGGCTGTCATTTGGCAGTCTGGAATAGTCCTTATGTATTCAGAATCTCGCAAGTCTGATAAACAACCAAGAAAGAGGTATATGCCTGTCGGGGTCGCGGGACTTATGATTTACCGTTACCCCGGTACGTAACCGTGCCCGTTGAAGGAAACCGTGGATTTTAGTCAGTACGAGTCTGACAGTCCCTCCCACTCTGCTCTGGGTGGGAGGACTCATTTGATGATTTTACCACGTAAAAAAAAAGGGGGTATCGTATGGGTTGTGTAGTTCAGATAGGCAGTCGTCTTTTAAAATATTGGTGTTCAGCTGCATCTGGTTAAACTGGAGCCAATGCCACGATCATTAACATTTGAATCAATAACAGTTACTAACGACATTTAACAAACAGGACAAAAAAAGTTAACTGTAGTATTTTCCCAGAACCGATTTGAACCACGTGGTCCCGAATTAGCATAAATTAAGTTTAATAATAAAACCAGATTTAAACGTAAATGTTTATGACCTGAATCAAGGTGATATCTTCAGTTCATCGACCTTAACACAACCCCTGAACAACCACAAGAGAAACAGCCAAACAAAGTACCATTGATTCGTTATAAAAAATCTTATCAAAAATGTTCCCGCAGTTCCTAAGGTCATCGACACATACAAACATACATATAAAATTCTTTTATACATATTCCCCCCACTTTTCTACCCCACACACCACCTGTACAAATCTTACGGACATACAGGTTCGGACCGACGCACGCGCCGCGACAGGTGTTCGCCTTCGTGTTTCTTCGGAGCAGTTCGGGTTGACTTCGGGTTTACGATTAATAAAAGGAATTTTTAAGGGTATTTTTTGTTTGTGGTTTTAAGTGGGGCAGTTAATTTTATTTTATATTTGACGTATTAATTGCGATTCTGGTTGCATTTTATTAAGTTTTTCTAAAGACGGCAATGATAAATTAGACTTTGTAGGAAAGAAATATAAAATTAATAGGGACTCTAGTGTATAGATCTCTGGGATTAATTTTGATTGGAGTAAAACAAATAAAAAACAATATTAATTGACGTATACTAATACGAAATACAAAAAGAAATCACTGAACTTGACAAAATAGCAAGGGTGTTTTACAGCAGTGGGAGACGCACACTGCAACAGACGTCGCAGGACGATATCGGCCACTGTAGGCGCGGGCATGCGGGCAGCGAGTAATGAGCGACTCGCTGTCCAACCATGGACCATGCCTGAGTCGGCGGCTCGTGGTGTGGTCCACGCGCACCTCAAACAGGACTCATTCAGTATTGCTAGTACAATAAAATATTTCTAAAAATGGCAATTTTTCTCATATTAACTTTCCTTGGGGTCCCACCCACACTTATTAAAACACTAGCTTCAGCCCGCAAATCCGTCCGCGCGGATGTCGGTCTTCGCGTGGATGGTTTATTTCTCCATTTTGAGTAACTCTGACAATGACATCTTATAAATATCTATTGGACCCAAATACGGCTAAGCCACATAATTAAGGAGATCCCTCTATTGAGCTACTGCTGTTGAGCTCGCGTTCTGTACTGAAAAATAAGATTTATTTTTTCTACGTATTTTTCCAGGATAAAAAGTATCCTATTTTATGCCCAGGATAATAAGGTATAATTATACCAAGTTTCATCGAAATCGAACCGTTAGTTTTCACGTAATGCCTGCACAAACAGACAGACAGACAGACAGACAAACATTTTTTTAATCATATATTTGGGTGTGGTATCGATCCAGCAACACCCTCCGCTATTTATTTTTTCAATATTTTCAATGTACAGAATTGACCCTTCTACAGATTTATTATATGTATAGATTAATATCGGAAAGATTACGCAAATAACTAATATAGGCTATGTTAGCAGCGTAAGGCGTGGGTTAGCTGTCGAACAAGTTACTATGCAACGCTTGAAACCGTTTGGAAACGATAAAAACTGCTGCTCAAGTATTGCTCGGAAACGATAACTGAATGCATTGGCTGTGATACGTGTACCTATAAGTGTTTTTTTTTTAAGACAAGCAAACCTGAAAGGTGAGGGAAAGAGAAGAAGTTGGTGAAGTAAAAGATATGCTTTTTTTTACGTGGTAAAATCATCAAATGAGTCCTCCCACCCAGGGCAGAGCTTGAGGGACTGTCAGACTCGAACTGACTAAAATCCACGGTGTCCTTCAATAGCCCTTTATGTACTGGGGTCACGGTAATTCGTGAGTCTCGCGACCTAGTAAAAGATATGCTTGGAAAAGTTTAATAAAATATTACCTATATTTTTTGAGTCAAATATCTCGCCCAAATGTTCCGAATATTAAAAAAAAACTCCATTACCTAAGAAAGCCCAAATTCGTACCGAAGACCAAATCACAAGTCCCCTACATACAATTTTACATACGACAGCTCATCAACCCGTGCCTGCCACAGCGAAGCGGCGCGCGCGCACTTCTCTGAACACTATTCTCTATTCAAACGGACCCCTCGCGTCTTTTTGTGTCACGGTCGTTCAACTTCGTCTTTCATGGGATTACCATACAAATTATGGTGTTCGGGACTCGTGGGGTTCATTGGTGGACGAATGGTTTTGAGGGTTACGTATCAAAATAACTACAACAGTCATTTTAACTACTTTCGATATAACTACGGTCAAAAGACCTAACCGGGGCCGTATTATGACGTCTTAAAACCAGGTTTGTTCCAGTGAGTGAAAGAGACAGAGCTATACAAGTCGTCTAGCGCCATCTCGTTCACTCACTGGAACAAGCCTGGTTTTAAGACGTCATAATACGGCTGCAGGTACTCGTATAAGTAATGGTCGTTTCACATAAGTTTGTTAAATCTAATGTACGAAATACCTAATGGATAATTCACCTATGTTTAATTCACCTACGATAAATTCAACTACGGTCTATTCAGCTGCAGTTAATATCTCTGTTACGGTCCGAATTGATAACCTCCTCCTTTCTGAAGTCGGTTAAAAATGCTTGGCTATTGACCCACATTATAGCTGAGATGATGACTGTTAAAAAGGTTTATTCCTTGTATAAATCACGAAAAACTAAAAACCGTATTAAAAATGAAGGTTTTCTAACATACGGAACACATCAATCAATAAAAATCATTGAATAAAAGGGTTGCATTAATACGCTTTTAAATTAAAAACTAGAAGCAATTCAATTTAAGCTTTATTTGAATAGCCATAAAGACTATTTAAACATGTTCACATCTTATTGTCCATTCTCTTTGTATATCATTTCATTATGAATGTGAAGTACCGGTAAACGGGGTTACTTTGAATCATGGGGTAAATTTGGTAGAAACTACTTATCGACATAAAATTGCAAATTGCGTAAAACGGAACAACTTTTAGTAGATTTTTTTTTTCGGATTACAAATATGGTAAACTGTCACAATCCTTTTTGTGGGTGCGCTGGTGATGGCACGTCGTTTCGTGCAAAAAATTTATGTTTTTTATCAATACCTTTTCTTTCTGTTTTTCTATAGTTTATTGGGGCTACTTTCAGATTCTATGTTAAAAACGGGGAGTTCCAAAGTAACCCCAGAATCATTTTACCTTTTATCACATTGTTTTATTTATTTTTCTAAAAAACCACGCATTATTTTTGTTCTTTTTTTACTTTTACAGAGAGAACTATAAAAATCGATAATTACCTATTTTTAATTTTTTTTAGAACCTCACATTAAAAAATTACAGTCAGTTAAAGTTCAAAATTAATCAAAGTAACCTCAGTTTACGGTATGTACTTGTAGATTTTATTATGTGGTAGAAACGAGGCGAGTTAAACTCAAAGCAAGGATTTGCTTTTTGAACACTTTTTGACAAAATAAAAACATGTAGTAGAGGTATTTTTGAAATGTCAAAAACACAATACAGTTATGCCTTTGTCAAAAAGACAGGCGAAAGCGAAGCGTTTCCGAAGCGATACCGAACCGAAGCGAGACGTCAGTCCGATAGTACTGTCACGCTATAGGATCGCTTTCGCTTTTCTATGTGACTGGATTCAAACAATTCCATACATTACAAATGAAAACGTCTCGCTTCGCATTCGTCACGCCTGTCTGTTTGACAAAGGCTTTAGTGAGTTTGCTCATGACACGATGCGACGCGATTCCACCGATTCCAACTACAAGTGAAAATCATCCTTACCACTACGACGTTCATGACATAAAACGTGCGGTTGTCTACGGGTGGGTGAAAAACAACATACCTACACTCGGCACGACGACGTCAAGTCAATCGAATTGCGTCATTATATCGTAGTGGCAAGAACGATTTTCATTTTTAACCGACTTCCAAAAAGGAGGAGGTTCTCTATTCGACTGTATGTATTTTTTTTTTTTTTTTTATGTATGTTCACCGATTATTCGAAGACGCCTGAACCGATTTGAAAAATTCTTTTTTTGTTTGAAAGGGTATACTTCCAAGTTGGTCCCATAGAAATATTGTCATGATCTGATCACGAACTTCGGAGATATGGAACGGAACTCTTCAATAATAGACAGCAAATCTGTCGTGATTGCTGCAATCGCTTGGATGTTTATTGTTTACACAACATCATAACATAACATCACGCCTGTATGCTCTGAGGGGGTACGCAGATGTGTACAGTATACCCATATTTCGACAGTTTGGTATGTTAAGTTTCATTTTATTGGGGATAAGCCTATTACCATGAAAAATATTGTTAATAATAACAATGTAAAATAAATGCATAGCAAATATTTGTATAGGATACTAGCTTCTGCCCGCGGTTTCACCCGCGTCATGTTAGGCGTTTGGCCCTATGGTCCCGTCCCGGTCAGTTCCCTTGAGGAGCACGTGGAACACGACGCACCGTGGCTCGGGCCTTGTCCTTTGTCGGACGGCGAGCTACCCATTACTCCCCGTCCGCAAGCGGCTGGAATATGCCCCGCGATTTGTTGCCCCGTGGCTGGGGCGATAGGTAGAGGATATCTTTTCCCGCACGCATTCCGACTGCTCCCCATTCACCTCGCCTGCCGCCGAATCCCTGAGGTACCTCCCGCAATAACCGTGCCCGGGAGGACTTGCGTCAGGTTGAAGTTGAGGCTGAGGACGCCGTAGCGCATCTCCAACCACTTCTCAAAGATGATCTTACGACCGCAATTATGACTTGCCCAGGCAGTCATTATTTTATTGTAGTATTATTTTGAAACTATGATATCTCCTTAGATATTCATTAAAATCAAACGATGTCAAGGGCAATTTTGTTCAAAATCAAATGCTTGTGATGATTAACGTATTTATTTGGATAAGGATTAATATCATGTTAATGAAAATACCTTCGCAAATAATGAAGCTCTTTAAAATCAAATTTGATTTCCACAAAAAAGGTTATAGTGACTTAACCTTAAAATATATATATATGCTCTTGCGGACTTTATTTTAGAACTTTTCATGAGAAATAATTCCGTAGTACATAATTTTTGCGTATCTTTATCCGTTTACGCAGCGCACGCAACGGAAGCTCTCGAAAAGGAATTCATTTTCCCGATTTTGAAACATTTCTCACTGCTGCTCCGCTCCTTTTAGTGATAGCGTGATGTTACATAGCCTATAGCCTTCCTCGATAAATGGACTACCCAACACTGAAAGAATCATTCAAATCGGACCAGTAGTTCCAGAGATTAGCGCGTTCAAACAAACAAACAAACTCTGCAGCTTTATAATATTATAGTATAGATTACAACTAATAAAAATAATTGAGAAATAAAAAAAACTTTTTTGCAAAAAATAAAACCGACTTTAAAAACACAAAAAAGTGGAAAAAATAACTTCAGAAGTAAGTCTAGTCAATTGTTGACCGATTTTCAAAATTATTTTTTCATTGGAAAGAGTATAGAGGTTAGAAAGAGTATACATGGTGACAATGGGAGCACCCATTGTCACCGTGTCAGGATCTGATGATGGAATCTGGAATGTAAAATTCCTTAACGGTTAAAAGTCAAAACCTAAGTCAGAATAATAACTCAAGTTATATGACGTAGTTCAACTTACTACGAACGTACCTACGATATTAACACTAATAAAAATAGAAAAAAAAAACAACCTACTGATCAGATGGGGTATCAAGACAGAGGGTTTTATAAATTACTAAATGTAACTAAAAGAAAATGATAAAGTTAACTTACTACATACGTACCTTTTTTTTTATCGTGGTAAAATCATCAAATGAGTCCTCCCACCCAGGGCAGGGCGGGAGGGACTGTCCGACTTGTACTGACTAAAATCCACGGTGTCCTTCACTAGCCCTTTACGTACCGGGGTCACGGTAATGGGCAAGTCCCGCGACTCCGGCAGGCTATGGCCCTCTACAGGCCCCGTCACTATGCTGACACTCCTTGAGGCGCGCGTGGAACACAACGCGCCCTCGACCCGGGCATGGTCCATGGTCGGGCTGCGAGTCACCCATTACTCGCCGCGCGCATGCCCGCGCCTACGGTGGCCGGAGATCGTCTTGCGACGTCCGACGCCGTAGGCGTCTACCACTGGGCTAGGGTGGAGGGAGGACGCTGTCCTCTCCCTCTCGCGGCCCGCCTCCTCCTTCGCAAGCATGACTGCTTCGCAGAAGGAGGCGACCGCTTCCCACTCCGTCTCGCCCCGCAGCATGGCCTCGACCAATGCCGGGCGCGAGAGGTCTCCACCTATCGCCGTCGTGAGGACACGGCGGTGCTCTGTCCAAGCGGGGCAGTCCTGCACCGTATGCTCCACCGTGTCCTCCGGACGATCCTCGCAGTGGTGACACCCAGGCGTTTCTTCCCTCCCTATCAGACACAGGAACCTCCCGAAACTTCCGTGTCCGGTGAGGACCTGCGTCATGCGGTAGGTCAGGACACCGTGACGCCTATCTAGCCACTCCTCACAGAGGGGTCTTACCGCCGCGATTGCGGCGTGCCCGAATACTTACGTACCTACGATAATTTATACAAAAAATGGAAAAATAAAAAAACTTTTTTACAAAAAAAAAACCGACTACCAAAAATACAAACGCCCCACCTAAAACCACTAAAAAGAGAAAAATAAACTACTATTCATCTATTTCAGAAAACAAAAATGCACGTATTTTTCAAACGAATTAAATAAAAAACTTATTACCCACCAATTCTAAATCAACTTAAAATATTATTTTATTTAACAAACAAGATATTATGTATTTACAAACAACCTATAATGCTTTATTTACAAAATTACAATGTGACCATTCTTGTCTAAACCTAATTAGCTATAAATTTAATTATAATATTTTTATAATGTTGTGTGCTAGGCACCTACTGATCTGTTTGAAGTCGGTGCCAAGCCAAAAATAAAGAGAACAATAATACTTAGTAATATAATACACACAGGGTTATAATTAAAAACATCTAATATTTTTATCAATAAACAAATAGCAACCTACGAACACGTAAGCGACTATCAAAAATACAAAATTTATCAACAGCACTATAACGCATCAAAACTTAATTGCATTCAAGACGACCGTCAAAGACTGCCTGCTCGTGCCTGCCCGTTTGGGTTGAATCGCTCAAGACTTGCCGACCCACGATCGCGCGTTCGGTCGCAAGCGCAGGGTGATTTGGTGTGATTTAGATGTAGCGTGATGGCGTGACGGGGCTAGACGTGCGTATCCTATCGAATACCTATTTGGCTTGGCACCGACTTCAAACAGATCAGTAGGTGCCTAGCACACAACATTATAAAAATATTATAATTAAATTTATAGCTAATTAGGTTTAGACAAGAATGGTCACATTGTAATTTTGTAAATAAAGCATTATAGGTTGTTTGTAAATACATAATATCTTGTTTGTTAAATAAAATAATATTGTAAGTTGATTTAGAATTGGTGGGTAATAAGTTTTTTATTTAATTCGTTTGAAAAATACGTGCATTTTTGTTTTCTGAAATAGATGAATAGTAGTTTATTAGTTAGTAGAAATTGCAAATCGCATGAATCGCGTCATGGGGAAGCTCTCTTGGGGTCGGCTTCCAGTCAAACTAGATGCAGCTGAATATCAGTATTTTACAAGGAGCGACTGCCTATCGGACCTCCACAACAAAGGATAGAATAATTGAAAAAATAATTAAAGCTTAATGTAGGCGACACCCTAAAGTCCAACAAGCGTGATGGTCAAGTGAAACTAACTTAGCAACATAACACGGTGATTGGTCGAGCACGGGGCGGCAGGTGCGCTAGCAATCCTGTTTCGTATGCGCAGGAGTCGATTATTTTCTGAGGTAGTGAAGTTTTACTTTGCATTGCTCGCTTATAGGGGGTGTAAAAGTGAGGTTGTTGATTACAAAAATATTAAGATTATAAAGGTCTTAATCCTGCCTAATCCTACTTCTTACTATTATTATAAATGTGAGGATGGATGTATAGATGTTTGTTACAATACCAAGCAAAAACGGCTGAACCGATTTGGATAAAATTCGGCACGCAGATAGTTTACAACCTGGACTAACAGATATGATACCATTTATATCAGTATTATGTTCCCCTGGGATATTTTTTTAGATAATTTTAATGCCTTCTTACTTTTTTCAAAGTGATTTTTCAGAAGACGGGTTTTTTGTTTTTTACCTTGCTTTTCAGAACGTTTTGGAAACGTCCCAGAAATCAAATATTGCTCTTTCTAGAAAAAAACAGTTAAATCGAAGAAAAACACGTAAAAATAGTCAGAATTCAATAATCAAAAACATACGGTAAACCAGTCTGACGAGACATTTCCTATCGGAGGTCGAAACTAGAAGTCTCCAAGACAAATGGCTTTAAAGTGTAAATCAGTGTTGATAGAATAAAAATTTAAATAAACGGAGTCAAAAAAATGCATTTAGATTATTATTCTGTCATCTACTGCGCATCTGGACATCTTGTATCCATTAGAATAGTTGATACTTGGAATCTAAACAAAAGATTTACTTACTTATTTAGAGCACGACAAATCTTATTCTCTTTTAGAACACATACAACCAGAATCTTTTCAAACTTAGAATTAACACGCTCAATTGTACTCTGTGTAACTCCACCTGCACTCTAAGGGAACTGTCCGAGCCCACCACCAACGCCGTGAATGTGGCAGAGTTAATTTAAAGGAATTATCGACATGACGAAGAACACGCTAGACGATCTCCGGCCACCGTAGGAGCGGGCATGCGGGCGGTGAGTAATGGGCGACTCGCTGTCCGACCATGGACCACGCCCGGATCGACGGCGCGTTGTGTTCCACGCGCTCCTCAAAGAGTGTCAGCATTATGACGGGCCCGCCTTTTGAGGGTCAAAGCCTGCCGGGGTTGCGGGACTTACGAATTAATGTGACCCCTGAACGTAAAGGGTTATTGAAGGACACCGTGGATTTTAGTCAGTACGAGTCTGACAGTCCCTCCCGCTCTGCCCTGGGAGGGTAGCTAGAAGATAGTCTCCAATAAAATAAAATACCTTGATCTGTCCTATGACATTTGATAAGGCAGTCTTTACTTGTAGTCATATTCATATTCATTTATTTGCATTCCACAAGGTACAAAGATGTTACAAAGAGCTTAGAGCTAAGATCCGTTGTAGACCCTGTCAGGGCACAGCAAAATAGTGGGATTTACAGTATTAGCTTCAGCTAAGTACTACTTATAGTTAAAATTCGTACAAAAAAAAAAACTAATAATAGTCAGACGTCATACAATGCAAAGACTGGTCGGTCCGTCTACTTACTGTCTTGTCCAGAAGAAGCGGGTTCACTCTACATCTGAAGAGATTCTGGTTGCATGCGTTCGGGCACAGAGACGCAGGTTGTGAGTTCCCCTCTTTTGCTGTGCTTATTATGCATTACGCTAACGCCTTTGTCAAACAGACAGGCGAAAGCGAAGCGTTTCCGAAGCGATACCGAACCGAAGTGTGACGTCAGTCCGATATTTCTGTCGCGCTATCGGATCGCTTTCGCTTTTCTATGTGTATCATACATTGCTATAATAAAAACGTCACGCTTCGCATTCGCCACGCCTGTCTGTTTGACAAAGGCTTAAATGCCAGAACTTATAAGGCAACTAGACGCATACCTAAGGGTTCTACTCCAAACTAGTTTTAAAACGGATGCATTGTTTTAAAGCCTAGCATTATTGAGCGGTACATCTCAATCGAGTCTATCAGGTCTTGGAACATCTGCCTGATAGATGTATGTAGATTAATACGGGTTTATGTCATTTTAATTTGTATTACATTGTTTCGGTAAGACTTTTGGGGTATTTTGTTTAGTTTACAAGGTTTAAAAAAGAAAGGCAGACGGACAGATTTTCTGTTCTCCGATCATTGAGATCTCATTTCTTTTATTCGTGTGAATTTTCTTTTAGGCAAGCGCCTCCACTCCTTTTTTCATCATAGCTTCAAATTGGGCGAATCGGGGGCCCAATGCAACAGCTTCTGTTGTTTCATTTTATGCAAAAACTTTCAGATGAAAGTAGACATAAATAAATAAATAAATAATAAATATAATAAATATCCCACAACTATCACACAACGCCATTTAGTCCCAAGCTAAGCAGAGCTTGTGTTATGGGTACTAGACAACTGATAAACATACTTATATATTTCTAAATACATACATATTATAGATAAATTACACCCAGACACAGAACAAATGATCGTGCTCATCACACAAACATTTGTCCTGGGTGGGAATCGAACCCACGACCTCCAGCATAGCAGTCAGGGTCACTAACCACTAGACCAACAGGCCTGTCACATATGATCACCTGTTTCAGACAGCAGATATGTGTTTTCCTACTCCTCCGTTATTATTCATTGCGGGATCTAGGATAGCTAAATTCACTGTCCGAGACTTCACCGACCTACTTTACGTTGACGCTTTTCTGGTGGCCACCATCGTTGATGGTCTTCAGAAGTTGCAGTTGTAAAAAGACTTAATATCCAGCCGCATCTGGTATGACTGGAAGCCGACCCCAATATAGTTGGGAAAAGGCAGGCGGATGATGCAGTGGTAAAAAAGACAGTTTCAAGCCAAGAAACGGCCAGCCCAACAACTTCGTCACACGAGACAAGTCCTTTCATAGTTAATTTACTTTCACTAGTATTTTTATTTTCTGAAAATATAAAAGTGCCTGTAACTGGCCTACTTGAATTTAATGCTCCGAATGTTTCCTAAATTAGGAGTAGTGTAAGTTTGTCAGCAAAGCAAAGCGATGGAGAGCCTCCTAAAATTTAAAGAGCATAATTTTCCGTATGACATTGCAATTAACTCTTTGCCCTCACAGACCTCTACCTACCCCACGAGGACAGAAGACATAGCCACGTGATCGGTATAATTAGCCAGGCGGTCGGGGCGACACACCTGGCCGAAATATTTGCATATCGATACCGTTGCGATGAAAATTTTGTGAGAAGACGTCGTGAGGAGCTACTATTGGTTTCGGAGGTTGGTTTGCGTGTGAATTTTGTGAGGTGAGTAACTTTCGAGAATGTGTGCAACGTAATGTATCGGTGCTACTGAAAATATATGAGGAAAGCCTTTGTTTAGAAGTGCACACCCTACGGCTGATATAGAGCTGATTATTAATTAATCAACTGCCTATTGAAATTAAGGAAAACTTCAAAAAAAATCAAATCATTTTGCGACTGAAAAATGATTAACGGGTTCTCGCTGCATAAATAATGTTAGAGATAGAATTAGGAAACAGATCTCTAGCCCGAAAAGATATAAATGACAGGAAACAATCAAATGGTATCCAAGAAAAAATAAGTTGGCAGTGCACTGCGAGCATAATATCAACTCCGCTGACGTTCTCAAGTTTTTCACTCAAGCTTTCTACCGTTTTAAAACAATCTAAAGAAAGTAACACGTTCTAGAACCAAACATTTTGACAGGACAGTGAAAACGAGCTGGTTTGCATAATCTGTCGAATGTATATATTATCTCATTACAAATGAAAAACTCGCCTAGTCATCTTTCAAATTCGAGCATTCATAGTACCACCTCACAATCATTGTCAACCAATATATTCGTCTACCTAGTATAATGTGAACATTTATATTCTAGAGCCAGTCAGGATATCATGTTTCAACACGCACCGCCGATACTATTATGTAACATCTTTATATAAATATTATGTATTGGAAGTTGCGAGGTTGAAGTTCAAGGTGCTATCTCTACTTTTAAGACTTTTCTTCAATCAGGGTTATGAAGATTTTTTTATTTATCGATAGGCTCGCGTCTGTCCCTTTGTTTGACCACTATCTCGCCTTTTGGTGAGCGAAAATGTGGTCAACGGAGAAGCACGCGTGCCTAGAAGTAACCTATTCGCTCTTGACTTCCTCAAGGTTGCTACCAGCAGGGTTGGGATGATTAAAACAAGTTGTTTTAAAACACATGTTTGTAACAGTTTGAAATTAAACAGTGTTTACGTAAAGGGCTATTGTAAGACACCGTGGATTTTAGTCAGTACAAGTCTGATAGCCCCTCCCGTCCCGCCCTGTGTGGGAGGGTTCATTTGTTGATTTAAACTTTTTAAAAAAACCTTTCTCGCGTCTACGACACACATGACCAGCTCAATGCCACATCAGTCTGCTACAGTTTTGCACAATATCTGTTACTTGGTCTTATGCCGTAAGACCTCATTCCGAAATTTATCCCGTAGCTAGATCCCAAATGCCCGGGTCGACGGCGCGTTGTGTTCCACGCGCGCCTCAAGGAGTGTCAGCACAGTGACGGGGCCTGTAGAGGGCCAAAGACTGCCGGAGTCGCGGGACTCACAAATTACCGTGACCCCGGTACGTAAAGGGCTATTGAAGGACACCGTGGATTTTAGTCAGTCAAGTCTGACAGTTCCTCCCGTCCTGCCCTGGGTGGGAGGACTCATTTGATGATTTTACCACGATAAAAAAAAATGACAGGCCTGTTGGTCTAGTGGTTAGTGACCCTGACTGCTATGCCGGAGGTCGTGGGTTCGATTCCCACCCAGGACAAATGTTTGTGTGATGAGCACGATCATTTGTTCTGTGTCTGGGTGTAATTTATCTATGATATGTATGTATTTAGAAATATATAAGTATGTTTATCAGTTGTCTAGTACCCATAACACAAGCTCTGCTTAGCTTGGGACTAGATGGCGTTGTGTGATAGTTGTGGAATATTTATTATTTATTATTAGCTAAATCCCAAGCATATACCTTTCCATGGCACTCTGTGTGACATGAAGTCGGTTGGCCAGCTTGACTGACATGTTCCATGTTTCAGCTCTGTGGAACTGATGTAACAAATATTCTGTTATAATTTTTGGCGATTGAAAAAGAGTTTCCATGGAGTTTCTTGCCCGTTCTTCTCCATAGAGATCTACGCTTTGGAATCACCTACAGTACTTTCATAGTTATTATGTCTTGTGACTGGGACTGTAGCACCGTAAGTATTGTTGTACTAGTTTTATTTTATGCCTTTAGACAATTCAAAAGTGCCTGTAATTGGCCTTGTTGAAATAAATGATTAATAAATAAATATTCCACAACTATGACACAACGCCATCTAGTCCCAAGCTAAGCAGAGCTTGTGTTATGGGTACTAGACAACTGATAAACATACTTATATATTTCTAAATACATACATATTATAGATAAATTACACCCAGATACAGAACAAATGATCGTGCTCATTACACAAACATTTATCCTGGGTGGGAATCGAACCCACGACCTCCGGCATAGCAGTCAGGGTCACTAACCACTAGACCAACAGGCCTGTCTGAACACCGCCTTTTTATGCAGCGTGGCAGTGAACTACCGATAGGCAGTAACTACTATCTATTTGACACGTGCTAAATGATGCAGTGGCAATATTTGTCCAGTCTGTTTGCTTATGATTATAATATACATAGTAACTTATGTACATATAATGTTTACGATCTACGGTTAAGAGGGGACGACATTCCGTGTTGAAGAACTTTTCAGGTATTCGAGGCCTTTTTTTTAATGTGGTAAAATCATCATGAGTCCTCCCACCCAGGGCAGACGGACTAAAATCCACGGTGTCTTACAATAGCTTTTTACGTTCCGAGGTCACGTTAGCTCATTAGTCCCGGTACCCCGGCAGGAGGCATTCGAGGCTTAGCACATACTTTGATTAAGCTTTATTTTTATAATACATTTTTGTTTACTGTTTCCATAAAACCCGCCCCACACTAGAATTTTCTTCTTGTATCGTGGGTGCGTTTACAAACATATAAACTCACATACACAAACACCAAGACCAGGAACAACTACTGGCAGATTATGCAAATGTTTGTTAATCCGTCGTTTTAACAGATCATTTTTTTATATCGTACTAATATTCTCATATCTAATATATATCTGTTATTTGTTGTGCATCCCTGCCTACCCTCGTTTTTGATTAAAGTTTTTTAAGTCCATCCTAAGGTTTTCTGGAAGATATCGCTATTAGCGATAAGACCGCCGTTGTAGCCTTAGAATTAACAATATTGTAAGTTTGTATTTATTCATTTTGATGTACAATACTTAATAAATATTCTAATAATTGCCAAGAGCCTCGACCAACACCTGAGGAGGCTCTCGCTTGGTAGCTGGATCAAGCGCTTGATTCAGAAGGCAGTACTCCTAGACACGGCGCGTATTGTTAGGAGGTTCCTCTCTCAGGAGCCCTGACCACCGGTAGGCCGGACCCTGTTCCCGATGCTGGTGGACTGCTATTTTTTATATTTTTAAATGTTTTTATATTGCTTTTTTGTAAAAATATTTAAAAATAAATTATAAAGGAATAATAATTCTAATAATATAAACGTGAAAGTTTGTATGGATGGATGGATGTTTCTGTTCAGAGGTTTTTGCTCTTTCACACAAAATTCTCTGAACGGATTTGGATGATATACGGTACACAGATAGTTTATAACCTAGATTAACACATAGGATATTTTTTATCCCGATTTTATATTTCCGTGGGAGAATTTTCGAGTTGTAGCGTGTGAAGCCGCTGGCAACAGTTAGTTATATATAAAAGTCTTAAACTGGCTTACATTACTTGTGAAACTGAATAACATCCTAAACCCCGTTCACTTGGCAACCCAAGCTTGCACTAAAAACAAAGAGATCGTGCCATTCATTCGATCGGATCGCGTGCGCATGCACATGCATGTGTGTGTGTGTTCATGTATGTATACTGTGTCGTATCAAACACACACTTGGACGGTTTGTAAACATGCCACCAAGTCGAAAGAAAGAGGTTGATTGTCAATGGAGTATGATATGTTGCTATGTGTAGATTTTCTTAGTTTCAAATTGAAAATGAATACGTGTTGTTATGGTTTTCGCATATAAGTGGGCTTTGTAAAGTTTCGTAACAAACTGTTAGTGGACACAAAGTTAGTGAAAACAAAGGGATAATATTACAAAAATAACTAGTAAAAGCTATATAATGTCTATATATTTCAAATGTGCTCATCAAGCCCTAAATCACAGTAGTAAGTTGTACTATTGCCAAGTGATAAAAAAGCTACCATAATTTTTGTCAGGCAACTCGGAAAAAGTAATAGCGCGAAGGGGCGACGAGGTTCGGGGGCCAAAACGCGTTTACGCGATAGAAGTCGGGAAAATGAATGAACGACGAATGAAGAACTAATACCATCTATTAAGCCACTATAGGCTTATCATGACGAACATCTTTATTTTCTTGTTATATTTTTTTTTGTCGTTGTAAAATCATCAAATGAGTCCTCCCACCCAGGGCAGAGCGGGAGGGACTGTCAGACTCGTACTGACTAAAATTCACGGTGTCCTTCAATAGCCCTTTACGTACCGGGGTCACGGTAATTCCAGAGTCCCGCGACCCCGGCAGGCTTTGGCCCTCTACAGGCCCCGTCACTATGCTGACACTCCTTGAATGAATGTTATAAATACTAACCCAAATATTAGTTTACTATCAATAAACTCAAATTTTTCGCCGACCAAGCATTCTTCGATGAAATTCTCCTCCTAGGTCCTGAAACCCCAAAACACTCCCCCCTCCACTCCAAAACGCACAACAAAGCACACACACACGCATAAGCCCTGCGCACGCGCATACGCGCAGTAGAGTGAGCGAATTTTTCGCGCAGGTTCTTGACCGGGGCTATTTCCGGCTCGGGGAATCGAACCGGCGTTTTATCGCCCCGAGCGTCGAGGGTGGAGCAAGCTGCGAGCTGTAGCGGAATTTTATGAAATGGAGATGAAAATTATGGTTTTTTTATTCGATATAGGTTTATTATTGACTTTAAGCTAGGTTAGAAGTGACATAGACAAAGTCTACGATGGAGCGAGCTTACCCAGAAGATTTTTCACTCTAACTTTGAAGAGATTAGGGTTGTATGCATTCGGGAACACAGACGTGGGTAGTGAGTTCCACTTTTTAGCTGTATGTCAAAGTCAAATCATTTATTTCAATTAGCCCATCAAAGAGGCACTTTTAAACGTCGAATATTAACATTAAAGGAAATGGGATGGGATGGGATTGATGCTACACCCATTCGCAAGGGTAGGTTTATATGAAGAATGGGCAACAAACTCCATACTTACTCTTTTTAAAAATGTTATACAATATTTTTATAACATCATTTAACATAAATAGTGTGAAAGCAATGTACTTTAAATCTAGACTAAATATTATTTAAAAAACAAAACAATAAACTCGACCTCGACCTCGACCTCGATTCGTGGCACGCTGTAACATAGACGAACATTCGCGCAAGCGCCCTGCGCCGCCTAAACGAAACAGTAGGCCCAGGCATACATTTTCGCCGCGCCGTAGAGAGGGGATAGCTGTCTACTCTCCATCCGTCCTACGCTTTTTCGATCAGGGTCACGTGTCCTGACGCGAGTTTATCCGTCCTACGCTTTTTCGATCAGGGTCACGTGTCCTGACGCGAGTTTAAGATTTTATACCCATTACAGAAAAAGTGCTCAACGCCGCTAAAGAAGTTTTCACTTCAAAAAAAGAATAGCAAATGCATTATGAAGGAAGTTTGAGTAGTCAGTATGTCTAGTTGTCCGATGGAATAAAGGGGCCAGTGGAATGAAGGTGGATTGTAAATGAACTGAACAATATAGATCATCCTATATTGCTCCCACTGCAGAGATGCTATTATGATTAAAAAGCGCAATTTACTAATATCGCTTCAGCTCAAGAATTGGTCGTAGGCACCGGATATGTTAAGCATAACTAGCGTTTAAGTCACAGGACATCTGTTCGTCTATTGCCAATCACTAATAGACACTCGTCATAATATAATAAATGACACAAAGAGGCGTCGTGAGGAGATAATAAAAATACGTATGACACTCGGGGACTGCCGCAGTAAAGCTAGCATTAGCATTTTTAATTATTTATTTAATTTATGAAAACCAAGAAAAAATTATCGTCTACCACGAATTAACGAGAATATCATCCCATTGTTGCTCTATGGTAAGTTACTCTACTAATTAGGCTATGGTCAGCCACGTCAATCAAGTGAAGCGTCAAGAAAAAAAAAATTCTTTCACGTTGACATGACAGATGTGACAGTGACAGTGTTAGGTTTATTTTCGTTACGGAATTTCTTGATTCGGTCGCCGCCCTCCGTATCATAGTGCGCTGTTGTTTTTTTTTATTTTTTTTCTTTTGACTTCGTGCGCGTGGGTTACGTACTTTCCTAATTCCCCCTTTTCACCCCCTTAAAGGTTAAATTTCCAAAAACCCCTTCTTAGTGCTCCCCTACATTATAATAGGAAGCCGTGTGCTAAATTTCACATTCCTAGCCCCAGTAGTTTCGGCTGTACGTTGATATGTCAGTCAGTCAGTTCTCCTTTTATATATATAGACTAGCACTTTGCCCGCGACTTCGTCCGCGTGGGTTACGTACTTTCCTAATTCCCCCTTTTCACCCCCTTAAAGGTTAAATTTCCAAAAACCCCTTCTTAGTGCGCCCCTACATTATAATAGGAAGCCGTGTGCAAAATTCACATTCCTAGCCCCAGTAGTTTCGGCTGTACGTTGATATGTCAGTCAGTCAGTTCTCCTTTTATATATATAGATAAAATTTTTAAGACACTCATTAATTTTAACTTTCGCTTAAAATTGCCATTTTAGCAAAATATTTGTATCGTGATATAATTCATATGACGTACTATTAAATTCTAAAGCTCAAGCAATAGAATAAAAATAAAAATGGAAAAGCCTTCCGAACATATCGCTTTTTCAGTAATTCTCTTTACCAAAATCCCGCTACCTTCTATGACTTACACGGCATCACCGGATGTGTTAACTGTAGTATCGCGATACGTCTGCCTGCATCCTTACGACTATAGCATGACGATACCATACCTTAGGAAGTTAACGATCGAGGACTTACCTGAAAAAAGAAAAAATATTACATTAGCGAAATAATTAGCTTTTGACTGCGGCTTCACGCGCTTTCATTCGGAATTTGGCAATGACAGTGGCGCCATAAGAACGTTATAGTTATTTAAATCCTGAACAGAACTTTTTTTCGAGACGAAAGGTACCTTTTTTATCGTGATAAAATCACCGATTGAGTCCTCCCACCCAGGGCGGGATAGGAGGGACTGTCAGACTTGTACTGACTAAAATCCACGGTGTTCTTTAGTAGCCCTTTGTCCGTCACAACGTAAATGCAAAATTCCAGGATGAGACGTGAAAAGGTAAGGAAACATTCTTTCGCATTTATAATATTGTTTGGGTTTAAACACAAAATATTGGAGATATGCTACATTTTTTTTAACGTGGTAGTATCATCAAATGAGTTCTCATCCCCATCATCAAATGAGTTCTGACTCACGAATTACCGTGACCCCGGACGTAAAAGGCTATTGAAGGACACCGTGGAATTTATTCTGTACGAGTCTGACAGTCGCTCCTGCCCTGTTCTGGGTCGGAGGACACGCTTGATGATTTTACCACGATAAAAAAATGTAGCATATCTCCGATATTGTTGTGCGCCCGTGCTGCGCTGGAATAAGCCAGAAAGTCAATAAATTTACACTTTTTTTTACGTGGTAAAATCATCACATCCCACCCAGGGCAGAGCGGGAGGGACTGTCAGACTCGTACTGACTAAAATCCACGGTGTCCTTCAATAGCCCTTTACGTACCGGGGTCACGGTAATTCGAGAGTTCCGCGACCCCGGCAGGCTTTGGCCCTCTACAGGGGGCCCCATCACAATAAATTTACACTTGCTAATTTTTAAAGCTATGTTTCGTTCATGCTCATCAACGAAAAGAAGTGGTTTAGATATCGGATTTGGATAAATCCTTCCACCACCATCTTAAACCATTGCATGAGAATGTTAATAGCTCTCTCCGACATTGCGTGCTAACTTCATTTTGATACCCTAATTGTATAAAATTGCTGTTAGATTCGATTGAATTTCTTTTGTTATTGAACCAGTCGTACAGCTTTCTTTCTACCGAAGCTGTAATATCTTTTGATTTTTGAATACTAAATTATAACTTTGATGGTTTGACTTCTTCTATTCTAAGTAATTATAAATGTTGGTCACGGGACTCGCGAATTACTGTGACCCCGGTACTTGAAGGGCTATTGAAGGAGACCGTGGATTTTAGTCAGTACGAGTCTGACAGTCCCTCCCGCTCTGCCCTGGGTGGGAGGACTCATTTGATGATTTTACCACGTAAAAAAAAACCTTATCAATGTGGTAATCGTCGTTAAAAGCTTCTAAATTCAGTAACAGACTTACAAATCATCAGGTACCTAAAAAGTTTTTTTTGTACTGCGAACAGGACTCGAACCTGCATCCTTCCAAATTCCAGACACATTACCAACAAGGCTAGAGGAGTCCTGCCTGGGGGCCTACCATGACGTATTAAATCGAGAGTAGTTCCAGTGCGTATGAAAGTACGCGCACTAGGCGACCAGCGGCCAGCGAAGAATAGTTGGCCGCAGCGACCTGGCCGCGCGACTTGGCCGCCTTAAGAGGCCTCTTACAGTCCACTAGCGCCGCCAATCGAAAAAATGTCATAACTCGTAAATAGAATCAAAAATACAAAATGTGGTCTGTAATTACTGTAGAAAAGGCAATAACGTAATTTTATAACACATTGTCAACACTTGAAATAGGTATAGCTGTTTAGCTAAATTTTTTTATTTGTAACAAAAACGGCCGTTTATGTTTAGAATGCACGATTTAGCTAAACAGCTATATTTCAAGTGTTGACAATGTGTTATAAAATTACGTCATTGCCTTTTCTACAGTAATTACAGACCACATTTTGTATTTTTGATTCTATTTACGAGTTATGACATTCTGCGCGGGGGCACTTAATGGTGAAGAATCTAAACACTGAGTTACAAGGTTGGTAGCAAAGCTTATCCCTTCTGAGTATCAGAAGAAAACTTTGACCTTCAGTAAAACAATTAAATGACAGACTCAACGCTGCAAACGATAAACCTGCACCAGTCATAGCCCCGTTTGATTTTCAACACTCGCTTTATTACCGAGAGTTGAAATTCCAGTGCATAATACGCATACGCAGGATTTGAATCCTTCAGTGAAGAACAGTCTTCGATCTTCCGAAACAATTTCTACCTACATATCCCTTCTCTAAATAAAACCTCTCATACAACAAACAACGAAAATCAAAAATTTGAATTCGGAAACGGAACGAGAACGGCGCGGGCGCATTTGATTTTTTTTCTTCGAACCTAGGGCGCTTTGTTATCTCCGTCCTTTTTACCCTAACGTGTTTCTGATATACCTGTCTCATGTCGGGGGTGGGTAAAGAGGGTGTTGAGCGCCAGATGTTTTGAAGATTCTCTTTTTTTTTCTTTACGGTTTAACAATGGGGGCGAGCTTAAGATTTGAACATATGGTTTGTGAACAGGTATTGATAGGCGAAATCTTCCATTTTTTTCGACTCGCTATATCGCTTTTGAGTAAGTATTTGATTTTCGGAGTTATTTTTGCGGTAATGAGTATTTGAGTTTTTTTTTATTGTTGGGAAGATCTTTGTTTTTATGTTGATTTATTGGTATGTTTATGCACATGGCGAAGTCACGATTTATCTCCTAAAGCGCGCCACACACGGCTAAGATACTATAATATTTTATCTTAAGATACCATATCGCTCGCCATACAATTCTATCTCAAGATACTAAAATATGAAATATATATTATCTTCGTCGTATGTGATGGTCCATTGAATTGTATGGCGAGCGATATGGTATCTTAAGATAAAATATTATAGTATCTTAGCCGTGTGCGGCGCGCTTAACTCATAACTAAAGTGAAGCGGTTACTTAAGACCACATTTATAATAGTTTTAATGAGCTTATGTAACTTTTAACGGTACGATTATTTAAATCAAAATTTGGCATAATCAAAAGAAAATTATGGCTGTATTGTAAATAATTGGCAATATCTGTTTTGTCCAAAACATTAGGGGACAGTTACCCAAAGAAACGGTTACACAAAGCTTCCTAATTCAATTTAAAACAAAAGATCAACCTTGTCATATCTCCACCACCTTTTTTTTCTATCTTTCTAGGTGTTAAAGTCGTAAACGGTAATTGTCGGTAATCGACAACAATATAACAATTTGGCTAAACATCTGGCGCCATTGTGTGTAAGGTGCTAAATGTAAATAAATAATAAACAAGGTATTTGTGGGAGATATTTTCCCATGGTGACGAAATGCGACGCTTAATGCTCATGGTTGAGAAAGTGTATGAAAAGCTTTTTTTTTTTGCGTGGTAAAATCAGCAAATGAACAGGAGGGCTCAGGGCAGAGCAGGATGGACTGTCAGACATGTATTGACTAAAATAAATGGTGTCCTTCAATAGCCCTGTACGTTCCGGGTTCACGGTAATTCTTTAGTCCCGCGACACTCCTTTTGAGGGCCAAAGCCTGCCGGTGTCATAAATGTATAAGAAACTTAGGGATGCAACAGGCGGATATCAGATTTTTTTTAATGTATCATAGGCTTGTGTTTGACCACTACCTCGCCTGATAGTAAGCAATGATACAGTCGACAGTGAAGCACGCTTGCCTAATAAATTTGCCACAAAGTTAATTCGCTACGAAACATTTTTTTAATAATAAAAAAAAAACACTCACAACTAGCAAGTCACATTTCTTTCGGATACAGTACCCGGTCTACCTGATCTGAACCTGCATCCCGATCGTGCTTACCCATAAATACTAACATAGCGTGGTGGATTGTCACGGAGTCGTAGTGGGAAGATAGTTCCCACGAGCACAGGAAGTGATGGTAGAGAGTAGAGGTCGAGGTGCGACTGAGAGCGGGGGCGTAGCAACGATCATTCTATGTGATGATTGGGTCTTATTAAGTTGGGTTAAAATGAGTCGACAACTGGAAATACATTATGATACATCACTTCTTCTGTATATCACTATATAGTATAAAACAAAGTCGCTTCCCTCTATCTGTCTGTCCCTATGTATACTTAGATCTTTAAAACTACGCAACGGATTTTGATGCGGTTTTTTTAAATAGATAGCGATTAAAGAGGAAGGTTTATAAGTATATAACATGCATAATATAGCAGAGATTGCACCCGTGCGGAGCCGGGGCGGGTCGCTAGTGTATTATAAAAGAAGAAACTAACTCGGTGACTGATCGATCAATGCGCAGCTAAAACGGCTGGGTCTAGAAGCATGTAACTTTGCACAAGGTTCAAATGACGTAAGTGTAGACTAAGAGTGGATTTTAGGAAATTCATCATAGGGGGTTCATATGAGATGAAAGTTTGTATGAATATAAATTTAAATTTAATCTGATTTACTTCAAAACTCGAATGTAGACTTAAGAAGTTTTCCAAAGAGACGTTTTCGATCATTAGAATCCCACAGTAGTTCATTACGGTATAAAATCGCGTCCGCCACAAGCGGAGCCACCCGCTTCTCGCTCCCACTTCCGCCTACGCTAAAAACCGCTCTCCCGCATACAAAGCGAATACTTTCCGAACATCTGTCAGTATAGGGGGCGTCATCCATCCCTGTCTCACACATCACAGCGGTATGTTGCTGTCTCTTTCTTCAGGTTAGCAGGTAGACAACCTGGGTTTCGCGAGTCATGTTCAGGGAGTTAAAGATCATTGGGTTACTAGTACGTGTGTCGTGGCTTTGATGAATTTTAAGGGAACATTTTTATACTGAACCTGATAATATTCCATTTATTTTAGACTAGATATTTTTAAACTAACTACTAACATAGTTAATTAAATATTTACAGAAAAACTATCAATAATTAAACATTTATTGTTTAATAAAATTAATGGGGAAAAACACTTAGGCGTCAAAAAACTCCTGCGCATCGCTGTCATCCGGGAACGTGCGCAGAAGACTGGCAGCATTGCCATGTTAGAAGTTAAGTATAAAATGCTCATAATGAGGGTGACATACCTAACTTCCATACATTATAAAACAAAGTCTCCAAAGCTGTCTGTACGTAATTGATATTATTAAAAACTATTGAACGGATTATAGTAGTTTCAACAAAAAATAGCGGAATTCTTGAGGAAGATTCATTACGTTTGTAAATAGACTGTAAATAATTATTACGTGTCGAAGAGGTCGCGCAGTCTTAAAAAACTCGCCTGCTGGAAGCTTTACTCGAAATATGAACATGACAGCGTCACACAATCAAAATGTTACGTCCCCAATTCCTCAAAACTATTTCAGGGTCAACTCCCCAGTCCCAGGACTAGACAAGACTTTACGCGATAACTCCGCCAATTGTGGACCGACTTTCAAAATTCTTTTTTTTTTCGAAAGGAGATACTTCTGAAGTGGTCCAATAGTCACCAATCCAGGATCTGATGATTGGATCCTGGAGAAATCGAGGGCAACCCTCAAATTTTATGGGCCCACACATCGTTTTTCGCAAATCTTATGAAGTATTTTAAGTACTTGCGTATGGTAATCATCTTATGTAGCTGAGTTGATGATGGAAGGTACAACTCCTTAACAGTAAGGAGTAGGCATGTTTGTTACGCGATTACTCCGCCAATTGCGAACCGACTTTCAAAATTCTTTTTTTATTATTCGTACGAAGGTAGAAAAATCACTAGCACATTTTTATTTATGCTTTCATTTGGCTAAAATGCAGATTATACTTGTAATTACGAACCCGACTGTCATTTGTAGATCTTTGACAGTCGTTACTGTTAGTCAGAAGCTCTAAAGTCAGAGAACCAGTCTTACCATGGGGTATCGTATTATTCAGTAACTGGGTTGTGTAAGTCCGACAGGCAGTCGCTCCATGTAAAATGCTGATGTTCAGCTGCATCTGGTTCGACTGGAAGCCGACCACAATATAGTTGGGAAAAGGCTAGGCAGATGATGATATTTGTAACTGCGAAAAGCTACAATCATAAAGATTAGTCCCTGTCCGAATCGCCTCTATTGAATACTGTCCCTCCCCCGGCATCGAACCCAGTAAGGTCATTCACAATAACACCACACAAATAAAATGCACCATGCATTGCACCCCATACCACGGTGCATTACACAGGACACTGCAAAAGGGTCGCATGCGCACCCTCGCTTACATCCCTCGGTCTCTTTTACTCTTACAGTTAAAACGGAGATCGATATAGCTATCTCGCTTACACGCAGTAGGAGCGGGAGTAATGTGTCTTTTTGGAGTTCCGTACCTAAATGGTAAAACGGGACTCTATTACTAGAACTCCGCTGTCGATCCGTCTGTCACAAGGCTGTATCTCATGAACAGTGATGTTCAGAAAGTTGAAATTTTCACAGATGATGTATTTCTGTTGTCGCTATAACAGCAGTCGTTTGGCGCAGTGGCTGAGCAGTTGGACTGCTACGCTGTGTGTCGCGGGTTCGATTCGCGCACAGAACAAATATTTGTATAATCTGCAAGTAGTTGTTCCGGGTCTGGGTGTTTGTGTATGTGAGTTTCTATGTTTGTAAAGGCACCCGCGAAACAGGAGATATTGCTAGTGTCGGGCAAGGTTATAAAAACTAAATACAACAGACATGATTATTTTGCTAATTTTTGCTCGGTAGTGATAACGGCAATAAGTGAGAAGTTTGAAATATTCACAGGATATTAAGTTATTATTAAAAAAAATCATTAAATTAAAATAAAACAAGTATTTAAGGGGAGCTGCCACACAACAGACACGATTTTTTATTTTTATAGCTTTATATTATAGACGGTACGGAACCCTTCATAGACCAGTTCAACTCGCACTTGGCCGGTTTTTTTGGGTGAACAGTTATTATGGTGGATTGGTAGTACGTACGGTGTTTTTCGGGGGTGGGCAGTATTTGTAGCAGTAATGTGTGATGGTATCGTTGTATTGGGTAATGGAATTAAGTAATAAGATAAGATCAACTAACATCACCAGTAGCATGGTCACATTAAGCGCTGGCCTTCTTCTGCAGTCGTGCTAGCGAAGGAGGAGGTGGGACGCGTGAAGGAGAGGCCAGCGTCCGCCTCACGACCCAGCCCTCAAAAGCCCTTTACGTTCCGGGGTCGCGGGACTAACGAATTGCCGTGACCCCGGAACGTAAAGGGCTATTGAAGGACACCGTGGATTTTAGTTAGTACAAGTTTGAACTAATTAAAAACCGCTATGCTAACCATATTTCTGTACTCTTTAAAGATAGGAAAACAAGAATGTGACGAGCTCTTCTGATCAATCGGTTGCCACCTCAAAATAAAATTTGCAAATATTAACTACTCCACAAACAAAAACAATATTAATAATACCGATCCAATTAGTCGTAACTTTAATTAAAAAAACAAAAAGAGTGCACCTAGCGCCACCTGGCGGATAATCTCTAAATACGAGCTGAATACAATGACTTGGCGAGGTTACTTTTTTTTAAACTATTTTTAGCACAGGATGTAGCTAAACTGTTGATTGAGGAGTAATTGGGTTGATTAGAGGCAGAATATTTCTAGTTTTAGAAGAAATAATTAATAAATCTACACTAATATCACGAAGAGGAAAGATTTGTATTTTTGTGTGTGTATGTTTGTAATGAATGAACTCAAAAACTACTGGACTAATCTAAAAAATTCTTTCACCACTTGAAAGCTGCATTGGTCCTGAGTGTCATAGGCAATAAGGGGCGGGGGGAGTCGGTGAAGCCACTGGCAAAATCTAGTAAATAATATAATAATTAACACTATACATATTTCGCTGGAGATGTGACAGTATCGTAGACGCATTTGAAAAAATGTGAAATCTCTTTGTCTGGGCGCCGAGCGATCCAAATTCCGTCATTTTCCCCCCTAGCCTGCACTGTCCCACTGCTGGCCTAAAAAGGCCTCCCTAATTCCTTTCATGAACTGTTCCCATTAATTCGACAACAATTCCTTAAAAATATTTAGCTTGAAATCAAAATTAATTTAAGCTCGGTCATTTTTTTTGTCCTCCACGTAATTATTATTAATTTTTGCAAGTATTAATATTATGTTCTTATTTCACTGGAAGGTAACTTTAAAGTTTATTCACAAAACTTTATTTCCAATTCCTCCTAACTTAGCTTTCTACAGAAAACATCCAACTAGCGTACTACACACACTCACACACACATACAAACGTACAAGTAAACAACGCCAGGGTGAGCGCGCACGCGATTGGCGTCGCACGCGCCAGGTGCGCAGGAGTCGCTCTGTCGGGCCCTTACACCCCCCCTCCCCGACCGCTACACCCCCGCGTAGGGGAACATGGGATTTTATGAGAAATAGGGATGGGGTGTATGTTGATTTATGGTTTATCGATAGATTTTAAAAATAAGAATATTAATAACATAGGAATCTATGCCATTATATAATAAAATGATTTGACGCAAAAAATTGTAATCGACAGATGAATCAAAGAGATTTTTTCTTTGCGATTCTTTAAGTACTCAATACTTTATAACACTCGAGATGATGTTAAAGCACAAAATACTTAATAGTACTACCTTTAAAGTGAAAAGTGACCGACACTACAGAAAGTGGGATATTCAAGAGTTAAGTAAAGGTAGTTTTGCGGAATTCTCCATCATATAAATGAATAATGGCATAGTATAGCTACTGAATGTGACCTATTTATTGATAAATAGTTCAAGATTCAATTGGTATCATGATTGCAATTTATTGCTTGATTGCCATTCATCTTGCCCGCGGGGTCACCCGCGTGGTATCTTCACTGGTATAAAAATATCCATGTTCTACGACAAACCATGAGCGACACAATAGCTGTCAAATTCCACTCAAATCTGTCATTCGCCAAGGTGTTAACATAGCATTATATTCACTTTTACAACACATAATTATTCTGATCATCATCACCTGCCTAGCCTTTTCCCAACTATATTGGGGTCGGCTTCCAGTCAAACCAGATGCAGCTGGATATCAGTATTTTACATGGAGTGACTGCCTGTCGGACCTCCACAACCCAGTAACTGGGTAATACGATGCCCCATTGTAAGACTGATTGTCAGACTTTAGAGCTTCTGACTAACAGTGACGACTGTCAAAGATTTACAAATGACAGCCGGGTCCAACGGCTTTACGTGTTTTCTGAGACACGGAGGAAACTGGCTATGACAGATGGTCATCCATCCACAGACCAACCTCGGCAAGCTAGGATGACCGGAAGGTCGGCCTGCGCGGCTGTATTTATTTAGCCACGAGCTTCTCGCGCTACGATAATTATTCTGATATGATGATTATTAATTCTACTGTCGTCATTCTCATTTGATGCACCAGTCACCTTCTTCCTAGTCTTATCAACTTTCAAACAAACCACTCACCGTTTCTTTAGTTTCTATTCATAATGATGATGACCACGACGTATCTATGGCGACTCCATGGTTTATCCTATTTTGCTCGGACGAGGCTTGCAAAAATCACTTTTGTCCGAAATATGCAGTCAGCGGCTATAAAGTCGCTTACATTACTCTTATAGCCACCACATCCATACTTTTCTTACGTCATTAGTATGGAATATATTAGTATATGATGACAAGAAACACATCTACATCCAAGGACATATCTTCCATTACAAGTCAGCATGCCATTTACAAGGACAAAAACTAATTTAAATTATTTACTGATTGCCATGTAAACAAAAAACGTATCAACACTTCATTATGTCAGTATAGTTAATTTATAGACCTCACACGAAGATGTACTACTTTGTATTAAACAAGACTTGTTCATTAATATTAATGTTTTAACTTTACTTGAAGATTTGAGAATTTAATGCTAAAATTGTGCCCGTATATGGTGATATTTTTTATGGTATTACGGTTTCTTAGACCTTATAAGAAGGGTCGGGTGTGGAGTACTCGCAACAGACGTGCTTGCATGACCAGATGTACGAATGTGGATGAAGGGAACGGAATATGTGAGGATCGTGGCAAGTGGCGTTCTGTTGTTTCTGCAAACCTCCTCCAGAAAAAGGTCCGAGTTTAGGTATAAACGAAATTGCCACCGGAATGGTTGTTCGTGGATGAGAAGTGAAGCTGCAGAAGACCAAGGCAAAGATGACGAGACGAACAGGACATTTTCATAAGATTTTGGGACATGACATTCATCAATAGTGAGATGGGTGGCGTGGATGCGTAGGAGGAGAGGACGAGATAAAAACAAAATAAAATTGTGGGTTGCATAATATTAATGGAAGCGTCAAAATTATTTAAAATGTGGATTTCGAAATAGTAACTAATTTATTTGTCAAAATAATGCCAACAAAGTAGATCAATGACAGATATTAGTAGATAACTAATAAGATTTTTTGTAAAGAAATGAAAGAGCAGCAATTTATAAAACAAAGAACCATTATAAACTAATACTGCCATATCGATATTCGAAATTATCGGCACAATCCCAACCCTAGCATGACAAAAAAATGGTACGTGCCCATATCCACAGGTATAAATGACAAAAATAGGTGGATATAGATTATAGATCATAATCTATACTTCTATAGAAATGTGATGCTTGCGCTGCTTGTTGGTAACGGTGTAAGCAGACCACGTGGTATTGATGTATAAAATAATTAGTTCTATATACTAGAGATAGGTATTATTTATCTAATAGGGGACAGAAATGTATGAAATTATACGGAATTCCCTGCCAGTGTTTGTTTCCTGATACTCGACAGGCTCATCTTTCCTGATGTTAAGCGATGATGTGATCGACGGTGAAAAAGGACGGAAGTCACCTATTCAATCTTGACTTGAAAACTCCAAGGTTGTAGCTTCCAACTCGCTGTCCGACCATGGACCATGCCCGGGTCGACGGCGCGTTGTGTTCCACGCGCGCCTCAAGGAGTGTCAGCAAAATGACGGGCCCCCCCTCTAGAGGGCCAAAGCCTGCCGAGGTCGCGGTACTTATGATTTACCGTCACCCCGGTACGTAAAGGGCTTTTAAAGGACACCGTGGATTTTAGTCAGTACGAGTCTGACAGTCCTGTGTGGCAGGACTCATTTGATGATTTTATGTAAAAAAAACCCTCAGTTAATTTTGAATCTAGACAAATTGAAAAATCAGACCTCTTCTAATATTAAGAAGTGTTGTAATAAGTTTAATACAAAATAAATTAAATTAACAACTTCGTCTTAATTGAAGGTCACGGTTTATTACGTTCAGCCATTAAGGCGAAATACACCTATGGATTCATTGCTCCTATCTTATAGGGAAGCCCAGAAACGTTACTTTCCAAACGTAGTGTTCAATCAAAACATGACAAGTTGGTCACGTGTCTAAGAACATGTGGTCTACACGTTCAGAAACGAAAGACAGACGAACAAACATTGCGAAATGTCATAAAGATTGCAGTAAAAACTAATTACAATAACTTTGATAGTATTTATAGGGTTTTAACACGATCTTTGGTTGTATCGTCTGTGTTTTTTATTTCTGTAATTAGGTGAAGTTACGAATTTGTTGACAAGGTCAGGTGTTTGTAATTTAAATTTCGAAACGGTTTACTCTTTTTTTTTAACTCTCTTGTTGTGGCTCCTTTGGCGAGGTTACGTGTATTCAGTCAGCGCGCAGGAGTTCCAGTTACAACTAGTCTATCTTAGATCTAATCTTTGTTTCTGGGCTAGATTGATGCTTTGGCCCTCTACAGGCCCCGCAGCTATGCTGACACTCTTTGAGGCACGCGTGGAACACAACTCGCTGTCGACCCGGGTCAATGGGAGGGCAGCGAGTCGCCCGTTACTCGCCGCCCACATGCCCGCGCCTACGGTGGCCGGAGATCGATCGGAGACTGCGGCTGGGGTGGAGGGAGGACGCTGTGCTCTCCCTCACGCGGCCCGCCTCCTCCTTCGAAAGCATGACTGCTTCGCAGAAGGAGGTAGATTAAGGCCTAGAGCGATCTCATATGTCCTGGTGAGGCCCACTACCGCTACCAGAGGGATCGCTCAGACCTTACCACAGGTTACAGGACAGGTAGTCCATGAGGAAGCTCTCATGTCCATGAGTACGTGAATGAAAATTATATTTGTAACTAGCTGACCCCCAAGACTTTACCAGTCGTCTCAGACTCTTTAAATTATTGGCAGCTCCTCAGAGGTTTAAGGTTCTGTTTTTTACTGTTTAGCCTTATAATAAACCTTTCTCAATAACCGGGCTACCATAATGGAAACATATTTTTTAAATTCTAGCTAAGCTATTGTTTTGATCAATATCCTCCCATGTCGGCACAAAGCAAGGAAAACGTGTAGGAATATCCTCTTTCTGTAGACAAGTCTATGGCAAACCATCTGTTTCATTTAAAGGCAGTTTTGAAAGTCAACCATGGTCTACTCTTCCTTAGTGTATCAATAATGTATATTGGGTCGATCCAGAATTAGGGTAGGGGAACAGTGTATAAGACGGGGACGCGACGTATAATGTGGACAAACACACTTAAGGCAAACTTAACACAACACCTAAGTAGCGGAAGCGCCATCAGGAATTTGCAAGTGATCATGAGCAAATAGCGTTCTGTTGGCGCTTGCGCTACGTTAGTATTGTGTTAAGTTTGCCTTAACTGTGTATGTACTCATTATACTCTGTTCCCCTAACACTTTTTTGTTCAAGGACTCGATCAAAACATTGAAAACTATAAATATAATTTTCATTCACGTTCCACAACTCAATAACTGAGTAACAAAGATTTAGCAACCTCACAACTAACACTTTTGATACAGATAGGTCACGTATGTGTGTACGTCCATGATACATACGTACGTATGTTTGTATCACGTTGTTATTATTAATTAATTTAATTCACTTTGTGTTTACAATGATTCATGGTCCTACACGTGGAGCTGATGACCTTGGGTTTTGAGAGCAGTTTTGGTAAGTCACTTCTTCACTTACTAGGCATACATAATATAGGTGATGCTGTAATAGCGGCATGTCTCTCGCTTCCTTCATTGTCTCCTTATCCCATTCTACTTCTGGTCAACACGTTTTTTTCCATTCTCCCTTATCAGACGTCAAAGAACCATTTACTCTTTTCACATTCATATCACTCACATCTTTTCTTTGGCCTTCCTCTTCCTCTCCATCCATCACTTTCTTAGTCACATCCCTCCTCATCACATGTCCATAGCAATGCAAGAAATCCTTTTTATTTATCTATAACTAGCGACCCGTCCCGGCCCCGCACAGGTGCAATCTCTACTATATTATGCATGTTATTAACATATGAACCTTCCTCTTGAATCACTCTATCTATTAAAAAAATACCCGCATTATAATCCTTTGCGGAGTTTTAAAGATATAAGCATACATAGGAACAGACAGACAGACAACGGTAATCGACTTTGTTTATTACTATGTAGTGACAAGCGCCACTTTCAATCATCCCATTATAAAATGATTCCTTATCCATTCTTGTCTCTCCACGCATCCGTCTCAACATCCTCACCTCTGCATGCAATCGTTTTTCATTCATTTTGACGCCTGTATCAATGCTGGACAAAGAAATACTTTTTTTTTTACTTGGTAAAACACAAAAAAAATGCTAAGAAGTGACATGTAAGCAGGAGTGTTAAAGTTAAAACACGATAAAATGGTAACACGCAACATTTAAAAGCAGTTATGAAAATAAAACAAAAAATGATAATAGTAACAAAAAAAAAACTACAACAGAAAGTACTTGAAGATATAAATCTAAACACAGGACAATAAAAAAAAGTAAACACCGAGACAACAACAGCACGTGCAAACAAAAACAACACGATGATGAACGATAGTGTACAATTAAACTAAAGGAACAAATCGGTGGAGATATAAAAAGAAAGCAACAGAAGAGAATAAGCCTAAATATAAAGACAGGACAACAAAAGAGCCAACATAGACAAACCACAGCACGTGTAGGTACAACACAAATTCTCCAGCCCCACTCACTGTGGTGGCACGTCTATTGGTGGTGGTTGGTAAGATATAGGGCTCTTCATCTTACCTATACCGAAGTCAGATTACAGTACCACTTCTAATTAAGCTCCTGATAACTTCAATACTCACATTGCGGACTGTTTAAAGCTAAAAAATGGCTGTGATATTAAATACTACAGAAAAGTGCAAAAAGTCACATAAATCTAAATAGAGTTTGGGACAATAACATAAAAAGGCAACGAAGATACAGACACTGCACGTGCTTACAACAACACAGAAGCCGCCACAGCTTGTGCTAACATCGCAGATACTACAACTTCGCCAATTGTGGTGGACCATCTGCATGTTGGTGGTGCTAATGATTTTAACACTTCAGACCATCACGTTAAAGGCAGAGCAGTTCCAGTGAGGGAAAGAGACAGAACTGTACAAGTCGTCTAGTGCCATCTTGTTCCCTCACCACCTGTGGTCCCTGTGGTCAGTAATACTTATCGACTGAACAGTTTAAAAGCCAAAAGTAGCAATTAAACGACACATTAAAATACGAAACTCGGGACAACAGCATTCATACATTTAACTAAAAATGACGGGACACTAACAAAAATCACATTAGAACAAAAAAACAAAAAAGCATTTGCTAATACAACACTGATACTGCGGCCACGCCCGTTGTGGCGGAGCACCTGCTTGTTGACGGGGCTGATGATGAATACGAGTATACAGTAAAAAAAAACTGAAGCAACAAAATAGTGGATGTATAAAAAAATAAACAGAAAAGTGCAAAAAGCCATAAAAAACAAAAAAACAGAATTCGGGACAACAACATATAAAGCCAACAAAGATACAAACACAGGACGTGCTTACAACACAGATACAAACACAACATGTGCTAAAACCAACACAGATACTACAGCCTCACCCATTGTGGTGGGACATCTGCATGTTGGTGGTGCTGGTGATGGTGATGGTGGCGCCTGTCGGGCTGGTGGTGGCCGTTGGAGGCCGCGCACGACGTCGCCGCCACGCCGTACTGGTGCACAATAAGAGGATCAACGTGCTGGATTTAACAGTGGGTGGTGGAAGATTCAGTAGCAAAAAATATGAAGGAATTCACCGTAAGAAATATAGTATTTAGTGGATTCTGGTAATGGAGTTCTATTAATACTCTTTATGAAATTTATTTATTTATGCAAGTAAGTTTTGCCATACCATGCCCGGGTCGACGGCGCGTTGTGTTCCACGCGCGCCTCAAATAGTGTTAGCATAGTGACGGGGCCTGTAGAGGGCCAAAGCCTGCCGGGGTCGCGGAACTTACTAAATAACCGTAACCCCGGTACGTAAAGGGCTATTGAAGGACACCGTGGATTTTAGTCACTACAAGTCTGATAGTCCTTCCCGCCCTGCCCTGGGTGGGAGGACTCATTTGATGATTTTACCACGTAAAAAAAAAGTAAGTTTTAAAATACTTTTACAGGTATTTTTTCAGCTACATGAGGTCGTTGTTTTGTACTTGACTACTCTGAGAAGAAACAACCGAAATAAATTCAGAAGTCCTTTGAAGTCCAAACAATTTGTTTTGATCAATTCAATTCAAGTGAGGACTATGTAGGTTTTCATCAGAGGTATGATTTTATGGAAAATATATCGATGCCTTACGGCCAAAAGGGGATTTAAAGCGTCATTTTTTTGCGAAATCGACTTATAAATATGGTTAGAATCGGCTTTTTTTCCGATTCTCGATCGGAAAAAAGCCGATTCTAACCATATATTATATAAGTCGATTTCATCGATATGGATTTAGGTGGACATGTTCAATTAGTGCAAGCACGTAAAGCCGTGGTCCCGGCTGTCATTTGTAGATCTTTGACAGTCGTTACTGTTAGTAAGAAGCTCTAAAAGTCTGACAACCAGCCTCACATGGGACATCGTATTACCCAGTTACTGGGTTGTGGAGGTCCGCTAGGCAGTCGCTCCATGTAAAATACTGATATTCAGCTGCATCTGGTTCGACTGGAAGCCGACCCAGTTTAATTGAGAAAAACCTAAGCAGATGATGATGTTCAATTAGTGTGAGCATGTGTCAGTGAACGTGAAGCTCTACTCAGAATTTAAAGAGACTTACAATCTGATGAAAGATCTAATACAATCTTAAATATTCTAGTAAGACGGTCGATATGGTCGCGGGACTTACGAATTACCGTAACCCCGGAACGTAAACGGGTATTGAAGGACACCGTGGATTTTAGTCAGTACGATTCTGACAGTCCCTCCCGCTCTGTTATGGGTGGGAGGACTCATTTTATGATTTTACCACGCAAAAATAAAATGTGCGTCACAGAACGCGCACTAAGATTTAGTATGGAACCGAAAAGCCGTGACCCCGGAGCGTAAAGGGCTATTGAAGGACACACGTGCATTTTAGTCCGTACGAGTCTGACAGTCCCTCCCGCTCTGCCGTGGGTGGGAGGACTCATGTGATGATTTTACCACGATAAAAAAAAGACCCATTACTGTCACACTTTTACTAACTAAAATCTACTTTGATCCTTCAATAGCCCTTAACGTTCCAGGGTCACGGTTACCTAATGAGACAGCCCCGCGACAGAGAAAGAAGATGAGTTATAGAGAAGTATGAAAGAAGGTATGTTGCACAGACACCATTTGATTGAGATATTGAGATATTTGGATTATGCTCCACAGGAGAATCACTAACACTTTTACTATAGTACAAGCCATCATCATAATAAATAAATAATAAATAAATATTCCACAACTATCACACAACGCCATCTAGTCCCAAGCTAAGCAGAGCTTGTGTTATGGGTACTAGACAACTGATAAACATACTTATATATTTCTAAATACATACATATTATAGATAAATAACACCCATCATCTGCCTGCCTTTTCCCAACTATATTGGGGTCGGCTTCCAGTCAAACCAGATGCAGCTGAATATCAGTATTTTAGATGGAGCGACGGCCTGTCGGACCTCCACAACCCAGTAACTGGATAATACGATACCCGATGGTAAGACAGGTTGTCAGACTTTAGAGCTTCTGCCTAACAGTAACGACTGCCAAATATCTACAAATGACAGCCGGGACCAACGGCTTTACGTGCTTTCCGAGGCACGGAGGAAATTCGTTATGACAGATAATCACCCATCCACAGACCAACCTCGGCAAGCGCGGCTTAACCTAGAAGATCGGCCTGTGCGGCTGTCATTATTTAGCCACGAGCTCCACATTTTATTAAATATTTCCACATTCTGTCATTTTCTTTTCTTCTGTCGACAAATCCGTTTCTACTGAGCCATGACGTCTTCCAAGCACATACAGCTACCAGAGACTACTATACTCGCCCACACACGTGTATAAACATATGTACTAGCTACTAGCGCAAGTACTGGCGCGAGCCACTCGGCCGAGTTGCCGCTTCACTTTTATAGCCGGACGATTGTCTACATAGAACTGTCGCGTAGAGAAGTGAAAAAGAATTGGATTTTATGATTAATACTTTTTTTTTGATGCGTACGAAAAGTAATTTTATACCAATGCATTTGTGTTAATTTTTTCTAGTTTTTTAGGAATAACCAAAAAAAACCTACAGTTAAACTTAACTTTATTTCAAGGCAAACATGAGTTTGTTTGTTAAGCTTTTACGCCTAAACCGCTGGACTTTTGACGAATTTATTACATAGACAGATGGGTTACTTACAACTTTCGTTTTTTACTTTAACAATAATGAATATCCTTTGATGTTGGCGCATTGATCCGTTTTTGGTTACTTGCATTATACTTTCAAAGACGCCGATTATACGAAAATGTTTGTTGAATATCTGAACTAAACCAACTACCCGAGAAACCTTAATATTAATTAAAAACCTCCGAAAAGCCTAGCATTGGGAGGCTAAAGATCGAAACAGAAAATTACATAAAAAAATTACGCTGACACTTTTCCACACGACTGTACGTCTTCAAACTAAGAGGCAACAAAGACAATGCTGCGAATTAAAAGCAACTTACCCCTCCCCCCGTTTCACCCTCGTATTTATACCCCCCCCCCTGGCCAAGTTTCATCCCCTTTTATTGCCTCTTACCGCCGGTATAAATAGAACGTTGTACATGTATTTATGGGGGTAGTTGGAGGTTGCTTTCATGCGATTTTAAAGGTTGGTGCTGGTGGTCGCGGGACTAACGAATTACCGTGACCCCGGAACGTAAAGGGCTATTGAAGGACACCGTGGATTTTAGTCAGTACAAGGCTGACAGTCCCTCCCGTTGTGCACTGGGTGGGAGGACTCATTTGTTGATTTTACCACGATAAAAAAGGGTTGGTATTGGTATTATTTTAAAGATTTTTCGCATATAGTAGGTAAAGATTGAGATGGTTCTTTGAAACTCATAATTCAGTCGTAATTATCACCATGTTATTTTATATTTCACGGCACGGCTTGCGTATTTGACAAGCGATTGTCAGGTGCGGTGAGTGTCGCGGGTACGATCTCCGCACAGAACAAAAATATTTGTATGATCTACAAATCCTTGATCAAGGTCTGAGTTTATCCAAACTATCCAAACTAATATTATAAATGCGAAAGTAACTCTGTCTGTCTGTCTTTTCTTCACGCCTAAACTACTGAACCGATTTGGGTGAAATTTGGTACAGATATAGTTTGAAACTTGAGAAAGGACATAGGATAATTTCATTACAAAAAAAAAACTGCCGGAAGTCACTATTCCACGCGAACAAAGTCGCGGGCAAAAGCTAGTGCTTTATAACTGGGACTGTAAAGCTTTAGGTGTTCCATATGTGAAATGCTAGGGAAATTCTAATATCTTTAAGAATCTAGATGATATTACATTCCTTAAGATAAATTAGAATGCCTTTGTCAAACAGACAGGCGAAAGCGAAGCGAGTCCGAAGCGATACCGAACCGAAGCGAGACGTCAGTCCGATAGTTCTGTCACGCTATTGGATCGCTTTCGCTTTTCTATGTGACTGGATTCAAACAATTCCATACATTACACATAAAAACGTCTCGCTTCGCATTCGTCACGCCTGTCTGTTTGACAGAGGCTGAAGGGATGCCTGCATCCCAGCTTTGGGAACATATTAGACTGTTCATATTGGTCATGGTATGATATTCTTAATGCCATTACTCATTAACTACTAAATGCACATTATTGAAACTTATCAAGACACTAGCTTTTGTACGCGACTTCGTTCGCGTGAAATAGTGACTTCCGGCAGATTTTTGGTTTTACCACCAAAATATAATCAAACTAATATATTTATAAAATATGAAACCAAAAATTAAAAATTTAAAAACTATCCTATGTTCTTTCTCAAGTTCCAAACTATGTCTGTACCAAATTTCACACAAATCGGTTCAGTAGTTTAGGCGTGAAGAAAAGACAGACAGACAGAGTTACTTTCGCATTTATAATATTAATAATTTGGATTGTAGACCATTGAGACATTGTGTACAAGATACAGATAAACGTTAAAAGTTAGGCTCTAAAAGTCCTATTTTAAGTACTAAAACCTAAAATCCCTGTTTCACTTTTTATTTTATATCTCCTGAAGGGGATGTTTAAATTTTTCTGTTTTAACAAATATTAGAAACATCTTGAAAGCAACGTGTGTAAAAAATACAACTATAGACTGAATCGTTTCATATGATTTTCAGTAAATGGGCAAACGTCAGCACGGCGGCAACTTGAAAGCCTTTGTCAAACAGACAGGCGAGTCCGAAGCGATAACGAACCGGTACAAGACGTCAGTCCGATAGTTCGGTCACGCTCTCGGATCGCTTTCGCTTTTCTATGTGACTGGATTCAAACAATTCCATACATTACAAATAAAAACGTCACGCTTCGCATTCGCCACGCCTGTCTGTTTGACAAAGGCTAAATAGGGGGCAAGTCACACCGAGACGCGACACTGCGCGCAAGTTTCAATACATAGCTGTATTGAAATGTGAAACATCTAACTCTACTTACTACACGATAAGATACACATGTGCAGTATCGTATCGTCACGTAGCGCCGCGTCTCGGTGTGAGCTGACCCTAACACCTCTATTCCAGTTTTTCAATGAACGCCATCTACCGTGTAATAGTTGTATTATATTTTGATGAATAATTTGAATGTGTATTTTTCTATTCGAAGCTAGATCGCGGTACTGACGCTCGACAAAAAATAAAAATATTCACAATGCCAGCGGACATTGATTCTTTTAAATCTCTTTGATCAAAACATAACCGGTAAAAAAATGCCGGCGAGCAGATGTTTTGGGTTCCGACTGTTTACTGGCACGAGCATCTTACTTATTACGGAGATAGCTGTGCACTGCGGGTCTGCTTGATAACATGGCTTAATAATTAAGACATACGGTAAAGGATGAGGCTCTCGTTGGGTAGTTGGATCAAGGGCCAGATTCAGAAGGCTGTACTCCTTGATACGGCTCGCATTGTGAGAAGGTTCCTCTCTCTGGAACCCTAACCACCGGTAGCTTGGACCCTGCTCCCACACCGGCGCACTAATATTTATATATTTTTAAATGATTTTTTATTAAACAATATTTAAAAATGTAACTATATGTTGTATGAAAACGAATAAACGAATTACTAAGACATACGGTAAAGGAAGACATCGTGAGGAAACCGAACTGCCCCAGAAGTCAAACACGACACAACTTCCAATACCCACACGCTTCGCATTGAAGATACGATGAGAGAGTCTTTGTCCAAACTGTGGGGTGGGAAAGTTGGTGACGAAACTCAAAGAATTAGTAGGTTGAAGTTGTAGTGGTGGTGGTAGTGCTGGCCACATCTCTTGTCGACAAACAACCGTCAGGATGGATGTATTCTTGAGTGGAGACTGCGCATACGCAAACTTAGTGTAGAGCACCATGCCCGGGTGCGACGGCGCGTTGTGTTCCACGCGCGCCTCAGGGAGTGTCAGCATAGTGTAGTAGAGGGCCAAAGCCTGCCAAGTCGCGGGACTCACGAATTACCGTGACCCCGGAACGTAAAGGGCTATTGAAGGACACCGTGGATTTTAGTCAGTACGAGTCTGACAGTCCCTCCCGCTCTGCCCTGGGTAAGAGGACTCATTTGATATTTTACAACGTAAAAAAAAATGTAGAATGGGATTGACATGCACGTCGCCCGTCGTTTGGCCAACTAGGACAAACGACCTATCTACCCCGATTTAAATACTGCATAATTATCAAAATTAAGAATCTTCAAAACTATCAATTAGCAACATTTATTGGTTTTAAGTAGTCATTAATATTTTTATTTTGTTAATTAGCGCTTGAGATCATCCGATATGTTAATTAAGAACATATTCACGCTGTTAAACAGCGGGGCGTAAGCAGCAAGGTGAAATTAATTTAGTTACGAGTATTTCATATATTTTAGATTTTTCTTGGACAAGACAAGTAATCTAGATAGGAATAGGATCCGGGCAGGAATCTACATATCAGGCTGCTACTGAGAAATCTATTTTAACTGTATTTTCCATTTATTTAATAAAATGAAATTATAATCACGGTAAAATATTACGGTTTCAGCTTTTGGTTACCGGTAAACTTGATAGAAACTACTTATCGACATAAAATTGCAAATTGCGTAAGACGGAACAACTTTTAGTAGATTTTTTTTTTCGGATTACAAATATGGTAAACTGTCACAATCCTTTTTGTGGGTGCGCTGGTGATGGCACGTCGTTTCGTGCAAAAAAAATATTTTTTATATCAATACCTTTTCTTTCTGTTTTTCTATAGTTTATTGGGGCTACTTTCAGATTCTATGTTAAAAACGGGGAGTTCCAAAGTAACCCCAGAATCATTTTACCTTTTATCACATTGTTTTATTTATTTTTCTAAAAAACTACGCATTATTTTTGTTCTTTTTTTACTTTTACAGAGAGAACTACAAAAACCGATAATTACCTATTTTTTAATTTTTTTTAGAACCTCACATTAAAAAATTACATTCAGTTAAAGTTCAAAATTAATCAAAGTAACCTCAGTTTACGGTACTTAGTGATAACAGCGACATCTATCCGAGACTTGCAGAAAGTAAATTATTTTAACATGAAAAGTTTATTATTAATTCATATTAAAATAGATAAAGGTTGCCGACCAGCAGTCTAGCTAGTATATTTGGCCTAGACATTTGAACAATAGAGTAAATTATCTTGTTTTTCGTTTATTATTAAAGCCGTTTCCAAACGACGTGTCTAGAAGTTTCTTAATTAACTTAATTTTAATTCCGAATTCCGAAAATAGTTACGCCTAAGGCCAGGCTCATTATAGCATTTTATTTATTTTTGGCAGGTTTGTTAATTTTGGCAGTAACCATTGATATAACTGCCTGTATCTTCTTGTTTGGCACTAGATTTTCCCGCATATTTTCTTAATGCCTTTGTCAAACAGACAGGCGAAAGCGAAGCGTTTCCAAAGCGAGACGTCAGTCCGATAGTTCTGTCACGCTATCAGATCGCTTTCGCTTTTCTATGTGACTGGATTCAAATAATTCCATACATTACAAATAAAAACGTCACGCTTCGCATTCGTCACGCCTGTCTGTTTGACAAAGGCTTAAATGTATGTTAATATAGCTAGAACCTTGAGGTTTTTAAATCAAGAGTGAATAGGTTACTTCTAGATAAGCCTTCTTCACCCTGGACTACATCATCTACTTGTTTAACAAAAATCTTAAGTTCATCTTAAGTTTTGGGTGACTCACCGTCCGATCATAGACCATGCCCTGGTCGACGGGTGGACCTATGTTATAAAATATCATTATATTGGTGTAGGTACACAGATTTTTAAAAGAGCTATGTAAAGTTACACAGAAGGTACCAAATTTACGTATCGATGCCTTAGTTCACAATTGCACTAACTACAAAATTTTCAATTTTTACTTTTTTAATGCCAAATACACTAAATGTCAAGCTCTTTCGTTTCCGCGCATCGAAATACCGTTATTCCGTCTCTTTCTATCAAAAACATGGGTCACAGTTGTATTAAATGAGATCGTTTAATGTTCCATGAATGTGGTATTATACTAATGGTCTTTATTTTTGTAAAACCAATCAAGATATACTTTAACTGATTTTAAGTTTCTCAACTGCAAGAAATTTCAAAACACAAACGTATTATATACATTTGCAATATCTGCTCATACTTTTTAGCAGTGTTACAAGAGTGTATTATGTGTTGGTCTGTGGTGTTGGTAGTACAAAAGGATCAAGAAAGTTTGATGCACAAGTGTGCTAAGTACTTTTACTGGAATTTTTTAAGTGCACAAATACATTAAACCGTTGAAGATGATCCAGATGAAGAGTCCATTGTTGAAGAAATTTAAGTTTTGATTCAATTTTTAATTACCAATTAGTAAAAATGAATAATTGTTACCTGAAAATGAAGACTGACTTTATTAATTTTCTTATAAAAAAAAACATTTTAATGATTCAGAAACTAATTAGTTATTGTTTTGTGAAATAGCTAAAGATTGGCCAAAAAAATTAAAAGGACTGAACTGAAGCCCAATTATAGGGCTTCAGTCCTTTTAATTTTTTTGTTGTGATTTTGAAATTTATTTTATTTGATTGTGGATAAAAACTGTTTGTGTTTTATAATAAAAATAAACATTATGAATATGGATCACTGGTTTATTATTTTGTCTAACCAATGCAATATCCATAACTATTATTATCCTTCTTCTTGGACCTTGAACCAGCCTGGTAAAGCTGTTAATATTTTTGAGTTTTTCACTTAATGCCGGTCACCATAATCAATCTTAGTGCACAAATGTATTAAATGGGGGGTTTTATGTTTATTTGGCTATTTTGAAAAGGTTACGTTTAAACTAATATTACAATATTGAGATATGATGGAGTAAAAGGACTAGTCTTATGAATATATGCATATTTTTTTGTTATTTTACTTGGATTTTCTACTGTTCTGGTTTAAACCTTAAAAAACTTTAAAGCTCTCTCCTCAAAAATGTAAATTTCGTAGTTAGTGCAATTGTGAACTAAGGCATCGGTATAATGTTCACTTAGCACATTTTTGACAGGCCTGTTGGTCTAGTGGTTAGTGACCCTGACTGCTATGCCGGAGGTCGTGGGTTCGATTCCCACCCAGGACAAATGTTTGTGTGATGAGCACTATCATTTGTTCTGTGTCTGGGTGTAATTTATCTATAATATGTATGTATTTAGAAATATATATAAGTATGTTTATCAGTTGTCTAGTACCCATAACACAAGCTTTGCTTAGCTTGGGACTAGATGGCGTTGTGTGATAGTTGTAGAATATTTATTTATTTATTTATTTATTTACTTAGCAACATTTGGTTACCAGCATACATCAGGATGGCATGTGTGCCTATTTTTTTAATAATCACTGCACGCGTGAAGGTACACACATTTTTAGAGAGGTACATAAAGCTACACAGAAGCTACCAAATAACTATAATTTTAGGCAAATCCGATAAATACACCCGCCATTTTAATTTACACAAACCCCGACTCAAAATGTCGAAAAAAAAATGAAACTACTCGTAATTAATATAAATTTTAGTCTAGACGCGCGAGACTTTTTTGGTACCACAAAAATATTCATTCTCCTATCATAAATTGCTAGAACCGCTTTTCGACAATGCACAAAATGATGATAAAGAAGTCAGTTAATCAAACAAATACCGTAATCTAGTCAAACTTGCGTGCAAGTTCTTGTATTGTCGAAATGAGGCTTACAACTTAAAACTAAACTTTTGTATAAAGTTCATCTTCAATTTTGGAAAACGCAACACGCGACCGGTTTAAGAAAATTATATACAAATTGGAGCTAGTTTCTCTATAGTAGGACAATACACCAAGATTCTGGTTTTGGTGGACTGGCCTCATATAAATTTAGCGACACTTAAGTAAAATACAAGTTTCTCTCTACGTCACAGTAGGTACATCTCCGGAACACCTGTCCGCTCGTCCGGACTATTCAACCGGACCGGTTTCGACACTCGCGGACCGGGAGTATGTAGCGAATGGAGAGATAACTTGTAAAAGAAATCGCTAAGATTGAATGTTATACATAGTTGAGAGGAGAGAGAGAGTGTTAAAGGGGGTGTGGAAATGGTAATCCTTTCGCAGGTAAAGTTATGAGCAGTATGTAGCCGAAGTCCTTGAAATAGCTTGTAGAATAAGAAGCTAAAGTGGACTGGTCATGTTTATCGAAGGACCGGTTTAGAAAAGGAATCACAGATTGGACAAAGTTGTTATTAAGCGGTGTCCAATCTTCTGACCGTTGACTCGTCTTCTGACCGTTACGTTTCCAAACGTAACCAAAGAAGGTAGAGGATGGGGAACATTGAATTGAAATCAATGGTCTGTAATCGCCTCAATTTCAATACTTAAATCCAGACACTACACCGATGTGACGGGGTCTGTAGAGGGCCAAAGCCTGGCGGGGTCGCGGGACTAACGAATTACCGTGACCCCGGTACGTAAAGGGCTATTGAAGGACACCGTGGATTTTAGTCAGTACAAGTCTGACAGTCCCTCCCGCCCTGCATGGGTGGGAGGACTCATTTAATGATTTTACCACGATAAAAAAAAGACACTACACCGATAAATAAGCGTAGTCAGGACTCATTATTACCATCTTAAAAGTGAGGACTCCATTTCAGAATAATCTTTGGAAACCAATACAAACGACCAATGATGTGTTCATTATAATTGCCTGGTTAAATATAGATGGTTGTAGCTCTGAATTAATTTGTATATCATTACTATATTATGTTGTATTGTTAAAATTATAGAAATGTTTCTCGGAAAGGTCAGGCGTATGTTATTCATAACCAATTTGTGTACGACCAGGTGTATGAACGTGGATGATGAGAAAAGAATATGTAGGGATTGAAGCAGATCCTTGGATCCTTGGTCCTCCAGATCCGCATGAAGGAGGCGGAACGCGTGAAGGAAGAGGTTGTCCTCCACCTTACGCCGCATCTCCTCATCCCTCTGCGGGAGATGACCCGAGCGTCGGAGATCGCGAGGAAATTTTGGGCAACTGAAAGCGCGGGTTGCCGACAGCGAGTAATGGGTAGCTTCCTTCGACCACACGCACTTCTAGAGCGCAGGCCACACAGAAGAAACGTAAGTCGAGGACGCGTCGCGGACAGGCGCAGATGTACTAGCGTTGCGCCCGCGACGCGTCTCTTCTGTATGTTTTGAGTCGTGACGCTTCTATACATTTTGTATGAAAGGAACGCTGTAGAGACAAATGTCTTTGATCAGTCTGCGTCTTACGTCTTTTCTGTGTGGCCCGCGCCTAGATGCTGTCAGTAAATTAATTTATCTAATGTACACAACACTTGATTTACGGCTTTGTGAAGAGTCCGTTTACACCTTGTATGTATGTAAAATTTGATAGTTCCTGAAGAAATATCGGGGAGTATGGCGATACAGGCGGTGGTAAAATCATTAAACCAGTGATATTAGACCTCCCGCCCTGGGTGACCCTGTTCTATCTGTTGCTCTTTGCGAGAGAACCCTGGTATACTGCGCTTAGACAGTCCTTAGCGTTTGGGCCCCATCAGTTTGCTGACAGCTCCTTCAGGCGCGTCTAGAAAAAACGAGCCGTCGACCCTGGTTTAGTCCTTGATCGGATGGCGGGCATTACTCGAACCTTGCAGGCCCGCGCACACAGTGACGGCCCGCTCTACGTTGTTCGACGCTGCACCATATGCTCCACATCATAAGATGCCTTTTTTTTATCGTGGTAAAATCATCAAATGAGTCACCCAGGGCAGGGCGGGAGGGACTGTCAGACTTGTACTGACTGAAATCCACGGTGTCCTTAACTAGCCCTTTACGTACCGGGGTCACGGTAATGGGAAAGTCCCGCGACCACATCATAAGATGCCTGGTTTTTTTTTTTTGGGATAACACTCTGGTGAAGCCATTGGCAACAGATAGTAAAGAATACCCTCAAAAATTTTACAAATAGAAACACATCTTTTTCTAAAACTACCCTCAACGAAAACTAACATTTTCTGCTCCCAAAAAAATACAAATTTACCCTGAATCGTTCACAAAGCTGATTTATTCGATTCCAGCCCTTTTTGCGGTACGGTCAGCAAAACATGAAGCGTAACCTCCGTATCTTGGATTTGCATTTGTATCCTTTTTTTGCTGACGTGTGAGAAGTTATAAATATTATATCTTTGGATAGTTTTTGAGGGTAAACTATTTTTGCGGTTATATTGCATTTTTATGGTCTATAGAACTTTTAAGGTTTATATATTTAAAAATACAAATACAAAATGTCAACTCTCTGTAGTTCTCACGCGTGATTGAAATTAGAACCTCAATAAAGTTAATCGTTGGAGGCCAAAAATACTCAAAATCGTTGCACAAAATAATTGTGATTAGATATTTATGAGCGATTTGGTAATAATAACGGGCTAAGTAAATAAATAATATTATTAGTCCGAAATATAGATAATAAAAAAAAATTACACCCGTATTTTTTCTTTTGTTACGTAAAACAAAATTGACGAAGATACAACGCTTCTAAAAATCACAAAACGTCACTCGGTAGGTACAATTTTACAAGCGTTATGACGTCACAAGGCCCCATTCCCGAATTCGGAAGCGTTTTATCTTTGCTAATGTTAAATACGTGTCAATAATTTTTTTCAATATTCTAACCGACGGACAGGGAAAATTATTGAAATCGAATCAGTTACTGATTCATCCAAGCTAACAGTTAAAAGCAAAATAACTTTTTATACTTGCTAGTTGTCAGACCGCAAAGCACCTAAGGATAAGGTACGTTAGCCCAGTTATTCTATTCCCTAAGTCTAAATACAACCACAATTACATATCCAGCACATGCAGCTTCCATATTTAAAGTTTTTGCTTGAATTCTAACATCAATGTCAGTTAGTAACTCAAAATACGCCTGGTCGGCGAGAATGTGGTTTTGAAAACCGGGTTTGAAACAAATGGCTATTTGACTAAAAAAATATAATTAGTCCGTCACTTAGATTATCAAAAATTTTCGACCCGTATTTTTTCTTTTGTTTCGTAAACCAAAATTGCCGGAGATACGATGCTTTCAAAATTGGCAATACGTCACAATTTAGTACAATTTCTACTGAATTCTGACGTCACGAGCCCCCACTCTCGAGTATTGATGCGTTGTATTTTGGAGAATATGATTCATTGATTTTACAAAAGACAAAATACGTGTCCATTATTTTTTAAACTCTAAATGACAGACTAATTATAATTGTAATTTATAGCTACTGTCAAATAGCCAATTATAGAAACATCTAAGTAAGGATGATTACTCTGAATATTAAAAGAAAACAAATAATTGTTACTGGGCCCATAACCTGATAAATGATATGCAGTTTGGCAGTTAAAATATACTGACATTTAATTAGCTAACCATAGCTCAGGTACATAGACAAACTGAAATTTTGTTATTAACATAGAAGTCGTGCCAACTGTGAGTTTGGCCCACTAGTCGGCATCAAAAAGGACGAAAAAAAAAACAACTATCGTTCTCGTCGGTGAGGTCAGAGACTAGTGAAAATGTAGGCAAAGTTTCATAGTACAGCTAAGTCGATAACCATACATTGAGTACATTATCAAATAGATTAGATCACACCCATTGTGCAAAAAAAAGAGTTAATATTACGTTATAACGAGAATTTGGTCATCTTATTTCATTTAAATAAAAGCAGCACAAGTCAACACAAAGAAATGACAAAACAATTGAGTGAAAATCGAAAAAAAAGTAACTCACCATTCCATTGTCCATGCCCCCATATGGCGATTGGTATCCCGCCTTTTCTGTGACTGAAAGAGATAATTAATATGCACATTATTTTTCCGTAATTTAAAATATATAGATGGATACTTAGATACGGTTCTGTAGCCACAAGCGTTCCTCGAACAAAACTGTGAAGGATTTGCATTTACGTGTTATGCCATTACTAAGAACGCGTTTTATTTTACGTTTAATCACTGGTACTCTTTTTTCTTTTTTAAGGTTGCAAAATCATCAAATGAGTCCTCCCGCCTTGGTTGGAGCGGAAGGGACTGTCAAACTCTTACTGACTAAACTCCACACGTGTTTCTTCGGATGCCCTTTACGTTCCGGGGCCGCGGTATCCTGTATTAAGAAAAAATCCGCGACCCCAGCAGGCATTTGGCCCCGTAAGGGGCCCCGTCGGTGACGCGTGAAACACGACGCGCCACCGACCCGGGCTTGGTCCTTGGTCGGACGGCGAGCTTAACCATTACTCACCGTCCGCAAGCCCGCTCCGCCGCTGTGCCCTCTGCTATTCAGAGGGACACGCGTTGGAGCATCCACCCTAATCACTGGTACTCACAATATATCTCAAAAAGGAAGATAAAAAAATCTTAGGTGTAAAGCTGGTTCACTACCTAGGGCAATGCCACTTGAGTCAAGCAGCATATACGAGTATATCACTATCGAGATGGTTTGACACGTGGTCTCTCGTGGCCTGCAACTTCTTTCACCGCAGTCGCTTCTAAGGATGCTTTATTTTTTTAACGTGGTAAAATCATCAAATGAGTCCTCCTGCCCAGGGCAGAGCGGGAGGGATTGTCAGACTCGTACTGACTAAAATCCACGGTGTTCTTCAATAGCCCTTTACGTACCGGGGTCACGGTAAATCTTAAGTCCCGCGACCTTCTCAAGATGCTTGCCGCTCTCGTGCTCATGTCAAAGAGGTAGACCAAACTTATAGAAAGTAAAATCGTATGAGATGGCGCCCAACATGGGACATAATCCATAATTTATTAAGACATTAAATAATAATATTAATAAGGCCAGTCGCACTCAGTTATAAAATGTCACTTTAAAAAATAGGATCCATTAAATACATTTTTATAACACTTGTAACAAAATTTGGCGCCCAACATGGGACCGCAAAAAAGTAAATTATTTTAAAACATAATGAGAATTAATAGTTTGGAAAGCAATAAAAAATACACCAGTATTTAATCGTATTACTTTAAATCTAAGAATAAATTTTAACAGTAAAAACTACCCTAAGGCTCAAACAATAAAATACGAATTAAAAAATCGCACCATTTTGATAAACCCATTATAAAAATCTTTTGTTAACTTGGTCAGACGGGGTTCCGAGTTCATGTTGTCAGTTGGTTAAAAAGGGTTAAGCTGTAGAGTTTGGTGTAACTGAATGATATATTCGATGTGGGTTTATTATTTGTCTATAATACCAAAGCTTATTTTGGGGTAGAAATGAAATCGTTAAAAATATAGGTTTATGAATTACTCTTAAAATATTTGGACTATAGCAGAAGTATTAAAAAGAATAAGTTGCGTTGACGAAGCGAGCTTAGTGCAGAGAAAAAAAAAAGAATAAACTAGTTACGGGTAAGCCCGTAAGTATTAAAACTAGTATATATTTTCAAGGGTCTACATTTTTAAACAGAACCAATGGAATATTACCTAATAGCTAGTCACTCCATGTAATATAATAATACTACTATTCAGCTGCATCTGGTCAGAACGAAAGCCAACCCAACTCAACAAAGTTAGGAAATAGGTACCAGGCAGATGTCGAGTTCTTTAACTTAACTGTTTCATCAATGCAAAAGGAAAAAGAGTTACGTGTGTTTTTAAAGTTACATTTTCATTGGGGAACAATATGTATGGAAATTTACAAAATATTTTACAGTTACTTAGAACGAACCCAAAAAACAAACGTCTGTTTTCATCTACCCTCGAAATGAAGCAAAGGCGTTGCTTAGAATTATTCAAATTAATTCTATAATTGTGGAGCGTTAACGCCTACAGTGAGGGTAGATATTTATTAAACAAAACTCATTAATTACAGTTATGGCGATCATCATCCTTTGTTTGCTTAGACTAAACGTTTTGGGAGTAATTAGATATTTGTGGCGCTGAGTGTACTTGAAATAATGTCGAGCGAGAGAGGCGCGTTTTCAGTTATTTTCGGGTTAATTTGTTGAAAAGAGTGAGATGATTTGTTGTAACTAAAATCAAAGGAATCCATCAGAAAATAATACGATACTATCCACGTAATACATTGCATGCACAGAAATCTTAATAATAAGGCAATAGAAATCGCATAGACGCGTGACCTTGTCGCCGCGCATGTGTATCGTAGGGCACAAGTTTACGAGGAGCGTTTGTTGGGGTTACTTGTGTTATTTGAGACGCGGAGAGGTAAACATGGTGTTTTGCAGCGTATCCAACTGCGGAAACTCGTCCAAAACTTGTAACTTAACATATAAAGGAATAACATTTCATATGCAAGTACTTAATTTTTGAAATATTGTCGTTTTTAGTAAATATAAACAAATCAAATATTTTTACCACCGCTACAACGATTTATCACGAAAAACGTTTTTTTTGTCAATTCAATAACCATCAACGCTTAAGCTTGTCCATGTCTACTATTACAACTGCTAAAGGCAGCAATGGAATTATAGTCATGCGGACTCGCATTCTCGCGGCGCAATAAACAATTCTTGGTACAAGCCGCATGAGTTGGCCGCAATTTAGTGACGTGCCACTACTATTCTGTATCGATAAATTAATTACGTTCAGTTTGATTCTTAGTTTTACCAAATTGGAAAACATTATGGTTTTATATTAAATGTTTAAATATGAGATGTATTTTCAGTTTTCAAAATCAAAATAATGTAGAAGTCCCATACTTTTTCATTTTTACAAATTATTTGCTTAATCATTGTTAAATGTGACCCATATTAGGTATGTATTTATGTTTATTTATAGTATATAATTAATATTCTTACATATTTATGTATTGTTATTTATATAAAACTTAAACAATTTCAATTATGTTATTTTAGTTTATATTTTAATTTCAATTATGTTAAATTAGTTTAGTTTATTAAGTATTTGTAGTCCACCACTACACTAGCTACCTCCCCACTTTTATCTAAGTTCGTACATAGTCCGTCCTATTTGGTCATTGCTTTTTTTTCCATAAGGTGAAGTATTGGAGAGCCTTTGAGATTTAACTATATTATAAACTAAATGTATCTACTTACACTTATTGTTTTATTGAATCCCTTTCAATAAAATTAGTTAACTATTGTTGCTAGATTCCTTGGCAATTAACACTCAACGGAAAATTATAATTTATCGACATGAGCTCGTAGTAGTTTGCACTTGCACTGCACTATTCCTACGTGAGAGTGAGCGCGCGATATCATTTTCTGCTTTTCGCACACGTTTTTTATTGGCTGCAGGAGTCACGTGACCTGAGATTATACGTTTTTAGAAAATGTTGCGTAATGTCATCGCAAAAAGGTTTGGTTTTGTTGCAGCAATGCAAAGTGTATATGTAGGCGTTATTGTGTATCTATTGTTTGTTTATGTGGTGGTAGCTGTGACCCGGCGACACTCGTCCCGCTGTAAAATGTAGTACTATAGCATTTCTATTACCTTATTATTAAGATTTCTGTGATTGCATGTCATATGTAAAATCATGATGACAATTTTACCAGACAATTTTAAGAAGCAATACCACCATACGCCATTCATTTTTTTGGAGGCAAGACAACTCGGTTATTCCAGCTGTAATTTATGAAAGTTAACATTATTTTAGACTATTTTAGTGGTCGATTCAACCACCAGAAGATAGTTGAGGAATTGATGTCAAAACATGACAGACAAGTCCAGTATAGTCCAATGATACGGGACTTTTAGAAAATTTAAATATGTTTTTCACGGTTTAGATGGCCCGCCGGCGTCGTGAGAGTAGTGGGCAATCGATAGGTACCATACAAGTGGTAGATTGTCGTTCGGCGTGGTGGTCCAAGGGAGCGGCCATTGTTGAACATTGGACGTCTCCCGGCTGATGATGATTTATTAAAGGTACGAAACATATCGCGTCGGATCATTTAGTTCCCTTCGAAATGGTTGAGCTGAGTGATGCTGATACATGTGTGATGTTCGTGAACGGGCGCTGTCAGCCATGACTGGTCATCTCTTTGCAGCCACGGTTAATTTTAACCATTTATAATTTTATTGAATTGTTTTTTTTTATATTAATTTCCTATGAACACTTTACTTGCTACATCGTTCTCACATAATGTACCATCTCAAGTTGAATGATGTAACAAAGGTTCTGTTATAATTTTGGCGATTGAAAAAGAGTGTCCATGGAGTTTCTTGCCCATTCTTCTCCATAGAGATCAACGCTTTGGAATGGGCACCTACAGTACTTTCACAGTTTTTATGTCTTTTGACTGGGACAGTAACACCGTAAACTATTTTATTTTACTTTCGTCTTTTGATAATTTAAAAGTGTCTAAAACTGGCCTACTTGGAATAAATGATTTGATTTTGTTTTTTTTTATTGTTTTTTATATACGACCAAAAATTCTCTGGCACTGTACAAAACTGAATGACTTTTTCATTTTTCCAATTCTATCCCCCATATTTACTACACTATCATTTTGAATAGCTGTCACCTAACGTCGAAATGGATGACGTAATTTCTCCGACACAATACAATACTACCCTCCTTTACAAAGCGGATGGTTAATCCAAATTATACAGCGAACGAACTGGGGTAGGCAGAACGAGTGCTTTGATTGTTAGTTACGAGTTTTGATGATTTTTTTCTCGGTATATCGATCGTTTTTGGAGATAAGGGTGAGTTTTTAATCATATGTGGATTAATACAGTACAAAGAGCACGGATTTATTCATTAAATAAGAGGTCTTTTCTTTTTTAAATAAGAGATAAATAAAATAAATAAATATTCCACAACTATAACACAACGCCATCTAGTCCCAAGCTAAGCAGAACTTGTGTTATGGGTACTAGACAACTGATAAACATACTTATATATTTCTAAATACATACATATTATAGATAAATTACACCCAGACACAGAACAAATGATCGTGCTCATCACACAAACATTTGTCCTGGGTGGGAATCGAATCCACGACCTCCGGCATAGCAGTCAGGGTCACTAACCACGTTAGTGTACTTATTATATTGTTGATTGTTTAAGTGATAAAATACAACAGCACTGGATCACTCAAAATTAATCCGAAAGGTCAAAAAAGAAACAGTCCTAGCATTTGAACCCGCACTGGACGCATATGGATCACTGTGTTTAGTTGTAAGTTTTCTTTTTAAATATTTTCTTTCTTTGTCAATGTTGTGTGTACTTATGACATGTATCAATAAACGTTTTTTCTTTTTATCTTTCTTGGGTTACATTCCACTCCTTATTATGAAGATGCTGGTTTATCCCAGCAGTGCAATGCAATGCATACTATCTAAATTGTCAAAATAAAAGAGTTTTTATTTCCTTTAATTTAATGTGTAATGGTGTAATTTATCTATAATATGTATGTATTTAGAAATATATAAGTATGTTTATCAGTTGTCTAGTACCCATAACACAAGCTCTGCTTAGCTTGGGACTAGATGGCGTTGTGTGATAGTTGCGGAATATTTATTTATTTATTTACTTTATATCCTTAAATTCCCAAGATACAACAAATCGAAATACAATAATAAGAAGCAGTTCTTCCTTTTTCAAGGTTCCTCTCCCAAGAACCCTGATCACCGGTAGCCAGGACCCTGTTCTCGATGCTGGTGGACTACTATTTTTTACATTATTTAATGTATTCGTTTTATTTTTATTTTATTTGTAATAATTATTGTCCATACCATTGTGATTGTCACTCGTGCCAACTTTCCGCTCGGGTAACAAAAGAGGGGTGCTGTATTTCGCTGCTACAAATTACACGGTACCGAACTGTATCAAAGGAAGGGTGACTTCCTGACGACACGCTAATTATTTTATGTTATAGATAGAATTTAAGCCTGAACTTAACGCATACTATTAAGACCAGCTTTTAATTATCTGTTTGGCATTTTTATGCTAAAATTCAACTGATTGATCATTTGGAGAGTGGTTGAATATTATACTTAATACAGAAAATGATACGGACGAAGGTTTCGTAATGTTAAAGCAAACACTTTTTCAATAGACATTCCAATAAAAAAAAAAACGTGTGGCAATCGGGGACTGCCGCGGTAAAGCTATTGCATAGCATTTATTATCAACTTATGCAATTATTTATTTATTTAACTTATGAAAAAAAAAGGAAAAATTATCGCCTACCGCGAATATTTAACAAGGATATCATTCCATCGTTGCTCTATGGGAAGTTATTCTACTAATTAGGCAATGGTCAGCCACGTCAATCCAGTGAAACGTCAAGAAAAAAATAATTCATTCACGTTGACATGACAGATGTGACAGTGTTAGGTTTATTTTCGTTACGGAATTTCTTGATTCGGTCGCCGCGCTCAAAGCCCGCGGTAAAAGCTATGCAATAGCTTAAAATATTATTTTAAACCTTACTACTGTACTGCTACTAGGTAGCAATGTGTTTTGATATTTCTAGTTCACTCATAAACTACTGACAAGAACAGTGCAATAGAGTCAACATCTCGGTCGCGGGACTGTACGAATTACCGTGACCCCGGAACGTAAAGGGCTATTGAAGGACACCGTGGATTTTAGTCAGTACGAGTCTGACAGTCCCTCCCGCTCTGCCCTGGGTGGGAGGACTCATTTGATGATTTTACCGCGGTAAAAAAAAAACGACATCGCATGTTATAATTCGAACACAAGCGCTTCTTCTGTCGGGTTATACTTAAAGAATCAGTCAGGTAAATGTTTAAGTATAGCTGCGCCAACTAATGGCGGCAAATTGAAAGCTTAGTGCTCATTACAAATTCTATGCTGTTCATAACAACAGTATTGATTATGTAGTGTAAGGTGAAAAGCGCAGAAGGATAGCTGGGTCTTAAAAGCGTTGCTACTAATACAAGTATTTTGCAGACTCTAATGTCGGTTTTTTTTTATGTGGTAAAATCATAAAATGAGTCCTCCCACCCAGGGCATAGCGGGAGGGACTGTCAGACTCGTACTTACTAAAATCCACGGTGTCCTTCAATAGCCCTTTACGTTCTGGGGTCACGGTAATTCGTACAGTCCCACGACCAGACTCTCATGTCGCTACCGCTCTTTTTTTTTTTTTTTTTTAGACAAACCCACCACACTATTCCCTAACCACTGCAACTCCTGTGCGCCAGAATCAACAGTGGCAACCAACCAGAAAAGGGCCGAGACAATGAAGCTCGACGTGTCCCGGAGAATGAATTTACCTGTCTTGGATCCTGCAACGAAATTAATCAGAAAAGAATAGTGGAGGAGTAGGAAAAAAATTATGTTTCCACTTCCCTCCGTGCGAGCAGGAGACAGAACAAAACAAGGCCAATAGGCACAAAGGGACATTACAACTGGGAGAAGCCCGCCACCGCTCTTTATCAAATTAACCATTAATTAATTAAAATGTTATGAAAAATATCTAGTTTTAATTCCGCGCCAAAATTGGTTTAGGCGCAAAAAGCCTAATTCACAAAATGGCGACTTAGTCGCGAAAGGTAAGTTCTCACAATGGTAAATTCTCTAAAAGCCTTATTCTCAAAATGGAAAATGAACAAAATGTATTTTTTTCTACATATGGGAGCGTAATTCTTAAAATCTAAGAATTCTTTTCATAACATGAAACAACTTAGTTAAACAGAGAAAAACCTTAGATTTATAAGAATTACCTACGTAAAAAAATCATTTTTGATAATTTGCCATTTTGCGAATTTGGCTTTTAGAGAATTGGCCTTTTTGAGATATTATAGCCAAGTTTATTATTTTACGTAACCAGCTCTTTGATAACAAAGAAACAGAACAGAAAGAAGTATTTGTTTTTGAAATGTCAACATGATAATTCTCTAACTACAATGCTTGGTCGCGGGACTCACGAATTACCGTGACCCCGGTACGTAAAGGGCTATTGAAGGACATCGTGGATTTTAGTCAGTTCGAGTCGGACAGTCCCTCCCGCTCTGCCCTGGGTGGACTCATTTGATGATTTTACCACATAAAAAAAAACAAACTAAATGCTTCTTTTAAATGGATATAATTTATTAAATGAAACGCTTATCATAGCCATATCATCGTAGATAATTATGTTCATAGCTAAACGGCTCTTTTTATATAGTTTATGTTTTTTATTTTACTTCTTACGTTTGTTATTATAAAATGGCACGCGTATATTGTGTCAGGATCTTAGCACGTGCTACGTGTAAATTGTAAATTTATATAGTGTAATAGCGACCCGCGCGTGGATGTTGAAGTAGTCTACATAAAAAACAAGACGTGGGAAATGTTTAAACTTGGTATAATCTTAGACTAAATGTTGAATGAATTTTCAGTTACTTAGTAGGGCACTGAGAAGAAGTTAAAAAAGGAAGAAAAATTATACCTTTCCTTCTATTCATACATGAACAAGTGAAAATGTCCAAGAAAAAACATTTAAGCCTTTGTCAAACAGACAGGCGTGGCGAATGCGAAGCGTGACGTTTTTATTTGTAATGTATGGAATTGTTTGAATCCAGTCACATAGAAAAGCGAAAGCGATCCGATAGCGTGACAGAACTATTGGACTGACTTCTCGCTTCGGCATTAGATTGTGTGTGGCGTTCATTACACATTTATAAAAAGTGGCTTCACAAAAAACATTACATTTTGTTTTGAAAATGGAATCTGGACATTTTATACCACTGAGCGGATTTGAATGAAATTTCGTACTCAGATAGTTTATAACTTGCATTAATACACAGGAGACTACTATTTTACTTTTGTCTTTTGACAATTCAAAAATGCCTGTGTTTGATTTTGGAGTTTTTATCCCGATTTTATGTTCCCATGGGATAATTTTCGACAACTAGTGACTTATAAATACACACCGCATCAAAATATACTCTAAGTACCCTCCAAATGATTCAAATAAGGGATGCTTAGTAAATTATAGTGACATACGAACACTTACAGCGGCACGCGACCGCCACGTGTGCGCGGTCAAATTGTTGGCGCGAATAATTGTCAATATGTCACGTTGGTTGTATAACCAGCTTTTGCCCGCCATTTTAGTAGAAAGAGGTTAAATTTTCACCCTCTATTTAGACTAAGAATTGTGTGAGAAATCTTACATTGGCTTATTCATTTTAGGTTTTTTAGTAAATCTCCCAAAATAGAAACGCACAGATAACTGAGAATGAAACATGCCATTTACAAAGTACACTTACGAGGATGAATGGATGGATATTTGTTACTTTTAAACGCAAGTAAATAAATAAATATTACACAACTATCACACAACGCCATCAAGTCCCAAGCTAAGCAGAGCTTGTGTTATGGGTACTAGACAACTGATAAACATACTTATATATTTCTAAATACATACATATTATAGATAAAATACACCCAGACACAGAACAAATGATCGTGCACATCACACAAACATTTGTCCTGGGTGGGAATCGAACCCACGACCTCCGGCATAGCAGTCAGGGTCACTAACCACTAGACCAACAGGCCTGTCAGTATATAAATAAAAGACAAATACTTTAAGTCTTTTTTTCATAGATTGAAGAGAAATTGATACTTATGATTTTGTGGCTCCATTTATAGTTTCCCAAAAAAAAAGAATAGAAAATCGATTGTTGTATATCACCTTCGATGACATTTAAATAGTTCAATAAAAACGTAATTATGAAATTACTTCAAACAAGCAATTCTACTACAATCGATACCAAAGTTAATACCGAATGAATTCAATTATTGTGTACCACTTTGAAGTAGGCCAATTACATTTCAAAGCTAATATGAAAATGATTCGTACTAAGAATACACAATTAAAATGGCTTCAACTATTTTATACTGCATTTTTTTTTACGTGGTAAAATCATCACATGAGTCCTCCCACACAGAGCAGGGCAGGAGGGACTGTCAGACTTGTACTGACTAAAATCCAAGGTGTCCTTCAATAGTCCTTTACGTTCCAGAGTCTCGGTAACCTGTTCCCCGTACTGACTGCACCAACGTTCGCTGTGTAACACGTTACATTACGCATCGTAACGCCGGTCAGTACCCGACTTAAACTTCCGAAAATTAATAATGAGCAACACATTAGGTTATTAGCTCAAGATATTACAAATCAAAGTAGTTAAAAATACTAAAAATGCAGCCACTCAATAACTACCCGATTTTCACCCCCGACATGATCCCTGAATCATCCCTATGGGCAGATATGAATCAGTAAGGGGTCTTAATTCATCCCCATAGTTTCACGCCGGATTGGTCAGGCAAGAATCTGGTTTATTACATGCAACCCCTTTATTTATTACGGAGAGGGTAATCGTATTAGTTCATGTGTTACGAGTGGGTAGATTTTTTTTACGTGGTAAAATCATCAAATGAGTCCTCCCACCCAGGGCAGAGCAGGAGGAACTGACAGACTTGTACTGACTAAAATCCACGTGTCCTTCAATAGCTCTTTATGGTCCGGGGTCACGGTAGCTGTTTAGTCCCGTGAATCCGGCAGGCTTTGTTTCTCTAAGGGGGGCTTCGTCATTGTGCTGACAATCTTTGAGGCGCGCGTGGAACATAACGCGCCGTCGACCCGAGCATGGTCTATGATCGGACAGCGAGACGCCCATTACTCGCCGATGCCCGCGCCTACGGTGGCCGGAGGTCGTCCTGCGACGTCTGTCGTGTGGGTAGTTAAAAAATGAAACGAGAGATAGGTCAAATTGAAAACCGAAGGCGAAAATTATCTTCCAAAACATGCCGCCGCCAAGAGTTAATGCGGCAAAGACTTTAAAAGTTTAGCAAAATCTCATATAAACCACTAAGTTTACTGGTTACTGAAGACTAATATACACCACTCACTCGCAGTTATTTTGACATATTATTTACTTTTTTACCATCTAAGACTAAAATATAAAGCAGAATAAAATTACGCCCAAATTGTTGGTATTGAAAAACATTTTAAGGAACAATAAATGGACACTTATGTCACGTAATAATAATTGCACGCAAATCAACGTGAGCAAGTAAGCGCGCGTGAACGTTCAAGTGCGTTTAACTGACATTACGTTAAGCGTAACACGCTCGATGCCATCGTAGAGCGAAGTCAAAAGTATGAGGCCGAGATAAATAGTCGTAGCTAAGCAACGGCTAAGCCAAAGTCAGTGCTAAACGACGTTCTTAGCATCCATTTGGTATAAATAGATGGTACTTAGTATTTAGTTTTGATGAAAGCCAACCTAACACTACGACAATACTTTGCTTAGCCATAGTATAGATTTTTGAGGACTTAGCACGTTCTTAGTTTGGATTTGACATTATGGTTTGTGTAAAAGTCAGTAATTTCGTGTATTAGTATAATTTTAAAATGCGTTCAAAATCATCATATTTATTTATTTCTGTTTTAAAATAATTTTTATCATACTGTAATAATACCTATTTATACATAATGATTAATTTTACTAATTGTTAAATTCGGGACAGTATAACAATAAATCAATAATAAAAAAAGCGAATTCGGTTGTTCATGAAATTAGAATTATCAAGTATACTAGTATTGTGAACGTTTCCGAAACATGACAGTAAAGTATAACTTTCGCTTGAACTATGACTTAGTCGGTACTAAGCAAAGCTCCCATAGAAAAGTTGATTTATCCCGTATCAGATACTTAGCTAAGCCAAAGCAGTCCCCAACTTATAAAGTAGCTCGCGGGACTGTACGAATTACCGTGACCCTGGAACATAATGGGCTATTGAAGAACACCGTGGATTTTAGTCACTACGAGTCTGAAAGTCCCTCCCGCTCTGTCCTGGGTGGGAGGACTCATTTGATGAAATTACCACGTAAAAAAAATACTTATTAGAAAGTAAAACTTCTGCGATAATTTCTGCATTGTGAACTTGGAGTAATAATAAAACTCGGTGTCCCCCTGAAGTACAGTCGGCGTGTTTTTGTCGTTAATGTTACAAATATTGTCGACCGTGAACTGGCGCGATTGAGAGGGTGCCAGGAGACGTATTCATAGTACGAATTTTATCGAAAAGTTTGAGTGAAAAGGACTGTTTCAATTGGGACTTAATGTGAAATTCTGATAAGGTTTTTTAAGAGTAGGTACATTAATCATATTTCCTACTAATGGATAGTTTGTTACTCTTTCACGCAAAACCCACAGAACGTTTGGACAACATTTGGTACCCAGATAGTTATAACGTAGATTAAACATAGGATAGTTTTTATCCCGATTTTATGTTCCCGTGGGATCATTTTCGATTTGAAGCGGACGGAGCCGCTGGCAACAGCTAGTAAAATCTTAATCGTGTTTCCTACAGTCTTTTAAGCTTTTGTCAAACAGACTGGCGTGGCGAATGCGAACCGTGACGTTTTTACTAGTAATGTATGGAATTGTTTGAATCCAGTCACATAGAACAGCGAAAGCGATCCGATAGCGTGACAGAACTATCGGACTGACGTCTCGCTTCGGTTCGGTATCGCTTCGGAAACGCTTCGCTGTCGCCAGTCTGCTTAACAAAGGCATTAATCTTTTTCATAGGGGACGATAATTTTGAACTGCGCACCTAGCCGCTGCCTACAAATATGTAGGTATTTTTGGGAGCCCATGTAGATGTATGCAATTAAATCGATTATAATTGCAAACGTAATATAAAGTGTAGATATGGAGAAAAAATTGATGTTGACTACCTACTATTGAGTGGTTCTATCATAAAATTTTCAGTAGCAAACCGGAGTTCAGTTGGCCTACCATGATGTCTTAAAGCATGAGTATTTCCGCTGAGGGAAAGCGACAGAGCTATACAAGCCGTCTAGCGCCATCTCGTTCCCACAGCTGAACAACTCACGCTTTAAACGTAATGGTAGGCCACCGGATTTGTTCTAGTTTTATGGCAATGAGCCCGCCATCTACATCTTTGTGGAACTAACACATAACAGACCAGTTGTACAACTCACTTCTGCCTATTCCAAGAGTAGGAATAAAGACGTAATGATGAACCATGCATGAACAGGAATGTCAAGTATTTTCTATGATGATATAGAAGTTGAGGAAATCGTTTAGTTAGGAATTTATGTAAATCATTTATTGTGACAAGTATCAATGAAGACTGTCTATAGCAATTATACGTAATGATTCATTGGAACGAGATGCATAGATAAGTGTTAAAAAGCTGTTTATATAAAAGCTAGGTTACCTTTAAGCCTTTGTCAAACAAACGTGGCGTGGCGAATGCGAAGCGTGACGTTTTTATTTGTAATGTATGGAATTGTTTGAATCCAGTCACATAGAAAAGCGAAAGAGATCCGATAGTGTGACAGAACTATCGGACTGACGTCTCGCTTCGGTTCGGTATCGCTTCGGAAACGCTTCGCTTTCGCCTGTCTCTTTGACAAAGGCATTATTGTAGATCCTAACTCTATGCAGCAGTTTGAGATGCCTGATATAGTTAACTAGCACATTGCCCGCGACTTCGTCCGCGTGGGTTACGTACTTTCCTAATTCCCCCATTTCACTCCTTTAAAGGTTAAATTTCCAAAAATCCCTTCTTAGTGCTCCCCTACATTATAATAGGAAGCCGTGTGCAAAATTTCACATTCCTAGCCCCAGTAGTTTCGGCTGTACGTTGATATGTCAGTCAGTCAGTTCTCCTTTTATATATACAGATAAGAGGAGATTCTGGCTAATATAACATTCGCACAGATCGATTTTTAGGTTAAGCCACGTTTGCTTTCTAGATCTCCTCCGTGTCTCGGAAAGCACATAAAGCCGTTGGTCCAGGCTGTTATTTGTAGCTCTTTGACAGTCGTTACTATTAGTCGGAAGCATCGCCACACACTAAGAAATCCTCCTTTTATATATATAGATAGATTAATTATTAATAATACATTTTAGATTACGTGCAAGCTTTTAAGTAATAATTCTACTGGTGTTTTTGCAAATTAACCTCGATCGTGCGCGTTTTTCATTTGACAGTTTTGTTCTGAGTAGCCAGTGCATTTCTAGCATACCATTTTTCACGCTAACAATCTATAATTTTTTTGGTCTATAAGAAACACCTGATAAAGCCATTTTTTTAAACCTTGAATCAAAATTGAAATAAATTCTTATTATATCATGGGTGCGTGATTGTTACCACTACACTGATAGATCTTTTCTCATGTCATATTTTTTAATCTTCTACATCACACTCCCATACCATAATAACCGATATATCTACCCAAGTCTACTATCCTCGGGCATGCGGCCGGCGAGTAATGGGCGACTCGCTGTCCGACCATAGACCACGCCCGGGTCGATAGCGCGTTGTGTTTCACGCGCGCCTCAAGGAGTGTCAGCATAGTGACGGGGCCGGTAGAGGGCCAAAGCCTGCCGGGGTCGCGGGACTCACAAATTACCGTAACCCCGGTACGTAAAAGGATATTGAAGGACACCGTGGATTTAAGTCAGTCAAGTCTGTCAGTCCCTCCCGCCCTGCCCTGGGTGGGAGGAGTCATTTGATGATTTTACCACAAAAAAAGGTCTACTATCCCTGTAATTATTCCTGATAATACGGTAGTAGTATTAAAAATCTGTTTAGTCCGTCAGTTAGAGTATTGAAAAATAAAGAACACGTATTTGTTATTTTTTTAAATCAATTGTGTATTTTATCTATAATATGTAGGTATGTATTTAGAAATATATAAGTATGTTTATCAGTTGTCTAGTACCCATAACACAAGCTCTGCTTAGCTTGGGACTAGATGGCGTTGTGTGATAGTTGTGGAATATTTATTTGTTTATTTATTTAATTTATATCGACAAAGATAACACACTTCGAAGTTCGGGAGTGGTTCGTTCTGAGATTTTCAGTAGCGTGGTATCTTCGTCAATTTTGGTTTACGTAACAAAAGAAACAATGAGTCAATTATTTTTTGATAATCTTTCGGACTAATTTTTGCGTACCTATTGAATACAAATCAAACATATCCCACAGTCCGACTATGAATACGACTAAACGGCACCCTACGCGTCTAATATGATTAATCGCTAAAATTTAACGCTTTCGTACTCCACTGTACTCAATGTTCAGATTATATGCACTTTTGTTTGGCTGTACCATTGGGCAATATCGGTTAAGTAATTTGCAACCTTATCACTCAGGCTATAAGGGTTAAAAGAAATCAATAGCCCGCGGTGGGGCAGTGAGAAGGAAAAGTGGTTTTGAACGCTATGATTATAGTAGCGTATGCTGGGGTTGTTGGAGTAACTGCGATACACTTTTCGACATGACTGTACAAGTTGATGGGTAACTTCATATCCCTTTTGTTGGGGTACAGTACAGTCACAGGTACTGGTGGCCTATTATGACGTCATAAAGCCAGAGTAGTTCCAGTGAGGGAACGAGATGGAGCTAGACGACTTGTATAGCTCTGTCTCTTTCTCTCACTGGAACTACTCTGGCTTTAAGAAGTTATGCTAGGTCACCAGCACAAGAAAATAGTGCAAAAGTGAGCTTTAATGCAGGACTTGTTTATAAAAATAATTTAAACTAAACAATTTTAACTTTTAATTTAACTTTACTGGATAGACCCTGTGGTTTCAAAGAAAAATTATCTTATACAGGGTGTCCCAAAACTCAACGTCAAGCCGAAACGGGGTGACAGGATTGATCATAACCATCACGAGAAAAATCTGAAAAAAAATCTATCCCATGCAGTTTGAAAATTATGGGCATTTTAAGAAAAACCTAGAAATTTGATCAAACTGTACCATTTTTCGGTTATTGTGGTTATTCTTTTTTATTTTTGTTCATTTGAACTTTGGAAACGTAATCCTAAATAACATTTCTAGAATCCCAATAAAAAATAATGACACAATTGCCTCAAGTTTCCGAGAATTGAGACTATTTGTTAAACTACGAATTTAAAATTTTCAAGATTCGTCGACTTTGACAGGCCCTCCTATAAAAAAAATGTACTAGAGTGCCTTGGCAAGTGGCATTAAAAGTTGGCGCATTTAATCAGAATTCTAAAATGGTACAATACTTGTTAGTTCCATACAATAGAAAAGAGTAAAAAAATTAAAACCTCAAGTAACCCGATTTTTGCTATCACGTTTTACTCAGTTAAAATGTTTTTAATTCGCACAAGCTCTAGGTAGGTTCTTAATTTTAAGACAAAATGATGAGAGAGATGGATAATGGGTATGGGTACGCATTTCGCAGTGCAAGTAAGAGATTTCCTTGACCAGGAATATCCGGGAAGGTGGATTGGACGTTCAGGCACTATCTTGTGGCCCGCCCGTTCACCAGATTTAAATCCCCTGGATTTTTTCTATTGGGGAGTTCTCAAAGAAAAAGTTTACTCAAAGCCCATTGATCACGTAGCCGACCTGCGTGAACGCATTTCTCAAGCAGCTGAGGCGATCAACTCTCGAAGATATGCCCGACTTATAAGTAGATCTTTTTTAAGAAGATGTAGGGCTTGTATTGAGGCTGATGGTAAACAATTTGAACATTTATTATTTATTATTGTAATAAAAATGTTTTTTCTCTATCTGACTTTTAGTCCAACAAACCTAATTATTTTACTAACTCTTTTTCACTTTGGTAAAAGTGGCGTCACTATCTGTCTCGCTCACTCATGACAAACATACCCATTATCCATCTCTCTCATCATTTTGTCTTAAAATTAAGAACCTACCTACAGCTTGTGCGAATTAAAAACATTTTAACTGAGTAAAATGTGATAGCAAAATTCGGGTTACTTGAGGTTTTAATTTTTTTACTCTTTTCTATTGTATGGAACTAACAAGTATTGTACCATTTTAGAATTCTGATTAAATGCGCCAACTTTTAATGCCACTTGCCAAGGCACTCTAGTACATTTTTTTTATAGGAGGGCCTGTCAAAGTCGACGAATCTAGAAAATTTTAAATTCGTAGTTTAACAAATAGTCTCAATTCTCGGAAACTTGAGGCAATTGTGTCATTATTTTTTATTGGGATTCTAGAAATGTTATTAAGGATTACGTTTCCAAAGTTCAAATGAACAAAAATAAAAAAGAATAACCACAATAACCGAAAAATGGTACAGTTTGATCACATTTCTAGGTTTTTCTTAAAATGCCCATAATTTTCAAACTGCATGGGATAGATTTTTTTTCAGATTTTTCTCGTGATGGTTATGATCAATCCTGTCACCCCGTTTCGGCTTGACGTTGAGTTTTGGGACACCCTGTATACGTAAAAAATTTATGATGAAAATATAAACAAGATTGACTCAGTGGTTGACCGATCGACTGCTGCGCAGCATGTCGCGGGTTCGATCCCCGCACGGAAATATTGCATGACCAACAAATTGTTGTTTCGGGTCTGGGTGTTTGTGTATGTGAGTTCCTATGTTTGTAAACGCACCCACGATATAGGAAGAAATTCCTAGTGTGGGGCAAATGTTGAAAAAAAAGACAGGTTCCTCTGCCGGTTCTCTGGGAGTACCGGCAGAAGTGAAAACTTGAATAGTAATAAACACACACGAACATTCGCGCAAGCGCCCTGCGCCGTCTTACGAATTTTCGATCAGGTCACGTGTCCTGACGCGAGTGTTACAATTTTTTACCCATTCCAAAAAGAGTGCACAACGCCGCTAAAGAAGTTTTCACTTCAAAAATGCATCAAAAACGTAATTTTCAAAAAACAGCGTTTCTGTTCACAGCATAGAGGGTAAAAAAATACATTCAAGGGTATAAACAAACAGAGACTCTACTCAATTAAACCCTGTTACATGTACAGGGTAAACAGTAAGCATAGACATCGATGACTACCTACCCTCTGTAGGCAGTAAATATTTGTGGACCAAACAGAGGGAGCGTGGCCGCTTTTTTAGTGGCTCTATCTATTTGCTAAGCCAGTTGTGGGCCCAGTGGTTTCGGCCCCGACTTACGACTTGTAGGTCGTGGGTTCGAACCCAGGCAGGCGCATTACTTTGTGTAAACCACTGCTCTTAAAACGGGGAAGGAAAAACGGCCATTTTGTTTTTTTAGCGTTTTAATGTCATCAAATCAAAGACCCCGGTACGTAAAGGGCTACTGAAGGACACCGTGGATTTTAGTCAGTACGAGTCTGACAGTCCCTCCCGCTCTGCCCTGGGTGGGAGGACTCATTTGATGATTTTACCGTGATAAAAAAAGGGCACGAGTATCACTTTGTCGACTAGCTACACAGACTAACAAGCACCTTTTAAATTCAATATTCTCTTAGATTTCCATCATAAATTAACTTTAATTCTCCATTAAACAGTAGGTTATAATACATAAGTATTAGTTACAAGCCTTAGATGTATGTAAATGTGGTAAAAAACGACTCGAGCGCATCATGTAGCTTCGCGCGAGAGGCTGTGTACGCAACTAATTAATTTGACCTTTTTACCGTTTGGAGTCTTATATTAAAACACTAGCGACTCGTCCCGGCTCCGCACGGGTGCAATCTTTACTATATTATGAATTTACATACTCGTATGAACCTTTCTTTTAAATCACTCTGTCTATAAAAAAACGGCATCAAAATCCATTGCGTAGTTTAAAAGATCTAAGCATACATAGGGACAGACAGACAGACAGCATGTAGTAATGATGTAGTGAAGGTGGATATTGAGAAGTGGCATGGTTTATTCGTATTTGTTACTAATAAATTGAAGTAAAGACTATTGAAGTGAGGAGTCAAATAATAACATTGTTTTAATTAATATTTTTCTAATCATTCAAGACGACGTGACGTCTTAAAGTCAGTGTAGTTTCAGTGAGGGAACGAAGTGGTGCTAGAGGACTTGTAGCTCTGTCTCGTTCCCTCACTGGAACACGGCTTAGTCTTCCTCTATAAATGGACTATCCAATACAAATGTTTTTTTTAAGTTCGAACCATTAGTTCCGGAGATTAGCGTCTTCAAACAAACAAACAAATTCTTAAGCTTTATAATTTGCGAGTATTAGTATATATTTTCTTTAATATTAATGAAAACTCATAATAAAAGTACAGCATAATTTCATTATAAACATTTTTTTTAAATGACTGGTAATTTTTGATAATTTTCAGTTTATTTAAGTTTTTTACTGACGTTCTAAACGAATACGAATAAAATTTAAAAAAAAGAGATCGCGACATTTGTCAGGAAGACAAATGAAAACTAACCATAACATCAAACCAGGGTTATCCAGTGGCACACGAAAACTATCATAGCTTGTTAGATGCACCAGCACTTGAAATAAACCCATTACCAGCTCTATAGTTACTCAGAAATCGAACACCAAACCCATTAAACCAACTGATGACCAACCGATGACCAACTCACACCAATATATACAAAACAAACAGTTTTATCAGAAAGGGGACGCTTAATCATCGGTGTACGTTACCAATTGTCATTGATCTGTTTTTTTTTGTAATGATAACTACTTTAAATGTGGGTAGATTTAATATTTTATTTATGAGGTACTTTCATTTTTTTTTATCGTGTTATAATCATCAAATGAGTCCTCCCACCCAGGGCAGGGCGTGAGGGACTGTCAGACTTAACTGACTAAAATCCACGGTGTCCTACAATAGCCCTTTACGTACCGGGGTTACGGTAATTTGTGAGTCCCGCGACCCCGGCAGGCTTTGGCCCTCTACAGGCCCCGTCGAATTTGAGGTACTAGTGATGAAATGATGACGCAGAGAGTTCGAATTGGGCCCTGGACACCAGGCCGGCGATCTTAGAGATAGACATGATATTATCCGGGGTCGCGGGACTGCCACCAGGTTACTGTGACCCTGGAATGTAACGGGCTATTGAAGGATCACCGTGGATTTTAGTTAGTACGAGTCTGACAGTACCTTCCGCGTCACTCGGGGTGGGAGGAATTATGGGATTTTACCACGTTAAAAAAAAGAGAGGATTAAATTGCGCGACTGTCGAAGCAGGTTACCGCGGCACTGGAGGATAGAAGGATACCTCCTTCAGACCTCCTACTGACAGCGGGGCGCGCGTGGAACACAAGGCGCCGCGTGTCGACCCGGGAGTTTGCGATGACTTTGAAAAATCGTTTTGAAGTGAAACTTCTTTGCGCACGATGAGGGTAACTTTTCAAGGCCGCGTCACGATAATAATAATATGAGCGTCAGATTTTAGTGCGACGATTTTAAATTTTAAAGGATGGATAGATGTAAACAACTAGAGAAAAAGAGAATAAGCATGCTATATACTTATTTACTATAGGGGCTATAGGATTATTTTCTTTTCTTTGTGCTATATTCGTTGTGGAGGGAGCGTGCACACTAAAGCCACGCCTCCATAAGATTCTTATAGGAGACGTGAACGTAGACAATAGATCAAAATGTATATTTTCTTCCAGGTTCGACAAAGAAGTTTCACTTCTGATATGCGTACTCTGTACACACGCTGTTTTTTTATGGTTACGGTAGATTTATTATTTAAATATCTTTATTTAAAAATATAAAACAGTACAATTGTCTTTCCATAAAATGTACTAAATTATAAGTCTGTGCCTAGTGATCACAAACTTCTTTTGAAGTGTATACATTTTACCTATCAATAATTAATGAAATAAATGTTTTTTTTTTCTAAAAAATAATATAAACTATAAATTTACTAGCTGTTGCCCGCGACTTCGTCTGCGTGGAGAAATTTATACAAACTATCAACGCCAAAAAACAACCCCTTAGGAGTCAAACGCGAAATCCCGTCCTAGTGAGCACCTATTTCTTAAGAACATGTTACATTTAAAACTCCTAGCACTTGTAGTTTCTGAGATTTCGTGATAAGAAAACGATCGTTTCTATGAAAACTATATTTTTTTTTTTTTATCGTGGTAAAATCATCAAATGAGTCCTCCCACCCAGGGCAGGGCGGGGGCCACACAATCATTTCTAAATAAATAATTCTACACTGTATCAAAAAAATACAAATAAAAACTTATATTTATAAAAAAAAAACAAATACTATCGAACGTCGAACGCATAGTTCTGGCGACATTACATTACAACCTAATTCATATCGTATACGTGTATTTGTTCAGCTGCGCCCGCGCTGGTCCCCTATTGGTCAGCGGCGCCTGCGAATAGTGACGCGATCGAATTTCGAAATTTTATTCAATGTTTTTCGTTTTGATTAATATTTTTCATAAATGCGTTTCTAATGAACAATTGAGTTTAAGGAAATGTATAACTTTACAATTTGTTTTTTTGCGACCTTTACTGAAGTAATTGACTGTATATTTAGCGCTGTTGAGCGATGGACTGAAGCGCTGCGTGACGTAAGTTCGATTCCTACACGGAAAAAATATTGTATGATCTATAGGTAGTTTTCCCGGGTCTACATGTTTGACGACAATTTCTTAGTGTGTGGCGATGCTTCCGACTAACAGTAACGACTGTCAAAGAGCTAGAAATAACAGCCTGGACCAACGGCTTTATGTGCTTTCCGAGACACGGAGGAGATCTACCATTCATTCACCGACCAACCTGGGCAAGCGTGGTTTAACCTGAAAAATCGATCTGTGCGAATGTTATTAGCCAAAATCTCCCCCTATCCAAGATTAGATAACAAAAACGGAGAGACTGGGTATCTCAAAACTTCCCTCGGTTTTTTTTTTTAAACCGTAAGTTTCCGAATCACCAGCCTTCCTTTTCAGAGCAGTTCCATAATTAGAAATGACCCTTCCAAATACATACAATAAGTACATATTCCGGTCTTAATTTAGTCCACAAGCATCCAGACTTCTCGGCACAAGTTATCACCACTTATAGAAACAATAACTTCTTATTATCAGGACATAAATCATAATTACTGCTCGACTTACACAGCTGTGATAACCTGACTACGCATAGACCAGGGTCAGGAGTCAGGAAGTCACAAGTGAAGAGATAAGGAGGTAGCGAAGTTCCTTTGTTTGTGCGAGATTGGGGAGATAAGTTGCATTTGGCGAATTATTTGTTTACTCCTTTTTCTGTTTATGAGTGGCGATACTTTAACTTCAACCTCATTAAGTATGGCTATCTGATTGGAATGGCAGCAGGGTGTGGATGTAGAGCTGTGTCGCAAACCATGCTCCATCTCCTATCCTGCCTCTTAGTCTATGGCCCCGATAACTCCACTCTCTTCTAACGAACTCTTTTAAGAACGTAAGGCCTTGTGGAAATTTCTACCAGGTATCAGGGATGGGTTTTTACTTATACTACGTAAAATGCTGGGATTAAGCTGCGTCCAAAGACTAACCGACCTAAATATAATTGGTAAAAGGCTATTAGATGATTAACAAGCTGTTCTTGAGCGAAACAAAAGGACTGATAGGATTCAGAACCAGGACTTGAAATCGCTGATGCGTTTGCCAACAATACCACAATATTATTCCTTGGCAGTTAAAAACGATAGCCTGGAATCGATCACAACTTTTTGAAAGCAACACAAATAATTATTATCGCTTCCATCTTGGCAAGCAGGTACTATATTCTGATGGTTTTCAAAATATCCCTTGAGGAACAACTTAATCGTCCGGATTGAGAGACCTTGTCCTAATATAAAACAAAATACTGATTTCAGTTATCTGTTAGAGATAAACGGTGTTCATGACATATCCCATACGACCTCAAAATTAATGAAGTCATTGAAAGATCATGTTTCGTTAATATTTTATTAGAGATTACCGGCATTATCTGCCTAGCCTTTCACAACTATGTTGGAGTCAGCTTAGTCAAACCAGAAGCAGCTGAACACCAGTATTGTATATGGAGTGACTCTAAATCTGACTTCCACAGTCCACTTACTGGGAAGCTCGACACAATTTGGTAAGACTGGTGGTCTGATCTAGTTTCTGAATACCCTATCAACTGTCAAAAACTTATAACCACAGCCGGTGGGACTACTACCAAATCGGACCTACAAACACAGCATTAGGTCATTTGGCACCGTGTGTCGTGAGTCATAAACCACCATTCGTAAACATCATTGCAAGAAGGTTAACAAATAGAATGAAAGATTAGACCTCGCATTCTCACCGCTCCTATCACTGTACACTACAGCAGTACGAACGGTCCCATTTTTTTTATCGTGGTAAAATTATCAAATAAGTCCCACCCAGGGCAGGGCGGGAGGGACTGTCAGACTTGTACTGACTAATATCCACGGTGTCCTTCGATAGCCCTTTACGTACCGGGGTCACGGTAATCCGTTAGTTCCGCGACCCCGGCAGGATTTGGCCCTCTACAGGCCCCGTCACTATGCTGACACTCTTTGAGGCGCGCGTGGAACACAACGCGCCGTCGACCCGGGCATGGTCCATGGTCGGACAGCGAGTCGCCCATTACTCGCTGCCCGAAATGGTCCCATGAGGAAAGATTACTTTGGCGATTCGCACCGCAGTGATTAGCTCATGGTGCAGAACGATTGAAGTCCCGGCTGAACGTGTTTTTCTACTCATAGTGGGGTTTTGTCCTGGTAACCCATCCAAAGATCAACTTTGAAGATCTACCGTTGCGTCTGTTGTTATTTTACCACATGCCATCAGGTACAACGGCCGTTTTGATTAAATTTTAAATATTTACTAACATTAAACGCCTACGTCGCAAATTGTATTTAACTAGCACTTTTCCCGCGACTTCGTCCGCGTCGGTTACGTTCTTTCCTAATTCCCCCTTTTCACCCCCTTAAAGGTTAAATTTCCAAAAACCCTTTCTTAGTGCTCCCCTACATTATAATAGGAAGCCGTGTGCAAAACTACACATTCCTAGCCCTAGTACTTTCGGCTGTACGTTGATATGTCAGTCAGTCAGTTCTCCTTTTATATATATAGATTTAAGCTTTTCTTTGAAAAGTATTTTTTCGTTATATCGACTGAGAGCAGGATTTGATTCTGCGAATCGATTTGCGCAGTCGATTTTTTCTTTCTAATGAAAAGATAATTAAATGAACCCAGAAGTAAACAATATCTGCGCATATTATGTAAAAGTAATTAGTTAGCACAATGTAATATTCGTAACAAAACAATGTTAAAGTCAAGTGTCACTCGTAAACAAGAGATAGCAAGTTCGAAGCTCGGCTGATAACAATTCAATTACACGATACTTTGTTTTAACTTTATGGCGATTAAGTTTTAATTACGCACTTGACAATTAATTTATTATTGTAAAAAAATAACAAAATAACGCGGGTCAATCTCAAAGAGGTATCTTACAGCCAGTTATGTTAAGTCTGATGGAATAAGGGGTGAGCGTCTTGCCATCAGCCGGGTATAAAACTAGACTGGGGGCTACTACTAATGAATTCCCTTTTGAAGGTCCATTTACATGCTGCAAGAACTTGCATACAAGTTAGACTACATTGCGGTAATTCTGTAATCAACTTAATTTATTGTCTATTAATACACTTGTTACTTAAAAGCAACTTGTATGCAACTCGCACTTAAGAGTGTATCCAAAAAGTTGGCAACGTCGCAAATAGTTGTCAAATATTTACAAGTTTTAATTAATTTAGCAATTTTACTGTATGGAAATAAGAAATATGGCTTTGTAGTGCACACAGATCAACTATGGAATGGAATAATTAATAACGTTTCACCGAATACATAGTTTTTGATGTAAAAAAAAGTATTTGGGAACTTGTCAAATCCCTTTTTTACACTTTAGACCGTTACAACATCAAATTCAGTGTTTTAATTGCATTCCGTAATATTTTTTTTAGTGCACATGCCATATTTCTTATTTCTATACAGTAAAATTGGCAAATTAATAAAAACTAGCAAATATTTAATATCTATTTGCGACGTTGCCAACTGTTTAGATACACGCTCTTAATTGTTATAAGGGAATCAATTAATTTAGTTGCGCTGGGGCGCCATCTACAACGTTACATACGACCTACACAATGCAAGTAACATCACAGAGAGAAAGAGTTATTTTTGTAGGTTATAGCCGTCTGAACTACAAAAAGACAACTTTTTTTTTTCTTTTTCACTGAAAATGTCATGAGAGCATAATTTCTGTCAACCGAGGTTGAGAAACTATTTGAAAAGAACACCTCGCAAAGAGCAACAGAGTGAACATGGAGAATTTTTAGTTCAGTAATAGTTTGACAGTTCCTACCGCTCCACATAGGGTCCTAGGAAGATCCATTATAAATTTTACCACAACGAAAAGAACTGTCATGCCAGACCGCTTTTTCAGTGGTCTATAGTTGACTCTAGTCTATCAATCGGGTTAAAATAGAAAAATCTAGGTTTAATGTTTCCCAAACAACAACAAATATTACTTAATTCCAATGTTTTCCTAAAAAAATACTTTGTTTTCAAAAACTTACCCTTTTCCGAACGAAATAAAGGGGAGATTCTATTTTCGGAAACAATCACTGTTGGAGTCGTAACGTTGTGTTGTTCTTTGAGTACATAACAACAGTACATTATGTCTAAAACCTGTAAATTTCGAAATGCCAGTTTACGTGAATATTGTTACAATAACGAGGGAAAAGTAAAGTTTGTGGAAAGCTTATTTTTAAGGCTTCGTTTGTCGTAAAGGTCACGACCCATTGGTAAAGCTAAAACTTTGCTTTAAAAAAAGTAATTTTAAATCTTGATACATAAATGTGAAAGTATATTTATTTGTCAGTAACCTTTCAACGCTTTAAGTTTAGATAAACTTATAGCGATGATGACATCATCATTAAATTGCAAATCTATTTAATCCGGAGTGGGTTACCCAGGAAAATTATTGTGCTGTAAAAATGGTGACGAAAATGTGAATTTTAAAATCTTTGTCTATTTTCGCTAACGTAACAAATACGTACCTATCGTTTTTTTTTCATTGATTTGTTTTTTTAGTCATCTTGCACAAGGACTTGGGTAATATAATTTAAAATAATTTTTTTACGTATTTTTTTTTAAAGCATTGCCCCACTAGGATTTTCTCCTGTGTCGTGGGTGCGTTTACAAACATATAAACTCACATACACAAACGCATAGACCCGATACAACTTCTTACTTGTAGATCATATAAATATTTGCTCCGTGCGGGAATTGAACCCACGACACGTAGCGCAGCAATCTATGTATTTTTTCAGAGGGAAATTACTACAGTCAACCATTCCAAAAAAAAGCTGCCTTAACTTGCACTTGGTCTGCTGTTTATCACATAAATCTCTCACTCTATAAACCTCATTTGCAGCCTCTGGACTAAAGAGGCAGTGACCAGTAAATGAACTGACTAAAGTGCCGTCATCACACGACAGCCGTCCAAAAATGATTAATACCCTCGCTGTAACACTTCACAATAAGCATACGTGACATGCCGTATTTGGTCGGGTTGTTTCTACAGTGTGATGTTTAACTAAGCTCTTGATAGAACTATGTGCTGTGCATAATCTATCTTCTATCTATATATATAAAAATGTTATGTTGGTTTGTGTACGCTTCAAAAACTCAAAAAGTTCTGCACCGATTGAGCTGAAATTTTAGCATGATATACAATCCGCATCAGTGATTGTTTTATCTATTTTTTTTTTTTTGTTGAAAAAACAGTTTTTTTTTTGTGCCACAGCGAAGCGTGGCAGGGTACAACTGGTAGTATTATAAAATCAGTTTATAAAGATTTCGCTGCTGAGATGAAGGCTTCCTCTCTATGAAACTTGGAGTACGCTATAATCCAATGGTTTGATAAAGATCTCATGCTATCTTCCAATGTTTGTTTATTTATTGGTCATGTGACCTTTTCCCGAACGAAGCTTCGCTTTTATTTCTCGGGCGGCTAAATCGTGGGTCGCGACATGATCCAGCATTTGCACAGAATATTTAAGACATTATTGTTACAGAAAATGGAAATTATCCATCTTATAAAAAAACTATTATCTACAGAAGATGGAAAAATATACTAGGTACGACCTACGCATGAGTTGAATTCTTCTAATAGTATTGGAATAGCTACCAATTCACACAGATGAATTCATTGCAGTTCTTTTCTGCTGCTTTTTATTCTCATGCTGGGAGCAGAAAAATACTGCATTACTAGGTTTCAGAAAGCAGATCTTGACGATGACTATAAGTTTAAGGATGTATGACCGACTGCATGCCATTTTTCGGACGCAAACACGCAAACTTGTCATAGGTAGCTAAATTCGGATAAAGATATTATTATTTTTATAAAATTAAATATGATAGCAGATTAACTATCTCGGACGGGAAGATAAGAGTCGAATGTTGTAGAACCTTGCCCAAATAGTGACAAAGACACAAGAGGGAATTTCCCGAAGTAGTAACGGTTTATTTGGAACAGGCCAAAATGTCTAATATCGGTCATACTCTCCAGAATAATCCTGCTTCAAATTGCTTAAAATTACACTTTTTTGGAGCCTTGTCTGAGCCAGAAGGCAACTCAGACTTTGAAGAAGATGGCGGGACGAGCAGGACAAAACAACGTCTATTTAAAAAAAATCTGGAAGTTGAAAGGAGATGACTTGGCTCCCTAGGAGTAGGGGCAGTTGAAGCTTCAGGCAAAAGCTAGCAAAACGAAGCTCCTGTCGAATCAGCGACACGAAAAGAGAGACTGCATGACAAGTATTGCCTGTGTCTAACATTTGTCACACCCTGTATAAAGCTCGTCAATGGTACATAACTAACTCAATGTAACATAGTAATGCGGTACATTAATTCATACAGGTACTGAATACTGCATTATACAATGCGCGGTGGTGTAGGCCAGAAGCGGGAGCGACTACTGAAGTAAAATGATAAACGTGTATGTAGCGAACATAATAACTGTAAACAAAAACGAAACTAGCGCCATCTAAACATTGACGGAAGAACTACATCAGAAAGATGTCTACATCGCGCAATCAAAGTTATCTGCGAGTTTAGAACACATAGAACATTCCGACAACCAATGTCGGGCAGAAAACCCACCAGACACAACACCCGTCTGGTCGGAAGGTACCTTCCATCGGTAGTGAGGAACTTTCCACTCTGTTCCTCCTACCCCCATATGTACATTTTATTTGATTGCACGTAGAAACATTGGATGGCTTTGGGCAACACGTTCTCTTCCCGAGCTAGACCTTCAACTGATTAATTAAGCATCTGGCAACAATGACTGCAAGTAAAAGTAGCGCAAGTGTAACTTCACGCACAATTCACGTTGCAACTGGCATCGTCGAAGATTTTGAACGGAGCATAACTTCAATGGTCAGTCAATCCTGTCTGGTTTTTATTAAATCAAGCTGGTTAATAATAGTAGGAATTTGCTTCATAAAAGCTATAGTAACATTGTTAATTTCTATAAATTAAAGACGGCTTACAATGGTTGTTAACTAGGCTAATACCTATCCCAATTTGGCAGACATTACGTTTCAGCAAACATACTACGAGTCTCTCATACAAATAATTCTAGTCCGTTTACGTTCACAAAAACCATAATCATCAGTCACCCTTACGAAGGTGAACTCCTGGGAGTTCGCTAAACGCTTCCGCCTCCTCTTCTACCTCATCCCACACACATATAACGGGTACAATCATAATCTTGCACCTAATACGGCCAGATAGTTCAATGACGATTGTCCAAAGCATTTGATCGATCGGCTCGGCAAACATTACTTTAATGCATGTCCTATGTCTGTGATAAAGTCGTGGGAATTGAGTAATTTTGAGTAAAACTCTGACTCCTGACAACTCAATATATTTTTTAATTGGTTAAAAGTTATTTACGATTTTAAGTTCTGGACAATCACGCGGGAGTCTAGATTATTCCTTTTTCTTTAGACTATAAGGTTAGCTTACAGGTCAGCAAAGTTCCATTAAAGTTTTCAAAAGGCAATCACTTGGAAATATTCCGGGACACGTCGAGCTTCATTGTCTCGGCGCTTTTCTGGTGGTTGCCACTGTTGATTCTGGCTTTCAGGAGTTGCAGTGGTTTGGGAATAGTGTGGTGGGTTGGTCCCAAAAAAAAATAGCGAATACAGTGAGGCAGTAAAATGCAAAACGCAGAGAAACTTCTGAATCTGAACCTGTGTTTACAAATAAAGAATTAATTGATTGATTGCAGATCAGTAACTTATTTTTGTTTTCAATTGATGTTTTTTTTTCAAAATGTTCATTATAAACAGAACTTCGCATTAAGTCAAAATGGCTAGGATCGCGGGCATGTCTAAGCAAGATATCGTAGCAATTGGCAACCGAGACCAAGCGGGGTAGTGTGTAAGAGTGACAGTCCTTGCGCTCCACCCCAACTTTTAAACAAGGAGCAACATTTTGCTCTAAATTTCAATCTAAAACTTATGTTTTTAACGATACAAAGCCAAGCAGCTTTTAAACATACTAAAAAAAGTAACATTTTACCTAAAAACTAAAAGAAATAACCAATATAATAAATATTTCACCAAAATAGATGTAGTCTGCGGGTAGTAAATCAATTTTAACGGGACACGGGCCACGTTTAACTGTGCCGGCAGAAAAAATATATCGATACATTGCATAGTCGAGTTGGGATCAATTTGGCGATTATGCAATATCGAGTTGTTTCACTCGAATGTTTTTACACAGTTTGACAACAGGGGGGAAAACTGGGTGTATAAAAATAGCCTCTAAGTTTTAAGTGTTTGAGAGAGATTTTACGAAGTTTTAGCTGTGTACGTCTTTTGAAACATGTATTTTTAATAAGATTGAATTTACGAGCTTTGTTATATTATTTCAAGGTAACCTTTAGGCTACTGCCCCTTGAATCGTTTGTTGATCTCTCGAGAGTAATAATTTTACTTTTTAATAACTAAGTACTCTCTAAAGTCGTCGTAGACGAAACTACTACATATTTGTATTTGATAGATTTTCAACTTTATTTCTTATGGCCGTAGAGTTGAAAATCAATGACAAACTGGAGTTTCAACGCTGTGTTCAACGATGGAACAATGTTTAAAAATGGTTTTACAGAATAGCAATCCTGGGCTGTAGTACTTTCGCAGTCTATTCCCTTATTTTTCTAACATCGCTTTTAAAATCATAAAGAGCTTTATGATCGAAATCTTAAGATTGATTTTAGGTTGCTTTCAATAAATGGCAGGGTATGGTTGTTGTAGTGAATGAAGGACTGACTTCTGCGCCTGTTACCCGTTTTGTCCCTGTACGGAATAAGTATTTGAATGGCTTACACGTAGCTGTACTGTAACTGACTGTTAGTTTGTGAAACCCATTTTAATAATTGACTAGTCTTTAAAAAATTTAATGTTCTTTATTTTCGTCCAAAAGTATGAAAAATAACTACCTTCCAAAAAATACAGGACCGCCAAATCCGTAAAAAGAAACCTGTTTATGTTAATCAAGATGCAACAGATTATAACGTGCTAAACGGTAAACAATAACATCTGCTCGATTCCACAGGAAGTCGATTTCAATTTGCAAAATCGACTAACCTGGTTATTACTTCTTTTTTTTAAATCGTTCTTTTGTCTGTGCCCGGCTTGCATGGAGCACGGAGTCATTGATGGTCAATCGTGATTCGTGAACCTATCAATAATTAAAAAAAAATTAACTCTTTCGTCTTTGCGACTAAATGAGCGGGTGCTAAAAGCTTATTAGTGATATCTAGTTTTTAATTAGCCGCGGAATGTTATCTTTTTTTGTTTACTTGAGGATTTCAGGGCACATTGGTTTTATAAAAGTATCCGTTCTCATCAGTGGCCAATATTTACTCATGCTTAGTTAGTCGATAAAAAAATCTGCTACACTGAAATAGTGGCGGTAAAAGATAGATAAGATTTTGTTTCAGGCCTGCAATATCTAATAAACGCGGTAGCGTGTCAAGCCAAGTTCTGGCCTGCAATATAAGCTTTAAAAAATCGAACTTCAATTGCATTGTCTCCCGTTATAGATTAATTTTGGACTTGGGATCTAAGCCTTTGAATGATGATATAAGAGAAGATTTTATAGAAAATTTCCTCCGGGCCACTGGTCTAATACTGTCCGTATTATGAATTTTATTAAATATTCCCGTTTGCCACCACTGGACGACAGAAACATGTTTTTAAACAGGATTGTTATTAGTTATAAACAGAAATACTCACGTGGCTAAAATCTTTTCCCTCTGCCCACCCTAGCTCTTTGAGGAGTGGGTAGAGAGACGTCACGGCTTCCTCAACGGACACAGAAGTTTCCTGTGTCTGATTGAAAGGAAGACGCGCCTGGGTGTGACGCCCTAGAGGGCCTAAGCCTGCCGGGGTCACGGGATTGTATCATCAGGTAACCGTGACCCTGGAACGTCAAGGGCTATTGAAGGATTACCGTGGATTTTAGTCAGTACAAGTCTGACAGTCCCTCCTGTCCCACCTTGGTGGTAGGTTTATTTTTTCTTACAACTTTAAACACCAAAACTTCAGTTCGCCACACAAATAAATCACAATTCACCAACATAACCGTTTGAAACGTATTAATTGATATAATTACGAACGTTGACTCACAAGTCACAGATATAGTTAAATACGCGTTTCTAGGTCGCACGGACGATTCAAACGTTTTATTGCATTCGATATGTTTATTATCAACAAATCTCGGGAACTGATGGGACAATGTTGATGGTTTATTTTTCTATTGCGTAGTGAGAAATTTGGCGGGAAAATAAAAGTGTACATACTATTGTGACATTTTGTGACAAAATTATGGCTATCTTCGCCGATTTTTTTTTGTTTCCGCTCTATTTTGTGTTGCAAAGAACGAACTTCTCCCATCTACAGATCCGCTCTGTCTCCATGAGGTAAATCACATCCGCTAACTCTAGTAGAGAAGGGGCGAGTGTCCCATCAGTCTTAAGTTAGCCGTTAGCGTGTATATGAATGGGCAGAATTTGAAACAACGGGTTTGAAAAAGACGCTAACTTCAACTTTATAGAAATGATTTCTTAAAGACTGCTCGACACTCTGAATTACTCGTGGATTTTGGAAGTATTTTAAACTCAAATCAAAACAGGTACCCAAAAAAAACCCATTACACTGGCCATAATTTTTTGTGGGAATCGTATCTGCGACAATCGCTTCTTCGTTAAACATCTTCTTAAACATCTACAAGTTGATTCGAAATTCCTTTTTAACGCAACTATATGTTTTTTCGCCTTTCAGAATCTTCATAGAAATTATAATATTATAAGCCTAGAATACTCTACCTACAATTGAATTACAACCTTATTTGCATGGATCTATGGTATATTTTCAATAGTAATAGTCTAGTCATGAATATTGTAAGTACATTATTTACACAAGTGTGTACTGATAATAATAAATTCAAAATCCACAATGATTTAGACATCGGTTTTATATGTAGATACATACATAGTTATGTGCTTGGCCTATTAGATGAGAAAATTCTCTGGTAACACTGAATTTTCCTTTTTTAATTTTATTCCATATGTCACAGTTAACGCAGGGGACAAGTGATTGACAGCTACGCAGCATCACGGGTTCGATCCCCGCACATAACGAATATTTGCATGGTTTACAAGTAGTTGTTCGGGGTCTGGGTGTTTGTATATGAAAGTCACACACTTTCAATGTTTGGAAATGCACCCATAATACAGGATTATTTGCTGGTGTGGGGCAATGATTAAGATAAATAAAAGACCAAGCCAGAAGGAAATTAAAACCATTCCTTAGAATAAAGATCATAGATATATGTCTACTGTCATGTCATAATTATAACAAACATTCATTGACAACCCACCATCATCTGCCCAACATACATTTTTCCAACGATGTTGGGGTGGCTTCTAGTCTAACCGTCCACAGCTAAATACCAGTATTTTACATGATTTGACTGCCTGTATGACCTACACAACTCATTCACTGATCAAAATCGGGCATATAGCAACCACGCGCAATGTTGAATGTTTGCAAATAATTCAGAAACAATGGCCCAGCTTAAAAAAGTGTAACTTAATCTAGATTGAAGTACTTCATTAGAATTGGAAAACAATGTCTTTAGACTTGATTCAGTAAATATTGATAAAGGAAACTACAGCCGCTTTGCTTGTGTGAGTAAAAAATTATCCTTTAGGAACGTAATAATCTCTGTGAATTTTGTCCAGATTCAAACAGCCATACTGACATGATTTAGTAAGAAATATCCATCCATCCAAACTTAATTTATTTCATACTAGTAAGGATTTATTCTCACCAACTCCGTTTCAGGTAACAACAACAACTAGGAGTGATCTTGGGTAAATGGACCCCCACTTTTTCTATACTGATAGAATTATGAATGAAAGAAATGGATTGCTAAAAATGTTAATTCAGTTATTCTAATAAATTAATGGTCATACTAAATAGTTTGGTTGTATTAAAGAAACTTGTTAAGGGTTCACACAAAAATGAGTCTTATTTTAAAGTATGCAATGTTAATTTTTGAGTGAATAAATGTGAAGAAGAGCTTTTTCAGTAGTAAGTAATATTGCTATTTGTATGAAGTGTCTATTTTACTTTTTTCAGTTATGTAACTTTACCACACGGTCTAATGCTCATAAATGGAATTAAAACAAAATTAAAGAATTAATTTATTCCATGGTCTTACATTACTTTGGAGACTACTAAAACTACTATTTACAGAAGAAATCTTCATTTGGAGGGTCATTCTGTCATCTTCTTAATTTTCTTCAGTCTATGGTTAGTACTGCATGACTTCTTCCATAGTGAGAAGCAGTAAAATTGACATGTAAAAATGAAATATGGTTATTAACTGGTATACAAACTGAAAGCCTAGATTTTTAACTAGCTGACTGTAAATATGTTTTGGTTCCCTGCTAGATCATTCTTAAGTAATGTTTTCTTCTAAAGATTTGAGTTGATTATCACTGAATTAGTCAAATAAAACCTGTAATATCAATGTGACAATAAAACAACAGTTTTAATCTCTGTCTTCTACAAATAATTATGACAAAATGCTAACACAACTTTACTCAATGTAACATGCAATGATTCATTTTACTATTTCAAATGAAGAATGGAATTGAATCATAACATTATGCATTTAGATCAATATTAAATTAATACAAAATGGACTATAAACATGGACTGGTAGACATTTCAAACATAAACATTAATCAATAGGAATAATATTCCATCAAAGAAAATTCCTAACATTTTCCACCAAGGCAGTTTTTTTTTTAATGGTGCATGCCGTTCACGCATAGTCGCTTCCATAGACGCTCGATGTACGCGCCTTACATGTGTAAATAAACAAAAAATAATACGCTGTAAACATTGGCACAAAGAGACCGTAAAAACAACGATTCGTGAACTAAACACCCATTTACACCTCTACAAAGCAGGCTGACAACGTTGTGTCCATTGAAACTTGTGAACGAGAAAAAAAAATGCAGCGAAGAACTTGCATACGACAAGATCACTTCTTTCTTGAGATAAATGTCCAAGAATTATTGTTTTTCACGATGTTAACGATTCGTTTACGTTACCCAGCCGTGAGCGAAGACGTCAAAGCAACTAAATCCCGTGAAACAATTCAGATTCGTACTGAAATCGCTGTGGTACAATGGTACAGGCACATTTGCTGTCGTAGTATACGATCAAAACATAGCCTTTGTACGCCTAAAACGCGTTCCTTAGGCATCCTACGTAATTAAAACGCACACGTTAATGATCGCAGAAGGTTAACCACTGTTTTATGTAAGCGTAGGTTGGATTTTTCAAACGTATTTTGAAAAAATGCTGTTGCTTTTCAACACAGTAATGGCATAACACGCAAACACTATGACAGATATTCACAATGAAACACTTCACAGAAACGCGATAGTTTGTTCGAGGAACGCGAGACGAGCCACGGTATGCATTTTCTCACTCACCTTGTTGTTTATTAGCTATTTTATTGAAACAGTTTTGAAAAACTTCATATAAATGCATAGGCTCGTCATCGCTCGTCGCCATTTTGGAATCTACTGTCCAAATAAAGCATAGACAACAAAGAGCATGAATTAAATGTCCACTGTTCGAAAACTATGAAACTGAAAACAAATACCATTCTCAAACTCATAACTCTGTTATTTTATTTGAATTCCAATATTTTTTTATACTGGAAATATACCGTTTTATTCAGATTATTGGTACAGTTTGTTTAAATATTTACACCGTATTCGTTTCACGTTTTGTAGTCGAAAATATACTTCATGGTATTACATTTTATATTCGAGCGACATTTTAATTTGTTATGTTCCTGAAAATAACATAAAAAGAAGATTTGACACATTTAAAAGTATTCTAAAATTTTCTTTACGCATGATTCGTTAGATTCTAAACATTTTCCGTGTCCGAAACAAAACGTAAAGTTTTTTGGTTTTAAGTGATGGCTGTGGTGATGGCCATGGCACTTTTTTATAAATGTGTGAGTGTGCACCACTCACATGGTTAAAAATATTTTTCTTGGAGATGTTTACTTGTTTGACGTAGGAATCCAAGGTAATTTTTCTTCCGTTTTGACTTCAATTTTAAGTGGCCTACTAGGAATCTGGACAGTATATAATCTCAGCTTTCGCTTTTTATTTTCGTCAAGTGATCTCATGGATGAAATCGCAACCATAGACAATTGAATAGCGATTTCTTCAGCTTAGTCGATTTACAGATCCAGTCTCATTTAACCTTCAACCTTTTATGATTTTTTTTTATTTTTAGAAAATTTCAAGTTTCATTAAAAACAGCACGCAATAAATAAACCAAGTAAACTATTGAATAATCATGACAATGTGACGATATCAAAAAATAATCAAGAGAATAAAATTCCTCAAACTAAAAAAATTAGTAACCTTAAATGTGAGCGAACTCACTGGAGTGCGCAACACTATTGCGATTTTATTCAAAGCTGCGAAAATTTAGTTTGACGTGAGAAAGAGCCTACAAAATTTTCGATTCGAGTGCACTTCAATGAAAAAACACTCAATAATATCCACCTACATGTAACATGTTCTCATTGAATTCATTGAACACCCAAAACCAGGTAAATAAGCAGAAATAATCACATATAGTGTTCGAACTATCATATTTTTGTGTTTATACGAAAACTGTTTTGTCACTAAATATAACCTTTTGTCATTGCAGATTTTAGTTAGTTTTAGCCAAATATCTTCAAGATATTCAAGTTTATTCCGTCATCGGAAACATAATAGCGGGAAAAATAAAAATGTGAGGGGGCAAGACGGTTCAGTGGCTGTTTATGACGCAATAGTGTGTCAGGAGAGTCTCGAGGAAAGTATCAAGAACTTTGATAAGAATGTATTCAGGTATGTTGGACCGACAAGGCTGAATACGGTAATACTATTGCTAGTTATGTAAAGTTGTGTGGTTGTTTTTGGTATTGCTATAATAGCGTATTTTTGCCACCATGGCTTGTATATGGATTAATTTATACTTATGTGCAATAAAAACAGAATTACATCCATTTTATTATGTAAGAAAGGTTATGTTATTGGTAACACTGGAATGTTTTCATTTGAATTGTGTCCAAGTGTAAACAACATTCCATTGTTAGGCTTGTTCTCAATTTAAACATAGATTGAGAGCAGTTTTCACTAGGGGCAACTAATTTGAAAAACTATGTTTTGTTATTATAGGTTTATTTTAAACTTTGCCCCATTGTAGGAATTTCTTCCTGTATCTTAGGTGCATTTACAAACATAGAAACTCAAATACACAAACACCCAGACCCTGTATACAGTCACTATCCTAATAATTCTTCCAACCAGTCTTACTAAGAAGTATTGTGTCATCTAGTTAATGGGTTTTGGAGGGCAGATAGTCGCTCCCAGTAAAATACTGGTGCTCGGCTACATCTGGTAGCCGACCTCAACATAGTTAGGAAGAGACAGGCAGATCATGATGAAGAAGCAGAAACATATACCTGTACTAAGTTTGTTATTTTATTGGCATAATGTTTGTCTTTCATAAACAAACATTATATTTTTTTATGCTAAATAAATCTCTTTCTAAAGTAGTTACAATATGAGTTTGTTATTATAATCATGACAATTTGATGAATGAATTAAATCTTTTAAGTATACCTATTGTAATGCCCATTTGTATGCCTTAGTAAAAGTAATACAGCAATGGATTTTCAATCCTCAGCTCAGTGTTGAGAGTTGAATTTCCAATGGTGTAATAATATTGAGAATTTTTTAGTCCATAGACACCTTAATACACAATGTAACTCTGAATATTCTGTAGTTTTAAATAATTTATTTACATTCGTTGGCACAAGGTCAGAGGGGCATTGACCTTGTGTCTTTGCTTTTAGACTAATGTAAACAAAATATATGTAAGTAATGAAATAGATTCTTAAATGAATATTACAGTACCATTGTTTCTACGAATTGGGAATAATTATTAACATTTACTGTTGGAATTGAGTTTTTTGTGTAGTGGGTGTGTTTATGAACTTTGAAACTCACATACATGGTTGGCTGGAAGAGATCTCTTTAAAGAGATAAGCTCGCCTTTGTGAATATAATTTTAAGTTTGGTGTTATTGTAAATTTTGTGCACAATAAAGAATATATATATATACACATAAACAACTAGACCCAGAATAACCACTAAAGTCCGGACGTGAACCAGGAGGAATTTCGTACTTTAACCTGTCATTACCTATCTCTGTCATTCCCGCTTAAATATAATGCGTCTCGCTCGCACAGAGCTGCGTGTGCGAGTGAGACTCATTATATTAGGGTAATGACAGGTTAAAGTACGGAATTCCTCCTGCTTCGCGTCCGGACTTTAGTAGATCGTATAAATAATTGTTCCGTGCGGGAATCGTACCCGCGACACGCAGCGCAGAAGTCGATCTCACGGCCACGGCACTGAAATCACACTTTTAAGCTGAGATTACTATAATTTTTCGTGGTTAATAAAAGAAGCACATTGTTAACGTCTTCCATAGCCGCGTTCATAGCGTATGCATGGGCTCGCGCGGCAGGCTCATGAAACATGCTCGCTTGGATTTTTGGGTACACATTACTTTGGGTAAGTATACCTCGGGGCCGAGCCTCTGGGTCGCGGAAAACGGGAACGCGCTCAAAGGTGTCTCAGTGTATACTGTTCATTCGGTAAGGACGGTGGTTTTAGCTCGCGAGGCTTTTTGTCCATTTCGGATGCTCGAGGACTTCTGACGGCTCGGCCTGCCTCGCGAAGCTTGCCTCTAAGTTTCCGCACCAACTACTGAGGTAGCCTCGCGAGCTGCTGCACATCGAGGATGCCGTGCAAGCCCGTGCGCCCGGTTTGACGCGACTGACAGAACCTCACGCGGGGCTCCTTATTCTGGGTGATTTGGAAAATTAACCACGAAGGGACTCTAACCTTGGGTCTGGTTTCGGTATTTGTATATGTGAGTTTCTATGTTTGTAAACGCACCCACGACACAGGAGAAATTCCTAGTGTGGGGCAAGGTTTATTTTTATTTTTTAATAGTTTAAGCCCAAGCTGGGCTAAAAAGCTGGTTAGATATATAGCAATTAGATAAAATAATACACATTTATTAATATTAAAGAAGACCCGTGAGTCGGTATTCTATTGTATATGAAATAAATTACGTAGATGAAAAACAAAACACGCTCGCCACAGCGACGTAAGTCAGTCTAATTGTATCTTTAAATCGTAGTAGCAAGGACGATTTTCATTTTTAGTTAGTAAAAATTGCAAATCATTAACATAAACTTTAAATTTATATTTACAGTGAGATGAAATCTATTCAGCTTCGTGCATTAGCGACGAAGCCATATGGTCCTCGGCTGCGGGACTTGGCCTCCGTACGGAAGGTGTCCCACATATCATCAGACAGTTTCGAGGCCAACAAGAACGGTTGGGGCAGGTCGCCCACCATCACTGTGGATATAACTGGTAGAAATGCAAGGTATTTATTTTATTTTTTTCAGATAGGGGAACAGTGTATAAGACTGGGACGCGAGGTATAATGGGGACATATATACTTCGACTGTGACTACGAACAGTATCGAAACTGCAAATCACGTATTTTACAGGAGAGCAATTTAAAGTTTTATTTTGCCATAGAACGTAGTTGCAGTTTCGATTTTGTTTGATGCAAAACTTGATGAAATATTTTTTTTTTTTCAAAAATCTTTGCTTATCTGATAGTATTTTATAAGGACATTCAATTTCTGTAATAAAACAAAAATGGCGATTTTGCAGTTTCGATAGTGTTCGTAGTTACAGTCGACTTAACGCATACTTAACACAATACTAACGTAGCGCAAGCGCCATCAGGATGTCATTTGCAAACGACTATTAACAAATGGCGTCTTGTTAGCGCTTGCGCTACGTTAGTATTATGTTAAGTTTGCTTTAAGTGTATGTTTTCCCATCATACCCCGCGTCCCCGTCTTATACACTGTCTTCTTACGTTTTTGGAAAAGTAATTTTACTACTTGCTTTAAGAGTTTAGTCAGAGATAAAGTTCAATAACCAATTTACAATTACAAATTAACTGCAATTATATTGAATTCTCATTAATTTTAACTTAAATTATATTTGAAATATGTTATTGCACAACAACAATGAAAAAGTTTCATGTTCCCCAGTCAAATTCAAATAATAAACGTGTATTTGACACAATCTAAGACTAAATATTAATTAATATCATTTACTACTTAACTAGCTTATTGCCTCGTCATTACTCGTGCATAGTTCGGTAGTTATCTCAATGGAACATCATGGGATAATGCCTGTGTTAATCTACGTTACAAACCATCTGCCTGCCGGCGTCGCGGGACTCACGAATTACCGTGACCCTGGAACGTAAAGGGCTATTGAAGGACACCGTGGATTTTAGTCAGTACGAGTCTGACAGTCCCTCCTGCTCTAAGTTAGTTAGTCCAAATGAGGACTCATTTGATGATTATACCACGATAAAAAAAAACCATAGTCCGCGGACGATTTTATGTAGGTACTTGTATCACGAACTGTCATAGAAATCATAACATGGATAACCCTTTTTCCCGGGATTTGGTTTCAGTACTGAGGTTTTTAATAGATTTGGCTGAAATTTGAAATAAAGATGGCTGATACCCTAAATGTCGCCATCCAACGTTCCTAACAATTTTAAAATTCCGGAAAAAATCTCTTTAAATCCCGAAACCTGGAGGCATGTCCATATAAAAGTTACAGGGACCCCAAATCAATCTACCTTTTCTGGGCTATGCTAATCACATCTTAAACCAACTTCAAGTCTCCCCATCTGTCCTCAGGTTCAGTTTAACAGACAATTTCGCGGGCCTGCTAGCTGGAGGCCTGGCCAGCAGTACCTTCAAGTACGCCCTCCAGGTGCGCGGCTTCAAGACCGAGCGCGGGATACATGCAGACTTGAAGCGGAACCCTAATCTTATTAATAGACTGCGTAAGTTAATCATCCTTTTTTTTGTTGATATTTTTAACCACTTCAAAACTGGAGGAGGTTATCATTCATTATTATTCAACTGTATAAGCCCTTAACTTGTAAATACCTACACTATTTGTTAATTTATATATAGATGCTGTTGCTGTACCTTTATCTATACATATAATAAATCTGTAGAAGGGTCAATTCTGTACATTGAAAATATTGAAAAAATAAATAGCGGGGGGTGTTCCTGGATCGATACCAAACCCAAATATGTGATTAAAAATTTTTTTGTCTGTCTATCTGTCTGTTTGTGCAGGCATCACGTGAAAACTAACGGTTCGATTTCGATGAAACTTGGTATAATTATACCTTATTATCCTGGGCATAACATAGGATACTTTTTATCCTGGAAATATACGTAAAAAAAAATCTTATTTTTCAGTTTTATTCATAGACGTTCTTCTGTAGAACCGCGAACACACGTTGCATTACCCACAGTGGATTCAGCGCCGTAATATTTATAAGATTTCATTGTCAGAGTTACTCAAAATGGAGAAATAAACCATCCACGCGAAGACTGACATCCGCGCGGACGGAGTCGCGGGCGGAAGCTAGTTAATAAATAAATTTAAAAACAATTATTCATCATCAGCCGGAAGACGTCCACTGCTGAACATAGGCCTCCCTCTTAGACCGCCACGCCGAATGACAATTCGCCACTTGCATCCATCGGTTGCCCGCGACTCTCTCGATGTCGTCGGTCCACCTAGTGGGACCCCTAGCGGCCTGCCTACGCTGCGTCTTCCGGTCCTTGGTTGCCACTCGGGAACTTTTCTTCCCCATCGGTTGTCAGTTCTACGAGCGATTTGGCCTGCCCATCGCTACTTCAACTTACACACGCCACGTCAAATTGAATTAAATCACCTGGCGTTCTCAAACTACGCGTGCTATTTCAAAATTAAAAATACTGTTAAAAAACTGATAAAATACCGGATCTAATTATCTAAATTTTTTTGCAACATTTTCGCAATTAATTAGTTTGCGCTCGCGTTTAAACCCCTATGCCGGTGACTCTGGTTCTTCGCCGAATATCATTGTTCTGGATTTTATCCCGCAAAGAAACAGAGCATAGCTCCTTGGTCGCGGGCGAATTACCATGACCCCGGTACGTAAAGGGCTATTGAAGGACACCGTGGATTTTAGTCAGCACGAGTCTTACAGTCCTTCCCGCTCTGCCCTGGGTGGGAGGACTCATTTGATGATTTTACCACGTAAAAAAAAAAGCATAGCTCCTTCCATTGCTCGTTGAGTGACTCTTAGTATCTATAGAAAGAAAAGATGGAGGTTTTCAATTCGACTGAATTTAATTGTAATTCGCTGTTGCTTGATGCGCAGATGTCTTTGTGCTCCTGGCAGGAAAATTCATTTGTCGATTTTACCATGACAAAAAAGGTCCTTTTCGAACGATCTGAATGGTAAAAAGTAACCAGTACTGAATAATAAATGTAATCTAATCTCTGTTGTATTATATTGATGTGATATAGTGTTGATATTTGACAATGATAACACTGAAATAAAAATGATAAGTCATCTTTTTGGGGGTCGATGAACTCGTTCGGTCTTGAAACGCCAAAACCCCTGATAGCCCCAATTTCATGGGTTTTTCGTTTACAGACTTTTTTTATCGTGGTAAAATCATCAAATGAGTCCTCCCACCCAGGGCAGAGCGGGTGGGACTCGTACTGACTTAAATCCACGGTGTCCTTCAATAGCTTCCTTTACGTTCCGGGGTCACGGTAATTAGTGAGTCCCGCGTATTTTTTATTATCTATCTTTCGAACAAATAATTTGTTTAAGTAAAATAGCTTATTGTTTAAAAACTTGCTTGACGGCACAACATGGCCTCGTCACAGATTAATTCATACCGTAGTTACAGAATTATATGGTCTACATATAGACGGCACGGTAAGCGCAGTGGCTAAGCGATTGTACTGCTGCGCAGCGTGACGCGGGTTCGCTTTCCGCACGAAACAAATATTTTTATGACCTACAAGTAGTTGTTCCGGGTCTGGGTGTTTGTTTATGTGTGTTTCTATGTTTGTGAACGCACACAAGATACAGGAGAAATTCCTGAGGTGGAGCAACTTTATGAAAAAAAAAAAGAATCTAGCCATCTTATGTACCCAGCTCCTATAATGTCCTTCTTTTCCAGGACTAAGTGCCACAGAACCAGCAGAGAAGCAGCAGTTCCCAGAAGTGGCTCCACGCCTGGAGAAGCTCCTCAATGAAGACACCAACCACCTGACGCATCAACAGAAGGATAAGATCAAGATCGCCTTCGCTGAGGGGTATCTAGCAGGTATGTCGACCTTATCATACAAAGGTTCGATCCCCGCATTCAACAAAGTATTAGAAAGATGTACAAGTAGTATTTCCGGGTCTGGTAGTACAGTAAAGGAAGGAAGCTATACAGCAAATTAAAATAACATCAAGTCAAGTATCTATCTTCTATATATATAAAAGGAGAACTGACTGACTGACATATCAACGTACAGCCGAAACTACTGGGGCTAGGAATGTGAAATTTTGCACACGGCTTCCTATTATAATGTAGCGGAGCACTAAGAAGGGGTTTTTGGAAATTTAACCTTTAAGGGGGATGAAAAGGGGGAATTAGGAAAGTACGTAACCCACGCGGACGAAGTCGCGGGAAAAGTGCTAGTAAAGAATATATTTCTTAATACTTAACTTTATGTTATTTTAATTTTAAATCGCGCTGTAATTTAGTAGCTGTATCAAAAGTTAGAACATGGTTCAATAGAAATGTCAAAACAAAACCACTTTTTTTTATTCAGCAGCTGTCAGTTGAAAGCAAATCTCTCTAGGGCTGCAATGCATAACTTTCAACCCGCTCATCAGGCATGTAATGACTTACTTTCAGAGTAAAAAAGTGTTATTATTTCCGTCAGGTTCGCACCCCGACAATGTCCGCGGCACTAAAGCGTCCAAGTACCTGAAACTGGTGCAGCAGCTGCTCACCATCGTACTGTTCCTAGCAATCTTCGTCAGCCTCATGGCCTCGGTCAGCGGGACTGTGTTCAGGTATGTCTATACACCTTTGCGTTCCAAGACCGCGGTGTCCTTTAAAACGACTTCAAAAAAAGTAGGTTCTAAGTTCGACCTGGTGGCCTACCATGTCTTAAAGCGAGGGTAGTTCCAATGATGAAAAGAGACGGAGCTATACAAGTCGTCTAGCGCCATCTCGTTTACTCACTGGAACTACTCTGACTTTAAGACGTCATGGTAGGCCACCTGACGAAAACGAAATCGAATATACTTTTGTTTCGAATACAGCCTTGAAGATTGATAGAGTAGTTCCAGAGAGGAAACGAGATGGCGCTAGACGACTTGTATAGCTCTGTCTCTTTCCCACACTGGAACTACTCTGACTTTAAGACGACATCGTAGGCTACCAGTTTTTTTTTAATCATTTATTTATTTATTTAATAAACATTTAGTACAGCGTTAGCCATTAATACTAAATTAATATATTCTTTCACTCTATCATACGTTTTCCTTAAGCTGACCCACTCTCTCGCAGATGAAGGCTGTCCCTTGAGAATAATAAAGTAATTCTACTGTTCGTTGTCAGAATCCAGCTTGGTAACCAAGTGGAGGTGGACCCTGAGGACATCTCCGTCACCTTCGACGACGTCAAGGGCGCTGACGAGGCCAAACAGGAGCTGAAGGATGTTGTGAGTATAATATTAACCACTTGGACGATTGAGCTCCCATCATTTCAAACTATTACATTTCACTCATCATTTCCTGCCTTTTCCCAACTATATTGGGGTCGGTTTCCAGTCAAACCAGATGCAGCTGGATATCAGTATTTTACATGGAGCGACTGCCTATCGGACCTCCACAACCCAGTAAATGGGTAATACGATACCCCATAATAAGGCTGGTTGTCAGACTTTAGAGCTTCTGACTAACAGTAACGACTGTCAAAGATCTACAAATGACAGCCGGGACCAACGGCATAACGTGCTTTCTGAGGCACGGAGGAAACTCGCTATGACAGATGGTCACCCATCCACAGACCAACCTCGGCAAGCGCGGCTTAACCCGGAAGATCGGCCTGTGCGGCTGTATTTATTTAGCCACCAGCTCCTTCTAACCTATAACAGTCCATTGCTGCATATAAACCTCTTCCAATCGATCAAGCTCTGCTTGGTAGTAAATAGAAGAAATCCTTATAAAGAAAGAATATATCAAGCACCTGTAACTGGCCTACTTATTTTTTTACGTGGTAAAATCTTCAAATGAGTCTTCTCACCCAGGGCAGAGCGGGAGGGACTGTCAGACTTGTACTGACTAAAATCCACGGTGTCCTTCAATAGCCCTTTACGTTCCGGGGTCACGGTAATTCGTACAGTCCCGCGACCATAGTAGGAGTACAGAAACATTTTTTTTGAAGTGAAAACTTCTTTGACGGGGCCTGTAGAGGGCCAAAGCCTGCCGGAGTCGCGGGTTTTTTTTTTTTTTTTTATAAATATTCCACAACTATCACACAACGCCATCTAGTCCCAAGCTAAGCAGAGCTTGTGTTATGGGTACTAGACAACTGATAAACATACTTATATATTTCTAAATACATACTTATTATAGATAAATGACACCCAGACACAGAACAAATGATCGTGCTCATCACACAAACATTTGTCCTGGGTGGGAATCGAACCCACGACCTCCGGCATAGCAGTCAGGGTCACTAACTACTAGACCAACAGGCCAGTCAAACTTCACTTACCCATCACCGTAACCCCGGTACGTAAAGGGCTAGTGAAGGGCACCGTGGATTTTAGTCAGTACAAGTCTGACAGTCCCTCCCGCCCTGCCCTGGGTGGGAGGACTCATTTGATGATATTACCACGCAAACAAAAAAAAAAAAGTGAAAACTTCTTTAGCGGCGTTGTGCACTTTTTTGGAATGGGTAAAAAATGTTAAACTCGCGTCAGGACACGACACCTGATTGAAAATTCGTAAGACGGCGCAGGGCGCTTGCGCGAATGTTCGTGTGTGTTTATTACTATTCAAGTTTTCACTTCTGCCGGCACTCCCAGAGTGCAACCCGTCGTTTTTTTAAACCGGGCCAGTTTCGAAATCTTATCTCTGACAAAACTTACGCTGTTTATTCTATTCTAGGTGGAATTCCTAAAATCTCCCGAAAAATTCTCGACCTTAGGAGGCAAACTCCCCAAAGGGGTCCTCCTAGTGGGTCCTCCGGGCACAGGAAAGACCCTGCTAGCACGAGCGGTCGCTGGTGAAGCTCGGGTGCCGTTCTTCCACGCGGCTGGACCTGAGTTCGACGAGATCCTGGTGGGGCAGGGGGCCAGGCGGGTGCGCGATCTGTTCAGTAAGTTGTATATTGTAAGCAGTCACCTCCTGCGACCACCTTATTGGATTCAAATATAGCAGCTCACAATTTAGGACCCATTAATATTAGTAGTCATTTTACCCGTGGTGCTAGGTAACTGGGCTTCTCCCAGTTGTAATGTCCCTTTGTGCCTATTGGCCTTGTTTTGTTCTGTCTCCTGCTAGCATGGAGGGAAGTGGAAACATATTTTTCCTACTCCTCCACTATTCTTTTCTGATTAATTTCGTTGCAGGATCCAAGACAGGTAAATTCATTCTCCGGGACACGTCGAGCTTGTCTCGGCGCTTTTCTGAAGAATTAATTAATGATAGTATTGTTTACCTACAGAGGCAGCCAAGGAGCGCGCTCCATGCGTGATATTCATCGATGAGATCGACTCAGTCGGTGCCAAGCGAACCAACAGTGTACTACATCCTTATGCTAATCAGGTAAGCGCTAAACGGTACATTACCTTGAAATTCAGTTGTTTTTATAACCGACTTCAAAAAAGAGGGGGTTCGCAATTCGGATGTTTACATATTATTGATTTTTATGTTTGTTCGAGCATAACTCCGTCGCTTACCAACCGATTTTAAAAAATCTTTTTTTATTGGAAATGGTATACTTTCCAAATCGTCCCATTAAATTTTTTTTTCGAAATCGGACAAGCGGATTTCGTAAAATAAAATAAATACGTAAAAATTTAGTTTTTATGCAGTATACCTGCCATTCGGTCCCATATAATTTCCACTCGTGGTAGAATTTTTCATTCCTCAAAAATCTTAACGAAAAACACTACACAGGCGTTATTGCGTATTGTATTTATTGGATATGATTTTAACCTCGGGCGATTTATAATTGAAAATGATAAAAATCAACGTCCAATGAGCGACTGTCTGTTATGTACAGACGTGTGTACGTAAGGCGCTGGGGCGTTTTCGCTTATGTACACCCGGGTGTACGTGACGCGCCCGAGAGGTTAAATAACTTTAGTATTGATTTTGTTGCAGTTTTGGTTTACAAATCTCGATGTCAACAAGAATGTATTACAACTCTTCCATAACTTTAAATTTTGCTTGCAGACCATAAACCAGCTGCTCTCGGAGATGGACGGCTTCCACCAGAATGAAGGAGTGATCGTGTTAGGAGCCACCAACAGACGTGATGACTTAGACCAAGCGCTGCTCAGACCTGGACGATTTGATGTCGAGGTGAGTGCTCGCTATTGAAGTTTTTAAACTGACATGATCTGATACTATAGGAGGCGTGCCAGAGTTCTAGGACCGAATTCTGGTGGTTGTTACTTAAGAGCGCGTATCCAAATAGTTGGCAACGTCGTGAATAGTTGTCAAATATTGACATTTATGCTGGCCTGAGTGGCAGGAATCATTTGATGATTTTACCGTGCGTAAAGCGTTTGTGGAACAGAGTGTAATGTTCCTCGATACTCCAATCAAAAGATAAGTACTTTTCACCAGACTAGTGTTAGTTTAACGACTAACCATAAATAGGATACCGTGGCTCTGGAAGGCAAAGGGCTATAGATAAAATGGCTGACTATTAGTTGAGAGTCTGACGACTGGATGCGGCTGTGGTTTAGCGTGTGGCGGGGAGCGGTAAGATCAAATGTTTGGAGCACGCCACGAGGCCCTGCTCATAGCGAAATCGCTCATGGTTCGCTCCGAGCCAATCGGCACAGCGGTGCGATGTTCAGAGGCGAAGGAACAAAAGTAGTACTTTTTTTTTTGGAACAAGCCCACCACACTATTCCCTAACCACTGCAACTCCTGAACGCCAGAATCAACAGTGGCAACCAACCAGAAAAGCGCCGATACAATGAAGCTCGACTTGTCCCAGATAATGAATTTACCTGTCTTGGATCCTGCAACGAAATTAATCAGAATAGAATAGTGGAGGAGTAGGAAAAAATATATGTTTCCACTTCCCTCCATGCAAGCAGGAGACAGAACAAAACAAGGCCAATAGGCACAAAGGGACATTACAACTGAGAGAAGCCCAGTTGCCTAGCACCACGGGTAAAATGACTACTAATATTAACTTTTGTTACTAATATATTAGTAACAAAAGTAGTACTGTGATTTTTGTATTAAAAGAAAACCTTTTACCAACAATTTTTGTAACAGAACATGTAATCTCGTCTCCAGGTGAACGTCCCGACCCCGGACTACGGCGGTCGTCGTGAGATCCTGGAGCTGTACCTGGCGCGGGTGCGGGCCAGCACCGACGTCAACTGCGACGTGCTGGCCCGCGGGACCACGGGCTTCACCGGGGCCGACCTGGAGAACATGGTCAACCAGGCCGCGCTCAAGTAACTATCATACATTTAATAATAGGTGTTGCCAGCATTTTCATCCGTTACAACTCGAAAATCATCCCGTGGGAACTAAAAATCGGGATAATTACTGTCCTATGTGTTAATCCAGGTTATAAACTATCTGTGTACCAAATTTTATCCAAATCCGTTCAGTGGTTTTTGCGTGAAAGAGGAACAAACATCCATCCATCCAATCAAACTTTCACGTTTATAATATTAGTAGGATCTATACTGTACCACGAGATCCTAGAGCTGTACTTGGCGTACCTACTAGTAAAATGTAAAAAAGTACGCAATACTAGCCCAGTTGACGGAGCCCCGCCAAGCAGGGCTCCTATTTCTGGATTATGTAGAAAAAATCACTGGGGACGGCAACTAACCTCCTCACTTAACCTAATCCTTAGTTTTCAGTGCCTTTTTCGACCATAGAAAAATACACTGAACAAACTATATTCGTTAAATTATTTTACTGTTTGAAATCAAATCAAAAACATTTATTTCAAGTAGACCAGCTACAGGCACTTTTGAATTTTCAAAGACATAAAAAATATTATTAAATACTACAAAATTATGGTGCTACAGTCCCAGTCACAAGTTTTCATTAAAAAAGGGATCATGAAATTCAGTGAAAATAAATATCATTTAACTAAATCGCCGTTAAAAATAATATTAGAATTAAAAATACAAGGAGAAAATATTAAATGAATTTCAATATAATTACTTTTTGCAAAACATTAAGACATTGTTACTATTATGTATATGTAAACATCCTACTTAATATTATAAACGTAAAAATTTGTTTGTATGGATGGATGTTTGTTCCTCTTTCACGCAAAAACTAATGAACGGATTTTGTTGTAATTCGGTAAGTACACAGATAGTGCATGACCTGGATTAAGACATAGGATAGATTTTATCCCGATTTTATATTCTCACGAGATGATTTTCGACCAGCTAGTTAAATTATAAATTTGAGTTGCTTATACCAATTTTAACATTTAATTTACTTTATCAGGGCAGCTATAGACGGCGCTAAAACAGTGTCAATGAAGTACCTGGAAGATGCGAGAGACAAGGTCCTGATGGGTCCTGAGAGGAGGTCCCGTCTGCCGGACGAGGAAGCTAACACCATCACCGCATACCACGAGGGGGGACATGCGATTGTTGCTTACTTCACTAAGGTAACACAAAGATATAGAACATGCTTCGAAATATCCTTAAAACTACATAGATAGAGGCGACTCGCTGTCCGATCATGGCCTTGGGTTGACGGCGCGTGCCTCAAAGAGTGTCAGCACAATGACGGGGACCACCTTAGAGTGGCAAAGCCAGCCGGGGTCGTGGGCTACCGTCACCCTGGAAGTTAATGGGTTATTTGAAGGATACCGTGGATTTGAGTCAGTATAAGTCTGACAGTCCCTCCTGTCCTGCCCTGGGTGGGAGGACTCATTTGATGTTAATTAGCTTCTTAAAATTAAAGCGTCTAATTAACAACGATTAAAAAATAATGTTTTTTGTTTGACAGGATTCACATCCACTACACAAGGTAACCATAATCCCGCGCGGACCCTCCCTCGGACACACCGCCTACATACCCGCCAAAGAAAGGTAAATTATTTTTATTTGTTTATTTACCAAATTACAACGGCTGTGTGAACAACCAATTACAGCAATTTAAGGACAATGCAAAAAAAACAGTATAAATTGGAATATAAAAAATATATGTAAAAACGTAAAGAGATTCTTCTTCTGGCATACCAATCTTCGACCATCATTCATTATATCATTTTTTTGTAAAATAACAGATAATAAACAAAATATTAGCAGTCCGTTAGTCGCGCGTTCTACTATTAAAATAAATATAATATAAAAATGTGAATTTAATAATAATACAAAACTTCTTAACATTCTTTTTTAAACAAAAAAGCGCCTTCATCCTCTCTCCTATTACCAATTAATTTGACTATGCTGTGCCCGACAGGGTCCATAATTGATACAATGTTTTAACATACCAACTGTTTTATTTAACATTATGGAATGCAATAAAGTATTGAGTATCGTAGAACACATGCATTTGGTGGAATTTTAACATTAATTAAATGTATCTAGAGCCCCCACCCATAGTAGTCCTCAGTGGAACTAGATGCAGCTGAATATCAGTATTTTACATGGAGCGACTGCCTGTCGGACCTCCACAATCCAGCAACTGGGTAATACAATACTCCACGGTAAGACTGGTTGTCAGAGTTTTAGAGCTTCTGACTAATAGTAACGACTGTAAAAGATCTACAAATGGCAGCCGGGACCAACGGGTTTACGTGCTTTCTGACGCACGGAGGAAACTCGCTATGACAGATGGTCACTCATCCACAAACCAACCTCGGCAAGCGCGGCTTATGCCGGAAGATCGGCCCGTGCGGCTGTACAGTACTCCCAAATTAATAATGCACATGCAAATCTTCGCTAATTGTCGTATTCCCGGAAACACCCGAATCATTGAATCGGAGAGAGCCCTAAACAATGCACTTGCATTTTGCACCTTGTTCGAAAGAAACAGGAGTCAATGTCAAATGTCGAATCATGTGAAACAATTGAAAAATTCGGGCGGTCGGCGGCTGTCGCCGGTCAGTCAAAGGTCCGTCAGTCGTCTTTATATATTGGTGGTGACCAAGGGCGTCGCCAGCTTATGACTCAGGGGGGGGGGCAATGGGGCAGTATTATGGAAGATAAAAAATATAAATGCCGAGAGCATGAAGAGAAAAAACCTTTTGAATTCATTTCAATTTTGTCATGCAATGCGAAATTTATTAATAGGTAAGGAAGTCAATTGCTTGCACTTTCGTCGCTTTGCGGCTAGCTACATTTGATCTCTAGGGGGGGGCAACTGCCCCCACCTGCCCCCCCTTGGCGACGCCCTTGGTGGTGACTGCACGTGTTCTCTCTGTGTGGAATTATATAGAGCTGCTATTACACACCCTTTTTGCTTTTGTTTTCAAAGGTGAATTCGTTTTCCTCGCTACTTACTTACATCGAATTATCGAATCAATTTCGTTACTGATAAATCAACATTTATCTCTTTTAGCACAAAACACATAATTCTACTAAATTATGCATGAAGAAAATGCACTTAACCACTCTATATACATATCGTCTTCCGACGCTCGGGGAATACGACCGTTGCCGAACAGTGACGAAGATTTCTATGTGCATTATTAATTTTGGAGTACTGTAATTATTTAGCCACGAGCTCCATTAAATAAATTTTCCTTTTCAGATACCACGTGACAAAGCAGCAGCTGCTGGCTATGATGGACACTATGATGGGCGGCCGCGCTGCCGAGGAGCTGGTGTTCGGACCTGAGAAGATCACGTCTGGTAAGTACAGGGACGGAGCTGGGCTGGGACGAAGCGGGCCCTAGACACCGACCTCGCAACTGAAGGGCCCCGAACAAAAGAAAAAATCTTGAAAAACGGCGAATACCAGTCAGCAAAACAGTGCAAAATTTCTACAAAGAAATTAACATGACTTACAATTATATACTAAACTAAACTATTATAAAGCATCAAAAAATTCATCCTCAACGCTGTCAGCTGCTAATGTGACCAAGAGACTGGCGGCGTTGCCTCTTTGTATGGCAATACTTAGCCTCTGGCCAAGGTAAAAGCCAGCTCTTGGGTCACAGGAAGCGTCAAAAAGTCTTTTAGAAACGAATTTGAAGAGGCTGTGAGCACTCGGACCATTCGAGTTTAGTTTTATTTTAATTTTGTATTTTTAGAATAAGTATTTAAGTAATGTAATGCATAAATTATAGTAATGTCTAAATATTATATACTAGCTGTTGCCAGCGGTTTCACCCGCTACAACTTGAAAACTATCCCACGAGAAAATCGGATAAAAACTATCCTATGTGTTAATCCAGATGATAAACTATCTGTGTACCAAATTTCATCCAAATCCGTTCAGTAGTTTTTGTGTGAAAGAGTAACAAACATCCATCCTCACAAACTTTCGCATTTATAATATTAGTAGGACTTGTGGTGTCTGATGAGTGCGAATTAAAAGAACTTAGAGGCCTCGCAATGCTGACAATCACGTTTAGGTCAAGCGCCTCCACAGCTCGCGCGAGGCCCCATGTTGCACATTAACTTGGTAAAGTTTTTCTTTTGTTACTGGGAACTGAAAGAGCCCAACAGGCCTCGCAAAACTGATGTCGTTGTCACAGGCTCGCGCGGCAGCTTCGCGAGCCAAATGCTCGGTCAGCTTTGGATGCTTGTGGAAAGGAAACTGCTTGCAAGCTTCGCCACCAAGTTTCCTAGTAAACTGATATGAATTTTAACTATTGTATGTATGTCTGCGCCATACATCTTTCTTTAGGTCGTATTTACTCAGACTTCGACATTTCAAATATTTTTTTGTGTTACTCTCTATTTCACTAAATTGGTTGCAATTCTTAAAAAGGCTATACTTTACTGAAAAAAATTAATAAGTTCGAAAGGTAGTTAATGAAAAAATATTTGACCTGTATTGTTTGTTTTGTTTTCAAAATAGCCGAAGATATTTTTTCTAATAATCACAAAACGTCACTCGGTCGGTATAATTTTACAGGCGTTATGACATCACAAGCCCTCACTTACAAATTTAGAAGCGTTTTATCGTTGTCAATATTCATTGATTAAAAAAAACTAAAAAATAAGTGTGAATTATTTTTCAATACTCTAACTGACGGACTAAACAGATTTTTAATTTTTTTATGCAGTAAATGACCCCGTTGCTTGTATTTTCAGGCGCCTCATCAGATTTGAAGCAAGCCACTTCAATAGCGTGCCACATGGTCCGCGAGTGGGGCATGAGTGAGAAGGTAGGGCTCCGCACCATGGAGCCCGCGAGGAGTGCCATGCAGCAGCAGGAACAACTGGGGCCCTACACCAACGAACTGGTGAGTGGAACTTGTACATGAGCGAGAAGGTAGGGCTCCGCACCATGCAGCAGCAGGAACAACTGGGGCCCTACACCAACGAACTGGTGAGTGGAACTTGTACATGAGCGAGAAGGTAGGGCTCCGCACCATGCAGCAGCAGGAACAACTGGGGCCCTACACCAACGAACTGGTGAGTGGAACTTGTACACCCAGTTCCGGACCTTGATCGGACTTCGGACGTCAATCAATAAAATTAAAATAAATAAACAAATATTCCACAACTATCCCACAACGCCATCTAGTCCCAAGCTAAGCAGAGCTTGTGTTATAGGTACTAGACAACTGATAAACATACTTATATATTTCTAAATACATACATATTATTATTATGGATAAATTACACACAGACACAGAACAAATGATCGTGCTCATCACACAAACATTTGTCCTGGGTAGGAATCAAACCCACGACCTCCAGCATAGCAGTCAGGGTCACTAACCACTGGACCAACAGGCTTGTCAAATCGTTTATTTCAATTAGGCCATCGAAAAGGAACTTTTGAACGTCGAATATTAAAGATTAGATTGGCTATTTGGCTGAAAAAATATAACTAGTCCGTCACCTGTCCGAGTGTCTAAAAATATTCGACCCGTATTTTTTCTTTTGTTTCGTAAACCAAAATTGACTGAGATACGATGCTTTCAAAATTGGCAATACGTCTCAATTTAGTACAATTTCTACTGAATTCTGACGTCACGTCACTCTCGAGTTTTGATGTGTTGTATTTTGGTGAATATTCATTGAATTTTCAAACGAAAAAATACGTGTCCGTTATTTTTTTAAACTCTAATTCAGACTAATTATATTTGTAAGTTATAGCTACTGTCAAATAGCCAATTATTATAGTTTTTTTTTTGTTTCTCAACGTTTTTTTGTTATTATGATAAGAGGGCGGAACCGAAGGGACTGTCAGACTCGCACTCACTAAAATCAACACTTTACGTTCAATAGCACTTTACGTTCCAGGGTCACGGTTACTTGATGAGACAATCTTCATTCCCGTTTTTATATATACAATTTTTTAGACTTCGTCTGTGATATTGTATATATTTTTATCTCATAAATAAATTAATAAACATTGAAATCAGCATTGAAAATTGCAATTTCTACCAACCAAAAAATGAAAATCCGTCCTTGCTACTACGATATAATGATGCAATTCCACTGACTTACGTCGTCGCGGCGAATGTGTTTTGTTTTTCATCTACCCGTAAACAACCGCACGTTTTATGTCATATGTCGTAGTGGTAAGGATGATTTTCACTTGTAGTTGGCTTCGGTCGAATTGCATGGCGTCGCGTCATGGGGAGCTTCCTAACTGTAAATCATTCTCGCTCGCTGCTGCCTCCGTCCACACTGCCCGAGCACTTGGCTCGCGAGGCAGCCGCGCGAGCACATGCGCCGGCTCATAAATGTTGTAATATGTTGCAGGTGGACGGTGAAATAAAGAAGATCCTATCGGACAGTTACGACCGCGCTAAGACGATCCTACGGACGCACGCCAAAGAACACAAGGCGTTAGCCGAGGCTTTACTCAAGTGAGTACTAATTATACAAGGTAAATTTAGCAACTTGGCGTCAATGGCTACATCCAGAACTTTGAGGAATATCGAAAAACGTTGAAAGGAGTCTCGAGGCCGATTTTGACGAAAACTAAAACTGCATCATTGGATTTTAGAAAATTCAATAATCCTGGCCAGGAATCGAAGACGCTGATTTTGGAAAAATCATATCGTTAACCTATCCGAGTCGCTGAAGCCGATGAGTGCCGGAGACGTCCGGACAGTAAGACTATTCTTACAACTTATGTTATCAATGTCGGGAGAGACATTGTTGATCAACTCTGTCTTCTTGTTTATCAAAACACAAAGGTTTTCTATCCCGGTCCTCCCCAACCAATGGTACTTGAAGAAATGGTGAGTTTTTAGTCGGTTTGAGTCCGACATAACCCTCCGCAGGCCTCGAGGGTAACAGTGAGGATTTTGCGGTTAAAGAAAAAGGTTAATCTCTCCATCGCTTTGTGTTAACTCTCCATTGCCAACTTTTAACAGCATCTCTGAAAAATTCCTGTTCTCACGTGAAGACAACGAAACCCTCATGTAAGTTTTATCTTTTTAGGGAAGTATTTATTTCGACAGCACGTGACTTCACAGCTGGTTGGATTTGACGGGTCTTCTGAGAATAGAATAGGCTATTTTACTCAAAAAAATTACTAGTAAAAAAATATTAGACCCGTATTTATTCTTTTGTTACGTAAACCAACATTAACGAAGATACAACGCTTATTATAAAAATCACATAACGTCACTCGGTCTATTGTTATATAAAAAATAGTATTATTCTGTTTTTTTAGTTTTTTTAAAAAAATTCTAAGACTACATATACATGTTCTTTTAAGTACCTATTTAATGTAAAATTTGTATGGTACTAACTGTGGCAGGACACAGAGATACATGTAAAATATTTATACAACTTAATTATGACCTGTGTACACAAATAAATTTATTTAATTTGATTCAGTCGGCACAATTTTACAAGCGTTCTGACGACACAAGCCCCAACTCCCGAATTTGGACGCGTTTTATCTTTGTCAATATTCATACGTGTCTATTATTTTTCAATATTCTAACTGACGGACTAAACAGATTTTAAATTTTTGTATGCAGTAAAATACCCCATTGTACATCCCATCACCCATTGGTGAAATTTTGCCGCATATCGCACATTGTCCTATCCAAATACGTCTTCTTTGTAAAATCATCAAATGAGTCCTCCCACTCAAGGCGGCATGGGAGTGACTGTCAGACTTTTACTGATTAATATCCACGGTGAGTCTTCAAGCGGGGCAAACTTCGTGCGTCATCCATTTGTTTTTAATATTTTGTACTCATTAACGTCTGCATCGCGAATCGTAAAGCTTTTTGTGGAACTTTCCACAAGAAGCAGCATATCCTGCCGCCCAAGGTCCAATGTTTTTTCTATTCTTAAACGTCGAGCAGGACTGCGATAGCGTACCGCGTATTCATCTAAAAGGACGCAATTTCGAGTCCTACTCGCTGTCGATTTATTGTTTTCACACAAAAGCTTTATCGCCACTTTTTTTTCCAGATATGAGACCCTAGACGCAGATGACATCAAAGCTATAATGAACGGTGAGAAACTGAAGGTGGAGCGTGTGGGTCGCGCCAGCCAGGACGCGGCGCCGTCGGCCGCGCCCCCCTCCCCCGCGCCCCCCGCCCCCTCCCCCGCGCCCGGCATCCTGGGAACCCCACACCCCGCCCCCGCGTAGCCCCCGTATAAATAAGAAGCTCGTCTAAAACAGTGCAAATTGAAAATTTTGCAGGCATACTTGTAAAGATTTGAAATAAAAATAAGTAAAACATGCCATTATTAGTCTGAGTTTGATTGTAGCTAGATGTAATTGAAGCTTGGGGGAGTATTGTGTAGACGTCATGCTAAAGTAAATGCTGCGTAAACGTCACGTAAAGGCTGCGTAAACGTTACGTAAAGGCTGCGTAAACGTCGCGTAATCGCTGTAGAATGAATTGTTCTATCACATAATGCAACCCCAGTCTTCCAATAACAGGAGAACGCAGCAGAAATAAGCTACTAATTGTAATTTAAAAGTTAAAACTAGTGACATTCTATGAAATTCTTAGTCAAAATTGTAACACATGTAACTATTAACTTGGTCTTTAAGTCAAGAATGATAGGTTAATTCTAGACCACGCTTACCAACAGGTGAGATACTGGTCAATCGAAAACATGCTAATTAAAAATAAAAACTCTTGGTAACTCTTACGCTTTTGTCAAACAGACCGGTACCGAACCGCAGCGAGACGTCAGTACGATAGTTCTGTCACGCTATCGGATCGCTTTCGCGTTTCTATGTGACTGGATTCAAACAATTCCATACATTACAAATAAAAACGTCACGCTTCGCATTCGCCACGCCAGTATGTTTGACAATCATATAATTTATATGTGTACTAATGTTTATTTTCATTTTTATCACATTATTATTTTCTTGTTCTCACACACTACTGTTTACATTTCTTTTTTTTCACTCTTCCTGTCGCAGGTCTGCTGGTAGAGATTTCTTTGAAAATAAGCAGTGCCTTTGTACTATTAGGTTTGGTATGGCCCTTAAGCGCACCTCACACGGGTAAGATACTATAATATTTTATCTTAAGATCCCAAAATATGAAATATATTATTATTTTCGTCGTGTGTGATGGTCCATTGAATTGTATGGCGAGCGATATGGTATCTTAAGATAAAATATTATAGTATCTTAGCCGTGTGTGACGCGCTTTATATTTTATATTGTGTGTTAAAAAATGATTATCTAAATGGTATGCTTATTGTGGCTACAAACTATGATTATTGCTACTAAGGCTGAAGTTACATTCGGCCGCGACGCGATCTGCGACACATGAGCGATTAAAACAAATAAATAAATGCTCACGTATATGGCTACACCGTACATCAGCGATACCACGTGTAATCTGTTTCGCTCTTCCAGTCGCATCGCAAATCGCTGTCTAATGTAGCTTCAGCCTAAGACGGTGGAAAAAGCGAATGGAAGAAGTTGTTTAGACTTAGGAGCTTCTTCATGACGCGATTCGTGCGATTTACAATTTCTACTAACTAAAAATGAAAATCGTCCTTGCCACTACGATATAATGATGCAATTCGATTGACTTGACGTCGTCGTGGCGAGCGTGTTTTGTTTTTCATCTACTCGTAGACAACCGCACGTTTTATGTCATATGTCGTAGTGGTAAGGATGATTTTCACTTATAGATGGAATTGGTCGCATCGCGTCATGGGAAAGCTCCCTTATTGCAACGCGACTTTCGACAAGAAACAAGAAAAGCGCGTGTCGCTTCGCAACGCCCGAGGTCGTGAACGGGACCGTTTCATAAACATCAATTCATCTGCGGTCCATTGCTGTACATAGAACTCCCTCGGAGTATCGCTACAGTGACACCGGTTTAGCGTTGTTAATTTCAGTAATTTTTCTTTTTGAAAAATAAAATATATTTTGACAGCAATGATATCGATTCCCTTGTCACGAGATTATATTATTATGAAAGAATATAATCGGTTATTGTTGATATAAGGTGAATTAAGGTTCATTTAGACGATGCAAGACATTGTATGCAAAGGGCTATGCAACTTTTTAGAATTATTTTTTTTTCCTTCGCCAGTAATGAAATGTTGATTATTAGTAGACTGCAACCTAAGAACTTCGTAAAAAAATTCTAAACTGTAATCAACAAGAGATAAAACGGATTTTATTTTGTTCTAATCAGGAGTAAATCAATAAATCTATGGATTCCTACAAAAATTAACTCCTGATTAGAACAAAATAAAAACGGCCATATCTCTGGTTGGTTACGGTTTAGAAACTTATTTTTTATTTCTATGGACTTCTTAGGTGGTAGTTTAATTGTGCCCAAAATTTAATCACTGGCGAAAGAAAAAAGAAATTGATGCCAAGGTCCATACTAAAAGTTGCATACCCTTTTGACTACATTGCTGAATAATTAATGAACAATTTTTTTTTTGGGAACAACAAAACAATGCAGATTGGAATAAAAGTAACAAAATTACTATTGATGGCATTATCTACAGATTACAATAAATAAATAATACCTAGCTGAGTAATACTAAATTACATAGGAGCTCATAAAAATGTGCACTAAGTTAGGTTCATGCGTGCGCAGGAGTTGATACGAGGTGCGGGGGACCAGGTGGCCTACCAAGTCTCTTAAAGCGTGAGTAGTTCCACTGAGGGAAAGCGACAGAGCTATACAAGTCGTCTAGCGCCATCTCGTTCTCACAGCTGAACTACTCGCTATGACACTTATTAACATAAATATTCACAAGTTCGACGCAGTCAAACTTATTGCGACATATACTAAAAAGTGTCATCTTTTCAAGGAGAGTTCGTCTGGATAGTAAGGTAATAAGTTTATATTTTTGCAGCAAATATTCATAAGGTATTTTATTTCGGATCTACAGTGCATGGCTCGTAGCAATTTTTTTCTAATATGTATCTTTCTTTACCTACTAGAGTTCGATATATCTAATTTTGTTCTTTATTAAGCGAACTTCTTTTGAAATGCCCGAAAATCATGTTTTTTTTTTAATTTTACGGCTCCATCACGTGGACCGTATGCTTGTATGGTATAAGGAAACTACCCACCTTCTAAGGCTGCGGTTCCACTAAGGTGGAATGGAGCGGTGCTGAGCAGAGCTGAGCTGTGTGTTTCCACAAAAGCGGAGCTGCTTTGTCTATCCTATTGCTAACTCAAAATGAATGAATATGCGCGTGAGTGAGCCGCTCCGCTCCGCACTGCCCCACCCCGCCCCTCCGCTCCGCGTCGCTCTTTTCTCGGCGCAAGCCTAATCTAGCTTGTTTTCCCAATATTTCAAACATATACCCTTCGCTCGTGTCCGCTCCGCCTCAGTGAAAACGCAGTCAAGTAAGGCTTCGAATTGAAAAAAAAGACTGTAAAAGTTGTTTTTATATGCCAAAGAAAATAATTTGATAAACTGCTTAGGACATTTTTGGAAATTATCTATTTAATATTACAGAAGTTATGAAATATGTTTTATTAAAAATGTTGTTGAACACCAAGCGTCCTAAATATTTATTACTAGCTTAGATCTACAGAAGTTGTGGAAACATTGAATTTTTAATATTATTTTCATTTTCTTCAAGGTGTAAACTTAAAAATCGCGTTAATTATTGATAATTTCTTAGTAGATCTGCAGTGATAGTCAAAACATAGAATAATGTATTTTATTCAAAAAGCTGTAAAGTGTAAATTCATAAAAAATAAAATAGGTATATCAGATCACTTGAAATATTATTTTAGGACACAAATTACGGTAAGGTGAATTAAATTCTATATTTGTTAAAATATAATTGAAAATCGAGTTTTATGATACATGTGTTACAAATACATAACTTTGGCGAAAATATAGCTTCAAATCTACGCTAATTCAACATAAAAAACCATACTTTCATACATTTGGATCGTATTAAGAGCTTGTGGCTAAGTAATTACAGCTGTTCTATCTTCAAGGCTAAGCCACACTTGCCGCGGCTGCTCTGTAGATGGATGACCATCTATCATTGAGTTTCCTCGGTTCTTCAGAAGGCACATAAAGTCGTTGGTCCTGTCATTTGTAGATGTATATAATATACATAAAAAAAGTTTGCAACTACTTTGAAAGATCAAAGTCAAATCATTTATTTCAATTAGGCCATCAAAGAGGCACTTTCAAACGTCGAATATTAACATTAAAGGAAATGGGATGGGAAGGGATTGATTCTACACCCATTCGCAAGGGTAGGTTTGTATGAAGAAGAATGGGCAAGAAACTCCATACTTACTCTTTTTAAATCGTCGATTAGACTCCTTTCTCCTTCTTTTCTTGGTAATGTTACTATTCGTACACATCTGTGTAACGCTTGTGGAATTCGGTCAGGTGCAGAATAAGCTGACAGAGTTAAAAAACAAAAATGGATTCCATTCAGGAAGGGGTGCGGTTCCGACCCCCTCATGTAGAATAATTTTATACAGACCGAAACCGGACATTCAAATTCCAGCGTTCGGTTTTGCGTCTAAAGTTGAAATTTCAACAGCAAGATGTTACTAAAACGAAATATTTGAAGCTATATTTGACGCCATTTTAACATTATAACCAGATTAATTTTTGTTATAGAAAGAATTATGGAAAGAGCAATACATAAAAATATAGTCATAGTCTATTTAGTCTCGAAGATATTTTGTGTATTTGTAAATGAAGAAAAACCAATAAAAATGTAAAACTGATACTTCATAATTTTATTGAAGCTTGACGCCAGCACATCAAATTACCCAATCTGTCTTTCCCAATCGAATATGAACCTTCTGTCATTGTTGAAAATCTATTAAAGAAGTTTGACAGTTCTGAGTTCGTTGTATGTTCATATGCTTGCTGTACAATTGGAAATTAAATCCTGGAGGTGCGACGGACTGTACGAATTACCGTGACCCCGGAACGTAAAGGGCTATTGAAGGACACCGTGGATTTTAGTCAGAGACGAGTCTGACAGTCTCTCCCGCTCTGCCCTGGGTGGGAGGACTCATAAGATGATTTTACCACGTAAAAAACAGAGGTGCGACGGACGAACAGTACGACGGGGATTCCGGGGCCATTTCCAGCGAACCACCACCGTAGGCGCGCGGGTTTGCGGATGGCGAATCATGGTGACTGTCTGATCAAGGTCCACAGTCGAGTCGACGGCGACGGTGAGTAGAGTTTCACCTGTATCTCAAGCATCTGTCAGCAAACTGACGGGGCCTGATAGGGCTAAATGATTGCTGGGATCGCGGGAATGTTTTTTGAAGTTATCGCGGCCTTGGAACGTAAAGGGCTACTGAAGGAACAAGCCGGTTTCTAGTCGGTCAAGTCTTCTCTCCAGTTCCACCTAAATTGGGAAGACTCATTTGTTGATTTTCCATACAAAGAGTTGCAAACTGGTGAAAACAAGTATAAAATCGACGTTAAGAGCGCGTATTCTAAAAGTCGGCGACGTCGCGAATAGCTGTCAAATATTAAGTTTTAATTAATTTGGCAAATTTACTGTATGAAAATAAAAAATATGGCTCTGTAGTGCACGGTGTCTTTCAATAGCTCTTTACGTTCTGGAGTCACGGTAGCTATTAGTTCCGAGACCCCGACAGGCTTTGGCCCTTTAAGCCCCCCCCCCGTCATTATGCTGACCCTCTTTGAGGCGCGTGGAACACAACGCGTCCATGGTCAGACAGCGAGTCGCCCATTACTCGCCGCCCATCTACCACTGCGGCTGAGTCGTGAGGTGGACGCTGTCCTCTCCCTCCCGCCTCCTCCTTAAGTGTTGGGGATAAACAGGAAATAAGTAAAATAAAACAGCGTAATTTGTTTTGAGTCGTATAATAATTAAAGCTTGCCGTGCGCGGATCTCTTGCCGACGCCGGTGTCTGCGGCGGTGAGTGCGCGCGTGCGAGTGTTCTGTGTGGCGCACACCAGCACGTGCCGTGCCAGCACTGTACTCACCGTGGAAGACGAACTGCGGTACCAAAAATAATCCTAATATTATAAACTGTCTTTGATAAGATGGATGGATTTGGTCGCGGGACTGTACGAATTACCGTGACCCCGGTACGTAAAGGGCTAGTGAAGGACACCGTGGATTTTAGTCAGTACGAGTCTGAGGGTCAACTCACACCGAAAGAGCGGCGAAGGGCAACGAAGCGGAACGCAGTTTCAATGTCATATAAAGTTTAACTTTATTTTCATTTATATAATATTTATTATCGCATGAGAAACTCGAACGAGTGCGATAATACGAGTGAGTATTATAATAATGAAAATAAAGTTAAAATTCATATGACACTGAAACTGCGCTCCGCTTCACTGCGCTTCGACGCTCTTTTGGTGTGAGTTGAGTCTGACAGTCCCTCCCGCCCTGCCCTGGGTGGGAGGACTCGTTTGATGATTTTACCACGTAAAAAAAAAACAAAAAGATGGATGGATGGATATTTGTCTCTTTTACGCAAAAATCCTCGTCTTATTGCCCACCTACATTGAAGACTGGAACTACTGTTCAAAATTCAATGTTTTTTTAGCAGTTTCAGCTGTAGGTGAGAATCTTACAACCATACTCTGTTCTTTTATATAAACTAGATAGTGTTTTTCAAATTTGTGGTTGAAAGCCAAGCCTCTTAAAGGTTTTAAGGCTTTTAAAAGGTTGGTAAAGCTACTGCAGTAAAAAAATACAATGAAGATTGAAAATACTTTTATAAAAATGTTTTTTTTTTTACGTAGTAAAATCATCAAATGAGTCCTCCCACCGAGTCTGCCCTGGCGGGAGGGACTGTCAGACTCGTACTGACTAAAATCCACGGTGTCCTTCAATAGACCTTTACGTTCCAGGGTCACGGTAATTCGTACAGTCCCGCGAACAAGAAAAATGTAATGAAAGCAAATTAAAAAAAAAACGAATGAGTTCTTTTCCATTTTGAACAACGGGTAGGGGGTCGTATTTAAATCTTTCTTTATAATAAAGGGGACGTGCTATGAAAAGGGGTTGAAAAACACTGATTTAGATTAACACATAGGATAATTTTTATCCCGATTCTAAGTTCTGGTGGGATAATTTAGTAGTGGTACTGACCCGGCCCACACGGTGCGCTCGGTGTGCGCGTGCTCCTCGCTGAGCTTGACGGCGAGCGCACTGCGCACCAGCTCCTCCGCCAGGCTGCGCGCCGCGGACAGCAGCACGCGGTGCACCGCGCTGGGGACCAGACAAATACAGGTGAAAGTCATCTTTACCACTACGACATATGACATAAAACGTACGGTTGTACGGGTGTGGTACGGGTAGGTGAAAAACAAAACTCGCTCGCCACGACGACGTGAGTCAGTCGAATTGCATCATTATATCGTAGTAGCAAGGACGATTTTCATTTTTAGTTAGTAGAAATTGCAAATCTCACAAATCGCGTCGTGAGCATTCGCTAGAGTCAGTCCACAAGACGCGACGCGACGATACTGGAAATTAGTATCTTTTCATATCTATACTCTATACTAATATTATAAAGAGGAAACCTTTGTATTTTTGTATGTTTGTATTGAATAGGCTCAAAAACTACTGGACCGATTTCAAAATTTCTTTTACCATTACTTAGAGGGATTCTTCCGAATCCGTATAGGCTATATTTTATCCCGGGAAATAGATATCTATACTAATATTATAAAGAGGAAACCTTTGTATTTTTGTATGTTTGTATTGAATAGGCTCAAAAACTACTGGACCGATTTCAAAATTTCTTTTACCATTACTTAGAGGGATTCTTCCGAATCCGTATAGGCTATATTTTATCCCGGATTTTTTTTTTTCAGAGAGCTTAAAAAATAAATGTCCACCCGTGCGAAGCCGGGGCCGGTCGCTAGTATCTAATAACATAGCTTAAGCACCCAGTCTGCTGGGCAAAGGCGCGCGATGCTTTGAGGAGACTCCGATATTCAATTACTAGGATAGCATGAGTTTACAGGATATAAAAGAAAAGTGTTAAATGTAGACAATTGTTGTATAGAAAGAATTTTTTGATGAGTGCTGTTTGGGGGAGACGCCATCTGTCATTCGTTTGAATTTCTTTAACGTATTTTTTTTTTACGACTCTTTCAAGATGGCTACTGGTAGCTTAGTTACCACAGACGATAGAATAGATATTTTTATTCTGAAAGCTGTAATTACCATTGAGTGGTTTGCGTTGGGGGAGGTTGCAATACTTCAGGACTAGGGAACCATAGGTTTAAAGAGTTTTACCACATTCATATAATAAGTGAAATGAAACTAATGAATAAAGGACATTTTATAAACATTTTGAGCTATGAAGTAAATTTAACCTTTAAGGGGGTGAAAAGGGGGAATCAAGAAAGTACGTAACCCACGCGGACGAAGTCGCGGGCAAAGTGCTAGTAGTAAATAAAGTTAAATTTTGAATTGCTCTATTGACATCGCGCGCAGCGTCGCGTCTCGATATCAATTGACCCTAAATCGGCTTTAATGGGGCACGGGTCAAATCTACACAGGATACCGTGGCCCTGGAACTTATTGGACGCGTAAAGGAACAGGGTGAAGTTTTAGTCAATAGGGGTCTGACAATCCCTTCTATTTTTAAGACAGGAAGACTCATTTGTAGATCTTACCACTTTTATATAACCTAGCCAAGTGCGAGACGGAATCGTGCACGAGGCCCCCCCTCGTGCACGATTCCGTTTATTTGAATCCTCCCACCCATGGCAGGACGGGAGGGACTGTCAGGTTTCTACCGACTAAAATCCACGGTGTCCTTCAATAACCCTTTACGTTCTGGGGCCACAATTACCTGATAAAACGGTCCCGCGAGCCCAGCAGGCTTTGGCCCTCTAAGGGGGCCCCGTCGACCCGGGCGTGGTCCATGGTCGGACAGCTTGTCGTCCGTTACTCGCCGTCCGCATGGCCGCTCCTACGGTGGACAGAAGTCACCTCGCGACATCCGATGCTGTGGGCGTCTCCCGCGGCGATACCATGAAGCATGACTTACCTATAAGAATATCCGTTCCCCACATCCTCGTTCCTGAGCTCAATCCCGATGTCAGCACACTTCCGCTCTATATACAGGAAGCGCAGCCTGTCATCTTCGTCCTCCACCGGAAGTACCGTCAGCCCGCTACTGTCGCCGCATACTTCCGTTTTCACACGCGTTCTTGACCCTGGCATGACATTTTGGGAAAATTGTATTTTTTATTTAAAATTTTGATTGGTTATCTTAATAAGGGGGTGATTCGTTGATGTGGAAGGTTGAGACGGACAAAAAATAGTATACAGGGTAATTTTTAATTATGTGCATTCCATGAAATAGTGATACTAGACCTTATTCTTTATCCTGTTCTTTTTATTTTATTTTATTCTGTTACCCATATTTCTTATTTAATTATGTTAACTCACACCCTATAAAGCTGATTTACATCTGTGACGTCTCGCAAGGCTCAGTTGAAAACCAGCGTCAGGCACCCGTGGCCTGGCTTTTTGCTGAACTGAGCCTATTTGGCACAGCCGTGAGGCACACGGTACCTACTTTTGTGTTCTTCCTTTTCCATTGTCCATTTTTTTTAATTTTAATTGTGTGCCTAAGGCTTGTCAAATAAACTTTCTTTCTCTCATTATTTTCTTTCTCTTATTTGCATCAATTTTAACCTAACCGACAACTTACGACAACCGTGTTATGAAACAAGTTTAGAAAGGACGGATTTAAAACGAGGGCCATTTATAAATCACGAGTAAGCAAAGGATTATGACGACTGAATCACGTCCGTAGGGTGTGATTCATGATGATTGATTATTTGAATCTTAAGCGGCGCGAGTGATTCATGGCCCTCGAAATAAATTCGTTTTATTCAAGAATTACATACTATACCTTATACCACGACTACCAATAAATAAAAATTTAATCATTAATAGATAATATTTAGTGAAGGAAAAAAAGAAAAAGGTTTTTTTTTTATATTATTAATACGTTGCTCTGATCTCCGCACGGAACAAATATTAGTATGATCTGCAAGTAGTTGTTTCGGGTCTAGGTGTTTGTGTACGTGAGTTTCTATGTTTGTTAATGCACCCACTATATAAGAAGAATTTCCTAGTGTGGGGCAACGTTTGTCCAAAAAGAAAAGAAAAAGTTAAATGGAACATTTGAGGTACAATCGACGTTGATTCATGATCCACCTTAAGCTTATTTTCTTACAGACATTCAAATACAATTAAGTCCAAACATACATATCCATGGCAACAACCTTGATCTTTGTTATTTTGACGGATTCAAACGATTTATTGTCAAAATTGGTCATGATTCAACTTTGCCGATTGTACACTTTACTTTTACAAAAATCGTGTAGTGAGTAAGGGTTAAAAATGAAAGGATACCTTACCTAAACTTAAAACGTCAACATCCTCATCATCAGAAACAGGCACCTCACACACAGAATCCGATTTTCTTCTCTCCACAAAACTTCCTTCATCAAACACGGATAGAGTACTTATATCATCTGGATTTGGATACAAGTCTTTTATACTAGATTCCATCTTCCGAAGAGTGTTCAGATCGTTCCAGGAGGACCACTCGTCAGGGTCTGTTTTGATCCTCATGGTGTCTGAACGGATGGGGTAGTAGCCGTGGAGACGGGAGTATGACAGAATTTGTTTGGTCCTCCAGATTGGTTCTGTGACCGCGCTGTGTTCTGTTAAAATTCTATTTATTAATTTTGCTCGGGACCACTGGAAAATAATGAATAATGTTTAGTTTATTTTTTGGGTATCATACCTTTTTTTATTGTGGTAAAATCATCAAATTAGATCCACCCAGAGCAGGGTGGGAGGGACAGTCAGACTTGTCCAGACTAATATCCCCGGTGTCCTTCAATAGCCCTTTATGTACCGGAGTCACGGTAATTCGTTAGTCCCGCGATCCCGGCAGGCTTTGGCCCTCTAAGGGGGCCCCGTCATTGTGCTGACACTCTTTGAGGCGCGCGTGGAACACAACAACGACCCGGGCATGGTCCATGGTCGGACAGCGAGTCGCCCATTACTCGCCACCCACTATACCGGCCCGAGATTGTTTTGCGACGTCTGTCGCCGTGGGGGTCTAGGTGTGGCGAGTCAGACTCACACATAAAGGGTTCTGTCATAATCATTAGCCTATAAATGTTCCCACAGCTGGGACACAGGTCTCCTCTCTGTGCGAGGGAGAGGGCCATAATCCACCACGCGGGCCCAGTGCGGGTTGTTGGATGTCACGTCTTTGAATTTGTGGTTTCTAGTACACATTTCCTCACAATGTTTTCCTTTACAGTTTTGAGAGCAAAAGAGAGAGAAAAGGGAAAGAGAAGATTTTTTTTGTTTTCTTCACTACTTGATCTTGACATCATATACTTACATAATCAAAAAACTCACTCAAATTCGAAATTTTAAATATAAAAATTTTAGATAACAGTAAAATAACTTACTTCAATATTTCTTCTCTTAGCAAAGTCCAATTTCCAATACCTCTCCTCCGTCTCAACAACAAACGGAAAATGTTTCACAAAATCAGGGTCTCTCGCCTGATCAGTTATTATAGGAATGTTCTTTATCAAATAATTCACTCCACAACGCACATTATTCAATCTAGCAACATTAGTGCACAACACATCAAACAAAGTCTTTTCTTTTTTAATTTCTACACTGGCAACATTTTCAAATCTTCTCGGTGTTGCCAAGTAACAATGATCATTTTCTATATGAGCAAAGTTTGGTTGAACTTTAGCAACAGTTTCAGTGTTTTTCAACATATTTTTAACTTCAGGTTTCAGTAAAGAAACTCCCTTTTTCTTTCTAAAACTTTTCAGTCCGTTTGATTTGATAGGACTTATTTTAGCTGTTTTCGTATTATTTATAACTATTTCTTGAACTTTGCTTAAATCTAGAGCTCGATCCATTTCTAAATAATAAATTTTTCCAGTTGTTGGGTCTATGTATTTCACAATTCTCTTCTTAGGAGATGCTGGTTGGCTTAAAATCTCATTGGGTAGATCGATATCAGCCTTACAATCTACATCCCAATCTTTTTCAATCTTAATATTTTCAGTACTGCACTCTCCATTGATTTTTTCTTCTGTATGATTATTTACTTCTGCAACATCACTTTCTTTTTTGGTCTCAACGGGTTCTTTTTTGATTGGTTTTATAATCATTTCGTCTACATCAACTTCCGTTGGTTTGGAGAAGAATTCCATCCAGTTGTCTGTATGTGTGTCACTGGATTCTGTAGTTTCTGTTGTGGGGGCTTCAACTTGTTCTTGTTCTGGCACTGGTTCGGCTAGTTCTTCATTTTGATCTTCCTTAAATTCGTATTCTAGCATTTCTGGTGTACTGTAGAGCCAGACGTCTATTAAGGTCTCTGCGCCTGTAAATACAGAATTTGTTATGGAATCATTATTAATGAAATAAATAAAATAAATAAATAAATATTCCACAACTATCACACAACGCCATCTAGTCCCAAGCTAAGCAGAGCTTGTGTTATGGGTACTAGACAACTGATAAACATACTTATATATTTCTAAATACATACATATTATAGATAAGTTACACCCAGACACAGAACAAATGATCGTGCTCACACAAACATTTGTCCTGGGTGGGAATCGAACCCACGACCTCTGGCATAGCAGTCAGGGTCACTAACCACTAGACCAACAGGCCTGTCATGATGATGGAAATGCTATTGTAATTACAAAATCTTTACTGCATTCACTTTGGTTTTTATTGTGTCGCAATAAGGCTGGTGTTGGTAAAATTTCTTCTAGTTTTTATGTTTTCCATAATTCTATAATCAAAGAAATCTAGATTCCCGAGTTGTACCTGAAAATTTCTAAAATTGATATTGGGTTGGATGCAGCAAACAGCAGCTTGTACTGACTAAAATCCACGGTGTCCTTCAATAGCCCTTTACGTCCGGGGTCACGGTAATTCGTACAATCCCGCGACCAGCCCTGGAACCTAAGCCTTAAGGTCTTAATATGGAACTGGTGATCTCGAATACAGCACTTACCCAACATCTGCATGCCAGTATAGTTCCTGTCCAATTTGATGGTATGTTCTACGGTAGCGGGGCGATTTCTCTCGGGCAGAGCGAAGTGCAGCTCTATCTTGGCGGGGAACTCGCCCCAGCCGCGGCGGGATATGTGGTACGGAGGTTTGCTAAAAATGAAAAAAAAAAACATTGTTTAAATGTTACATCTATACTTCTTTATATATAAAAATGTTATGTTGGTTTGTGTATGCTTCAAAAACTCAAAAAGTTCTGCACCAATTGAGCTGAAATTTTAGCATGATATATAATCCGCATCAAGGATTGTTTTTATCTACTTTTTTTTTTTGAAAAAAGCTTTTTTGTGCCACAGCGAAGCGGGGCAGGGTACAGCTAGTATATTATAAAGAGGTAAATTTGTTTGTTTGTATGTAAGGGGTAATCTCAGGAACTGCTCAACCGATTTTGAAAATTCTTTCACCTGTAGAAAGCTGTATTGATCCTGAGTGACATTAGCTATAAGGGGGGGGGGGGTTAGGAGCGAGCGAAGCCGCTGGCAAAGGCTAGTCTTTCAACAAACAGATGGCACAGTGGCTGAGCGATCGACTAAATACGTGCTGCGTTAGTTACGATCTCGATCGAGTCTTACCAAGGGGTATCGTATTACAGAGTGACTGCCTATCTGACCTCCACAACCCATGTGGAGGTCAGATTTCGCGCCATTTAAAATACTGGTTTTCAACTGCATCCGGTTCGAGTGGAAGCCGACCACAACATAATTGGAAAAAAGGCAGGTAGATGATGATCTACAAGTAGTTGTTCCAGGTCTGGGTGTTTGGTCGCGGGATTCACGAATTACGGTGACCCCGGAACGTAAAGGGCTATTGAGGGACACCGTGGATTTCAGTCAGTCTAGTCTGACAGTCCCTCCCGCTCTGCCCTGGGTGGTAGGACTCACTTGATGATTTTACCACGTAAAAAAAAGGTGTGGGTGTTTGCGTATGTGAGTTTAAAAGTTTGTGCACACATGACACTGGAGATATTCCCAGTTTGGGGCAAGATTTAAAAATAAAAATGCATGGATGGATGGCTGGATGAATGGACGGTCGGACAGACAGACAGACGAATGGACGGACTGACGGCTGTATATATGACTCACTCTATGTGCACCTGATGGTGCGGGGCATACGAGTGGTGCAGGCGCACGCTGACGGCCGTCACCAGGCGGGACAGGTCGGGGGCGGAGGCCGGGCCGCGGATGTACAGGAGCCACTTGTGGGTGCTGCGGTCCGCGCGGGACGCCGGAGGAGCATATTTCGATGTGTTGCCTGAAAAAAAAATTAAAAGGGTATGACTTTTGGAGTAATCAAGGGTATGAATAGGTGGGTGGGATACTTAAAACATACTACTTGATAAATCAATCAAAATGTGTACACCACATAATCAACAGTTTAATTTTTCAATTATTCAGAAACTTTAAAGCCTTTGTCAAACAGACAAGCGAAGCGAATGCGAAGCGTGACGTTTTTATTTGTAATGAAGGAATTGTTTGAATCCAGTCACATAGAAAAGCGACAGCGTGACAGAACTATCGGACTGACGTCTCGCTTCGGTTCGGTATCGCTTCGGAAACGCTTCGCTTTCGCCAGTCTGTTTGACAAAGGCATAATACCATGCCATAAAGTTTAAGTGTTAGTGGAGGGGTTTCGGGAAGGCAAAAAAAATGAGTGACGTTAGTTATAGGCGGTACCAAGTTTGCCGGGACAGCTAGTGATGTAATAAAAGTACTAAGCTTGGTGCATATTAAACTTGCCAAGTACTATATACAGGGTGTAAGAGACATCGACACACAAACGGTTACCATGGGTCCAGGACATGATTCTGGACGCTCCTGTGTTGGAATTTTTCGTCGGATTCTTGCCAATTTTTAAAAAAAAATGTTTGTTTTTTTTTAATAGTGTGCCGCGCATTAGTTGCTACAGGTACTGCGGTACTGGACACAGACCAGACAGGACAGACTTATAAACAGCTGAGAAAACACCATTTCTAGTATTATTTACATTGCTACTTTTAGTAAAAGTAGCGAAATAATTACTTTTTTATTAATAATATCATTGGGTTAAGTAAGAATAACGATTATGAACAGTCTAAAGTAAAAAAAAAATGAGAAAATTTGGGAAAAACCGATGAAAAATTCCAACACGAGTGGGGTCCAGAATCATGTCCTGAACCCATGGTATCCGTTTGTGCGTCGATGTCTCTTACACCCTGTACATACTCCTTGTATGCACCCATTGTCGACTAATTTAATAGTCCCCAATACCGACTTCGCACGTGGTGTTTATACACTTACCAATAACAATCCTATACCGATGCTTCATCTTATTCCTGGTAACCTCGTCCAGGGTCACCACATTAGTGATCTTGGGCTCCAGATGCCGCGGCACCTTCTTAGGTCGACTGCTGCACGGCTCCTCGTTCACCTCCAGCACCGGTTCATCGGGCTTCCGATCCGGACGGAGAGTCTTTGTCGTGTCCGCTAAGATCGTGTAGTTGCGTTTTTGTAGCATCGCCTGAGGAGAAGAAAATAATCCCTTGGGATATTTATCAAAGTACATGCTGGTGAAGCTGCTGGTAACAACTGGTTTAATTTTTTTTTACGAGGTAAAATCATCTTATGAGTCCTCCCACCCAGGGCAGAGCGGGAGGGACTGTCAGACTCGTACTGACTAAAAGCCAATAGCCCTTTACGTACCGGGGTCACGGTAATTCGTGAGTCCCGCGACATCACCATTAGGGTGCCTTTCCACCAAAGATATGCTATGTAGCTGTGCTGCGAGAATGTAAAAGCTGAGCTACGAAACTATGTGACCGTTTCCACTGATGCTACGCTATATAGCGGTGCGAGTAAGATATATGAAGATGCGCGCCGCAAAATAGCTGCGCGAGATAGATGCGCAGCTCGAGCTATGCGATGTTTCGATAGTTGGGAAGACCCATAGCAGGCATCCATAGCACGCATCCTTCCATATAAAAAACACATCTTGGTTTTTTTATTTTTATTTAGCATTACCAGTGCTATGCTATATGATTGACCAATGAATATGATTGGTGGATATCAAACGCATCCATAGCAACGTAGATACATAGAACATCTCTGGTGGAAAATTACCATTAATCTCCGCTTGATCCAATAATATTGATATACAATAGGGCAGTTATACTGATTGAGATTGATAAGCGACACATCTGTACATCACACTCCAAGTATTCTTTATTTTATTATATGAATAGATTATTTTTAATTTAAACTCATTTATCTCAGGTCAGGCTGAGTTCATATGAGACCCCATACAGAAATCCATACAGAATATTATTCTGCACCGCTTTGTTCACAATATACCATCGACCACACAGCCTATAGACTCCTAATAATAGGCGACCGATGTCTGTCAACACATTAGGCAAAAATGTCTTATAACCGTCGTCACTCACTAAGCTCGTATTAGTTTCGACCACTCCTGTGAGCCGTAAACACTTCCGCATTACTCCTTAAAAAAATCGAGAAAATAGACATAATATGTTCCCGTATACAATACGTTTGTGTGATAAAAAAGCCGGACTTCAAATTTCCTGAAAGACGGTATCACATTTCATCGGTAACTTAATAGTTCCATAATCTAGTTAGATTAAATTTCTGACAATATTTATCGGGGTTCATCTTATACTGGTCATACTTGGCGTCTTTATGATTCCGTCCCTTTCTTTTGCAAGTATTTTTTTCGCCATCTCTTTTCGTCGATTTTAAGTACACATATTAGTGATGTTCCAAATCGTACAACCATCTCTGTTGTCGATAAAGCAAAACAAAAACCTATAACTATTAATTTATACAAAAAATATTTTTTCAATAATTAAAAATTACAACAGATCGACATCTGATAAACTGTGAAACTTTAATTTATAAATTTTAGATACCCACACGATCTTGATTTAAAAAATAAATGGATAATTGCAACCAAGCGAGAGAACTGGATCCCATCTATTTAAAGTGTAATATTATGTTCACGTCATTTTAGCGAAGATTGTTTTATTCTTATGAAAAACCGTCGATGTCTACTAAGTTGAGCAGTACCAACTAAGTATTTGCCGCTTTTGGTGAGTTTAATAATTGAACTTTTTTTTTCTATCTCCTAGGATAAAAATATAGTTTCGGAACCTTTCTTCTTTTTCTTTTTCGTGTCGCTGCCGCGACGGTATTTATATTTTATTGGCCTAAAACCCCGTCATCTCCACCGCATTGTCGGTAGCGGCGAAGAGATCCGTTTGGCTGCATGTTTTTGGGCTAACTCTATAACATCGTGCTGCATTCAATTTGATAGGCCTCACCAAAGACTTCGAACATAGCTTATAATGATTACGGAAATTTTAAAACATTGTTTTTATTCATTTTTATATTTTACCTACATGATTCAATCGTAATTACAATAAAAGAAGGTAATTGAATGCAAGTATGTAAAAACATATTTTAATAAATACAATTTAAAAATGTCGATACTTTCTTGTTTGATTTAAAACCGTCCCATCCCTAGTGACATGCACTGACCTTGAATTGACCAATCAGGACGCAGTACCCCGTCCCCCTCGCTGACGTCATACCTCAGCAAGTTGGCAGAATAGTTTTCGTGCGTTTTATCGTGTATTAGGTGTCTATAGGCTGTGTGGTCGATGCAATATACCGACGGCCACTTAACAAAAAGGCACCTATTTGTTATAAGCATAGACTAATATACTAATATATCGGGTAAAAATATGGTACTCACGGAATAGTCTTTCCTACTCTTGTTCCTCGGCGTTCTGGTTTTGAATATCTCGTCGATGTCGACGGTCTGCTTGCCCAGCAGCTTGCGAACCGATGGGTGCAGCCGACGCTGGCCCTCGCGGAGTATGTTAGATACCTGAGGGAGAAACAATACAGACATGAAATTGGAACCAAGAACTGGAGTTTAGTGCACACTCTTCTCCATATGAAACTACCTGCCTGCCGGGGTTGTGGGACTCACACATTACCGTGACCCTGGTACGTAAAGGGCTATTGAAGGACACCGTGGATTTTAGTCAGTCAAGTCTGACAGTCCCTCCGGCCCTGCCCTGGGTGGGAGGATTCATTTCATGATTTTACCACGATAAATTAAGAAAAAAATGAAACTACCTACGTCCTACGTAAGTGCAGAAACACAACTGTACAGAAGAATAGATCAAATTTTCTCCAGCTTGTAATTATTATTGTCGCGGGACCAAGGGATTACCGTGACCCCGGTACGTAAAGGGCTAGTGAAGGACACCGTGGATTTTAGTCAGTACAAGTCTGACAGTCCCTCCCGTCCTGCCCTGGGTGGGAGGACTCATTTGATGATTTAACCACGATAAAAAAAAAAAAAGCTTGTAATTATTAATCAATAGAAATATTTGTTATTTTTTATATTTGACACATTACAAAGCTTCAAATATAGATTTAAGTCAAAAGTAGGACTTTATTTTTTTACGTGGTAAAATCATCACATGTGTTCTCCCACCCAGGGCAGAGCTGGAGGGACTGTCAGACTCGTACTGACTAAAATCCACGGTGTCCTTCAATGGCCCTTTACGTACCGGGGTCACGGTAATTCGTGAGTCCCGCGACCCCGGCAGGCAAAAGTAGGACCTATCGAAATATTGAAATTATCCTCACCTCAGCCCTCGCCCTGGGCTCATGCTGTGCAGCAATCTCATCCTGTATCTGTCCATTGGTGAGCTGCAGCTTCTGTTCCTTGTAGTAACTGGTCACTAGAGCGTACCGGAGACGGTGGAGCAGACGACGGGATGTGGATAGCCTAGAAAACAATGATGGACAAGGCTAGTTATTTGAGGGAGTTTGTTAACTCAATCACGTCAGAATGGCTCAGTGTAATGTTTTCTAAGGAATCAGTTTCAAGTTTGATGCAACGTAGAAGGTGGAGCCGTTGTTGCCAATGGCCCTGCAACAACAACTATGCATCTGTTACAACTCCAAAATTGTGCTAGGGAAACATCAAATTGCTACATATTAATCCAGGTTTTAAACTATTTCTGTTCCAGATCCGTTCACCAGTTTTTGTGTGAAAGATTAACAAATATTCATATACTCACAAATTTCACATTTGTAATATTGATTACCTTAGGACTATTTACTAGCCAACAGTTTTATGCAAGAAAAGAAAAAATAACCGAAACAAACGCAGAGGTCACTGTCTCTTTTAAAGCCCAGACATCCTGGCAGGGTCGCCATGTAATGTGGGGGTTCCAACAATCAAAGAAACAACCACGTCAGTTACATACTTTTTAATGAATGCCCAGGGGCCGTATGCTCCTGTGAGCGAATGAGGTGGCGCTAGACGACTGGAACAAGCCTGGTTTTAAGACGTCATAATATTGATGCTGTTAATAATGTTAAATAATGCTTATAGAAAGAAAGAAAGAAAATTGTGTTTATTGGCACTAAAACTTAGAATGAATTAATACTAATCAAAGTTATAAAAGGAGTAATAAAATAAAAATAAATAAATATTCCACAACTATCACACAACGCCATCTAGTCCCAAGCTAAGCTGAGCTTGTGTTATGGGTACTAGACAACTGATAAACATACTTATATATTTCTAAATACATACATATTATAGATAAATTACACTCAGATACAGAACAAATGATTGTGCTCATCACACAAACATTTGTCCTGGGTGGGAATTGAACCCACAACCTCCGGCATAGCAGTCAAAAAAAATAAACTAACAATATAATGCCAAAGGGCCTCAGCTCAGCATAATGCCAGATGGCACACAGAGTTTGCTACCTAATGCTGGTTTTCAGCTGCAGCCCAATAAGGTATAGTGTAAACTCAGCATACATATGGTTATAAAGTAGCATACTTACTTACTAAACTAAAAGAGCATACATATTTTTCTTACACTTCATTATATATAGGTAAATTAATTTGAAGAAATCTCTTCGACTTGTTGTTGACATGTTTTTTTTTTTTTATTGTGGTATAATCATCAAACAAAGTCTCCCATCCAGTGTGGGACAGGAGGGACTTTCAGACTTGCACTGACTAAAATCCTCAGTGATGCTTCCATAGCCCTTTATGTTCCAGGGTCACGGTTATCTGATAAAATAGTTCTGTGACCCTGGTTGGCTTTGACCCTCTAATGAAATGTTGGCAATTGCCAACAGCTATTTGAAGTGTACATGAAACACGACGCGTCAAATATTTATTAACATGGGCTTTAAAATGACAGGTGTGAAAGTAAGGTTACAAAGAAGCCATAAAGATCTGTTCATTAGTATGGAAGGCTTTATTATTATGACTACTTAATAACCGTGATCATTAAATGAGCGTTGAATCAAGTTTTCGGAAAGAAATTAAGGCCTTTACAAAGTGTGCAGTCAATTTTATTCAGTTTGTAAAATTGGGAAACAATATGATATCTAAAAGTTACATATTATTTATATTGGAAATGTAAGCAGCAGTAAGCTATTTGGTTAAATAGTTTAATGTTTTATTATCTTTGAAGTTTTATTGAAATAATAATAGTAAACAACAATGACAGGTCATAGAAAACCCACAACATGAAAAACACCACATGGTGTTTAAAAATAGGGTATTTAAATTGTTTACTCTTAAATTAACCTCAAAGAGGTATTATAAACAAACAAACTTTAATAGAAAATCGCAACAAACCTTTGGTCTATCAGCATGACTTCATTTTCACGGATTTCTAACTCTTTCAAAAATTCCCGCCTGATGATTTCTTTGATTTTCTCAACTTTCTCCTCTTCCGAGAAGCTCGGGGGCTCCTCCTTCACGCAGACCGGAGCCTCCGGGTAATCAGGATCATGATATTCCTCCTTTGGCTCCATTTCTTACAATTTTTACAGTTAAAAATGAGTAACGCCCTATGAGCGTCGTCTTAAAATCACACTTTTTCACACTAATATTATAGTCACGGCACTTTAGTTTTTGGTTGTTTATCACATTTATTCACAGCTCGTTTAGTGTCGGCTATAATATTACTATTTAGAAAAAACTATTGTATTAAACCAATTTCCGCATTTGACAGTGGAAAGGTCAACAGCCGATTCATTCAAGTTTTAACTTTTTTATAAATGCATTCGCCAAGACCATTGATTTAGAGAATGGACTGCGCCACAGACTACTTAGAGATATGGACTGCGCCTTGCCTTTCCCATGAAGGATGGCATTTCCCGGCCAACCACGGCCAACTGACAGATAAAATTAGCCATAGAGTCTAGAAAGAGAGATAAACCAGCAGTGCTTACTACCGATATCCCTTTTGTAACAGAAAAGAGATAGTTTTTTTTTATCCTGGTAAAATCATCAAATGAGTCCTCCCGCCCAGGGCAGGGCGGGAGGGTCTGTCAGACTTGACTGGCTAAATTCCACGGTGTCCTTCAGTAGCCCTTTACGTACCGGGGTCACGGTCGGGATGTTATTTTTAATTGTTTTGGAATCTAATGAACTTATTCATCATAAGCCTATAATGTTCCCACTGCTGGGACACAGGCCTCCTCTCTGTGAGAGGGAGTGGGCCATAACCTATCACGCGGGCCCAGTGCGGGTTGGTGACTGAAATTATAGGTGATCTTTAATTTCGCGAAATTATTTGAAACATAACAATGTTTGTTACTAAATTGCTGCTGTATTCTAGAAACCCAATAAAGGCTGGCTTGCACACGTGAGGTCTTCTCCGCGAAAAATGACATATTGTTATTTATTTAGACTTCTTCGATTATTAACAACGATCGAAGTTATTAATGATCGAAGTTTAACTTACCTAATTTTTTCTTTTTCAAGAGCAAATATTTATAGCTAGCTAGTATCTTAACAGCATGCACGTCATTTTTTTTAGATTATTTTTTTATATCTGATCAGTTTTATCAGGTTTTATCATTAGCATTAGCATGACAACTAGCAACAGGGATGCCTCGGAAATAATTTTTCGCTCTAACAACACCACTGACAAATGTCAAACTTGTTACGTTGACGTTTTTGGGAAAATCCTTTATTTTAATATAATTATACTAAAAACTAAAACGGCCTCCGGTAGTAACGGATCGCCGTCGCGTGGACAAAAGAGCGTCGACCGTGATGTGAGGGCTCGCGGGGACGAGCACACGCCTATGTCAGACTCGCAGACTCAAGGGCCTGAGGCCATGACCGAAAGACGTCCTTTCTTCTATCCAGACAGTAGCAGTGATACGGAGGAGTACAGAAGAGACGAGGAGCGTCGCAAGCGGCTATCGAAGCGTACTGGCCCTAATATTCGAACGCGTCCTACGATGCCGCCGAAAAATTTAAGCGCGAACACTCCAACGCCTTCGACGTCGACCGCCCAGGAACCTGCCAGAAATGGGCCCAAGACGACCAACCAGCTAGGTGAAGACCGTATAACACTGGTGGTGGACAATACGAGGTTCGTCGTGGACCCTGCGCAGTTTACAGCACATCCTAACACTATGTTGGGAAGGATGTTCAGTTCAGGTCAGTTTGTTTTAATTTTATTTGGTGATGTTATAGAAGTTTTATATTGACACATAAGACCTCTTTGTCATCTCCCTGGAATGTACTGGAAAGTTCTTGAACTTTGTTATGAAGAAACCTTAAACTTTTTTTATTAGACTTGGTTTATATATGGATTTGTACAAGTTTGAACTTGTTTATAAATATGTTACTAACTATAATTATTATACCTGAACCACATTTTTGCTATTTGTTGTGGTGATTTACTAAAATACATTGTTTCCAAACTAAACTTTAAAACAAATTAATAGAGTAACATGATTTTTTTATTGTCATTTTCGACAAAGGGGTTAGAAGGTTTTTGTATTGAGGGTGGCCCTGTCGGTCACCCGTGATTTTGATAATATATTCAGATAGAGGACACTTAGATGAACAAAAAATGTAATGGACAAATATTGTAAAGCATCAGGTTTCAGAGTAATTCGCAGAAATAAAAGATGAAAACTGAATTTTGCAAACAACTCTTGTCTTTTTTCTCTCTACAGATACATTATTAAAAATTAATTAACCAGTAAAAAATAAAATACATTAATAAAATTAAAACTTTTGTTGTGCACTACAATTCTGAAAAAAGAAATATATATATGGGAGTGACAGGTATGGCTAACACCTTCAAGCCCATTTCATAATATTGTGATATTTAAAGAAATTTCTAATACAGATATTATTTTGTCAACACTGACCCAGTTTCACAATCAGATAATCTACTTTTGACGATATCTAACAAAACATATAAACTGATTTCTACTAGATGTTGCCATTGTTTTCACCCGCTAGAACTAGAAAATTATCCCATGGGATCATGAAACCGGATAAAATCTATCCTATGTGTTAATCCGGGTTATGATCTGTGTACCAAATTTCATCCAAATCCCTCAAGTAGTTGTTGAACACTTTAAAATTTAGTAAGCTCCTTAGCTTTTGAAACTTATTAATAAATCCAAGCCCATCAAATTGGTGGCGCGGGACTCACGAATGGTCGCAGGACTCACAAATGGTCGCGGAACTCACAAATTGCCGTGACCCCGGTATGTAAAGGGCTATTGAAGCCCTTGGTGCCCTTGCCCCTTTCACTCTGCCCTAGGTGGGAGGACTCATTGATGATTTTAACATGATAAAAAAAGCCCATCAAATTAATACAATCCACAATGTATGCTAATTATACCAGTTACATTAAAGCTGATTCATGGTAATTATCGAAATACTAGGAAGTTCTCCAGCTTCATTAGTCATGAGTGAATTACTTTCACCAACATTAGTCATAGTTTTGTTGGGAAATACCTCTTTGGTTCATTAGTTATAAAATTACTTTCGAACTTGAGGTCATGGTATTGCTTAGTAGTAAAATCCAAAGTATAGGATAATCTGTGGTATAAGCCCTAGGTATTTTATAAACATAATTAAATAACTTAGGCTGCTTTTTTATATCATGGTAAAATCATCAAATGAGTCCTCCCACACAGTCGCCCGCTACAACTGTATAATTACCGCAAGGGAAGATTAATCGGGAAACTATCCCCTATATTAATTCAGGATATAAACTATCTGTATGCCAAACATCCAAATTCGTTTTCGCATGGAGTAACAATCATCACCATCATCTGCCTAGCCTTTTCCCAACTATATTTGAGTCGGCTTCCAGTCAAACTTGATGCAGCTGGATATCAGTATTTTACATGGAGCTACTGCCTATCGGACCTCCACAGCCCAGTAACTGGGTAATACGACATCCAATGGTAAGGCTGGTTGTCAGATATAAGAGCTTCTGACTAACAGTAACGACTGTCGAAGATCTACAAATGACAGCCGGGACCAACGGCTTTACGTGCTTACAGAGGCACGGAGGAAACTCACTATGACAGATGGTTACCCATCCACAGACCAACTTCGGTAAACGCGGCTTTACCCGGAAGATCGGCTTGTATGGCTGTAATTATTTAGCCACGAACTCCTCCATCCATCCATATTATATGAATTAATATGATATTCGTTGTAATAAATTGAAAATGCTTTCGATTAAAGGTTGCGTTCAAAAGTATGGGGCCAAATGCCCAAGGTCATTGGCGTGAAGTCGAGCCATTTTTCCTTCTTTTCTTCAATTACCGCTTTCTATCATTGTTATCTAAAACTGCGTCCGTGTTCTGAGAGAGTTACTGATAAGCGATAACAGATTATAATGATCGATCTAGTGGTATTAGTATAATAATGATGTTGTTCACACTGACATTACCTGATATTGAGGTGCAATAAAGTAGACAGGAAAGAACGTTTTTAATTCAGCTGCAGCTGGACATCGGCCTCTCCCAGACTGCGCCGCCACATTATTTTGTCTTCCGCCCTCCGCATCTAGTCTGACCCGACCACCGTTTTAAGGTCATCGGTCCATCTAGCTGGGACACTTCCCATTCCAGGACTCGTCTGCTCCACCAGCCATCAGTCCTTCGATAAACATGGCCAGTCCACTGCCACTTCGGTTTACTAACTCTGCAAGCCATATCGGTTACTCCGATTCTCTTCCGGATAACATCGTTCCTGATTTTATTCTTTAAAGAAACCCCAAACATACGTCCGCTGCATAAAGCGCAGAAAAACCTTTTTATTGTTATTGTTAAGGGCCAACCCAGCTCCTTCCAGAGGCTCAGAAGTCTCCTGGGACGTTCACAGGCTTCTTGGGGTGCCAAGGTTTTGTGCCCGTTGGTTAGCAACGCCCCCGCATTCCAGGATTACGTGGGTTGCCGTTTCATCCGCGTTCAGGCAGCCCCTGCACAACGGGCTGTCTGTTGCGTTGATAGTAAACAGATGTTTGTTGAGTGGGCAGTCACCGGTGAGCATACCCACCACAACTCGTAAGTCTGTTCGTTGGAGGCTGAGAAGTCTGCTGGTCAGAAATACCTTTTAATAATGTTGCGAAACTATATTAATACCAGAATCAACAGTGGTGCTGACCGCCAGAAAGCTCCGAGACGGGCCGTGAAGCTCGAGTCTCGGATATAGAATTTAACTGCCTTGGATCCTGCAACGAATAGAAACGATTAGAATATAATAGCAGAGAATTAGGGAATGGACATCATCATCTGTCTAGTCTTTTCCCAACAGTTATGTTGGGATCAGCTTCCGGATGCAGCTGAATACCAGAATTTTACTTGGAGCGATTGCCTATCTGACCTCCACAACCCTGAACCCAGTAACTGGGTAATACGATATCCCGTCAATATGACAGTCGGGACCAACGATTTTATGTTCTTTCCGAGAAACTGACGTAAATAGCCAATATGGCCGTGCTTTAATCTCCAAGCGTAATTCGTATTATAATATAAATAAATTATGGATAAGACTTTAATCAGAATACGTGCATCCACAACCTCTAACCCTTTACGGCACGAGGCGCATGCGCATATGACGCATGTGCAACGCATGACATAATGACGTCAACGCAGTTCGTCAAAATGGCGGATTAAACTATGATTCCAAATGTCCCCCATTTGCTTTGTTCGCCACTGGGGGACAGTGATACGTATTTCGTAAGTTATTTTCACTATCACAGCAGATTGGAGGTGTGGTGGCAAAGACTGGAGAACGTTGGCCTGAAATTATAAATAAATAAATAAATATTCCACAACTATCACACAACGCCATCTAGTCCCAAAGTAAGCAGAGCTTGTGTTATGGGTACTAGACAACTGATAAACATACTTATATATTTCTAAATACATACATATTATAGATAAATTACACCCAGACACAGAACAAATGATCGTGCTCATCACACAAACATTTGTCCTGAGTGGGAATCGAACCCACGACCTCCGGCAAAGCAGTCAGGGTCACTAACCACTAGACCAACAGGCCTGACAAATATAAAAAATTATACAGAACGAAACGATAAACCGAATACTTGTTTTACTCTTGCCGGAACGCCCCCATACCAGTCTGCTCCGAATTCCGGCACCTCGGTTCGCTTGTAGACCGGAACAACTTGTGGCCCACGGATGTCCCTCAAGTTTGGAAAAATCGGAATGCTGGGCTGTAAAATACACGGATGTAAACGATTGCATATGTAGCAGAGATGATGATGTTGAGATGGGTGTGCGGAGCGAGAAAAATGGATAAGAGCATATAAATATATAATTATATAAGATTGAAAGTGGCGCCTGTAATAGAAAAAATGAAAGGGATCCGTCTGTCTTGGTATGGACATGTGATGAGGAGCGATGGCACCCATGTGGCTAAGAGAATGGTGGGTATGAATGTTGATGGAGTAAGAGGAAGGCCAAAAAAAGATTGATGGATTTTCTAAGAAACGATATGAAAGAAAAAGGAGTCAATGATACTGTGACGCCTGATAAAGGAGAATGGAAGAAGAGAATGTGTGATGAAATGGGATAAGGATAGGAAGATGATGATTATTCACATTTAGCACACTGGAGGACAGTGACTTATTGAAAGTTTTTTTGCCCAACGGCCCAGAAAGAGGTGGCGTTACGACCTATTTATGATAGTTCGTTTGGCAACCTTTTCGCCTGGGTGGGATTCAAAGAGAATTAAAACCACTTGAGAGCTCATAGAGCGATTTCGCCTAGGCACACGATTCACCAGTGCGGGCCGGGGACCGGGGGATTGCGTCTTCCCCCGTTCCTCGGCCCGCGGTAGTTGTGATTGGTTGATGCAACAATGTCAGTAAGAATAGTGATAACAAGTAAATCCAGCAACAATAATTTCGATATCGATAAAATCGATGGCAATTAAGTCTTCTTTTTCTTTTTTCAATGTTGATTTGTATGTAGAGAAGTAAATGAAGATGAAAATGTAAAAGTAAATGAAAATGAAAACGAAAATAATAATAAACTAAACAAACGGCGTCGGTCCTTTAAAGCTTCAAAGCAATCAGGGGCCGTTCAAGTAATACGTAAGCACTATGGGGGGGTGGGGGGGTCTTTGCTTTGCTTATTTTGGATGACATGGGGGGTAGGGGAGTCTAGATGATGATTACGTCATCGGTAGTTATTTACTTTTTTACACGAATGGCAACCCTCACATTGTCTTTGGTTGAAAACGAAACGCATTTTCGGGGATTCTCGCAAATAATGCATAAATGTAAATAATACATAAATTTAAAAATGTTTACGTAAGCATGGGGGAGGGGGTGCTTTGCTTACTTTTGCTGACAAGGGGGACGGGGGGGTAAATAATTGTAATAAATCTGCTTACGTAATACTTGAACGGCCCCTCAGCTGTGAAATGCCTTGAACAAATGACGCTATAATATTTTGGAAACCAATTTTCCCTGTTAGTGGCATTAATCCACTTTTCTTTAACTTCCGCAATATTTGGAAATCTAAAATGTAAACGTAAAAAATAACATTATTTTTTATTTACCATTAGAAATTATCGATTAAATAATTTATCAACAATGTTTTAAGTTGTCACATCACTTCAGCACACAGCACAAAGTACTTATGGATAGAAAGAGATAGACTTATCTAATATTCTAGTGAAAGTAAAGGACTTTTCAAAAGACATCAACGCGGTATCTCAAAAGACATCAACGCGCAATCCTTTTTTCGTAACCAACCAGTTTAGCTTGAGCCCTCTTATTACCAATAATGTAAATAAATATAAACATATTTTACTTACCGATGAAAACTTATACCATCTTTTTTATAACTAGATGTTTTAGATGATTTCCCGCACCATTTAATTGCACAGGTACTCATTTTTGCTTCGGTTTTATTCGATAAATGTTTTTTTAGGTTCCAGAACTAAAGAATGTGCACAGATCCAACAACTGGTCAGTACTAAAACATTCATTCGTATCGGGATCTCATATAAGTGCTATTCCATTGATGTGTCGTGAGCCTGAGTCGCCCGTATGAGCGGTCAAGTGGTTATATTGTCATTGGTGGGATTGGTCCCTGGTCGCAGCTTCGAAGTGGGACAAGTTGCCCCCTACCACAAAACATTTATATTGGATAGTTGTTCTTGCAAAGCCCTAGCCGGTCGGGTAGCAGATCATGGCCTCCTTACTTTACCATTTAAAGTACACATTAGTGTCCTTTAAAATATAAACGCTACAGTCGTCGCGATTAATGTAGTCACCTACTGCACCCAATTATATTGATAAGACATGTATTGATACATGTGACGTATGACGTACAGACACAAACGTCACAGTGGAAACAAACTGTGTTTATTTCATTTAATGTCAATATTTTTGATAGGGTGCCTGAGTAATGGACTTGCGTTTGATTTATCTATACATATAATAAATCTGTAGAAAGGTCAATTCTGTACATTGAATATATTGAAAAAATAAATAGCGGGGGTTGTTGCTGGATCGATACCAAACCCAAATATGTGATTAAAAAGTTTTTTGTCTGTCTGTATATGCAGGCATCACGTGAAAACTAACGGTTCGATTTCGATGAAACTTGGTACAATTATACCTTATTATCCTGGGCATAAATAGGATACTTTTTATCCTGGAAAAATACGTAGAAAAAAAATCGTATTTTTCAGTTTTATTCATAGACGTTGTTCTGTAGAACCGCGAACACACGTTGCCTTACCCGCAGTGGATTCAGCGCCGTAATATTTATAAGATGTCATTGTCAAAGTTACTCAAAATGGAGAAATAAACCATCCACGCGAAGACCGACATCCGCGCGGACGGAGTCGCGGGCGGAAGCTAGTTTGTTAATAATACTATGCAGTAAAATGTGTGGCACAACACTGTAGGCTTTCTTTCTTCTATCTTTAAAAGATATTACTATAATATTACTCTACACGACGCTTAATTAGGTCGATCGCATAAACAATTTGCGGCAAACGTCGACGACTCAATACGTCCGGCGAACAACCAAATCGCCGCCGTCGACTGGAACCGGTTTTTGCTGGGAGTCGGCTAACTGAAGGGGCGATTGTGCACTACAAGGAATTTTACTGTCCGAACATCCGATTTTTTACGGTCCGAAGTGGCATGAAAAACGGATGATTGGCTTGTGCACTTGTCCGTCTATACTCGGATGATACGCCTCAGTTTAGGGTAGCTCTGTCTTTGAAACTACACATCACCCACGCGAAATTACAGTAGAATCCCGATTATCGATGTCCGTTCCGGAATGGGGAAAAGTAAAATGTCGGACGGTAAAATTACGTATAGTGCACAGACTAGTATATACATTATATGGCGTGCCATATCGGACCGTAAAAAATCGGACTGCCGGACAGTAAAATTCCTTATTCCAAAACTAGCAAACTGTAGACACTCCATTTCAAATATGGAAGGGCGTACTAAACCGATACGGCGCAAACTCAGTCGGCTGCTACCAGTTTGCTTACGGGGACAGTCTTTAATCCATTCGTCTTTCATTACCTGTCAGACAAGTGACAATCACACATAACACACACAGCCCTTATCCAATAAAATGTGTTCAGTCTACCCGCAGGTCATTGACGCGTCTCGGCAACAAAATGGGGTGCGATGGTGTTAGCTTGACATTTATAGGACACTAGCACTTTGCCCGCGACTTCGTCCGTGTGGTTTACGTACTTTCCTATTTCCCCCTTTTCACCCCCTTAAAGGTTAAATTTCCAAAAATCCCTTCTTAGTGCTCCCCTACATTATAATAGGAAGCCGTGTGCAAAATTTCACATTCCTAGCCCCAGTAGTTTCGGCTGTACGTTGATATGTCAGTCAGTCAGTTCTCCTTTCATATACACACATCAAAAGTGTCTAGGGATCAACATATATTTTTGCAATAACTTTTCTCCTGATTGATATTAATTAAAATTTTTTTTAAGGATTCATCAAATAAAGTGTTTTCGTTTGTCACAGTAACGATAAACCAAGTCACCTTTGCATTAATAAAGAAATTTGCCATTTTCCTAATAAAGGGATTTTTGACATTTGAACCACTAACACAAAAGTTCGAAAAAAAGACTGAAATAACAGTTTTCTTTAAAATTTTATTGGGTAACTTAAACAATTAATAATCCGTGTTTCTACCGCGAACACTAACAACACAATAACATCGGTTTGGCATACTCAAAATGAGTTCATCCAAATCACGCTGTGGAATGGCCGCCCATGTTCGTTGCAACAACAAAAAAAGGTCTTCTTGCGACTGGATACCCTCCATATTCGGCAGAGCTCTTCTCTGTAGCATATCCCATGCATGCTCAATCGGATTCAAGTCTGGCGACTGAGCAGGCCAGGGCAGGACATTGATGTTAGCTGCGGCGAGAGTCTGTCTTACAACTCTTGCGGTGTGCGGTCGTGCATTATCATGCATTAACTGAAATAAGGGACCGATTTGCACTTGTAGAGGAACGATGACGTCTGATACAATCGTCTCAGCATAAATTTGAGCGTTGAGGTTGCCTCTGATCCAAATCAACTCAGTTCTTCCGCCGATCCAAATACCGGCCCATACCATGATGGTTCCACCACTATAAGGATGGACTTCCTGGCAGGATTTTAATCGCTGTTGGCGTCCAGGGCTTCTCCAGTGTCGTATACGTCTTGTATCCGGTCTCATACCAAAACGAGACTCATCAGAAAAGCACACGAAACGCCATTGTTCTTCTGCCCAATTTCTGTGTTCAAGAGCCCATTGATATCGAATCCTACGATTGTGCATTGCTATAGGTGGTACCCGTAGCGGTCTTCGGGAATGAAGGTTCACTTCATGCAAGCGGTTTCTGACTGTTTGGTCGCTAATTAAGTTCCCTGAAGAGTGATGAAGCCTCACGGCTAACATCATCCTCTTTCGTCCAAAGTCGCAACGAGTACAGACGTGTCATACTTTGCTCCGCATTAATAATTAATCACTCCAACCGATATTAGCGCCTATATCTGATTGCAAAATTGCCAACCTCGCGTACACCGATCATCCACACAGCGGAGGTGCGCCCGTTCACCCGCGACCCGCGAGGGAAAAGGAATCGCCGCATAATTGCCATCCTGCTCCTGCGTCGCTGCTGCTAGCCGCCACACGCTTGGACGCGTGACTCACCGCGCCGCTCGCCTTCGACTTAGCTACTCAATACGAAGACAGCTTGAACTATTAAGACCGGTGAGTGCTCCTGCTTATTTTACACTGCGCGTACTTGCAAGCTTCCGTCAGCTTGATACCTGCTGGTCGCTTATAATTACCTAAAATGGATAAGTCACTTTCGGAATCCAATTTAACTGGGAAAAGCATGGATGTCGACACTGTTACTCCACCAAATTTTGTCTCACAACGAGGAAAAAGGAGAAGAGAGGATGAGCTCGACGTATTTAAAGAAGACATGATCAGTATGATTAAATCCATGTTATTAGTACAGGAAAATGAGCTGAAAAAAATCACTCCAACCCTAATGGAAATAAAAGAGACTAACTCAAACATAGAAAGCTCTGTGGCTTATCTCACTGCGCAGAACGAAGAATTTAAAAAAAGGATAGAACAAATGGAGATACAGAGTAGAAAGGACAGAGAGTACATCACCATTCTTGAGGAAAAAGTAGAAGATCTGCAACGAGGTAGCCGCAAGTCAAATATTGAAATTAAAAACGTCCCTAAGCAACAGAAAGAGAATAAAGAAGACTTAATTAACATGGTACTAAGCCTAACAAAAAGTATAAACTATGAAATTATGAAATCAGACATAAAAGATATATACAGAGTGAAAGGAAAGAAAAATGGAACAATGAATACTCCTATCGTAGTTGAAATCTCATCTACTATATTAAAGACCGATATTATAAAGATGTGTAAAACTTACAACACCAAGTATAAAGGTAAGTTATGCGCAAACCATCTAGGCCTTAAGACAGACACCCCCATTTACGTATCGGAACAACTTACAACTAAAGGAGCACGATTACACTTTCTAGCACGGGATCTTGTTAAGTCTAAAGGATACAAATACTGCTGGACCGCTTACGGTAAAGTTTACGTCAAAAAGCAGGACGAATCGCCAACTCACATAATTAAAAATGAATCCCAAATACAAGCTTTAATGCAAGAGAAATGACTAGAAGAAGAAATTGTATATTACGTGCCACAACCCAAACACATGTCATTGTGTCCAGTGAAAGTTTATATCAAAATAGTCTTAAGTACTTTGTTAACTCTGTCGAAAATAGTTTGTTTCTTTAATAGTTTAATTAATATAATAGTTTTATGTTACTCACACATTCCACACACATTCAAATCACACCCAAACTTTGTTCTATACAACGAACTCAAACATGCATTCTCTCTTACATACACACACACACAGCACACCTATTTGCACATCAAAGCCGAAGTAGATATTTTATATATTATTTATATAAATAATAAAACAAATAACGCATCATCAGCCCACAAGATTCACAGCATAACTCTAAACTATGATCTAATTCTCAAACTTAAAACCCCTAGTTATTGTTTCACCTTTACGTTAATGAAAACTAGTCCGTTAATGTTGTTTTTAAATGAATAATACACACACAATTATGCAAGAAATAGACGATGTAGTTGTGGCGCAATCGACTCAACTCCAAATTGAGGAATTTTCAAAAAAGATCAATGTTCGAAACCAAGACTTCACAATTGTCTCACAAAATATTAGAAGCATTTACAGTAACATAAACGTTTTACAAATTACTTTAACCAACTTTAAGTTTGATGCCGACATAATCATTTTAAGTGAATGTAGACTTGATGCAAACAAAACCATCCCTTATGTTCATAACTATCTATCCTTCTCCACGACCAACCACATAAATCGCTGCGACGGCGTAGTAGCATATGTAAAAAACACGCAGAAGGTTAGGGTGAAAGAAATAATATTGGCTCATGCGTCATGCTTACAAATAAACTTGCCTAATCTTACTATCCTGGGTATATATCGCTCTCCGTCAATCGGTAATGCTGACAACTTTATAACTTCCCTTAATGAGCACCTGAACTCCCTAAAAACATGCAAAAATATTGTAATAACTGGAGATATAAATATAAATTTAATCTATAAGATCAACGAACAAACATACGAGCGTGCAAACCGACATAGCTACCTTAACATGCTGGCTATGCACGGATTATTACCCGGACATTCTCTTCCTACCAGAGGTGAAAACTGCTTGGATCATTTCATCTTGAAAATAAACAAAAACAAAATAAATGCCTCTATTGTTGTTCTAGATACTACCGTAACAGACCATTCAATGATATTCCTGAATTTATCCGACATCAAAACAGCACATGTATTATCTCCTAAAACAAAAACAGTTGTTGATCTTGGGAAAGCGATAGTAACCCTAAAAGATAGCAATATTTCCGAACTGAAATTAATTAATAACCCTGTTGCACTTACTGAATCTTTGATCGACAAACTCAGGCATTGCCTTTTACTTAATACCACAACAACCTTAATCTCGAGAAATAACCGCACAATCAAGCCCTGGATTACTATGGGAATTTTACGCTGTATTCAGAACAGGAACAATATGCAAAGAAAATTACGCTTAGACCCAAATAACGATATTTTAAAAATAACGTACAGGAGGTATCGCAATCACTGCAATAACCTTATTAAAAAACTTAAAAGACAATATGACAAGGAACAAATAGAAAAAGCAAATAGAGACATTAAAAAAACTTGGAAAGCTATCAATAATATCACGCATCGCAAACAATCAAAAACTCAAAACTTAAATCTATTAGATGTAAAATCAACCGCTCAAGAGTCAGTAAATTTCGTCAATGACTATTTTTCTAATATTGGTAAGACTTTGGCCGAAGAAATCATCTCCCTCAATACATTACCTGATCGTGAGACTTATTTAACGGATTCTCAGGTCTCATCCTTTGTACTTCTAGAAACTGATACCCAGGAAGTCCGAGGTGTATTGATGAGTCTTAAAACTGAGAGCGCTCCTGGATCAGATAATATATCAACAAAGTTTCTCAAAACTGCTCAGGGCATAGTGGTCCCAATTATTGCACATCTTGCTAATCTGTGTTTCACGCAAGGTATTTTTCCACCCCTACTTAAACAAGCCATCATTACACCAGTGCACAAGGGTGGTGACAGTGACGACGTGAGCAACTATAGGCCCATCTCAGTCTTATCTGCAATCTCGAAAGTCATAGAAAAGCTAATTAACACCCGATTGATAAATTATATGAACAAATATAACATAATATCTGACTGTCAATATGGATTTAGGCAAGGACTGTCGACAGAAGATGCAGTCTCAGGACTAACCTCTCATATTATTAGAAACGTGGATGCAGGCCAGAGGTGTCTAACTGTTTTTATCGATCTGAAAAAGGCCTTCGACACCGTCTCTGTTCCCATCCTTGTGCGTAGATTAGAAAATATAGGCGTAAGAGGAGTCCCTTTGGCTCTCCTATCAGATTACCTTCAGAATAGAGAACAACGTGTCAAGATAGGAAAAACCGTCAGTGACAAGAAAAAAGTGAGCTTTGGCGTCCCGCAAGGCAGCGTTCTTGGGCCTACGCTTTTCCTAATATACCTGAACAGCCTCTGCGAAATGAAGCTCGAAAATGGGCGTATCTTCTCCTATGCGGATGACACAGCCATTGTTTTCACTGGTGAAACATGGGAATCTGTACATAGATATGCTGAAAAGGGACTCATAAAGGTTGCAAAATGGTTAAATTATTTTTTACTTTCACTCAACACCTCTAAAACAAAATACATAGCATTTACTAATTACAACAACAGTCAACCCGGGCCTAATCATAACCTTAGAATACATTGCTGTAATGATCCTACGGGCACTAATTTATGTTCTTGTATTAAAATAGGTAAGGTAAATAATATCAAATATTTGGGAATAATGCTAGACCAACGATTATCTTGGCATTTACATGTGGACATGGTTATGTCAAGAACTAGAAAACTCATCTCGATTTTCAGAACTCTAAGACATGTTATCTCCAAATCTTTATTAAATCAAATATACGTCTCACTGGCTCAATCAGTCTTAATATATTGTATAGTAATTTGGGGCGGCGCCACAAAAATCAAATTCCTTGAACTGGAAAGAGCGCAAAGATCTCTCTTGAAAGTAATGTATTCTAAACCATTTAGATTCCCAACTGAAAACCTCTACACATTAAGTGACCTTCTCACAGTCCGAAAATTATATGTACTCTATGTTGCATTAAAAGTACACAAAACCCTCCCATATGATTCGGGTCACATCACAAAACGAAGAAAATATCTTGTTGCACCAGAAATCTCGGTTAAAACCTCATACGCGAAAAAGCAGTTCGCCAGACAATCCTCTTCTATCTACAACAAATTAAATAAAATTTTGAACATTTACCCAAAAACTTTTCAAGACTGCAAGAAATTGTTAATCGACTGGTTAAAAAGCAAGAGTTATGACGACATTGAATCATTCTTACAAAGTAACTTATACTAATGCAAACTCGTTCACTCACTCACTCACACACACACACATACACACACACATACACACACGCTCACACACACACACATACACACACGCTCACACACACACACACATAATTTACTACACTCTAAATTTAAGGCTTAAGTTTAATTTATTTTGTCAATTTGCCTACTACTATACTCCTACATTGTTATTGATTATTTTTAGTTTTAAAAGAGCGGGGTCTCCTAGCACAGGTGTTTTTTATACTTAAAAGGAGACCTCTATGTAAGATTAAACATTGTAGAATTTGAAAAGAAACTGAAATAAAAATTATTATTATTATTATTATTATTATTATCATGGCGGTTATTGTTGGAGCTCTTCGAGTTAAGATTTGAATGTATCGGTCTTGTCTCCGTGTGGTGCAGCGATACCGTCCTCCATGGCGCTCAGCCACGGTACCAGTGCTTCGGTAACGTGTCCAAAGTCGACTGATAATACTCTGACTTGTATTCAGAGCTAAAGCCACAGTACGTTGCCGGGAACCAGCTTCTATCATTCCCACGGCTCTGAGCATTTCTTCCCTGCTTAAATGACGTCGCCGCTCCATAATAACGTTGGTTTTAATCAGTAGTAGGGAAACAGTAGCACTAATAATGTCTTCAATGCGTTGTATGTTTTTATAGGGAAAATATTGACAGCTGATTTTCATCTTTTACTCGAATTTGATTCACAGTTCCTGATTCAAATTATGAAATGCACCAAAAAGGATCCATATAAATTTATAAAATCATAAATTTATTACAAAGCCACATCTCAATCTCAAGAAATCCGCATAAAAATGCTTGATCCCTAGACACTTTTGATGTGTGTATATAGACTAATGTAGACGCAGGCGCGGTGCACCCATTATAGGTGGTAAAGGTATTGTTCTAAGTCAAAACTAATATCCGACTATCCTATCCTTTTAGTATAATATTATACACGTGAAAGTTTGTTTTGATGGATGGTAGTTTGTTACTCTTTCACTCAAAAACTACTGAAAGGATATGGATGGTAATTGGTACATAGATAGTTTATAACCTGGAATAAAACATAGGATAGTTATCTTCATTTTATCTTACTGTGGCATAACTTTGGAATTGTATAGCTAGTGTCAAATAAAGGGTGAATTCATGTAGAACAAAATATTTTTGGATTTAACCATCCAAGTCTATTTGTAAAATTTACCTGGTTATGTATTCAAAATATATTTCTACTAGCTATTGCCAGCGGCTTTGCCCTCATGCTACTCGACCATAACCTATGTTTAAAGTCAAATTTCATCAAGATCTCTTCAGCCATTCTAACGTGATTGAGTAAAAAATATCCATCCATTCAAAATAATATAATTTTTGGTTTCCAATTATTTTCTTAAAGTCTAACCAAGTTACCGTGACCCCGGTACGTAAAGGGCTATTGAAGGACACCGTGGATTTTAGTCAGTACGAGTCTGACAGTTCCTCCCGCTCTGCACGAGGTGGGAGGACTCATTTGATGATACTACCACGTTAACCAAGTTAAATTTCAGAGTCATGTCTAACCAAGTTACATCTCTACGAGCCATGTATGCCTTCGAAAGGTCATTCGACTCCAGACCTTAGCTCCGATTGCATAAGGTTCAATGTTAAAGTTCGCGAGTTCGTTCACTCAGGTTGTCTGGGGCAAATGGGAATGCTGCATTGAGTTTTGCGATGTTTATACATACAATATATTTATACATACAATATCTTGACTCTAGGGCAGAGGAGAGAGGGAGAGAGACAAAGTCTACGATGGAGAGAGCTTACCCAGAAGTAAAAGGAAACATTCTAACTTTGAAGGGATTAAGGCCCACTTGCACCACACATCACTAAACGGGTTTAGCGCTAAACTGCCTTAGAATATCACTGTATCCCTGTCAAATTGTTTGAAGTTGACAGAGACAGAACGATGTTTTAAATCAGTTTAGCGCTAAACCTGTTTAGTGGTTTGTGGTGCAAGTGGGCCTAAGATTGTATACGTTCGGGAACAATGCAGATAGAGAGTTCCATTTCTTTGCTGTGCACATTATAAAAGACGTTTGGAAACGCTTAGTTGCGAATTGGTTACGACGGCGCGGTTACGCGGTTTGATTTTTTACAAAATAACACTTTGTGCTCGTCTCGGGAATCAAGCTCAAGACCTCAAAGCTCAGTAGTTGCGGTTACAACCGCGAGACTATAAGAATCCCTCCATCATACACTACTTGCTTGTGGCAGAGCGATTTACGCGTAAAAAGACTAAATCTCAAAATGGCAAATGATCAAAATGGAAAATTTTCTACAATTTGAAGTATGTTCTTGTAAATAAAAGATTTCTACTCTTCGATATAACTAAATTGTTTCAGGAAATGCGAAAAAAAATATATTCACATGAGTATACTCCCAAATCTAGAAAGAAATCCATTTTGATCTATGCCATTTTGAGAATTAGGCTTTTTGAGAATTTGCCATTTTGTGAATTAGGCTTTTTGCGCTTAAACCGGTTGAGCTTCTTCGCCCGCGTCTATGTCGACAACCATCCCTCGTAATCGTAATATCGGGATAAAGAATGTCCTATGTGTAATTCATCAGACATAATTATTTATTAAGGCTATTAAATCAGCAATAACCTCCAGTAAGATTCACATAAGAAAGCCATCATTAAAAAAATAAAAAGTGTGAGCATAACCAATCCATTAGTCCAAACTCCGCGCTCCTTTCAAATTACCCTAAAAACGGTTCGGGCTGGCCATTCAACTTCAGCTGAAGCGTCTGTCTAGTCGTCAAGTCAATGCCCTCAGGGACGAGGGAACCCAGGGATATTACAGTGAAAGTCCCGGGGATTTGGGGAGTACCTATTGATTCTTTAAGTCAGTCGGTATAAAGGGCGTTGGGGTGATTTGATTAGGGGCAACTTTAGGGATCTATATGTGGTTAGGGATTATTTCAGCAGTATTATTGAGATGTTTAAAGCTTTTGCACTCGGCTTTGCTCGTTTTATAGTCGAATTAGTTCATCAGTTGGATTATCAAAAAGTTTTTGAACCGTATTTTTTCCGATTTGTAAATGATAATTGGCTATTTGACAGTAGCTATAAATTACAAATATAATTAGTCCGCCATTTAGAGTTTAAAAAAATAACGGACACGTATTTCTTCTTTTGTAAAATCAATGAATGTTTACCAAAATACACCGCTCAAGAGTTGAGTTGAGAGTTGAGACGAGGCTCGTGACGTCAAAATTCAATAAAAATTGTACTAAATTGTGACGTTTTGCCAATTTTGAAAGCATCGTATCTCAGTCAATTTTGGTTTACGAAACAAAAGAAAAAATACGGGTCGAATATTTTTTGATAATCTAAGTGACGAACTAATTATAATTTTTCAGTCAAATATAAAATAAATAAATAATGTTACATTACACGCGAATGCTCCCGGTGAGGGAGCGCCTTAAGATGTAGAACAACTGTCATCCACCCGATATGACTGTCTGCCTCCAACGAGGGTCATTGACTGCCTACAGGCGTAGCCGGTCAACCTGCCGAGGTCTGGGAGACGGACGAATGAACTCTTGAACTGTAATTTTTGCAGACTAAATAACTAAATGGTATGAGTTGTGTTATTTTTTTGGAAAATTAAAATTTAAACATTTATTGGTATTTGAAGATGTTTTTTTTTATAAAAAAATCCAGGGGTACTAGAAACTTACGCATCACGATAATACTGGAAACAATGTCTTTCAACTTAAACTTTTTAGTACTGCTGTACTATTTCAACAGTTTTTTTGAAAGAAAACGAAAGTTGGATCGACGGCGCTTTGTGTTCCACGCGCGCCTCCAGGAGTGTCAGTATAATGACGGGGCTTGTAGAGGGCCAAAGCCTGCCGGGGTCACGGGACTCACAAATTACCGTAACTCCGGTACGTAAAGGGCTATTGAAGAACACCGTGGATTTATGACTTTGCCACGAAAGAAAAATGAAAATGAAAGTTCGGTTAGGACGCTAATATTGAAAACTGTTTATTTTGTAAATATCACGATAAGGTTCTTTACTTTTATCAATTTGGATATGTTTTGATCACTGTTATAGTATTTTTGTGTTTATGGCTGAATAACACTGCATAAAATTACTTCATATTTTGTCTATTTCATGTGTTTTTTGTTTTGATGTAACGTTTTTAATGAAGCCACTTTTTTCTAAATGTGTGAGAGAGCGCCAAGCACACATTAATTTTTTAAAGAAAAATAAAACTGGACTTTTATAATATTATGGAACTGTTTTTACGCCTCTCATTTACAAACTATCTTATGCTGTAGGCTTTGCCTTTGTGCAGTTCATTAATCTCCAGTTCAATGATATTGAGGATACTAATATAATTTTTTTCTAAACTGAACACTTCCAAAGTGGTAAAATGTGAGCAGTTACAGGTAACCCTGTAACTTCCAAAATAAGAGAATGATAAACTAAAAAAAAAATGTAAACTACCAGCGAAAATTGATTTGAACGAGATCAAGTAATTAGTTATTTTTTAATCTTTCAAAGTTATAACCAACTACAAGAACATTTATATTATGTTACTACTACGGAACCCTTTATGGGTGCGAGTCATTGGCCGGTTTTTTTCTCATTAGGTTCCCGTTTACAATATTTTTGGTCATTATTTCATGCCATTGCAGTCTACTGCTAGACAAACATCTCCCTTAATAACCGCCACAGTAAATAAATAAAAATAAATATTCCACAACTATCACACAACGCCATCTAGTCCCAAGCTAAGCAGAGCTTGTGTTATGGGTACTAAACAACTGATAAACATACTTATATATTTCTAAATACATACATATTATAGATAATTTACACCCAGACACAGAACAAATGATCGTGCTCATCACACAAACATTTGTCCTGGGTGGGAATCGAACCCACGACCTCTGGAATAGCAGTCAGGGTCACTAACCACTAGACCAACAGGCCTGTCACAGTGCACGATCTCCCGCTTTTTCTTCATCAGGTCATCCATCTTGCCGGGGGTCTCAATTCGAGAACCTTCCTACTCCACCTTTCGTCAGTTCCGCGACAGAAATTACCGATATTTTTCGTTAATTTAGAAAACTACTAAAATAATTTAATGAATACCTTCTAAAACTATTTTCTAATTATCTTTCTTCCTCATCTTAATCTTCCAGGTCTCGAATTCACCCATCCAAATGAGCGCGGCGAATACGAAGTAGCTGAAGGCATATCAGCAACAGTGTTCCGAGCTATCCTGGAGTACTACCGGCTGGGCAGCATCAGGTGCCCACCCACCGTGTCCGTGCAGGAGTTGCGGGAGGCCTGCGACTACCTGCTCGTGCCTTTTGACGCCAACACCGTGCGCTGCCAGGTGCGGTACTTGTAACCTTACAAATGACCTATTAATTGGTTTTACTTTCTATTGACGTCATATTTTAAAACTAGCTTCCGCCCGCGACTCCGTCCGCGCGGATGTCGGTCTTCGCGTGGATGGTTTATTTCTCCATTTTGAGTAACTCTGACAATGACATCTTATAAATATCTATTGGACCCAAATACGGCTAAGCCTATAATAATTAAGGAGATTCGCGGTTCTACAGAACAACGTCTATGAATAAAACTGAAAAATATTTTTTTTTTAAAGTATCCTATTTTACGCCAAGGATAATAAGGTATAATTATACCAAGTTTCATCTAAATCGAACCGTTAGTTTTCACGTGATGCCTGCATGTACAGACAGACAAAATTTTTTTTAATCACATATTTGGGTTTGGTATCGATCCAGCAACACCCCCCGCTATTTATTTTTTCAATATTTTCAATGTACAGCATTGACCCTTCTACAGATTTATTATAAGTATAGATAAATTCTCCTTCCAGAACCTCCGAGGCCTCCTCCACGAGCTCTCAAACGAAGGCGCTCGCCGTCAGTTCGAGTCCTTCCTCGAGAGACTCATCTTGCCTCTCATGGTGGAATCAGCCCAGAGAGGGGACAGAGAGTGCCACGTGGTGGTCCTCCTGGATGACGACTCAGTGGAGTGGGATGAACAATATCCTCCTCAAATGGGAGACGAGTACTCGCAGACTGTGTTGTCCACACCGCTGTATAGGTTCTTCAAGTATATTGAGAATAGGTAAGTGTTAAATTAACTTTTTTGACTTCTGCTAGCCTAGTACTTTCTTGGTAGGTAGGAATTTTAATCCTAGTACTTTTATGCTCATCTCATCTTCTACGAGGTCTGCCGCGACGCCTTCAAACCAACCATCATAGTCCACTTTGACACTAGATCGCGAAAACTGGAGGTCATGGGGAGGTGCCTTTGCCCAGCAGGCGGATGAAGTAGGCTAGCAGTATCAGTACTTCATTTTTGTCTTAATTGACCTAGAACTTTTGTAGTGAAGGGTAATAGCTTTTTTTATCGTGGTAAAATCATCAAATGAGTCCTCCCACCCAGGGCAGAGCGGGAGGCACTGTCAGACTTGTACTGACTAAAATCCACGGTGTCCTTCAATAGCCCTTTACGTTCTGGGGTCACGGTCATTCGTACAGTCCCGCGACCAGGAATTTTAATCCTATTACTTTTATGCTCATCTCATCTTCTACGAGGTCTGCCGCGACGCCTTCAAAACCAACCATCATTGGTCCACTTTGACCCTAGATCGCGAAAACTAGAGGTCATGGGGAGATGCCTTTGCCCAGCAGTGGGATGATTAGACTAGCAGTATCAGTACTTTTATGCGTATCATCTTTGTCTTAATTGACCTGGAACTTTTGTTTTGAAGGGCTAATAAAGCTCTAGCTGAATATGAACAGCGCAGCGATCATAATAAAAAAATAAAGTTTTTAATTTTTTACCTTGGAAAAGGCGGGAGGGACGCATGAACGTCCCATTTATGCCCTGATTTTTTTGGTCTGTAATGGCCTTTTAATAAATGCTTCATTTTCAATTAATTTTTTTGACAGGCCTGTTGGTCTAGTAGTAAGTGACCCTGACTGCTATGCCGGAGGTCGTGGGTTCGATTCCCACTCAGGACAAATGTTTGTGTGATGAGCACGATCATTTGTTCTGTGTATGGGTGTAATTTATCTATAATATGTATGTAATTAGAAATATATAAGTATGTTTATCAGTTGTCTAGTACCCATAACACAAGCTCTGCTTAGCTTGGGACTAGATGGCGTTGTGTGATAGTTGTGGAATATTTATATTTATTTATTTAATTTTCCATCCGTTTCAGAGACGTAGCCAAGCAAGTAATGAAAGAGCGTGGCCTCAAAAAAATCCGCCTCGGGGTCGAAGGTTATCCGACATACAAAGAAAAGGTCCGCAAACGTCCCGGAGGCAGAGCGGAAGTCATCTACAACTACGTCCAACGTCCTTTCATACACATGTCATGGGAGAAAGAAGAAGCGAAGTCCCGCCATGTGGATTTCCAATGTTTCAAGTCAAAATCTGTCACAAATTTAGCGGAAGCCACGGCTGATCCTGTCATAGAGTTGGACGCGAACAGAGTGAGGGATGAGGAGGTCCCGGAGGTGGTCCCTGAACCGGAAGTTGAGGAAGCTCAGTGATCTATGAGCCGCTCTACGGGAGCGGTCCTCAGGTTATTAACAGGTATTTTCTGCTGGCTCTGATGGATAGTCTATGTGTGATGGGGCTTCGAAATGTGAAGGTTCTGGTATGAATAGGAAAGACGGTTAGATTTTTTGAAATACGAATTCGATTTTGAAATTGAGAGTTTCGATTTTTGAAATACGAATTTGAATGTGTTTTTCAAAAATGGAATGAGTAAGTTCGGTTCTGATATTGGAATTGAGTTTCGAAAGTGTTAAAAACTGTATTTTAAAACACGGAATCGTTTTCAATTATTAAAATTTTAAATTCGGATTGAAGTCTTTACAAAATCGTTCTATTTTGAAATCTGTTATAAAAGAATTTCAAAACCACATCATAGTGAAGTTCAATTCAGATGTAAGTGGTACTACAAGTGTAATTCGAATTGCCCCAATCACACATAGACGTAATAAAAACAAGTGGAGAAGTGTCAAGAAAGTGCCAGATGAAAGAAGACTCTATGTACTTATTATATAACGCACATTATGTCTTACGGTATGCTTATACACTGGAGTGCATTAAAATAGGTCGCTTACACTGGCGTGTAAGGTAATTTGGACAGTGGAGTAATGAAGAAATGGCCTTAAATAATTTTCTTGGGGCATTATGGTGGTTTGCAGTATTTTTGTTACTTTCATTGTGTTAAAAAAATGTGAAATGTGAAAAAGTCATTTCAGTTCATTTAACTGTATTTTCTTTCCATAAAGTGCACAATTTAAAATTTACTGTTAGGGAGTTATCAAACTTATCGATGTTGATCAGAGTAGTTTTAAATCGCGTTATTCGATCCTCGATCCGAATTATATATTTTATATTTTTACCACAGATTATGTAATACTACGTACGGATACCCAATCCCATACAAAGAAATGTGACCTCCTTATTACTGCCTATTTGACTGGCTATTTTTTTTTCGCCATTTTATCAACAGATGGCAGCACCAGCGCCTCACTAATTGTCAAGCTGAATTCTACTAATAGATGGCGCTGTTTTTAATTTAATTGACGTCATTGCACCCTATCGGTCAGTTCACACCGAGACGCAACGCGATGTGACGCAACGATACTGCAAATGTGTATCTTTTCTTATAGGAAATAAAATAAGATTTTGAGTCGGTATTAAAACACAGCGCGGCGCTGCGTTTTAGTAAATAGAGTTAGATTTTGAGTAGCTCTATTAAAATGTGCGCGCAGCGTCGCATCTCTGTTTGAGATGATCCTATTTTTTCTCCATTTTCACAACAGATGGCAGCACCAGCGCCTCACTAATTGTCAGAAGCAGTAATTTTAAAAAAGAATTCATCTAATAGGTGGCGCTTTTTTTAATTATCGTCATTGCACCCTTATGCCTTTAAAATTGAATAAAACAGGGACGCCTTTCGCTTCGTTAAAAATCAGTTTCTCTCAGCCAGGTCTTCATTTCTGTGTAGGGATAATTAAAGAAGTATTGAACTTACCCAAAAAATCACGTAGCTTTTAGGCCACATGCTTTTACTAAAATTCGCGAAATAAAGATTTGTATCATTATAAAAAAAAAACATTTCAAAATATAAAAATAGTTGTCCGCCGGCGTGGGAGCAGGGTCCAAGCTACCGGTGGTTAGGGCTCCAGAGACAGGAACCTCCTCACAATGCGAGCAGTATCGATGAGTACTGCCTTCTGAATCAGTCCCTTGATACAACTACCCAACGAGAGCCTCGACAGATGTATCATTATTATTTTTATCATGTACTTACAATCAGCTCTTTATGATCGGTTCAAATCATGCGTCGATAAGACTGGTTACTCCCTAAGAAGTTACAGATATTTATAGTTTTTCTTAATATTCATAAATAATATTTCAAAATTAAAATAAAAGTGGTTTCTGTGATAAAAAAGGTAGCGGGCCTATTTTTATGCACGTCTATGTAGTTTATACAGCATGTTTTAGAAATTTGTGGCTGTATACCTAGCTATGGCCCGCGGTTTTTCACGTTTTTATTTATTGTTGGGCTCCTAGAGGTTGTAGAGTGTTTTTTTTTTTACTTGTGTATGTCAAGAATTGAGTTTCAAATCTGATTGGTAGTTCCAGAGATCACGTTAAAAAAATACAAAATCTTGCTTAGGAATTTAGAAAAAAAAAGTGGGATCTTCAAGTCAAGAGTGAATATGTTACTTCTACACAAAATATATACAACATTATTTTTTGTTTATGCGAAACCCGATACGATACACCTGCCTAGTATTTTTGTATAAAGAATCTGGTATTTTGTAAATTCCAAAACTGTATCATGAAAACTCACAAAGTTACAAGTTTGTTATATTACAGGGTTGTATGTTCAAAAACATGCTCTTCGCGGTAACCCACGCAACCCGCACTTACTGTGTCATATACTCATTGAAAATAGTTTGGCAATATGTACCTAACCGTACAGTGATTGTTTTGTAATTAACTGGTGACAAAACTGAAAAATAAATTGGTCCAAATTACAACATGGTGTAAAATTATTGTAATCGATTCAGTTACTGATTCTGAACAAACTAAATTCAGGTTTTGCATATACTAAAAATAATTTCTGATAAAAGACAGTCGGAATTAACAATGTAATGTGGTTTCTTCTCAAAATTCTGCTTGAAATGGGTACCGATCCATAGACCAACTTGGCAAGAGATGCTTGACTTTGTAGATTGATCGTAAACCTTTTTTAAAAAATACATAAACAAGATAAACCCGTGCGACTGTAATTATTTAGTTACGAACAAATAAAAATAAATAAATACCTACACCTTTTTGAAACATGCTGTATTTTTTAAATGTTAAAATAAAAAAAAGTAGTTAACCAAAATGTACTTCGTGTTAAGCGTTTTTATTTTATGATATAGTTATATCCTATGTCTTTACTCGCTTTTCGTGAAATGAACAAACTCTTTAACAGCTTGAAATAAAAGGTTGTAAAAAACAAGATATCTTGAAAGAAAAAATATCTAAAAATCTAGATTACACTGTCGTGCAGAATTAAGCGTCGATTATATTTTAAAACAAATTATATTTTTAAACGTACTGAAACATTCCTATAGCTGTAAACTTGCACGATAGTGTTCTGTCACTTTACTACGCTTTATTTATTACTTGATAAAATCATCAAATGAGTCTTCCCTCCCAGGGCAGAGCGAGAGGGACTGTCAGACTTGTACTGACTAAAATCCACGGTGTCCTTCAATAGCCCTTTGTTCTGGGGCCACGGTTACCCGATAGTCCCGCGACCCGGGCAGGCTTTGAATTTACTACACTTGAAAAAAAATATCTGAAACAATTTAATATTTCTAATCTTCATTTTTTTTTTAATAGTATTACGGCAATATAAAACATTTTGCAGACAATAAGTGTCATTATTTGCCTAGGAAATAAATAAAAAAGGTTCATCAACGCGGTTGTTCAGCGATCAGGTGGGCTGCTACGCCACATGGCGCGTGTTCGATTCCCGCACGGAATACATATTATTTTGTATGATCGACATGTAGTTGTTCCGGGTCTGTAGTTGTGTATGACAGTTTCCGTGTTTGTAAACGCAACAAAGATACAGGAGAAATTCCTAGTTTGAAAAAAGTTTGCAATTTTTGGAAACTTGGTTTTCAAAACATGTTTATTAACATGGTTTTGAGTTTTCAATATTTCGGGATTATTGCGAACACCATAATCACGGCTAATTATTTAACAAAAATGCGCCAGTACCACACCAGGTTTTTTTGTCAACTGTACTTTTTTTCCTAACTAAATGTACTTGTGAATCTATATATAATGCAATATAATGAATAAAAAATATCGAATTGATTGTTATTCGTAAGATTATTATTGTATTAAGGTTTTATAAAATACTTAGAAAATAATTTGTACGGAATTTATGTTAGATTTTGTATTAAAATTATACATATCTGCTGGAATTGGTGTTTTATTTGTTTGTATGACCATCTATAGTCTGCGCCATCACTCATGATCTGTGGAAAGTTCGTGTTCAGTCAACAGGAAAAGTAGATGATCAAATTCAAGTAGAAAACTGTTTGTTACTTTCTAGTGAAAGTTTCAGTATTTATTTATTTACCGAATTACAACGGCTATGTGAACAACCAATTACAGAAATTTAAGGACAATTATGCAAAAAAAAACAGTATAAATTAGAATATAAAAACGTAAAAAGAAAAACACTTTCACAAATTCATCTCACAGTACTTCTGGCATACATACCAATAAAATCTTCGACTATCCATCCGCAAACAGATCTTCTATTGGATTAACATCCAAGAGATCATTAAGCACGGCCAGAGTGCGAGGGGTTGGCGACTTAGTACGAGCAACCGTACGACATGTAGACACGGCAAACAGCCTGTGCTTTCTGCCAACTGTAACCAAGTACCGCGTTTTAACGATTTCTGATTCGGACGTTTCCTGTAGGAAACATTAAAGTTTCACTTTGGAAACGATTTTTGATTTACAAGCAGAAGCTCCAGCCCCCTCCGTGATCTTCGCTTCAACCTCCAGGATCGTGCAGACTGGACACGTGGACTCAGGCAGAATGGATCTTCAACGACGGCGTTCCGCGAGTATTTTTTTTTCGTGTGGCATCTCGCAGGTTAACCTAGAGGATGTGAGCTGATTAACCGGACTTTTCTGTGGATGCCTTAAATGACTCTAAGGCCTGGGCGGCCATGGGCTTACAAGCTAAAACAAACTAAACACGCTAAGGGCAACCCCTGTGGGCTACGAACCTCGGCTTAGGGCGTCACTGAGGGAGGTCACCAAGGGACAGGCTAGATCTGAATGATATCATTATTTAGGGACTAATTTAAAATTACAGGCTCAGCATCGCGGGCTGGCTCTTGCAAGGGTCGGGGAGAGCATTGACTCGTACGTCGCGATGGGCGTCTGCGGCGGCGAGAACGGAATGACGGAATCGAATTGTGTTTTCTAGCTGTGCTGGTTTGTCTACTGATCTCCTGGAAGAGGGTGATGGGGGCCCGCGCGCCACTCATATTTATAGGCTCGCGATAGATTAATGCGGTGTGCAAAACAACGTCGATATTGGTGGATATTATATATTGTAAATACTAGCAATCAGTACTAGTTCTTAGTGCACCATGAATATTGTAGATAGATTTGTGTTATAGTGATTAGTATAGACATGTATGTAGTTTCTTTTATTGTTGTTTTATATTGTTTTTTAAACTGTAATTTGTGTTTTGTATGTCCTATAATTTTTAATCTATTGTAAAGGTCTTATTGTTATGTTTTATATTGTAAGTAATTTAATTTTAATTTTTAGCGTAATATTTATTCTAGTTCATGTTGTAGTTTTAGTTCTGTAACACATTATATTGCGATGCATACATAGGTACATACATGATGATGTACTGTAGGTACCTACATGATATTATGATTAAGAGCGTTAAAAACTCTTTGCTTTGTCTATGGCTGTCATTATACATTGTGACGTTTGACTTTGACAGCTGCACCTGCACCAAATTACAACAAAATTTAACGTCTACAAGGGACGTGCTTGAATACGAGAAAATATTATCAATCTTGGGTATCACAAGATAATTTTAAAAATGTCGATCTGGGCCCCACTTAACCGACTTGTCTTCAAGAAGACATCTTCATATTTCCTCGTTGCGACGCTTTGCACATTTTTCTTCGAGAGAGCTTTCGACAACATTTGCATCGAGATATTCGAAAGATGCAACAGAAATAAGTTATGGAAGGATGTAGCTCATCGGTTTATACCAAAACCACCACCGCCACCGGAGAAGTGTGTTTAAAATGTACTGTTTCATTAAATATTTTCAACATTGAGTGGTGTTTTTTCGTTACACGGGCCACACTAACGGGAAATACCGTTTAATAATAGCGATACCTAATAGTCTTTCAAATGTTTGTATAAACCTCCATTACGTGCGTGCCATACGTCTGCATTTGCCCAAACGTGGATTCAAATAGGTTGTGGGCACAGCCAACCGAAAATTGTCCATGTGCGAGTTGGATCACCACTGCGCGGATTGCCCGGAGGACACGGCGGAGATCTACCTCGCCGTGTCCTCACGGAGACGATAGGCGACGATGAAATTTCGCCGCACCCCTTCGCAAGTTGCTGTCGTATCAGACCATTCCGACATAATCTTAATTTTGTTTATTAAAGGCCAAAAATATTTATTTTAGTATCGTTATTACAGTAATAACGGGGAGGGGTTTTATTATCTTAAGCTGGGTACTCAGTTAGCAGTGTTGCATGTAACGTATCAGATACTGTATCAACCTGAGTGTGGGTACGGCTCGTCCGAGCACACTGCGAGCCGCCTTTCTGTTCGCAGTGATATCGCCACTCGGCGGGACACTGCGAGCTTACAGCGCTCCACACGCGAGCGGTTCGCAGCGGGCTGGTGCCTACGTACCTACTCACTTGATACCGTATCTGATACGTTACATGCAACATTGCTAAGAGAGTACCCAGCTTTATGGAGTGGACAAAAAATATGAAGTAAATTTAATTGAGGTTTGAGATAACATGTTGTCGGCGTGCCGTCGTCGCGAGCACTGCGGATCCGGCAGCTCGTAGCTAGTGAGAGGCCTGCCTACGCTGCGGTCTGATTAAGTCTGTGGATGGAAAAAATCATAGATTTATAATAGTTAGATTGGCAATAGATTCAGTCAGGCGAGACCGAAATGAAATTACACTAGTGTGCGTATAACGTGAATGTGAGCAAGAACAATAGTGATGCGCATGCAGTTCTCTAAACTGTAAATATCGACAAAAAATTACGTGAGGTATCTTCTGTACCTAGTGCTGATAACGCAGAGAAAAAATAAAACCACATATATAAAATGAATTTGACTTTTATTTGCCACCAAACAGAACTAATTTGTTATAAAAATGTCGCAAACTTTCTTTCGATGTATTTTCCAATTTAGCTTCGTACTTTATTCTGATTGTCAAATATATTTCAATTATTGCTTTTATGAGCAAGTGTTTATGGTTAAATAATACTGGCGAATCATACATATGACTGTCAAGTACTTTAAAAAAGTTTTTACATGTCACAAGGCAATCGTTTACCACCTTGTGAAACTCGAATTGATCCATATTTTTTCCACTAATGCATTTACGGAAAACTCGTTCAGATTGAACACCTACATCATAAACATCTTGCGAAGGATAAATCAGGCCACCAACGTCCTTCGTATATATAAATGAACCTACTTTAACGTCGCCGTAAAGTACAGTCACACATCGCTCGCATTTAATTTTCTTTGTGATTTTTTTTACCACGTAACCACAAATGTATTCAACAATAGACTTTATTACACATTCCATTCCTTCAGGCACCCACGGCATACATGATAAGAAATCAGAATCATCATCGATTGACTGGACTTGGTCAACAGGCATATCTTCGTGTGGCGTCAGTATTGCACTAAGACCTGTTGTACTATTTATTGTGTCAATTGTCTGAGATCTTTGTGCATTGAGAATACTGATTGTTTCTAAAGGCAAACAATTGGCTTTATCACTAATTTGCACTAATTTTTTTTATTTTTAGGAAATCTGAAAAAAATTATGTTACACCATAATTTAATTTATTTAACGTTATTTATAACAATGTAATATTACGTAACTTATTTATCGCTAAAGGATAATAACAATATTTTTTTTAAGTCGAGCAATAAGAACTAATAAGGCTCTATGTACAGCATCTTTGCCAGTCAAGTTACATATCGAAATGTGGTTTTCGATATTATGTCAATCACTATGAATTGAGGTTAGAAGTAACAAGAAATTCACGTATTTGATATTTCGCTGAATTCAATTCGTATGCATTCAGAACATGAATATAATAAAAAGCGATATTATGATCTATTGATTTGTGCATAATTTCTTTTTCAGAGTTCATAAACAGAGCATTTTGAGAATGAAATCTTTCAGTTGTACTTACATGTGAAATGAATAATTCTGTGGATTTTCTTTCTTCGAAGAATTACAACCGGGTACTGCACACGTAACCATAACTATTTACGTCTATTAAATCGCAAATTTCCAATTTAAAACGCGAGAATATTTAAAATAAGCGGGATTTGTTTCGTACACAACTGACGTCGGGCCGATACAGGCCGCTAGCGTGTACGCGAATGGTCGCGGCTATCTGTCTCGCTCTAACTCACGATTACCTATATTATATCTCTCTCGTATCACCGATCTAACTATTATAAATCTATGGAAAAAATGTATAACGGCACCTATTATCACTCAAATCTGGGTTCATTGCTGCTGCCGAGCAATCGTGGGGTAGTAGGCCAAGAAGAATTAAAACCACGTGTTGAAAATGATTATTATTTCAGCAAAATACGAACGCATCATCACAATCGGCACTTTCTAATTAATTTGAAATTGCTAGTTGGGCAGTGACGACATCTCTGATAGGCCTTACAGTGTTTAAAAATGTGTTTGGCGAACCTCGTACACATTTTTTATCGTGGTAAAATCATCAAATGAGTCCTCCCACCCAGGGCAGGACGGAAGGGACTATCAGACTCGTAGTGACTAAAATCCACTGTGTTCTTCAATAGCCCTTAACGTTCCTGGAGGCCATGCAAGCAGCAGCGTATAGTGGAGATTGTGAATTAAAAAAACAGTTTAAGACCACTGAATTTTATTACAACATAACTTACCAAAAGCCGGGCGACAAAATAATACTTATAAAATATATCATAGTTCACTAAGAGCGCTTCCTTATACAATACTATATCTAAAAGTATTAATATAACAATACACTTATATACAAAAGGGTTTTGTACAACGACCGTATAAAGTTATAGGCAGGAAAAGCGAAAAATGTGCTACTTTTCGGAAAATCTTGAAAAACTGGCGATGTATTCTTTTCTGACTAGCGTATTTCTTACACGCGCGTAAAACTAAAGACAAGTTGGGTGGGAGTTACGCTTAGACGGGCTTAAAAGTGCATCAACGTTCATAAATGAGTTGAAAAACACACTTCCGAAAACGAGTTTATAAGTGCCAACAATACGCTCGTCTGAAACCGCCCTTACTCCTTGTAGGTATACAAAATATTTGTCTAGAATAGTTTGTGGCGTTCCTGGCCACTAAGAATTTATGGTCGACTGTTTACTATTATTTTAGGATTGACTTTTGCGACTGTCAAAGATAGATTCTTTGTTAGCATTACAGCGATCTAATAACTATGTATTAATTATAAATACACGGCCGTATCTAATATATACTATTTGAAGTAAGCGCTATTTCATTTCTTACAAATGGAGAACGGGCATATTCAGACCGTGTCTCCAAAGTAAAGGAGCACGAGCGTTCTTCTGCCCGTGTCTCCAAAGTGGTGACCCCGACGTGATTTTCACAAGATTGCTTCATTGCGCGAACTCGAGGTGAATTCGGCCGACGCGACACACTACGGACACTGCCGCTGCACTACGAGCTGACCTGTGGACTGCGGGACTTTGGCACATTATATTGCATCAGTCATCGTGTTGTTTCCTGTCCATTCATCAGTGCCTACAGTGCGCCCGGCGACCGGCGAACATACTTGCGAGTGATGAAGAGAAGAGAAAAAGGTTTTTATTGACATTTATGTGTTTACTGTTCTACTGTTGCATATATTATTTTTTTTTAGGTATTTATTGTTATTGGTGTCTATGTTTATTCCTTTAATGTATTTTTTATCTTGTCTCTGCATGTGTATGTACCCAGTATTTGCATGGTCATGTGAGTTTGCCTCACCACATTCCCACGGTTAAGGTAATTACTCCTGGTTTGAGGTTTTGTGTGGTCGCTTGAGTTCTTTTACGGAGATTTTGCACGTTCACTCACCATGACTGATGAACTTCAAGCACGTCTAAAAATGCTCGAAGCTGAGAATGCTGCCTTGCGTGCCCAGCATGAACAACTTGATTCTCATCCTAAACTTGAGGTGGCGGCCGCTGCATGTAAAGTAGCTGTGAAGCTGCCACCGTTTTGGCCCGATCGGGTAACGGTGTGGTTCGCTCAAGCTGAAGCACAATTTCTTTTGGCTGGCATTGTCACTGATGCCACCAAATATAATTATATTCTCAGCCAGATTGACCATAACGTAGCCGGGGAAATTGAGGAGATTGTGATCAACCCGCCGGCAGAGGGAAAATACATAGTTTTGAAAGACACTTTGATAAAACGGTTCTCCACGACCAAAGTGCAGAGGGTAAGACAACTGCTAAATAACGAGGAACTTGGGGACAGAAAACCATCCCAGTTCCTTCGCCACCTTCGGTCCCTGGCAGGGAATGAATTGTCTGACGACAACATCCTTCGGCAACTCTGGTTTCGCCGCTTGCCCCAGCATGTACAAGGAATATTGGCAGCCCAAGCTGATCTCGCCCTGGACAAGATAGCCGATATTGCTGACAAAATTGTTGAGGTTCAGCCAAGTCACGCAAATGTTTTTGCTGCAACAAGCGCACCCACGCTTTCCAGCCTGATGGAGCGGTTAGAAGAGCTAAGTTATCAGGTTGCTGCCTTGAAATCCGAACGATCCCGATCTCGGAGTAGCAGCAGACATTCTTCGCGCAGCTCCACTCTGGATCGGTCTAAAAAACGCTGTTGGTATCACCAGAAATTTGGTGTAAAAGCAAAAAAGTGTATCACACCGTGCAGTTGGGTAACGGAAAACATAGGGACCAATCAGTAGCGACGGCGACTGATTGCTGCCATTCCCCCAGCCGTCGCCTTTTTATAACCGAACAGGTTACTAAACGACAATTTTTAATAGATACTGGTTCAGACCTTTGCTGTTTCCCTCATCGCTGGCTTTCTAGTCGAAGAAAGCCTACGGATTATGACCTCTGTGCTGCTAATGGTAGCAGCATACATACCTTCGGTACAATTACTTTGACGCTTAACTTTCGTCTCCGTCGCAATTTCACCTGGACGTTCGTCGTCGCCGATGTCAATAACGCGATTTTTGGTTCGGATTTTCTGGCATATTATCACTTGCTACCAGACTGCCGCACCAAGCGGTTAATAGACGGCGTAACCAATCTTTCAGCAATTGCCTGTACCGCGACGTCAGAACAACTTAGTGTCAAGGCTGTAGCTCCGTCGAATTCTGTTTTCGCACAAGTGCTAGCAGAGTTCCCTGAAATAACTCGTCCTCCTGGCATTATCAGGATCGTTAAGCACGATACTGTGCATTTTATCAAGACAACGGATGGGCCCCCCATTTCTTGTCGTCCTCGCCGTCTGGCACCTCAAAAACTGATGTCGGCTAAAAAGGAATTTGAGAACATGGTGCAGTCTGGCACAGCACGACCGTCTAAAAGCCCGTGGTCATCTCCATTGCACATGACCCTAAAGAAAGATAACACTTGGCGTCCCTGCGGTGACTACCGCGCGCTCAACGCCCGAACTGTACCAGACAGGTATCCAGTCAGGTACATAAACGATTTTGCTCACAACCTCACCGGTGCCAAAATCTTCAGCACCATCGATCTTGTGAAGGCATACCATCAGATCCCAGTTTTTGAAGAGGATATTCCGAAGACCGCCATCACTACTCCGTTTGGCCTCTTCGAGTTCCCATTCATGACATTCGGTCTTCGCAATGCTGGCCAAACCTTCCAGCGTTTTATCGATGAGGTCACACGGGGTCTTGATTTCTGTTTTCCATACGTGGATGACATCCTCGTCCACTCTACAGATGAGGTTCTCCACTGCGAGCATCTGCGCATCCTCTTTAGACGTTTGCGGGACTATGGGGTTGTGATAAATCCTTCCAAGTTGGTGCTCGGCGCACGTGAGGTAACATTTTTAGGATATCGCATCAGCTCTGAGGGCACTAAGCCTCCTCAAGATCGTGTTCAAACCATCCTCGATTTCCCACCCCCTAAAACCGTCCAGGGAGTACGTCGCTTTCTCGGTATGTTAAATTACTACCGCCGTTTTCTTTCTAAGGCTGCATTGTTCCAGGCACCGTTAATTAAAGCTGTGATTGCTACTAAAGGCAAGGGTGCAAAACCATTTATATGGACATCTGAACTCCTCGAACAATTAGAAGCCTGCAAAAAGAGTTTAGCGACTGCCACCCTGCTACATCATCCGGTCAACGGTGCTCCTCTCGGACTGTTTACTGATGCTTCCAGCGTCCACATCGGGTCCTGCCTTCAACAACAGATTGACGGCGAGTGGGTGCCTCTTGCTTTCTTCAGCAAAAAGTTGACCGATCAGCAAGCACAGTGGCCCGCTTATTATCGCGAGTTACTGGCGGTGTATGAAAGCGTACAGCATTTCCGCCACATACTCGAGGTCCAACATGTTACTATTTTTACAGACCACAAGCCGCTACTGTATGCTTTCGTACAGCGCCGGGAAAAACTCCCACCTGCACAATTAAATCAATTGTCTTTCATAAGCCAATTTACCACTGACATAAAATATATCAAGGGGGAAGACAATGTTGTCGCTGACACGATGTCACGTGTTGATGCCATTGCTCTTGAGCAGGATTGGCAAGCACTTGCCCAATCACAGGAAGCAGACCCGGAGTTATTAAACCTGCAGCAGCAAGGCACTAGCCTTCAATTATCCAAAATTAACATTCCGGGGTCTAACATCGCAGTCACCTGTGATATGTCTACAGGCAAGCCTCGCCCTTATTTGACCCTTTCCTTCCGAAAAACAACATTTGACAAGCTGCACAATTTAAGCCACCCCGGCGCTCGAGCTACCACCCGTCTCGTAACCGATCGCTACGTTTGGCCTTCTGTTAATAGTGACTGCAAAGAATGGGCACGAACATGCGTAGCGTGTCAGCGTGCTAAAGTATCGCGCCATAATTCGTCCCCTTTAGGTAATTTTGATCTACCAAGCGGTCGTTTCAGACATGTCCATATCGACATCGTCGGTCCCTTGCCGGTTTGCAATGAATACCGGTACTGTCTAACAGCCATTGATAGAGTCACTAAATGGCCTGAGGTATGGCCAATGCGCTCCATTACCGCAGAAGAGGTAGCGGAAACCCTGACACGGGAGTGGATTGCCCGTTTCGGTGTGCCGTCAATCATTACGACCGACCAAGGTACACAGTTTGAATCTGACCTTTTCCGCCGACTGATGACGCAATTCGCCACAACGAAAACCAGGACAACGGCTTACCATCCCTGCGCTAACGGCATGATTGAGCGCGTCCATCGCCAGCTCAAAGCTGCTCTCATGTGCCACCAGGACTCATGGGTCCGCGCGCTGCCCCTTGTTCTCCTCGGCATGCGATCAGCCTTCAAAGAGGACTTGAAAGCCACTGCCGCCGAAATGGTGTACGGGGAACCTCTTCGATTGCCCGGAGAATTGCTTGTAGCGGCTGACGAATCACACAGTTTAAATGACCCGGCAGATTTTGTCGTACAGCTCCGACGTAAAATGTCGACCGTGCGACCCATTCCGGCTTCCCGGCATTCACAGCCATCTATATTTATATTTAAGGATTTTCCATCAGCAACGCACGTATTTCTACGGGACGATTCCGTTAGACGACCATTACAGCCACCGTATTCTGGCCCGTACCAGGTCGTAGGTCGCGCCAGTGATGGTAAAACTATAACCCTGGTTGTGAACCGCAAAACCGTGACTGTGAGTGTAGATCGCGTTAAACCGGCACACATGGATCACTCAATCCAAAACAGCCATGATCTCCTGAAGGGGCTCACAGAACCTGCAACACTGACGACCCGTGACGTTCCAAAGTCAACTACAAAACTTAAAAACGTCAATCCGGCCCCAAAACCGCCGTATACCACGCGCTCCGGTAGACGAGTCAAGTTTAAAGATCTCTCCGATTTTGAGTAACCGGTGCATCTTTCTCCGTGGGGGGGTGGTGTGGCGTTCCTGGCCACTAAGAATTTATGGTCGACTGTTTACTATTATTTTAGGATTGACTTTTGCGACTGTCAAAGATAGATTCTTTGTTAGCATTACAGCGATCTAATAACTATGTATTAATTATAAATACACGGCCGTATCTAATATATACTATTTGAAGTAAGCGCTATTTCATTTCTTACAAATGGAGAACGGGCATATTCAGACCGTGTCTCCAAAGTAAAGGAGCACGAGCGTTCTTCTGCCCGTGTCTCCAAAAGTTCTTTTACTAAATAGGTAAATTACGAAAATAAAGACGAAGTGAGTAATAGTAGAAGTACCTATTAAGCACTTTATTTAAATTGAAACCTTTTTGCAACAGAAGTGAATATCCAGTACGTATTTTACATACGACAAATAAGGTGAAACAAACTACTACTACTATCAAAAATCTTTATAATAGCCGAGCCATATAAACGGCATTTCCCGTAGATTTTTGCGATAATCTGTCAGTCTGCTGACAAACTTATTTGACCCAGTTACCCGTGGCTTTTTAAAAAATAACAAATCTTTCATTGTGGTTTCCTGTATGTCAAAAAATCACCGGGTGAGATACGCTGGTTGAACTAAAAATCTTAATTTCAGTTCTGTCAATTAATTGATCTTCTTTCCATAAACGGTAACTAAAAAGAGAATATTTACCGTCGTACCACAAAAGGTTAAACATCTGTTTAACACTTGTCTAAAAAAAAGTGTAACTGTAAAACGACTCTTATTATCAACGTCAAATCTCGTTTTGAAGTTCATAGTTTTTTAGACTAGTTTTAAAACATGTTTAACTTTATTGTAGTAAGACTGTTATTGTTTCTCCGTTTCCAAAACTCTGAAAACATTAATTCTGACGTTAACTGTCAGTGTCATCCGTAACCGCCATTCAAAATGGCGCCGGTGCGATGTCAAGGGTCGAAATCAATTGGCGGCAATGGAGGAGGCCTATTCCTTTCTTTCCAAAGTTCAAACTTGGTTTCTTGAGAGTCTGTAATGAAAGACGATGATGTTAAAATTACGTCTTTACCTGATTTGGCTGCAGCATTTTATACCACAAAGGGCCCATTTACACGCTGCAAAAAAATTGCACGCAAGTCGTATGCAAGTTTGACTTCTTTGCAGTATTTGTCTTGTGCTGTGTAGCTCGCCTAACCATATATTTATAACTGGACACACTAATTATTGTCATTATTATACGAATCGTCGAACTAAACATTTTTTTTATGTGCAATGGGTTTGTTCTTGACCTTAGTCTAGGTCAGGAGTGACTAAGACAAGGTCGACGATGGAGCGAGCTTACCCAGAAGAAGCCTGTTCACTCTAACTTTGAAGAGATTAGGGTTGTATGCGTTCGGAAACACAGTCGCAGGCAGAGAGTTCCACTCCTTCGCTGTCCGCATTATAAAAGACGTTTGGAAACGCTTAGTGTGAATCGGTGGAATAGCAATAAGGTAAGGATGGTAATTTGCCGTGCGTCTAGATGTGCGATGATATAAGGGGGCTGGCTGGCTGGCTAGCTGGCCCTATTTCGATAACATCACTAGGTATAAACAGTTTGATCAACTGAATTAATAGTCTATAAGTTTTACAGTGATGAACAAGCATACGGTCCGCCTGATGGTGTGCGGTTACCGTCTCTTAAAGACGCCTGCAACACCAGAGTTATCGTTTGTGAGTCACCGACTCTGCAACGTTTCACAGCCTTTTTGCGATAGTGAAAAATGTTTGCATCTTTGGTCTCCCAGCTGTAGACATTATTTTCCTTCAAGAGCTGACTCATCCACATTCGCCGACTAACACAGATGAGCTATTTGACGCGGGACTTTTGCAAGTAGGCAGTAGACTAGAGTAAGTCAGTCTGACCCAGAAGGAGTGTCTAACACCAACCATGGGGTTTTGTTCGTTTCTTACACGTTTTTTTCCGTCTTGCACAGAAGACTGCATTCTGGGCCGTATATACTCAGTAACTCAATAAACCTTCTCCATTCCATTATTTCCATCGCTAACACTCACCAGTGGCCCTGGAGGAGGTGAGGCTCGGCCTGAAGAACCGCGGCAGTATGACACGCGAGGGGGACAGCGGCCGCGTGCCCGGCAAGTGCGCGTACCCCACTGTGACACTCGGCATCGACTTTGCTAGAAAGAGTGGATGAGTTTAACATTTCTCACATCTCTGCCTAGAAAAGAGGTTTTTTTTAATTATATTGTCCCACTGCTGGGCAAAGGTCTCTCCCATAACCTTCCAGTCTTCCCTTTGTGCGGCTTTTTCCGGCCACTTTCACATTAATGCGTCTAAATCGTTACACCAGCGTTTCCCCTAATTAATCCATTGAGATCCAGCCTGTCCCTTGCTGCCCCCCCCCCAGCCCTAAGCCGAGGTCCGTACCCCATAGGGGGTGCCTTTAGCGTGTGGTCGCTTAGTTTTTAACTAAGTTTTTTGCCCTGGCTGTGGCCTTAAAATCTTAAGGCATCCACAGAAAAGTCCGGTTGAGCAGTACACAACCTACTAGAGGTGCCCTGCGAGATGCCATACAAAAAAAAACACCAGCGGCGTTTTCTAGGCCTCTCTCGGCAACGTTGTCCATCTGGCACCCGCTGCGTCACGACTTTAGCCCACTGATCCCTATACATTCTATACACATGTCCCGTTAAATCCAACTGGCAGTCTTATTGCACACATCAGCAGTTCCAGTTTTGGAGCGTATTGCGACCTTTTCGAATTCGATCGCCGAGTTTATTATCCAACACAGTAAAGCGTTCAAGGAGAAGTAGATTTACACGCTTTTTTTATTTGTGGCGGAGGACGCCGCATTGTATGCTGCTTTGAACGCCGCGGTGGACGCAGCGAGGACGCCGACGCCAAAAACGGAGAAAAAAATTGCACGAGGCGGGCCCCCGGCACAGAAACATACGGTGATGTAACAGTAGAGCGTTTACAGGGAAGCGGTAAAAGTTGATGAGCAATTAGCATCAGCCGCAGTCCGCCTCGCCCGATGCGCCGCGGGTTCTTGAACGATGAGTAAAGTGGCATTAGTAATCCTCGCGGCATTTGTCCACCTAGTAGGAGGCCTGCCTACACTGCATCTTCCGGTCTGGGGCCGTAAACCAGGCTAGTTCCAGTGAGTGAACGAAGTGGCGCTAGACGACTTGTATAGCTCTGTCTCTTTCACTCCCTGGAACAAGCCTGGTTTTAAGACGTCGTAATACGGCCGCTGTGGTCGTCACTGGTCTGATACTCAAAAAAAAGTCTACTCACGTACTATCTTCTGTTCTCCGGTCCCGGCTTGTTCTCGCAGCTCCGCGTCTCTGGACACAACGTGCACTATCACGGAGAGCAGCACGCAGGCCGTGCAGCCAAATAGCACGCCGCAGCCAGCCACCACGTAGCCACATGGAGGGTACCACCACCACTGTGAAGTTATCCACGGTTTGATAAGGATTCAAAGGAGCGAGCTGAACCTGGAGGAAAAACTGCGCACCGACGGTACACACGTCGCAAGCCAGCATTGCTATTCTATTTAAACACAGCAGTCCGATCAACGAGGATGTTTATTGTATGAAGACTTCCGAAAAATTCTCACGGCACTGATATTTGGCATTTGCCTTAAGTGTGTGATTTCCCATCATGCCTCGCGTTACCGTCTTATACACTGTTCCCCTACCCTAATTCTGGATCGACCCAATTTACATTATCGTAGACCATGGTTGACTTTAAATGAAACAGATGTTTTGCCATAGACTTGTCTACAGAATTAGGAAATTCCTACACGTTCTCCTCGCTTTGTGCCGACATGGGAGAAAATTGATCAAAACAATAAACTCATAAGACTTTAGCTAGGATTTAAAAATATGTTTGCATTATGATAGCCCGATTATTGAGAAAGGTTTTCTATAAGGCTAAACAGTAAAAAGCAGAACCGTAAACCTCTGAGGAGCTGCCAATAATTTAAAGTGTCTGAGACGACTGGTAAAATCTTGGGGGGTCAGCTAGTTATAAGATAAGAGTACGTACATCATACCTTCGCTGATGTGTTTGGACGAGATGACACTTAGAGGCGCCGGGCTCCGCGCGGGTGCCTCGTGGACACGATCGACAGGTGTTGTCTCCTACTTTGGATGAGGTGTTCGGTGGACAGGAAGCTGCGACACACAGACACCATTAAACTTATGTTACTTTTGTCCAATTCGTCCCGTCATAATTTGCGCGGTCTGTCGCCAACGCTTTCTGGTTGTGTCCGCTCTAGAAAGTGGACATTTTGACCCAAAAAGCTGCTCCCTTAAAGTTCAGAGGCGATGAATTCGGGGACATCGGTCGCCTTCTATCTCAAACTGGACTCAGACTAGACTTCATGTTTTTCTTTTATCCGGGATGGCGGCACATCTGCTCCCTAGCACTCATCTTAAGTCCAGAGACCAGACCAAAATAAATAAATAAATAAATATAAATATTCCACAACTATCACACAACGCCATCTAGTCCCAAGCTAAGCAGAGCTTGTGTTATGGTTACTAGACAACTGATAAACATACTTATATATTTCTAAATACATACATATTTCAGATAAATTACACCCAGACACAGAAAACATGATCGTGCTCATCACACAAACATTTGTCCTGGGTGGATATCGAACCCACGACCTCCGGCATAGCAGTCAGGGTTACTAACCACTAGACCAACAGGCCTGTCATGAAGTTTGCCTGTTATGAAGACCCATTATATCTCGCTGCACCATGACGCAAGGTACACAGGAATAGTTAAAGACAGTACAAGTCTGACAGACCTCTACGCTCTCTGCAGGGCAGGGAATTCCACCACTCCAGCGAGGAGTTCCACCTCGACAGAAAGGCCTCTTTATAGACGAATTAATACTTACAGCATAACTTGTACTTGGGTAAGAGGTAGTAGCCAGCAGGGCAGATGAGGACCACGTCCACCTTGCCGGGGGACATGTGAGAAGACAGTTGGTGGTACTCGTGGTGGCCGTTGGTATCTGCAGGGAGAATAATAAACGCTTAATTCTTAGTGCCTTTTAAACCATTTGGGAGGATGCACTCTATAACATAACTGAAAGGCGCTTTTATTTTCTTCTAATAGCGTTTTTTTTTTTGGTTCTGGATCCTTCTACGTTTTTCACACGTTTTTGTTCCATATTACTTGACTGACTTACAACCAACCTGTTGTTTCAGTTACCCTTTGCGATCGCGGACCTCGGTAATCTTTTAAGACTATTTCGCGACACCTCTACGACCTGTCCCCTTTGAAGGACCCCTTCTTGCATTATGGGGACATCATTACTTGGCTATAAAACAAAACAGCAAGTGTGAAATGTTACCTTTCTTTCTGAGTGTATGCGTGACTACAGGTCTAAGCAAGTTCTTCCAAGGCGTCAGGTTCTCACTGATGCCATTTTTTGATATCAGCACTGAAATAAAACAGTATTTACTTCATGTTTGTAGCCCGTTAATGGTTCCGCATGTATTTTTTTAGCGATAGGCGCGCATTTGACTACTATGTCACCTGATAATAAGGGAAAATGTGATCGACGGTGCAGGCTTGTTTAGAAGTGACCTTTAAGGACCTCAATTTGTACTTCCCCACTTCAATGTTATGCCACATTTTTTAGGTACAGTTGCAGGTTGAGAATGACATCATGGCAAAATCTTTGCTTGAGATTAAGGACTGGACTCGGCAAAGTTCCTCAAAAGAATTAGATTCAAACAATGTTGCTATTTAGATACTAAGGCCCACTTGCACCACAATCACTAAACAGGTTTAGCGCTAAAAAATGATTTAAAACATCGTTCTGTCTCTGTCAACTTCAAACAATTTGACAGGGATACAATGATATTCTAAGGCAGTTTAGCGCTGAACCCGTTTAGTGATTGTGGTGCAAGTGGGCCTTACCGTCGTACCACAAAAAGTTAAACATGTGTTGAAAACTTGTCTAAAAAAAGTGTAACTGCAAAACGACTCTTATATCAACGTCGAAGACTTTTTAAGGCAAGTGTTCAACAGATGTTTAAATTTTTTGTAGTGAGACCGTTAATGTTTGGGCAACTCGCTGTCCGACCATGGACCATGCCCGGGTCGATGGCGCGTTGTGTTCCACGCGCGCCTCAGAGTGTCAAGAAAATGACGGGGCCCCTCTAGAGGGCCAAAGCCTGCCGGGGTCGCGGGACTCACGCAGTTACCGTGACCCCGGAACGTAAAGGGCTATTGAAGGACACCGTGGATTTGAGTCAGTACGAGTCTGATAGTCCCTTCCGCTCTGCCCTGGGTGGGAGGACTCATTTGATGATTTTACCACGTTAAAAAAAAAAGACCGTTAAACTTCATCAAAAATAAACTCTCATTGATACCGTAACAAGGGTATACCTAATTTGGATACTGTTCTTTTCATGATCATACAGAAGACGGCCACTGCTGAACAAAGGCCTCTCCCTAAGACCTCCACGTCGAACGAGAATCCATCACTCGCATCTCGAAAAAATTTTTTCCTCATTAGTATAGGTATAGGCCTCCCCCTTTTTATACAATATCTCTCGGTTCTGTGCGTCTCTTATCGATCTATTCACCGCGATCTTGACGATATCGTCAACCCAACGGGCTTTTGGGCGGCCCTAGTTTCTTTGGCTGAACCTTGGCCACCATTTGGTCAAAACCTTATCTGTCAAAACGCAGTAAATACTTCAAGTATACTGTAAGTTAGGGTTGCCATCTCTAAAATTTGGAAACCAGGACAAGACGCGTGAAAACCCCTGATTTTAGAGTCCAGAACCTGGACATGAATCGAAGTCTGCGCCGTGGCAACTGCGTCGGGAGGGGTGGGGAGACGGTGAAGTGTGCGTGTGTCGCGGGCGGCCCAATACTTTAAATTTTTAAACCCTGACTACAAATGAACCCCCTCCGGACGCTCCCCGGATGCCCTCTACAATAGGACATTTCCAGGGAAAACCGGACGGATGACAACCCCACTGTAAGTTAATAATATACAGAAATCATGTGATAAGGCCTTTGGTCAAAATAGTTTCTATTCTTACTGTTTTATTTCATAATGCCTCCCACTTTAAACAAACTAAAACTTACCTCGAATAGAAGAAAGAACGGCGGCATTAGTAGCACACAACATGACAAGAGAGGACACGATATCTCTCTTGCATTGCAGACTGCAGTTGACTTCGCTGGGAGTCATGGATATGACGGCTGTGGCCCTCACCAGGGTGTTATTGGTACCCTGGAAGAAGGAAACGCAATATAATAGCATAGCAATAGCAGCCCTTAATATTCCCACTTCTGGGATGTCGTCTATTAGTTAACAGTGCCCCAAAAGCGTGTGACTGCCTGTTCCCCGCTCGCAACACAGACCTATCATCATGTCCGGCATTGAACCCATAGTCCAACCAAGCTGTAAAAACCTCTTTCAAGCGCCGTTTCAACTACACCAAGGCCAACTGGAAGTCTTCCACGAGGTCGATAGATAAAGCCCCTTTGAACATCATCCCAACCTCGCAAAATTACGATCGTTTTCTTAAACAGGAAACTGGTTTCAAGCTGCATACGTTTAGACTCGAAGCCGACACTTACTTAGTTGGGAAATTGCAAGGCAGATTTTAAAGGAGCAGAACAGTATAGTCAGATACAAGCCACATATATTTATGCTGCATAGGATTAAAGTTTCTGGTTCGAAAAAATTGGGTTGTCAGCATTTTCTCTAGGATGGACTGTGGAAAATTCTTACCCTGTCTTTTTGGCAGACCGGTTCATCTATTCTTACGGAGCAAGATTTCCCGCAACGGGTCTCGTTACTCATGAGGCTGTCGAGACGCTGGATCGCTATGAGGTCCTGCAAGAAAATAAAAGAGTAAGTTTGAATAGAAGTTGTAAGGTAATTTTATTTAATGATATAATATGGCGTTTGACCAGTATCTCCGACTGCATGAAGCACGCTTTCCCACCCTTTTCAGTTCTGACTTAAAGGCCCCAATATTTTATTCCAGTTATCATATCCTGCACTTGACCCACGCAGTGGATTTTAGACCATTCCTGCCCAAATTAAATTTATGTGGAATCTATCAACCTCCGCTATGCCATCCCGCCTATAGGAAGAAGGTTTGTGTTCCAGCAGTGAGCTTGATCAGTTTTTTAAGCCTTTCTCAAACCGACAGGCGTTAACGAAACGGACCGAGTCCGAAGCGATAACGAACCGATACGAGACGTCAAACTGGATGCAGCGAACAGAGGCGTGACAGTTGTATTAGCTGATTTTTTATGAACGACGTCAAAAAGGGCAAAGACGCCTTTGCCACGTCTTCGCATCGGTTCGGTCACGCTATCGGATCGCTTTTCTAATCCAGTCGATTCAAACAATTCCATACATTACAAATAAAAACGCCTCGCTTCGTATTCGCCACGCCTGTCTGTTTGACAAAGGCTTTAGAGATAAAAAGGAAATATGTGACTGCTGAGATGACCATGAAGTTTGAAAGCAAAAATCATGCTTTGCCGACCACAATTAAATTGGGATAGGGACAGGTGATTTATGATGATCACAAAATTTACTACACTAGCGACTCGTCCTGACTCCGCACGGGTGCAATTTACTATTTGACAGTTGCTATAAATTACAAATATAATTACTCCGTCATTTAGAGTTTTAAAAAATAACGGACACGTATTTTTTCTATTGTAAAATCAATGGATACTCACCGCACCATCATCAAAATATAACGCATCAAAACTCGAGAGTGGGGGCTCGTGACGACAGAATTCAATAGAAATTGTACAAAATCCGCATCAAAATTCCGTTGCGTAGTTTTAAAAATTTAAACATACATACGGACAGACAGGCAGACAGCGGGATGCGACTTTTTTTATACTATGTAGTGATATTGTATATAGCGAACCCGTCAGAAATAACATTGCAAGAAGAGTACACACATCATAAGAGCAGTTATCTTCAGTCTTGTAGACCGGCAGGAAGACGACATCGAATGAAGGCACGGTCAGCACGTTCAGCTTGACAGTCTTCCGGACTGCGTGATCCTGTGAAATTCAAACCAGTTGTATTTTTATAAGCACTTTTTGAACGTCAGCTTCCAAAAGATAGTCCCCGAAATACTACAAACACGTAGTAGTATTTTGGCTGGGAAGAAGTAAATTTTGATCTGTTTGCAAATTGAAATACTATGATGGTTAATACTAATACCATCTCCAGAAATGTGATCCATAACACGCCCTGTCAAAGGATAGTGATATTTGTGGTAAGTACCAAAAAAGTCTCGTGCATCATGACATGACAATTTACAGTAATTAGTTTCATATTATTTTCCGAATTTAAGAGTCGGGGAATTTTTAAACAGAGAAATTATTTTTGAGTTTAATAGTATGCTTATTGTTTAAATAAGCATCTGCGATATGAATAGAAAGGTCGATGATATCTATTTGTTAATTGACGTTTGAAAACTGTGGATATAGTCTGCGCCACCACTAAAGTGAAGTGGAAGTGCAGTGAGACATTCGACACAGTAAAATAAACAATAAATACGTAATGAATTTCTTGGTAGCAGGCACTCGATTCAGTGCTCAATTGTTTGTAAAGGGGCTCCCACAAAACTAGTAGCAAAATGTAGGTATTATTAAGTAATATTTCGGGAACAACTGTGTTATGTTCTGCTCACCAAACTGCAAGTATAGGTTCCACTATTCCGAGGCTCCACGTTATGAATTATGACGGTAGCGCCATCTGTCTCAACATTTTCCAGACTCAACATCCTGGTCGCGGGACCAAGGGATTACCGTGGCCCCGGTGCGTAAAGGGCTAGTGAAGGACACCGTGGATTTTAGTCAGTACAAGTCTGACAGTCCCTCCCGCCCTGCCCTGGGTGGGAGGACTCATTTGATGATTTTACCACGATAAAAAAAAAAAAAAAAAAAGACTCAACATCCTCTTCCTGTCCGTTTGCCAAAGGAAGTGACCATCACACGTTGTGACAGGACTATCTGAGCCACAGTCCAAGGTTACTGAGTCTCCTAGCATTACGAAAAGCTCATCCTGGAAACCAAGACGACACAGTATCAGTATTAGCCTAATTTAGTCTCCTAAATAATGTAGGGTCGTCTTCTAGTCTTACCGGGTACATTTATATGCCTATCTAATCTGCCCTGGTCCATTCGTGTAGGGGACCATTCAACGCAGCCTTGATCTGGTTTGTCCAGCAGATTGGTGATCTTACCGTTACGAGTTCTCGTACCATTACCTTTCCCCTTCACTACAAAATGTTCCACAGGCGAGTCTCCCCGCCGAGGCACATGCCTGAAGTAAGTGAGGATACGACAGCGGTGCGAAAGGAATGGCGGCAAATTGTGAAGCAAGCTATGATGTGTCGACCACGAGCACTCTGCTGAGATTGCAGCTACTGAGAAGAAGAATCTACCCTCCATAACCTTGCTATTCATAAGTATCCCGATAGCCTTTGGTAAGTCAGGCCTTCGAACTACTCGAAAAGACTTTCCTTCGAATGACAGTCGAGACCAAAGAACTGGTTAACGTTCTTTCCGAAGTACAACTCTTGGTAAGATTGGTCAAAAGTCAAAGACTTAAGACCCAAAGTCAATGCATTAAGACCCAAAGTCAGACTTAAAACTCAAAGCCATACTTAAGTCCCCTCGTTCCGTTGGAGACCAAAGAGATAATGTTAAAAAAGAGAAACAAACTTACTTCCGTAGGCACTAAAGTTGGTATATTCTTCAATCCACGCTCTAAAGTCTCCAAATTGGCTTTCCTCTTCTTTCTCTTAACAATTTTATAAATACCATTGTCTCCTCTAACATAAGTCTCAAAGAAATCATCAGGATCATCTCCAAAATCAACAACATAAGTTTCATCATCAAGATCTCCTTTGATTCTATTATAAAAGTGTTTTAAAGACCGTCTATTCCTGATCCAGTCCCAAGTTCTACCTCTCTTCTGGTAAGGGATCACAAAGTAAGCGTCAGCGTTCCTATGTTTGTAGCAACTGATATTTTTCATCAGGATCTCGAATATTTTTGGCGGTGTCGATTTCTGTAAGCTCTGAATGTGGTCAAACGTGGCCTGGATGTCACATATTTGAGCAGTTTGGGTTGTCCGACGAGTATTACAGGCCTCTTGAAACAAAGTACGTGTGTTAAATTCGGGAAATACAATACCACTAATTTTCTCGGCCGATCTGGGGAAGAAAAACAACTGGTGTGAGATGAAATGCGTTCAGTTGCTTCCCCTCCTTGCAATCGACTGAGGAGAAGAGGGACAGCCCTTGAAAATGCTTGTTTTTGTCTTATACAGAGGAGCTACTAATACTTCCAGAAATAATAATTTTATTTCAGATTGGGAAATAGATGGCGTTGTTCGTTCTATTAACTCCATCTGTTCCTACACAGCTGAGTATGTTATACCCTTTTTGGAAGAAAACCGCAACGGGACCCGAAAATGGCAGTAGAGTTTTGTTCTGTAGGAATGGCTAGGTTGATGCCGTTTCCATGCTGTACGAAACCTTAGTCTTACGTTGCCGCTACATCTTTACAAGCATTTTCAGGGGCTGTATTTTTAAGCGCCATATTTATTGTTGTCAATATGATAAGGTAACTTAAATTCAACTGGACATACGGTTTAAATAACGTCAGTAAAGTGACAAGACAGACCAGCCATCTTGGTACGTGGTATGGAAAAGGTACATATTCAGAGCCAGGATTGACCAAAACAGATTGTTTCTAGCTTGTTTTAAAACTTCTACCACACCACACAGTCAATTATATGAATAAAAACCAGTAAAACTGATGAATGTCACAGTTTTCATCACGTTTACCAAATCATGAAATGAGTATTAACACTTTGAGCTGAGCAACGTTATAATACGTAAAATTTGATAAACGCTATTTGACACAACGTTTAATCACTTCAGCAAAAAATGTGTCTTTCTTCAAAGAACGTGTATTAAGCGGCTGAAGCTTATACAAATTCCTTCAAGCTATGTCATCGCGCCGTATCACTTTAAATTTTGGGATTGCTAGCGCCACACCAGATTTTTTTTTGTGCACTTTATAAGGCTACTCATTCATTCATTCATCTAAACATTTGAATACCCAGATGTTCAGCTGAAAGTGTTAATAATTACTGGTTATTAGTAATAATAGCCATGGTTTTCACATTTACCGAACATATACATATAGAAGATACATTTTCTCTTACCTTTCTTGACTACTGGCGCTGGAGTTTCCGGCCTGTAGCTATTAATTCTTAGCTTCCTATTTTTAATGTAACTTGCTCGTTTCCTATCTTTTCTGAGATCCCAAAGATTAGGCTTCTTCACTACCTTTGGACAATGAAAGTTACTTAACATCTTAATATTTAATTTTCACCAAAGCAGATAGGATAGCAGACGGGAGAAGTGCTGCCAAGCTGGCAGGTTATTTCCACCAAAGTAGAGAAGAGATGCGTAAGAGATCTGAGCTGTGCGTAGGCGATAAGTACTAGCAAATAATGCGTTGAGGTGCGCGAGCGACACCTCAGATTAAGGATGTGATGAACGCATCGTTTGCTCGTACGATTATCGCCAATTAGGACACCAGTTGGACCATATCAGGATCATTTTCATAGAACGACTATGAAAGACCAATTCGAATTAAGTAGTACATCTTGTAGGCATATAAAATGCCTTCATCCAAAACTGACCTTCTTCTTGCTGTTCACAACTTTAATACCCATTTTGCTAGCGATCTTATTCAGCAAACCCTCAGGTGCCATAGTAGTCTTATCAGGTTCTGGTTCTAAGAAGGTGCCAACATCAGCAAGTTCCAATTTTGCCGTCGTCGTATCTGGTGTTACTGTCATTGTGGCTCTGCAAGTGGAAAATCAGAATTAAACTTGATTGTTGAATCTCTTTAGAACTTGGAGCTGAGCAACGTTATCCAAACTAATATTATAAATGCGAAAGTAACTTTGTCTGTCTGTCTGTTTTTTCTTCACGCCTAAATTACTGAACCGATTTGTGTGAAATTTGGTAGACATAGTTTGGAGCTTGAGAAAGGACATAGGATAGGTTTTATTACAAAAAAAAAAACTGCCTGAAGTCTATTCCACGCGAAAGAAGTCGCGGGCAAAAGCTATTTGACACAACGTAAATCACGTCAGTAAAAAAATATGTCTTTCTTCAAAGAACGTGTATAAACGGCTGAGACTTATACAAATTTCTTCAAGCTACGTCATCGCGTTGTATCACTTTAAATTTTGGGACTGCTAGCGCCACTCCAGGTTAGTTTTATTGTGCACTTTATAAGGCTACTCGCACACATACATTCTAATTGCGCATACATTCAGAGAAAATAGTGCGCCGCGCAACAAAAATTTGAATACCCACATGCTCAGCTGAAAGTGTGAATAATTCATAATCCACCGATCCGCACTGACCCCACACTACTAACGAGGGCATCACTGACAATGTGTACACTGCTACACATGAAGCTTTTGAGAACACGAGGCAAGAAGGTCACATAACCAATTTATCTTGGCCGTGCTTCGTATGATCTTTCCACGCGTTCGGCACGGTTGGTGCAATGGCTGAGCTATCGACAGCTGTGCAGTGTGCTGCGGGTTCGATCCCCGTATGGAACAAATATTTATATGATCTACAAGTAGTTGTTTCGGGTCTGGGTGTCTGTGTATGTGAGTTTCAATGTTTGTAAACGCACCCACGATTTTTTTTTGTTCTTTTTTTACGTGGTAAAATCATCAAATGAGTCCTCCCACCCAGGGCAGGGGGCTGTCAGACTTATACCGACTAAAATCCACGGTGTCCTTCAATAGCCCTTTACGTTCCGGGGTCACGGTAATTCGTTAGTCCCGCGACTCCGGCAGGCATCATTCTCCTACCCTTAGAGTGCTCTTTCACACAAGATATCCTATGCAGCTGTGTTGGGAAAATGTAAGAGCTAAGCTACGAAACTATGTGATCGTTTCCACTAATGCTAAGCCATGGACTGGAGCCAGTAAGATGTGCTATGAAGGTGCGAGGCCTCAGGTAGCTGTGCGAGGACGATTCCCAGCTCGATGTGCATATGGACAAGCCTACATAGTTATACCAATCGGGACCAATCATAGCACACAGCCACAGCACGCATTTTTCCATTTAACACACGTAGCTTAGTTGAATCCATTTCCACCTATGCCGTACTATGTGGTACGAGGAATATAATTGGCTATTTGACTGAAAAAATATAATTAGTCCGTCACTTAGATTATCAAAAAATATTCGACCCGTATTTTTTCTTTTGTTTCGTAAACCAAAATTAACGAAGAAACGACAATTTCAAAATTGGCAATACGTCAGAATTTTGTACAACTCTCGAGTTTTGATGCGTTATATTATGATGAATATTTATTAATTTTACAAAAGAAAAAATACGTGTCAGTTATTTTATAAAATTCTAAATTACGGACTAATTAAATTTGTAATTTTTAGCTACTGTCAAATAGCCAATTAGTGGATATCAAACGCATCCATAAAGCCTTCATCTTTGGTGGAAAAGCACCCTTATAACAGTTTATGTGCAGCATGACGTTCTTACATACTTTGTGTCATGTATAATTCGTCATATCATAATATCATTCATCACTACATTCGTTTCCTCGGTGTTCATTTCCTCTTATCCTACATTATCAACAAATACAATATAACGTTAAAAATACTTACGTAGTTTCAACTTTAGGGGTTTTCGTGATACTCCGCTTAAGATCTACTTCATCTCTGTGCCTGGTTTTACCATAAGCTACGCGGTCCCATTCATCATTAAGATTGTTCGTTTCAAACTGAATAATAGATAGTAACAAATTCTTAAAACTTTCTTTCATTTCGTCGTTCATGGAATAGTTGCTGACGTGGTTCCCATAATCATTAATGATTAGTATAGTAGGATTCTGTGTCACATTTTGAAAATTTTCATCAATAACATAGTCTGAATCTTGACTTTCAGTCACCAAATCTATTATTCTGGTTTGTATCGGAGTCAATTCTGTACTGAATTCTGTAGTACTTGGTGCTGGTGGCGCTGTTGTCTTTTTAGAAGCCTCTGAAGTTTGATCTAATCTAAACACTACTGTCGCCACTTTCATTATGTTTTTTAAGCCAAATTTTGTCGTTGTTTCGTTAGCAGCTGGTGTCGATTTTGAGTTCTTGTCACCGTGTGGTGCAATACCTTTTAAACATACAGTTGCAGCTGCCTCAGGTGTTCCTGCAGATTTAGCAGCTAAGCCTACAGTAACAGAGCTCTTATTTGTCGATGGTGTGCAGGTCGTAGTAACGTTGCACGTTGTCCTTGATGTAATTACTGCCGTGTTGACGTTAGATTCATCCGTTGTAGGATTCACGGATGCCATTAGTTCAGTTACTGATTCAATCGTATGTTCTAATGTCCTTAAGTCTTCCATTGCCTTCTCAAAAGTCGACTTCATCTTTGGTGAATACTTTTTCGTTGTTGTAGATTGTGTTGTTGTCATAGTTTTCGTCAAGGTTTTGTCCAGTTTTTGTTTAACTTTACCTGCAAACGACAATTTCTTTGGTTTACTTTCTTCTTTTTTGTCTCCTTTTTTGAGAGCTGATTCCTTTGATAAACTTGTGGTGTGTTCTGGGAATGAGTTGTTATTAATTGCTTCCACGTCTTGAAGACTTCCAAATAACTGTAACATTTGATTTATATTCCGGCTCAGACTGTCTGTAGTTGTTTCTACGTCTCGAGGATTTCTCTCAGGACTTGTTGTATTTGAATTGTATTGAAATGTCATGTATTTGGAGTTTTCTCCTATTTCATCTGTACTTGCTGTTGCAGTTAGGTTCAAAACGTCTTTCGCCGTTACTTCTCTTTGAACAACATCAACTTTTATTGTAGGCACATCTTTGATGGAGTCTCTTGCTAAGCGAGGTTCATCAGTTCCAGATTTTAGGTAGTCATACCAAAAGGAACCACCGCCATCTGATATCAAAGGTGTTGGCACTTGATTATCAATCTGTCGCTTAAAATGTGTCTTTGTGCTTTTGTTGAAGTCAAAATACGATAAGAGTTTCGACTTTTTAATTTTCTGCGGAAAAAGCTTATTTTTCAGGTTTTTGTGTATCTTGTTGCGACTTTCGTCGAGATCAAAATCGAAAAGATGGTCGCTGCTGAGACTGGTTTGAGATGTGACTGCAGTAACCATATTCTGTTCATCTTGCGATGCTGCAGATTCTGGATAGCAGATTATATTAACATTTATATTATCAAGAGAATACACTTGCTTTACCATCTTCAATGGAGTGGTGGTGTGGTCAGATCGTTTATGAAACGATTTGGGTCTGATACACCTATACATTAAATCAACAAATTTATCACCATTTTCTTTCAACTTATCGCAGTAGCAAATATTTAATGCCAGAGTATGATTCAAGTCATCCGCAAGTGTACCCAAATCATGGACTAGCTGGTCCACATCTCCCTCTTTCTTAATCTTAGTAGTTTTTACCAACGTTCTTTTATCGATATAAGTTGAAAAAGTTTTGCATAACCGTCCCTGACATTTCCCTTTAACTCTTTTGTAATAATCAGTTAAGCTTCTGTCTATTTTGTTGACTGAATCTCTCAATTTCTGTCCCCCTATTGGGTTCATCCAGAAGAACGTTTGTATTTCAGTGCAGTGGTCCGCCATGTATTTGCCTATGTTGTCGAATTCAAATATAAGTTCATCAATAACGGCATCGCTAGCCGCACAGGCCCTGCACATGGCTGTGTTACTTTTACATTTGCAGTTGCAGACTCTGTCATGACCGAAATATTTCTTGACCGCCTCCCAATCTATGCGTCTCCTTACAACATATTTTTCCGCTCCCTTTTTCCTCCTCTTTCTCTCCTTCTTTTCTTTCAGCATGCGAGACCTCCACACAGACCGAGCCAATCTTACATTACTGTTATTAAAAACGTCTTTATTGACTCTCGATTTATTTTCATACATTTCCAGCAATTGTTGGTTGATGGCCGCTACGAAATCTTTGCTCAGCGTCACTCTGGCTAAATGTTTCATACTTGTAGTTTCTTCTCTTGAGTCCATTGGCTTTGGCTCCGTCATACTGACTGTGGTTCCAGAAGGCAATTGTCTAGATTTTAATTCAGACAGATTCAACTGACCTAAGACCGGTCTAAGGGCAAATCCGTCTCTAGGTTTATCAATCAAAAGATACATTCCAGGAGTCAGACTATCAGTAGTTGTAAAATTACAGGCTCCACTCTTAGATGTGGCTGCTAGGGTAGCTTCGATAGAATGAACTTGGTATTCTAAATCGACTGGAGTGGACATTTTCGCGGAGAAGACTTTTCGTACTCTAACAGGGCCGTGGACTGAGGGAGACCTCTTCTTTCCAGATTGGAAATCATACGGTATTGCTATATGGACTTGTATAGAGTTAGTACTATTAGAATTTACAGGTTTGGTTGCAAAAGGTTGTATAATGCTGTGACGGAAGCCATTGGCAATGTTATTATCCTCATAGTTCATTGTATTCTTCATCAGGTCTACTATGACTTCTAGTGCAGCCACGTCTTTTGCTGTGAATGTGTTGGGATGGAGTATCTCCCGTTTGTAGTCACAATGTGGTGTAGGTTCATCTTCATCTTCTTCGCAAGGAGGCGGTGTACTGGGTGGAATCTTCATTGGTCCTTCCTCGTAGTAAAGCTGTGTAATAGAATAAGTATTAACATGATAATTAAATGATTATAGTGTTTTGTGTAATTAGTTACTAAAATATTATTAAATTTAGAATTTAGTTGTCGAAGTATTGGGTTGAAATACTGCTAAAAATCATCGCCTGAGAGCCCCGGCCAAGTCAAGGGCTCTGTACCCGACAAATTACGACGACAAAAAAAAAGTTATTTTTTTTTGCCTCAAATACCTACTTGTTTTATTTAAATTTAATTATTCATTTTTATAGTGCAAGGGTCTATCTGGTGCTGTTATCAATATCAAGCAAAAATGAGCAAAATGACACGTTTATTGTATGGGAGACGCTTAAATATTTATTTTATTCTCTTTTTTATAATACTATTTTGCTGTCAAACAGAAGTGAAACAATTGTCTAATAAAGCCTAGCGACAGGTGGTCGGACATACAGACGGACAGCGAAGTCTTAGTTTAAGTACGTAACCCCTTAAAACTCATTACCTGTTCATCATAAGATTGCGGCTCAACATACAAGATTTCTTGGTGCTCCTTCGGGAACGGTTTCTTATGTAGACAGACATTGCCTTTATCGTGGTGGTGAGCGCTGTGGTGGTGGTGATGTCGATGATTAGATGTTGGTGGCGCATGCTGATGCTCGTCCTGGTATGTCAGCAGCGTATCGTATTCATAATGATGGTTTTTATCCACAGGCGCCGCTGGAGTGGCCGGGGAATGTGGAGGCGGAGGAGCAGAGGCTGGCACAGCGTGTGAGTTCAGGGCCACAGACGGCGGGCATATCGGCTTCTATGGAGTCAAAGGAAAATTCTATAGAAATTTTAATAATTAAATATTCCACAGCTATCACACAACGCCATCTAGTCCCAAGCTAAGCAGAGCTTGTGTTATGGGTACTAGACAACTGATAAACATACTTATATATTTCTAAATAAAAAGATCTTGAAGAGTGGCAACAACACCACGTCGCAGCGACAACAGTTGGTCACGCAGTGGTTACGTGAGAATCGCTCGCGGTATCGTTAACCTTTTGACCGCCACAGTCGTGTATAGACGACAAGCCAAAAAGTGCCCAGCACGCCACAGTCGCGCGTCGCGACTACACGGAAGACTTTTAAACGTCAATATATGTAGCTTATTAAAATATCTCTAAATTCACTACTGTTTTTTATGTACTTATGTATTTATTTTTCTTAGCTTAGCGCTGAGAGCACGTTCTTGTTATTTTGACGTGGCGGTCAAAGGGTTAATGGTGAGGCGGTGGTTGCTACGTTGTTGCGATGCGGTCAGGATCACTGACGCCGTCGATAATGACGACAAAATATAATCCGAGTATTTTTTTAATTATTTACCCGCCTACGGAGTCGTCAGGTACGCGTCAAACAACCATTAACAAAATTATACATGATATCGTGTATATTATTTGTTTTATAGTTGTGATCATGCACCCGGGGCGCCACCCGCATACGCTGCCGGTGGCGCTTGCAATTGACTAAATGCAACAAAATATTCCAACCGTAAATAGTACGGGGGCCATATCCAAAGAACATTTACGCTCCATAAATTTTTGGGCATTTTCTAAAAGTGCCGGACAAAGAAAAAAATTGTACCTATGGGTAGTACTATTTATTTGAAGTAATAGTTACTATGGCACAAAAATTGTAGGATTGCTCTTGGCCAAGTTATACAAGTTCGAAGATTTGTAATTTTCATACATATTTTAATTTCTGAAAGTGCTGAGAAACACAAAAGAATGATAAGTATTGCTAAAACATGATATAACACCACGCCTGTAGTCCCCAAAGGGTTGGGCAGAGGTGTACAGTCACGAGCAATCTATACTAATATTATAAAGAGGTAAATTTGTTTGTTTGTATAATGTAGGGGGTAATCTCAGGAACTGCTAAACCGATTTTGAAAATTATTTCACCAGTAGAAAGTTGTATGTGTCCTGAGTGACAAAGGCTATAAGGGGGCGGGGGGGCTGGGGTTGGAGCGGGCGAAGTCGCTGGCAAAGGCTAGAAACTTAATAAAATTCAAACGTTATTTTCTCGCACTTTCAGAAAAGGCCCAGAAAAAATGATGTCATTTGGTCGCTGATTTCCTCTCAATTGATAATTAGTGGACTACATCGACTGTATCATAAAGATTCGTGAAAGCCACCTGCAATTTCGTTGGTGAGATAAGCAGCGATACTTTGTTTTTATCGTGGCAAAATCATCAAATGAGTCCTCCCACCCAGGGCAGAGCGGGAGGGACTGCCAGACTTGTACTGACTAAAATCCACGGTGTCCTTCAATAGCCCTTTACGTCTCCAGGTCACGGTAATTCGTTAGTCCCGCGACCAGCGGTAAATATTTAACTTAAGATCTGTATTTTTAATAACTAACCTCTTTACAACGAAGTGAGATAACGAACCCTTCCTTCTCATCAGATACATCCTCGGTCACCTCTGTCTCATTCACCTCATTCTCCGTCGCTTCTGGGCCTGAAGACATAATAAAATTACGGCTTTTTTGTACGTGCTAAAATCATCAATTAATGATTTCTCGCGCCCTGGCTGGGTGGAGCGGAAGGGACGGCTGTCCGCTCTCTCATTCTAGCTCCCATCACACTATTCTGTCCTAAGCTGTCTGTCAATGTGGACAGATCACATGATGAACACCACAGGATCACGCTGGTTCAAGCGACTTCCAACCAATCCTATTGAAAAGCTATAGGGACTCTAGGGGAAGTCTATGTTCATGTTCAGCACTGGACATGGCGCCACTAGAAATTTCTCCTGTGTCGTGGGTTCGTTTACAAACCTAAGTTTATATAAACTCACATGCACAAATACCCGGAACAACTACTTGCAGATCATACAAATGTTTGTTCCGTGCGGGGATCGAACACCTGACACGTTGTGCACCAGTCGATCAATCAGCTACTGCGCCAAACGTGCTGTCAACGGGATTCTTAAGTTGTATCGCAAGGTACTCACCTGTGCTTGGTGGTTCATGGATATATTTGAAGCAGGTGCGTTTAGACTTTAATTTCGGGTCCTTGACCGTGGAACCTGTTGTGGCAGCTAGTTTGGTGACGTTCGTAAGTTTTGGGGTCACCGTCAAGTTTTTCATAAAGCTCTTTAAGCGGTTTTGTAGAACTGAAAATTGATTTCAAATATCAGTATATTACGAGGAGCGACTGTCTCTTTGAACTCCACAATCCAGTAACTGGATAATACGATACTCCATGGTATTAAGACTGGTTGTCATACTTTCAAACTAAACATTGGAAGTGGTGAAGGGGGGCCGCTTTGGGGACTGTTTGACGTAAAATTAACCTTAAAAAAAGTGCTGATGTTACGAGCTATTTACTTTGAATTTGAACTTCTGACTTATTAACAGTAGATCTATGAAAGATCTACAAATGACAGTCGGGAACATCGGCTTTGCGAGTTTTCGAGCCCCGGAGAAAAATCTCTATGATAGATGGTCACACATTCACAGACCAAACTCGGCAGAAAAAAGACCTGCCGCTGTTCAACCACAAGCGACAAAGCGAGAAAAGGTACACATTCACATAATTTTAACTGTAGGAGTAAGTAGTAAAAAAGTAAACTTACGCGAAAATTTAAACAGTCTCCTATGCCTGTCTCGTTGAGGTCCTGTAGGTCCCTTCTCCTTATCCTTGCTCAGCTTACTCGTAGACGTGGTTGTTTTCAGCTGCTTCAGGTGGTAAACTAGAGAGCCCGGTTGTGGTGAAGGTGAAGACTTCACAATAGTTGGAGCCACAGTTGTGGCTTTAGTAGTCACAACTGTAGTGTCAGCGGTTACCGTAGTTATTGGTTCTGCGGTCTTGGGAACTGCTGTAGTCTCCTTTGTCAGAGCTCTTCTTGCGCTGTCTGTTGAGTTACTTAGAATTACTTAAATTTAGCAGTGTTTTAAACTACGTATTTAAAATTCACTCGCAAAACGGGAAATCCTCCCATTAGGTGGACCGACGACATCGTGAGACTCGCTTTCAACCGCTGCAAGAGGTGGATTGTCGTTCGGCGTGGTGGTCTAAGAGGAAACCTTTGTTCTGAACGTCTTCCTCTTAATGATGATGATTTAAAAATTTTGCGATATTGGAGCGGATTCGAGTATTAGAAGTGTGAAATAGGTAAACAATTTGGGAAACCGCGCGCTAAGCGATTTGGCCATGACTTAAGGAGTGTCAGCATAGTGACGGGGCCCCCTGTAGAGGGCCAAAGCCTGCCGGGGTCGCGGGACTTACGAATTACCGTGACCCCGGTACGTAAAGGGCTATTGAAGGACACCGTGGAGTTTTAGTCAGTACGAGTCTGACAGTCCCTCCCGCTCTGCCCTGGGTGGGAGGACTCGTGTGATAAAAAATAGGGATTTGGCCATGACTGGTAATGGGCACGGCCGTAATTTCAACCAGCCAAAATATTATGAAAAAACCTTTGTTATTCAGATTAACCGCAACTGTTGGTGTGCAAGCAGATGAATAAGGAGTTAACACACTTACGAGGACTGACAATTAAGTTCCGGGAATTTCGCTCTGCAGTCTCTCCGGGTAACACTGGTGCGTTCGCTCCGCTTAATTGGTGGTATTTCAGCTTAATTGGTGCCGTGGTTGTGTTTTTATAGAATTTTAAACAAAGCTACTTTTTATACCCGTGTCGCGAAAATGTCGGATGTAAATTTCGAACAAAGATGTGCGATCAAATTTTTGGTGAAACTTGGGACAAAACCGGCGGAAATTTTACAAAAACTTCAGACAGTGTACAAGGATGATTGTTATTCGAAAACACGCGTTTACGAGTGGGCCAAGCGGTTTAAGGAGGGAAGAGAGTCGCTCGATGACGATCCGCGGGAAGGTGCTCCTTCCACGTCTCGCACCGACGAAAATGTTGCCCGTTTGCGCGCGAAACTGAACGAAGACCGGCGTGTTAGCCTTCGAATGTTAGAGGAGGAACTAGGCATCAATCGAGAAACAATTCGACGCATGTTGCATGAAGATTTAGGGATGCGCAAAGTGTGTGCCAAAATGGTTCCAAAAGTGCTCCAAAATGGTTGAAAAACACCTTCGTTTTTCGATCTCGCAAGATTTGATTTCACGGATTGACTCAGAAGGAAGAGATTGGATGCGTAGTATTGTGACCGGAGATGAAAGCTGGGTTTTTGAGTATGATCCAGAAACGAAAAGGCAAAGTTTTCAGTGGTTGGGAGTGGGTGAACCACGCCCGAAGAAAGCCCGGATGTCCAAGTCCAAAATCAAAGCGATGCTCATTGTTTTTTTCGATATTAATGGAGTAATTCATCGAGAATTTGTTCCTCCAGGCCAGACGGTCAATGCGAACTTTTATATTGAAGTTTTAAAGCGTTTACGGTCCAGAGTGTTTCGCGTTCGCCCCGATTTGGCGCTTAATGGTTGGACGCTGCACCACGACAATGCTCCCTCGCATTCCTCGTACGCTGTTCGCGAATTTTTAGCCAAACATTCCATTCCAACGCTGCCGCACCCCCCATACAGCCCTGATCTAGCCCCCTGTGACTTTTTTCTATTCCCAGAAATAAAAAATCACCTGAAGGGAATTCATCACGGGGGGTTAGAGAAGGTGAAAGAAGCCACGACGCGAGTTCTGAAACAGATTCCACAAGCGCGCTACGAAAATTGTTTCCAGGCATGGGAGCGCCGTTGGCGCCGGTGCATAGAATTAGGAGGGGACTACTGCGAAGGTGTCTAAGGTTGGTTTTGACAATTTTTAATTTATTCTTAATCTATTACAAAATTCCCGGAATTTAATTGTCAGTCCTCGTATTCATGTAAAATCGAATAGAATTCGATTAAATATCACCACATTTGCAGCATTTTCGTTTTCTGCAGGGGCAAGGCAATTTCTGATCAACTGAACTGATTTTCTGTGAATAAGAGTGATTATCTACTGGGATCAGATCAGAGCGGTACTAACATGTGATACCTTACTTGAAGGCTGTAACCATTGATTAAACTACAACCTAAAACCACAGTCGCATACTGTACGAAATCCCATCAAAAAAATAAAATCTTCCCAAAATACCTCTAACAGTAATACTGGTGAAGAATTCCGACTGTATAGCAGACAAGGTGACAGCATCCTCGATATCCGACATGGTGACTCCAATATCCTGTTTATCAAGCAATGTGACCACATCTTCAATATCAGCTAATGCAACCGAATTCGCTGTCAAAGAGCCGGTAGCTGTATTCTCCATTGATTCTGTGTTCGTATCTTCCACAAGAGTGGATATGGAGTCAGCTGCATCATCCGGGAATACCGTCAGTGTCGGTGTTTCGAAGTACTCTGGAGGATCTGATAGTCCACTGGTAGTTTTTGACTTGCATCCTCGGAAGGTGAAGAATTTGCGCTTTTGATGTGGAACTTCTGTTCGCCAAACTAGGTGATGGAAACTTTTGACGTTAGTAACTAGTAAGATAATGGGATGTTCAGGTTAAAAACAAAGACCAATGATTCGTATTAGCTCTGCATAGAAAAAGAAACTAAGAAATGAGAAGGGGTTTTTGCAACGGAATGATTAGTAACTAATGCTAGCTGTGCACAATCCAATTTAGACTGCCTATTCATAGGAAGAAAGCGAGGCAGCGGAGCGAAGAAACAGAAAAATATTAAACAATAAGATTTTACCACCGAAGAGGAACGGATATAAGTGCAATGAAAATAATGGTTAATATTTATTCGATCTCCGCTCCGCAGCCTCGCTTAGCTCCTGTGAACAATCAGCTCTACCATCAAGTGTGCAGGGCACTGGAAGCGACGTTACGTAAGTATGGCCAGGCCTGGCTCACTCCGCGGTGTAGGTATGTCTGTCGCGCGCCGCCCACTACGCACGCGCTTACTTAAATAATATTTAAGTTTGGTGTTTGGTTGTATTTACGCATAAGTTTAAAAAAATATATATATGATGAAGAAAAGAAAATACTGCATAACGTTTGGTTGTTTAAATAATGACAGTGATAGGAGCCTCACGTTTCACACGCGTGATTTCGAAAGGTAAGGAAAAAAGTGAATATTTATCTATGTATTACATATTTAATAATGATCAAAAAACTATCTACCTGCTTGTGGTGTGCTTATTAATGTCATTCAAGTACCGGCTAGTAATCATGATCAGTATGATTAGGTAGGTTACAAATTTGGCCTACAAGACGACCAAGATAAATAAAATAGACGAATATCAAACCTGACATCACTCTCACTCACCTAAGCTGAATACGTAGGTAGGTCGAATTATGATCGGTAGAAAGTAGGAAGATGTTTACGTTATTGTTTAGACACGTTCAAACTCAGAAAATGGCTACACTACGCATTCAAGGTCAGCGATCGTATTTCTCTTCGCGACTTTTTTACCTACTTACCTACAAAGACACGCAACACGGGGCCTGTGACAATGAAATGAATGAAATGATAAGGACTAGTTACCTATTTTGCCGTAAACGATAACAATCGATCTTTAAAGTTATGACTACAACTTGGCCAGAACGGATTGAAACGGAACTAATCTTTTTGTTTCTGACAACGTTTTAAAATCTTTGATATTTGATGTAAACAAAGACCGCAGGTTTGTTAGATTTATTATTGTGCCACAAAACTAACGTAATAAGAGAATTAAACAATGCCTAAATAATGTAATTAAACAATGCATAAAATACGTATTCCTACCTAACTGTGCCCAAACTCGCGAGTCGCAACCCTATTGAGCTTGACCGACAGTAACCTTTTAATGTCGTTGGCGTCAGATAAACTAAAATGAACTCTCGCGCGTCACTATTCAGTTCATTTTTGCTTGCGCACGGGAAGTTTAGGCTATTATAAAAGTAGGTGGGTGATGCGGATGCAAGTAAAAATGGACTCTATTCTTTCGTCCATAGATTTTACATTTGTTTGTTTTCTTTTTGGGAGTAACACTTCTGTACCTTTAGGTACTATTATGTATTCTGTGGTATGGCTAGCAAGGTTAGTGACAAATCTACTTCTGATAGCGTGAGAGACCGTTTGGGTGGCCTTGACTAAGAAAAGATGAGAAAGACCTTCGAGGTCGAGTTAGTCGCCATAAAAGTTCACATAGACTCACCTCGTCTTCTGTGTCGATTCCCGACTGCTTTATCAGTAATTTTCACAATTTCCTTGTCTCTCCAGTCTCTAAAAACTTTACATGAGTTACTTATCCGGAACAATAGTTAAATTAAGATAAAAGTAATGTGATAAAGCATGTAATAGTTGCGATACTTGTGATCACTAAGAATGTGATTCAGTTGAAAAAAAAATTGTGTAAATCAAGGTTTTCAGGAAGCATAACTAAGACATAGTTACTGAATGTTAACAGTGAACAGAAGAAGTGTTGGCAGACTAACGGCAAAATTGGTGGACGATATTTTGAAGACTCGCGCTGGCCAGGAAAATATGGCACGAAAAAAAGGAGGTGAAAGACTCAGTAGTGGATGGAACAGGGCTGAAGACATTGTCATCAAAGGTAAAATTAGATATTTACCACATTTATTGAAGTGAAAACTTTTTTAGCGGCGTTGTGCACTTTTTTTGGAATGGGTAAAAAATGTTAAACTCGCGTCAGGACACGTGACCTGATCGAAAATTCGTAAGACGGCGCAGGGCGCTTGCCCGAATGTTCGTGTGTGTTTATTACTATTGAAGTTTTCACTTCTGCCGGCACTCCCAGAGTGTAACCCGTCGTTTTTTTTTTCTTTTGATTTTCCAACATTTCCAAAATAACGAATAATAGACATGATAAATATCCCATGACAGTGGTAGTAACCGTGACAGTTTAAACATTGATAGAACTGCTTATGATGATGGTAAGTAATAACAGTAAACATGATGAAATGTTGGTCGTTTTAATTCTCTTGTTGTACTCATCATAACGAACAACATTTAGTATGGGATGTGTGAAATCGCGGGAAAAAAAACAGCTGTTCAGTAGGTACATTTAATTTCGCCTAACTCTTTAAAATGTTTTTTTTTTCAGGTTTTATCCCATACTAAAAGAAGTTCGTTATGATAAATACTTACAATGACCCCTGAAGAGGATGAAAACGACTAAAATTTAACCTTGCATATTACAGAAATGATAGAATTTAATAAGAGGATAAATAGTTGACGAAATAACGTACTCACTAGTGGGGGCTCGCTTGCGGGAGTATTTTATCCCGCTCGAAGTAGATGTCCGATACTTTGGTCGTGCTGTAGAAAAATTACAGTTTAATATTATAACAAAGTTGGTTAAAGAATTTTGTGGTCTGTGGATGGGTGACCATCTGTCATCATACCGAGTTTCCTCCGTGCCTCGGAAAGCACGTAAAGCCGTTCGGTCCCGGCTGTCATTTGTAGATCTTTGACAGTCGTTACTGTTAGTCAGAAGCTCTAAATTCTGACAACCAGCCTTACCATGGGGTATCGTAATACCCAGTTACTGGGTTGTGGAGGTCCGACAGGCAGTCGCTCCATGTAAAATACTGATATCCAGCTGCATCTGGTTTGACTGGAAGCTGACCACAATATAGTTGGGAAAAGACTAGGCAGATGATGTTGTTGAGAACTATCAGCGCCAGTAGGATCGCTCAGCCGTCACAGCAGTTTTCAGGTAGTCTGTGGTGCTGTTGCCTGGAGTGGACCTTATTACTTCCACACCACTACATCAGTTTCGGCAGTTTTGTTCCATCCACTGCTGAATATAACTCCTCCCTTTGGTGCCATATTTCCCTGACCTGTAACAGACATCTACAACCTAATTACTCTACAAGAAAAAGTTCTCAAACGAATACCCACACCCTTCAACTCCACTATTCCTCCAAGATTTCTTGTTATCATCGTAGAATATATCATATTTATAATGATGGCTCGTAATATGAACTCTTTTTGGCGCATTATTAAAATGTTTTCCATGCGGTAACTTGTTGAAAATATTCGGATACACTGGGACCTTATCAAACGGGAACCTGAGCTTACAACTTGTTACTGTTTGCGCATCTCTTAAAGGTAACTTTTCAACGTATTCTGTGTTTTTAGTTAAATCAGTATTGGAGTATTCTCGAAGGCGGGTAGTACGAGTTTGTTCTTTAAAAATATCTTTGTACAGTAACCCGTTATGTATATCTTCTTTTTGTATAACAGCTTTTGCTCTGAGTGTAGTTTGTGGAGTAACCATCTCACTTATATCTGTGAACGGGCGAATTTCATCTTTCTTTGGTATGGCGAAAGAGTCGAAAGGCTGTCTTGTAGTCATTTTGTCTATATCATCAAAGTTGATAATAGTTATTTCGACTTCTTTATTCTGTGGGTCCACAGATACAGTGTCTGTTGTTGAACTTTCTACTGGCTGTTTTTCCGTAGCTTTCTTCTCAAAGAGTTTATCTTTGACTTTCTTTTTAAAGATATCATAATATTTGGGTTCTTGTGTTGATGGTAGCTTTAATGCGTTGAATCTTTTATATCTATGAAAATCATCGTTCCAGTCGATGTCATTAGAGAACCCAAACGCTTTATTTTTCTTATCCGAGATACTGCCATTAGCTTTGTGCTTCGCTTTTGGTTCCGTGGTAAACTTGACAGATTTGCCGACTGTGTTTTTGATACTTTTTAATGTTGACGACAAGTCTCGTTCTATGCTTGTTGAAGATTGGGTTGATTTCGCTTTCGCTTTAGACGTTTTGCTATCTTCTACGCTACCGACCGTGTATGGTATACCCCAGCTATCGGGGATGGTAGCTGATTCCGCAGTGGTAGCAATTATTAAATTCGGTTTGCCCCATTTATTCTTTTTCTGTGTTGTCCAACTGTCTATGAGGGTCGGTAGTTCGATTATTGGAGCGGTGACAAAATCTACGCCCATTGCATGATCGTTTAAGAACTTGTGAAAATCATTCGATTTCATTGGTAGCGGCGTTGTGTAGTACTGAACAGGGGCTTTGTTTGTTTTTAAAACGGACGTATGCTGAAAAGGAAAACCTTTTACTTTAAAATATTTTGTGCATAGGTCTTGAGATCAAGCGATTGGAAAAAAAAGTGTTGTAGCCTGTTTTGGGTTGCGCAATGATCTACATTGTAGAACCTATACTGACTGTAAGAGTACGGGAAGACCAAAGAAATGATGGATGCACTGTCTAAGGTTATGGCGATACAGTTGTACCTAGAAATGATTTATGAAACAACCACTAGTAGAGAAGTATGGAATAAGAAGAAAGACTGCGCTGATAACAAATGAATTGGGATAAGAGCCGGTTAATAATAATGAGTTTATTTTTATTCTAGGTACCATACTATTTCGTTGGTCTCGTATTCTCAAGCAATTACTTCTAAGCACTAGAGCCGTTCTGGGTTCATTATCAGGTCAAGTTTGCTTGACTATTACATTTCTCAACACGAATTTTTCAATAGCAGCAAAGTGATTTTAATTTAATCTAAAAACTTACATCCGTTTTATCCTTGATTGCAGTGTTAATAGATTTCTGAGCATCTCTAGCTGTAACAAAACATGTTGGAATTAATATTACAATGGATACAATGGTGTTACCTGTGACCCCGGCATGCTTTGGCCTTCTAAGAGGGGGGCCTGTTATGTTGCTGACAGTGAGCATGGTGTGAATCAGAAGGCGAGTCACCCATTACTCGCCTTCCGCATAACGTCGCAGACGCAAGAAATCTGGCCAATAAAAAAATCTATAAATACCAATGTTCTTTTGCGTTCGCGGAATTCACTGATTCTGTTTTTTTTTTATTTGGAGTTGTCGTACGCAAAATTGACGTTGAAATAGTGCTTAATAATATAAGTCAAATAATTTGAATATTAATAACTTTAACTTTGAGCATACGTACACATTTGACCATGCCCGGGTCGACGGCGCGTTGTGTTCCACGCGCGCCTCAAAGAGTTTCAGCAAAATGACGGAGCCCCTCTAGAGGGCCAAAGCCTGCCTGGGTCGCGGGACTGTACGAATTACCGTGACTCCGGAACATAAAGGGCTATTGAAGGACACCGTGGATTTAAGTCAGTACGACTCTGACAGTCCCTCCCGCTCTGCCCTGGGTGGGAGGACTCATTTGATGATTTTACCACGTAAAAAAAATAAAAAATACGTACACATTTTCTTGACTTCCAATTCTTTAGTGATGGAAGCCACATCGTCATCGTATGCCATGAGCGTAGTATCCACAATGATAGCTGGTTCTGGGCCGTCAGTAGAAGCTGGAGATTCCCTGGTATCTAAAAACGAAGAGCTATAGTTAGTTTTGAATATAATTGCGGAGATTATGGGGCAAACCTAAATGTCACTAGTGCCGAAGGGACGAGGTCTGATAATTAAAACAGTGATTGGAACAAAGCTGGCAAAGTTGACGATGATGACATTTGTGATGCTTATTATGTTGTTGTGGATTAGAAATCTGGTATACAACGCCTTCTATTCAGCGTGATTTGCAAAAAAAAAACCCAAAGAAGAGTATGTAATATGTGATATAAATACAAAATCTCTAATATTTACAAGATACTTGTATAAGAAGTAAATAATTTTTGAACTGGGTGATTTTTTCAACTGGGCGGGACGGCTATATCCGAAACTATGAGGAATAACAAAAAACGTTGAAAAGAGTCTCGAGACCGATTTTGACGAAAGTAAATCTGCATCATTAGATTTTAGAAAAAATCAATAATCCTGGCCAGGAATTGAACCCGCTGATTTTGGGAAAAAATAACACTGTATTAATTATTTCACCATTCGATAGTGTTGCTAATAAGGATAAAATTCTGGGAATTAATGATAAAAGGCAAACTTAATGTTATTTTACTTCTACTGAGCCATAATGTATTTGAAACTATAAAAATTATTTCACGTAATATCCAACGTCTCTATAATCCCACTGTATTCAGCAATACGAAATTATTAAGTTAAACAAAAAAAAATAGCATTATTTCCTCAGATCAAAAAAAATAGGCAGATAGAGCGCTCAGAACACGCGAGTGTGTCGACCAAAGATAATACAAAATCCAAGGATAATACAAACTCGCGACAGTACCAAGCTACGCATCGTCTCGCTCACACGTCACTAGTGATTTGCCATTTTAAGTCAAAACATGCCGTCTTGTGTGTTTAAACACTGCAAAAAATGTTCACAAAAACAAAGAAAACAAGATGGAATATCTTTCCACAGGTAACTCTTGTTATTTTTATTGTTTTGGTATTTATTTTCCATAAAATATTTTCGGCTCACTTGAAACACAAAACCTTAACAGTAAATCGTCTGTGTTGCTAGTTTAGGACGGGTAAATTACCCTGAATTAGGGGAATGTGTATTGTGCATAAAAATAACAATCAAATACGTCAATACAACTGCACAGTCGTAATCTATAGTACCTATACAACATTCGTTATTGCTTATGCGAAACCTGAAACACGTGTCTAGTATTTTTTTCACGATCACTTATCAGATACACGCTAAACTATTTCGCGTATCGCGTTGTGTCATAGGCGCGTGCGACTGTTACAACCGGACGACTGAAGACACACGCGGGGGGCGGGGAACACAACCCCGACCGGGTTGTGTTCCCCGTCCCCCGCTGCCTGTGCGCTGCCGCCGCACGCGACTTCAGCTGATCGCTTTGATCTGCCGTAACCTCTGTAGTGCTCGCGTATGATTGCGGATAGGTGTCCAACTCCTAACCTTTTTAAATAATTTTGGGACAAAATATAACATGGTGTAAAAATTATTGGAATCGATGCAGTTATTGATTCTAAACAAACTATATTCAGGTTTCGCATATACTAAAAATAATGTTGTATGGTCTATGGTCGTAATGACACAAGGTCACTAGTTAGTTCCGTCCGGGTCGTAAAGACTTCGGGTCTCGTCTCGGGATGGCACCCCCGCGCGCGGGGCTGTATTCGTATTTTTGCGTGAGAAAGTGGGACGGAGAGCATGCCTTTGAGCTATTCGGTACTTGTAAGGATGTGCCGAGCTCGCGCCGCTGGATTATTTTATTATTTGTTGCTATCTGGATATAACCATAAAGCAAAATCGCGTTACCAATTTGAAACATTAATAGTATGTTTGTACAATATAATTGGTGCAGAACTAAGGCTGTTAAAGTTTAATGATTGTGTAGTGTGGTGTAAAATTATTATTATTTTAATAAATGTGTTGATTGTTATAACAAATTGTTTATCTTTTTAAACTAAAAAACCTGTCCTTAAATAGTTTATTAATCAAATTACTAAAAAGCGTTATGAAGTGTTATCCGTTCTGATATAAATTAATTAAATAGGTAGTAAGTAATTACGCATATTAACTTTTATTCCTTATTATTATTCTGTTAAATAATAAATACTACACGCTTTTGCTCTCTGGGTATAACCATAAAGCAAAATCGCGTTTCCAATTTAAAAAATAGTGGTACAATATTGAGAACAATTTAACTGAACAAAATGTGGGAGTATTTGTCAATATCTGGCAACCGTAAACGCACACAGATGCACGTGTTCGTACACGGCGCGCCATATTTGCCGCGCACACTAAAATAAAAACCGGCTTCACTTTGTTGTTCGCGCACGTTCTATCTGCCTATTTTTCTTGATCTGAGATTATTTCAAAGAAGAAATGGTTAGCTTATATTTCGAAAACATTCATTGCCTTGAAGATTGATCAGTTTCTTTTTAAATTATACGTTTTCCTCAAGTTTGCCGTACATAAAAATGTCTATGGTCCATGGTCGGATAGCGAGTCGCCCATTAGTCACTGCCCGCATAACCGCGCCTACGGTGGCAGGAGATCGTCGCCGTGGGCGTCTACCACTGCGGATGGGACGTGAGGTAGACGTTGTCCTCTCCCTCATGCATACTGCCTCCTCCTTCGCTAACATGACTGTTTCGCAGGAAGCGACTGCTTCCCACTCCGTTTCTCCCCGCAGCATGGCCTCGACCAATGCCGGGCGTGAGAGGTCTCCCGCCTGTCGCCGTCGTGAGGACACGGCGGTGCTCTGCCCAAGCGGGGCAGTCCTGCACCGTATGCTCCATCGTGTCCTCCGGGCGATCCTCGCAGTGGTGACACCCAGACGTTTCTTCCTTCCTCATCCGACACAGGTACCTCCCGAAACTTCCGTGTCCGGTAAGGGCCTGCGTCAGGCGGTAGGTCAGGACGCCGTGACGCCTATCCAGCCACTCCTCAAAGAGGGGTCTTACCGCCGCGATTACGGCGATGCCGGACGTCGGTTAAAAATAATAAAAAAAAGGTTGCAGGCAGACAGTCGCTCCCTCCATACTGCCCTGAGATCGCGACGGAGCTCTTCCCGCCGCGCCTCAATTTTGCGAGGCAGCGTGAATTCGCACTGTTAAGGTGTCATTTACATATTTTTAAAATAAATAAACTAAACTAAAGAAAAAATACGTTTCCATTAGTTTTTGAAATTCTAGCTGACGGTCATATTAGATTTGTAATTTATTGATGCTCCCAACATGTTTATTAAAATAAATGTTTATATATCTTTACCTTTCCGTTTAAATTGCGCCTTCTTAACCTCTTTTCCATCACCGACCTTATTTAATTTATTCAGCTTCATTATAAAGTCACTAGAACCAAGTGTTTCAGGAGTCTTCGGCTTATTGTACTGGAAATATTTAGCTTCTCCTTTGATAAGCATGTTTTTACTGGTAACTATAGCTTTATCATCCATAACCATGCTTCTAATCATTCCTGTATCATCATACAAAGGAGTTTCATAGGAGGCTCTTGCATCAATATGGTCTTTAGCTTTCACTTCCATTGAACCGTTAGCAAATACAGTCACAGCAGAATTGTTAAGTCTATCTCCTAAAAAGTCGTTCATTTCATTCAATTCCACCATCAGATTCCTCATATCAGGTGTTGTAAAACTGTTTCCAGCGTCTGTTTGTAAAGTCTTCAATATGTTCAGCCATAGTGAATTAGGTACTTTGTCTAAATTCAGTATATCATTATGCCACATTAAGAGGTCGTTGAAATAGTCTGTGTATATGCTCTTATCTTTCTCGCTAAGCTTAGATACACGAGGAGGAAGTTTCCTCAATGTGTTTTCATCAACTGCCCTTTTATCAGCAGGAAGAGCGTTCTTGCTTTCCAAATCGTGAATATACTGTAAGACTAGTCGAGCGAGGTCTCTATCTCGATCTTTATCAATATGTTCAAGTTCAGAATCATCGCCGTTTCTCATCTTGTCTCTTCGTTGTCTCATTTGAAACTTCCCAAATCTTGTAAGTTTACTTTTAATCAAAAGTTCCTCAGGCAAGCGTACTGGAGACAGCACATTCTTTTTGTATTCGAATTTCATAGTATGTAGATCGATTGCAGGATTGTACATTGTAGTTATTGTGGGAAAATGTTGGTTCTTTTTCAATTCTTTTTGCATTTTATCGAGAATAATACTCATATCATCGATTCCCAATGGAGGAGATGTTTCTGTGGGTATTAGGGTGGTTTTTGTATGGGATAGCTCCATGGTTTTCAAATTCACCGTCATGACGTTACATGGTGGTACTCGCAGTAGTGTGTGGAGTGGCTTTTTATTCATGGCTGTTGCCATTACTGTTGACGATATTGCTTCTGGTCGCCTTGCTTTCGTGGCCGACGCATTGTCTGGCTCAGTTGTCGCCATCTGTTTGACTAAAAAAAACAGAGTTAGTGTAGACAATTCTACGAAAAAAACTTTGTATGCTAATAATAATTCGTGAGTCCCGCGACAAGGGCAGTCTTAGCCCTCTAGAGGGGGGCCTCGTTATGAGAATTTTCCATTTAGAAAACTTGTCTTTTTATGACCCGGTTGCCATTTTGAGAATTACGGATACCGTGTCCCTATAACGAAAAGGGCAACCGAAGCAACAGGGTGAATTTTTAGTCAGTAAAATTTTGACGGACATTTTGCGCTCCACCTAGGGTGAGAGATTTTTTTTTAAAGATTTTACAAAGCCAAAAAAATATGGAGCAAACTTACCAGGCTTTAACCCACTAGTGACTGACGGCTTAGCAGTCGCAGGATGATAATTATACAACAGGTCTCGATCCTTATCGTCCAATTTGAAGAAGATTGCAGCCTTTTCTTTTGTAGTTCGTCTCTCTCCTGCAGGATTATAATAGATATCGCTGATATTTGGTATCTGCTTCTGCATCTCGGAAATCGACATTGGCTTTTCAAACTTTGGTTTGTAACCATCCATATGTTCGGTGGCCACATCATAATCATTGGCCAAAGGAGAAACTGCCTCTTTCGACTTCTCTTCCTTATTTTTAAACATATTCTTCAGCTTCTTTAAAGGATTGAATCTTTCTCGTCTCGGATTTGGTGAATAGTAATTGTAATCGTAGACAGATCGTTTCGGCTTTGTTTTTTTAGTTTTCGTCTTTTTAAAGTCGAATATCTTGAAAAAGTTTTTAAATTTACTGTTTTTGGTGCTGTCTGCGAGTTTCACTATAGCTGTTTGTCTTGGAACAAGATCAATATCAACATAACCATATTTGTTATTATCTTTGTTATAGTTGTGTGCCGTATCTGTATAAAATTCTTTGGTACCAATAGTAACAAGTTTTTCTTGTATAATATTTTTAGTAATAAAATCAGCTGTTAAAGTATTTTCATGTTTTTCTCTCGTATTTGATCTCTTGAGCCTGTCTTGTGTATCTTCGGCATACATGAAATGTGATGGTGGAAAGTATACTTTTGTAATTGGTCGTCTCTTGGAGATGTGCCTTAGTTTGCCACCAAAAAATTTTCCGATTATACTATCTGGCATTGTTACATCGTCCGTAGCATTATATGTGTCCATAGGCATATATGTATCCTTTTGTGTGTTCTGTTTTGCTAAAACGTAAGTAATTAGTTAGACAAATGTGTCATTTTATAGGGGATATTACACAGTCGTTTTAGCCGTGTGGCGAAAATCGTCAGTATAAATGGTTAGGTGCAGACAAAGGCTTGAGCATGAGGTGTGTTTATGACTGTGGTTTTCCGTAAAAAAATACTTGTCTAAAAGGTACGGCTTTTCAATTTTTGCAAGCGATACGACTGGTAACTTACCGCACGGATATAAATTTAATTTTGGCCGAAGCAACGCTGGATAAATAGAAAAATAATAATAATATTGAATATTTCGTACCCTTGGGATTCATGTTTCCTTTCTCCTTAATCGAATCCAAAATTCTCGAGAGATCATCCAATGAAATCTCTTCAGTGTTCTTCGCCTTTCGCGGGGCGCTATTGTCAATCCTAACAAAGACTTGCTCTTTGATTCCTGGTCTTAGCTTTGGTTGTGTGGGTTCCGTCATAAATAATTTAAAGTCTCCTGTACCCGGCTTCAGTTCAACTGTCTCCGAAGTATGGTACTTCTTAGGAGGTCCATTATCAATAAAGAGGTAGAAGTGTTTCCTGAACCAAGAGTCATCACTTTTAGTAGTAATCTCCTGATAATCCATATTGTTATCTGACTCGTCTGAAAATCTTAGATCTCTTTTCTTTCTGTTATTCGTAGGTAGTGGTGGTATCTTATTAAGTATATATTTGCCAATATCATCTACACTGTGATGCCTATGAGCTTGATATTTGATCAAATTTGAAAAGTTTTGATTTTTTAAGTCTTGTTGGAATTTTAAGTAGTGTTTGAATCCGTTCACAAATGCGTCGTAAGAGATTTTGCTGCTCAGGCCTTCGTAGCTGGTGTCCGAAGAATTTTCGTTTCTTGCTAGATTATCAGCCTCTGCCATAGCATTTTCGGCATCTGCAACAGCATTATCAGCGTCTGCATTATTATCTTCTCTAGGTGTTGGTGATGTACCCTTAGCTTTAAATTTATTCTGCATTGGGCTCATAGAACCTTGGCCACTATAATCAGCGGAACCTGATGGCACGCCTATATTGTAATCGACGTCATTATAATTATCATTATTACTAGTAACTGTAGTCATTCCAGTAGAAGACATATTAGCTGCAGGATCAATATAATCATAATCGGGCATGTTCCCACCATCATCGTATATATTGCGCACAACTTCGCTCAGTTTCACATCTGTGAGGGTCTCTGGGTTTCTCTTAGAGAGCCTACCTGCTTCCCTTTTTGTTTTAACGTATACCGGAAACTCTTGTGTTGCAAGCATTTTTCTAATATTGTCTTCGTGTGTTTTTGCTAGCATCTGCTCGTACAGAGTTAACATCACGTAGTCGTCGTATGTTTGCTTGACGAAAGGTGCTTCCGAGGTTAGTTGATTAGTGTCATCTTCCCTGTCTTCTTTTTTTTCATCTTTTTTCTTGACTCGTGGTGCTGTGGTGCGAATAGTTGAGCGTGGGGCATTGGAAGTTGCGGTAGTCAGTTTCCCCTTGTTCTTCGTTGGTGTCGGTTTACATGGACATGTGCTACTATGTGTTTTTGGACAAGTACTTGTACTATGACTGCTACTGGTGGTTACTTTAGGACTCTTGCTTTTACTTGAAAGTTTACTGGAAAGTTTTTCATAGCCATCTTTAACCGTAGACTTAACGGTGTGAACTTCTTTACGGAAATCGTTGGACACTTTATGTTTCACTTTATTGTATAAGTTCTTTAACTCCTTTTGGAGTAAGTCTTCGACATTCATTGCTATAGTCATCGCATCGTCTTTGATCGACCGAGCTGCCAGAGAGTGAGATTCAGTACTTATTATGGAATCTTCCGGATTTAATTCGTACGAGTCTGTTTTTGAAACTGTCCTCTTTTCTTCGTTTGCAATATCATTGGCTGATACTACTGTGATCAAGCCAGCCATTGGAGTGCCCGATGGAGTGTCTGTATGCCAAGCATCTTCAACATCAGAGCTACTCACAAGTTTACTCACTTGTTGCGATTGAAAAGACATCATTTTAGCCGCTTTTTCTTTCATAGAACTAAGGTTGTCATCTGAATAAGTTGTACCTTCAAAATTAAGTTCAGTTGTCGCAATATGGCTTTGAGAATTGGCGCTAGGTGGATTAGGGTCCGCATAGTCGTCGGGGGCAGATTCTGTATTTTTAATCTTATGTCCCACGAGACCATATGATTCTTTTAATTTAGATAGTTTGGAGTGTAGGCTTTCTAATTTTACTTTTAAATTGACTTCTGTAGTACCGTCCGCAGCTTCTGCCATTGCGTGTTGTTGTACAGCTTTCATTCCGGATTTAATTATAAGCATATTGTCAACTTGTGGCGCAATTCCCATTTCCAATTTGTTACCCTGTCGTGTGTTTGAATAAGGTCTAGTTGAGAACAATCCGCTGGCATCTCTTTTAGAAACGTTATGTTCAGGTTTCCGCAGAGACAAGCTCTTTCTATGTTTCCTTTTGCCTATAGTTTGTTCAGAGTCAGGTTTTGGTGTGAGATAATCTATTGTATGTGATTCTTTTTTATGATTGTATATTCTTCTTTTTGTTTCTTTGGAATCATGTTTATTGCTTTCTTTCGTTTTGTCTTTACCTCTAAGTTTCTTCCAGAAACTTCCAATCCTTCTCTTAGGTGACTTGAGTCGCTTCGCATGTTCTGTTGTAGACTTACCAATGGTTTTAACATTTATTTTCTCAGTTGTTTTATCTAGTTCTAAGTAAGGTTTTGCATCTTTAATTCCTTGTACACCTACGTCATCGTCCTTGTTATAATATACTCTATATTGGCGTTGTCTATCTTTCCTTGTCTTCGGGATTGTGGGCCGGTCGACGTCGTTAATCGAGTCAAAAATATTATCATCTACTTTTTCGTAGCTATCAATACTTTTAGATATAGTGTGGCTATCAGCAAGCACCATCAAATATAATAAACTGAAACAAACAGAATTTCATTACTACTCTGTGAAAATTAATGTTTTGTTATTAAAATCAACTGACTTCAATTTATCAAAACAGATTAATTGGAAGTAGGGTTGCCGTCTCTAAAATTTGAAAATCAGGACAAGACGCGTGAAAACCCCGGATTTTAGAGTCTAGAACCCGGACATGAGTCGAAGTGCGCACCGTGGCAACTGCTTTGGGAGGGGTGGGAGGACGAAGTGTGCGTGTGTCGCGGGCGGCCCCAGACTTTACATTTTAAAACCCAGACTACAAATGACGGCCCCCCCGGACGATCCCCGGATACCTTCTAAACTAGGACAAATCCAGAGAAACCCAGACGGATGGCAACTCTAATTGGAAGGAACTTCGATGTAATTCTCATGTCAAACAGTTAAGTGAGCACTTCACCTCGTTTATCGCTGTGGGCTCATTATGACTGAGGCCGACCCTACACGAACTGTTTGAAGCAGTCAATATCGACTTCAAGTTGTGACTGCTCATGTAGTCCATGTATGCCCGGCGATAACTTAACTGCACCACCCGCTCGAAGCAGTTCAATTGCTCGAGCATGTAAAATCTCTAGTAGAATGTTTATTCTGTGCACTAAAGAAGTAGAAAAAACTAATGTTATAGGTATCATCTTCATCTGCCTAGCCCTTTACCAACTATGAAATGAAATGAAATGATGTTTATTTATGCAAGTAGGTTAATCAACACTTTTACACGTCTTTTTATAAAACTAGAAGGGGCCGGTGTTTCGTACCTGACTACTCTGAGAAGAAACAGCCGAAACAAACTCAGAGGTCGCAGTCTCTTTTGAAGTCCAGACATTATATGTAAATCAGGCTATACGAGGACCATGCAGGTCAGTGTCTGAAATGGTCTTTTGAAGAAAGAACCACACAAATTCGAGTGGACCTGTCCAGTCAGTGCACGCATTTGTCAGTTATCGTGTAGCTCGACTCATAACTCAAGGAGCTCAACGACACGACGAACAATACCAAAGAAAGGACACTTGTGTAGGCCGCTTAAGTTACTCAAACTGTCAGACAATCACAATGATTATAAAAAAAAAAAACCAGCTTGACTCGCATGGGTCCTCGCATTCACAAAGAATAGAAATAAAAATGTATATATATATATATATGAAAAAATAATAATAATAATTATGTCAGTTTGTATAAACATAAAAAAAAATCATACATGTCAGATTGTAAAAAATAAATAAATTCGTACATGTCAGATTGTATAATAAAAAACAAAAAAAATATAGTAAAAAAAAAAAAAAAAAATGAATAAATAATGATCTAACAATCGGAAAATTGTTTCGTCAACACCTGTGAGGACCATGTAGGTTCACGCCTGAGATGGTCTTTTTAAGAAAGAACTGCAAAGAAAACTTTTAGTGGACCTGTTCAGTCAGTGCAAGCAGGAGGCAGAGAAAGGAAGCTCAACTCAGTACGTAAGGAGCTTAACGACCTTTTAAACCACATATTCCTCACATTTTCAAAGAATTAAAAAACAGATACATCCAATCTAAAACAAAAAAAATTGAAGCTTGAGGGTGCATTGGGGCAGCTTACTCCCAGGCCATTTTGTCATCAAGGTATTCTTTGATTTTATAGTAACTTTTTTTACATAGTTGCTGTTTAATAACTGATTTAAATTTGTTTAGGCTTAGTTCTTTAACATGGTTTGGGAGTTTGTTGTAGAAACGTACACTTTGGCATTTAAATGAATTACTAATTTTATGGAGTCTACTCGCGGGCACTTTTAGCATGTCCTTGTTTCTTGTATTTATGCTATGAATATCGCTATATTTTGTGTAAAGATTAATATTCTTTTTAACAAAAATCAAATTTTCATACACATATTGAGATGCAACTGTCATTATATTTATTTCTTTAAATTTATCCTTCAGTGAATGCCTGCTACCTAGGTTATAAATTGCTCGAATGGCTCTTTTCTGCAGCACAAATATAGCCTGGATGTCGGCCGCATTTCCCCACAGCAAAATGCCATACGACATAACACTATGAAAATAACTGAAATATACTAAACGGGCTGTTTCTACGTCGGTTAAATGACGAATTTTATATACCGCGTATGCTGCAGAGCTGAGCCGTTTCGACAATTTTGTAATATGAGGGCCCCATTGCAGCTTCGAGTCCAGAGTAATACCCAAAAACACAGTGGTGTCCACAAGATTCAATTCAGCACCATTTACTAGTACACTGGTTTCAACCTGCTTAACGTTAGGTGTCAGAAATCTTACACATTTAGTCTTTTTCTCATTTAAAAGTAAATTATTAACACTAAACCAATGCACTATTTTAGAGAGAGCGGTATTTACCTCATCAGTAACGGGCTGTTGACGTTTAAGTTTAAATAAAAGTGATGTGTCATCTGCAAATAACACTATATCATGATTTCTCTTTATAAGGCAAGGAAGATCATTGATATATATAAGAAATAAAAAGGGGCCAAGAATTGAGCCCTGTGGAACTCCCATGGTGACAATAGAACCCGGAGATCGTTTACCATTAACGTCCACTCTTTGGATCCTATTATCCAAATAAGAAATAAGAAGATCCAAAGCAGTATTTCTAACGCCATAGTGATGTAATTTCCTGATTAATGTGTCATGAGAAACGCAATCGAATGCCTTAGACAAGTCGCAAAAAATACCCAAGGCATCCTGTGAATTTTCCCACGCTTCAAAAATATGTGTAAGTAGCTCAACACCAGCATCGGTTGTCGAGCGACCCCTCGTGAAACCGAATTGTTTACTATTAAGTAGTTTATATTTAGTAAAATGTCTTTGCAGTTGATCTAGCATCAATTTTTCGAATATTTTACTAAATGTGGGAAGCACAGAAATTGGTCTAAAATTTGTGGGGTCTGATGTGCTACCCGATTTAAACAATGGTATTATTTTACTATTCTTCATTAAGTCAGGAATCACACCACACTCAATACATTTGTTGAAAATAATTGCCAATTCAGGCGCTACACTCTCTATAATGCTTTTGGTAATCTCTACGGAGTTTCCCCATAGATCAGCAGTTTTTTTTACATTAAGGGTATTAAAAGTTTTAATAATATCTTTATCATTAATAAAATCGAAATTAAAATCATGCTTACAGTTTTCAACATTTTCTTTTAGTATAGACTCGGCTTCAATGGGTGTTGATTTTAAAAATTTTGTGGTTGAAACTGGAATATCTGCAAAGAAACTTTCAAAAATTGTTGCTACTTCTACATCCTTATCAATTATTTTATTATCAATATTTAGACTAAAGCCAGTGCTACGCCTTTTTTCTCTTCCAGTTTCATTGTTGATTATTTCCCAAGTGGTTTTTATTTTATTCTGGCAATTTTTAATTTTTGAGCTTATATAACGACACTTTGCTTCTTTACAAACTTGTTTAAATAATTTAGAATAATTTTTAACATATTCATAAAATTCTGTACTCTTATTAAAGTTTTTTTCTTCATATAGCTCATAAAGTTTCATTCTACTGTTATGTATACCTCTGGTTGCCCATTCACTGAAGGTTGTGGAACCGTTAACTGAGATCTGCTTGGGTATGAAAGTTGAGTCAAATTCTGTACAATACATGGCAAAAAAAGAATTGTACAGTTCATTAGGATTATCACTATAAGGTAAGTAGGGTAATTTACTAATGAGTTTATTTTTGAATTTCTCCAAGCGACCTGCAGATTTAGGAACCACCCTAATACTATGCTTAGCCACATCTTTATTTTTTAAATTAAATGTAACCAACTGTCCACAGTGGTCAGATTCCAGTTGGTTTATTATTTGTTTCTTAATAAGTATTATATCTGTGAAAATATTATCTAGACATGTGGCTGATGTGGCTGTAATTCTGGTAGGCTCTAAAAATTGATTGGTAAGATTATATGATTGAAATAAATTAAGAATTCTTAAACATGTTGGTGAGTCCTCCAATAGGTTGATATTAAAATCACCACATACAATTACATTTTTATTTAGCTTACCAAGTTTTATCAAAACATCATTCATAACATTTTCAAAGCAATCATAAACTGAAGATGGTGGCCGGTACACACTCAATACAATAAACTGCTCCAACTCCACACAAGCTATTTCAATAGTCCGTTCAACAGAGAGGCTCACAATATCTTTACGTTCTTTGAATTTGAGATTATTGGTTAATAGTATCAATGAGCCACCGTGTATTGCATTATCTCTACTGAACGAACTACCAACCTGGTGATTACTGAAATTAAACATAAATTGATGACTTTTTAACCAATGTTCAGTAATACATAAAATATCAATATTGTTACAGTTCAAAAATAGTTCAATTTCAAGATCCTTTCTCAACATACCTTGAATATTTTGGTGCACCAGGTTGATTGTACTACAGCCTTTTTTAACATTTAAATGATTTGAAGCTATGGATGTCTTTAAATTATCTCTGTTCATAAAGCAAGAGATTACCTCTTTTGTCCCAAGTTCTAATTTAAATTAATGTCAGATTGTGAATCAATTAAAATGTCAGATAGCTCAATAGGAGCAATAAAACTACAAGCCAAGTCTTTGGCTGGATCTAATAGAGTGGTGGAAAGCTCAATAGGAGCAATACATGTATTAGCCAGCTTATTGGCTAATGAATCAATAAAAAAATTGTATAGCGAAAAAGCTAATTGTCTCTTCAAACATTTTGGCACATGTAATTTGTATTTTGTTATATTTAAATATTTACCAACATATTTGTTAATGTCAAGTACATGAAAATTATTATTATTGTGTGATGTCAGATTATTCAATATTACATTTAATTTGTGCCTAAAGTAATTTTCTCTTTGTGGCAAACTGCGACTATAAGGAAATGTAAACATAACAATCTGTCTTATGTGTAGCTCACATAATTTGTAATAGTAATTTAGCAGACTGTCCTGATTTACATTTCCCCTGTTACTAGTTAAAATGATTAATGTTGTATCCTGGTGGAAATTCAAACTTAATATTTTTGTCACTATCTCAACAAAGCTTAAACCAGGCATACAGTAGTTGGTAACTGACTGTCCTTTGCAAATATTAGATAATAATGGGCCCATGTCTTTCCCAATGTCATCACTAAATATCACAATATCTTTGTTTATTTGGGTTTGTACACAGTCAAGAAGCTTTTCATTTAATTTAATTTTTATTTTAGAGGTACCCTCAGAAGTGCAATAATTTTTTTGTATAGAAGTAGTTTCAATATCACAGGCTGGCACCAAAGCTGGTGAGGACTGACTATTTGACATGGTATTATTGGTCAAAGGTTTTGACTGCTTACAAGAACAAGAACTTGAACTCACCATTAACTCATTCATTGCCAGCATGTACTCCTTAATTTGCATTTCAGAGATTTCATATTTGTTATTAATTGATATTAATTTATTATTTAAATTTTCAATTTCAATATTTAAGTTTTTAGTGTCACTTTGATATTTTAACGTATTATTTTTACATTTTTCTGAATAAAAATCCAATTTATCTAATAATGATAGACGTTCCCTGTTTAATTTAACATTTTTAATGAAAAATTTTTGTCTATGCACTAATTTTTGTGTTTTTCTAATGTACTTATTTATTCTTACATATTTTTTCAGTTTGTTTCTACTACATTTAATCATCTTATTTGCATTATTAGCCCTATTGTCATCATCACAAGTAAGATCTATTGTGACTTTGGGTGTCATTTGACTAGCAACCATACTTGGGGCAATGACTACCAGCTCATCGAACAGACTTTGGTTCAACGATGCAGTGATGTTGTGTTGAGTGCATTCTAATTGTGAAATCTTACTGTTAGCCTCAAGAAGTTGTTTTTGTAAAGAGTTAGCGCGGTCAAGAGCAAGCTCATACTCAGAACTGCATTGGTCAAACCCATCCACAATGAACTGGAGCCTGTCCCGGGCTTCAATGACTTCGGTGTGTTGAATATGTAACCGTGTCATTTCTGATTTCAACGTTTGGTACTTATGTAAAGTTTTCTCAACTTCTTTTTCATTTTCCTCTGATTCCCTTATCAATCGGTCACACAACTCCTTGGAAACCTTGAGTTCGCTCAAAGCCAGACTGAGTTTTTCCTCTTCTTGGCGAGCAAAGGCTTTACGAGTCAAAGTCATGATTAAATAGAGTTCAAGAGAGAAGATGAAAGTGCAATAGAATAGTGATAAAGTGGAAGAAAAATAGTTGTTTGAAGAGTTGTGCCACCTTTCAATAAGGTTATGTTTACGTTCAGAGAAGTTAGTTTATGGCGATATTTACTAGTCTAAATAAGTTGTAGCCCGTAACAAGTGAATTAACTATTGAAAGTGTTGTTTTTTTAATCAACAGAAAAGTATTTACCTGTTTTTTAAGATGACAAAGCGATTTTATAAAAGCCGGTAACTGTCAGTCAGTCACCGAAACACATTGGTAAATTACACTTAAAAACTCAAACATAAACTTGTTTTTATACAAAATACACTTAAATTATGATTTTTATTTAGTGATTACATGGAATTTGGGCTAAAAAACACTAATAATCTAATTATTTTTGATAAAATTACGGGACTCAGTTAAAATCAGCTGTTAGCTACAGTATTGCCACAAAAAAAAAAAAAAAAAAAAAAAGTGTATGTATATTGGGGTCGGCTTTCAGTCGAACCAGATGCAACTGGATATCAGTATTTTATATGGAGCGACTGCCTATCGGACCTCCACAATCCAGTAACTGGGTAATACGACACTCCATGGTAGGACTGGTTGTCAGACTTCCGAGCTTCTGACTGTAAATAACGATTGTCAAAGATCTACAAATAATAGCCGAGATCAACGGCTTTACGGGCTTTCCGAGGAGCGGAGGAAACTCGCTTACAGATGGTCACCCATCCACAAACCAACGTGGAGATTCTTAATGTTGGTAGGGTTCGTAACATCTGAATGAATTCCCATTTTTTAAATTAAATACTTTAAAAAAAGTATTAATTATTTAAAAAAAGGTACCAGTAGGTATTACGGCCCGGCTACACGCTCCATTTTGCGAGCATGCCTGCGCAAACCGGTTTGCGCAGGTAAGCGCATGCGTTAGAGAGAGATGAGCGTTGAATCAACGAACTAGTTGAATCAACCGTTGATCTCCTGTCAACGTATTATTAACGTTCATTGTACGTGAATCAACTAGTTGAATTCGTCAACGAAGTTTATGAATTTAGCAGTTTGAGTAATTTATGTGGCCTACGCAAATGTCCCTTCTTTGGTATTGTTCGTCGTTACGTTGAGCTCCTTGAGTTATGAGTTGAGCTACACGATAACCGACAAATGCTTGCACTGACTGGACAGGTCCACTCAAACTGGGTGGTTCTTTCTTCAAAAGACCACCTCAGAAACCTGTATGGTTCTCGTAAGAGTTTCTTTTCTTTACCTATACAAAATGTCTGGACTTTAAAAGAGACTGTGACCTCTGAGTTTGTTTCGGCTGTTTCTTCTCAGAATAGTCAGTTACGAAACATCGGCCTCATCTAGTTTAAAAAAAAAATAAGGAATGTGATTTTTTGACGTGTTAAAGAGTTTGTCAAAACCAATTTGCAAAATAAATATCATTTATCATTATCATTAACTCGTGCGTCTCGTTCAATAAACGAGAACGCAATCGCAACGAGCTGAGCAATTTAAAAAAACTTACGTTGAAAATAACGTCATAGGTTGCGAGTCTAGACGGTCATATCATACTATTTATCTTATTATTTATTTTAAGAATAGATATTCTATTCAGTCAGTCCTAAGCCAAAAGAGAAAGTATGAAGGGAAGGTCATCTTCGTAGAACCATCAATCAAACGTTTTCCATTACATAAATTGAATAAATTATTCCTAAAATTAAACGTGCAATCGTTGAATAAAAACCGTTCAATGAATCAACGGTTTACGTTGCAAGTTGACATTAGTTGTACGTTTACTCGTTGAAGAATTTAACTAGTTGACAAACGTAAATCAACTTTAACGTTTTGTTGAAGGAAAAACCATCAACGACCCAACCCTTTTTTTTTAGGCTAGCAAAACCATCAAATGAGTCCTCCCGCCCTGGGTGGGGCGGAAGGGACTGTCAGACTCTCACTGACTAAAATCCACCCGTGTTTCTTCGGATACCCTTTACGTTCCGGGGTCACGGTAATTCGTGAATCCCGCGATCCCCGCCCGCATGCACGCCTACGGTGGCCGGAAATAGTAACGACCCAACCCTAGCGTGCGTGTGGACGTAAGTCTGTGTCTTGCGTAGTCCCAAATTGTTCCTACTTTTTGTTCAGTCATGATTGCACCTGCGCAGGCAAGACGGAGCGTGTAGCCAAGCCATTAGATTTTAGTGATATTTAAAATGAGCGAATAGTGTGAAGATTCGTTTATTGAAATTTTTTGAATACATGCTAAGTGTTTACGGTTAGTTTACACCGTGACGCAACGATACTGCAAATGTGTATCTTTTCGTGTAGTAAATAAAGTTAGATTTGAGTAGCTCTATTGAAATGTGCGCGCAGCGTCGCGTCTCTGTGTGACTTGGCCCCCTTTTTCTTTGTCGTGGTAAAATCATCAAATGAGTCCTCCCACCCAGGGCAGAGCGGGAGGTACTGTCAGACTTGTAGGTACTGACTAAAATCCACGGTGTCCTTCAATAGCCCTTTACGTTCCGGGGTCACGGTATTCGTTAGTCCCGCGACCCCGGCAGGCTTTGGCCCCTCTCTCCGTCATTTTGCTGACACTCTTTGAGGCGCGCGTGGAACACAACACGCTGTCGACCCGGGTATGGTCCATGGTCGGACAGAGAGTTGCCTATTACTCGCTGCCCGCATGCCCGCGCCTACGGTGGCCGGAGATCGTGCCGACGTCCGTCGCCGTGGGCGTCTACCACTGCGGCTGGGTTGGAGGGAGGACGCTGTCCTCTCCCTCACCGGTCCGCCTCCTCCTACGCATAAGTAGTGCTCTGCCCAAGCGGGGCAGTCCTGCACCGTACGCTCCACCGTGTCCTCCGGGTAATCCTTGCAGTGGTGACAGCCAGGCGTTTCTTCCTTCCTTATCTGACACAGGTACCTCCCAAAACTTCCATGTCGGGTGAGGACCTGCGTCATGTTGTAGGTCAGGACGCCACCGCGATTGCGGCGTGCCTGCGACAACCGCACTTAGAACCGATTTGATGCCATTCCGTCGAAAAACCGTCTCGTGGACATGATCGCTTACATCATAATCAAAACCATATTAGTCAATTGTATTTTCAATAAAATATATTTGTTAAAGATGACAAATATATGGTATAAGTGGGTAAGTATTTGAATTAAAAAAACTTTTTTTACTGGATTATAAAAGTCCATCATAATCCAAAACAAAATTTTTAATAATCCATCATTATCGAAACAAAAATACTTAATTCTTTTTTAATAATTAATTGACCAATTTAAAAGTGATAACACAACATTGACGTGAATAAAATCGCGCCACGATTGGTCACCTCGGTTGTGACGTCATCATGCCATGGGGATTTCCACGCGGGAATCGAACCCGCGACACCCAGCGCAGCAATCGCTCAGCCACTGCGCTAACCGTGCCGTAAATTGACAACAAACCTTCAAATTTAGTCAGACCCTTGTTTAAACTTGAAGGTACAATGGGAAGTTTCACGCCAAGCTCGGCTCAGATGGCGCTACCAGCGCAAAATGTCAATTTACTGTATAATTAACTTGACATGCACTACACACTTGAAACTACACTTGACGTTGTTTACGTTATGCGCTTGTAGCGAAACTAACGGCTAAAGGTGCATTCACACACATCAGTCACGCCACGTCACCGTCACGTCACTGACAACGGATCGGTGACGGTTTGTTTAGTCACTAGTCACCGTCACGTCGTTCGTCGTTCCCGGGTGTGTGGGGATAAAAGTGTGAAACTTGTATGGAAATATTATTTGACGTGGCTGACCGGTGACGTCACTGATAGATCACATGCCGGTGACTGGCCTGTGACTGACGTGTGGGAACAAAGTCATACTAGGAGTACAGAAACATTTTGTTTTTTAAACCGGGCCGGTGACGTGACGTTACTGATGAGTGTGAATGGACCTTAAAACTCGCAGTGAAACTCCCAATTTCAAAAACAACCCGGTCCCCATCAACAAAGCTACATTACAACAATACACCGCAATTGCAGAACTGATTTCTTTGTAAACTCTATGAAAGTTCCACAGATACAACATGATGACAGGCCTGTTGGTCTAGTGGTTAGTGACCCTGACTGCTATGCCGGAGGTCAAGGGTTCGATTCCCACCCAGGACAAATGTTTGTGAGATGAGCACGATCATTTGTTCTGAGTCTGGGTGTAATTTATCTATAATATGTATGTATTTAGAAATATATAAGTATGTTTATCAGTTGTCTAGTACCCATAACACAAGCTCTGCTTAGCTTGAGACTAGATGGCGTTGTGTGATAGTTGTGGAATATTTATTTATTTATTTATTTAATGGGCCTCAGTTGTCTTCACTAAAACTAGTCAGCGCTTATAGACCAAGAAATACGCCTCTTGGTTACCAAAATGACCAAAAAGCCAGACTTGAGATGATGGCATGACATTGACAGTTCAAAAGACAGTGCAGGACTGCTAATTGACGCGTCAGCGCTCCCGATGCCTGATGCAAGATATAATCTTAAAAACAACAAAAAAAAATTGACGTACCCTTATGCTCCTTTTAAGTGTGCTAAAAGACCTTCCTTAGTCGCACAATCCTGGACCAAAATCTGTCGTCATATATTTTTAAATCCATGACAAAAATTGCCCTGGACCTTAGCTTTGCTATCTAAAATTTACGGGCTTTGGGTGTAGCACAAAATGGCCAAGGTCTTTGGCGTCAAAGAAATATAAACCAAAATGTACTTACCATAGAAAATTGATAAATAACATTGGCTACTAATTACAGAATTCGCTCCTTGCATGATACCATGTAAATATCTATATCCTAACAAATAAAACCTTTAATATAACCAGTAAATAACAACCAAGTTCGCACTACGATACTCTATTGTTTTTCTTCATGTCATTCTTGCGTGTCAGTTTGAAGATTTTTCTTCTGGAGGTTTTTTTGTCTATGGAGGGAATAAGTTCTTATTGGTTTTCTCCATGAAGTTTGTGATCGAGACCATTCTTATTTTTTTATCGTGATAAAATCTTCAAATCAGTGCTCCCAACCAAGGCAGGACGGGAGGGTCTGTCAGACTTTGTACTGACTAAAACCCACGGTGATACTTCAATAGCCCTTTACGTTCTAGTTCCGGTTTCAGTTACCTGCAAAGATAGTCCAGGAAACCCGTGGAGGCTTTGGCCCTCTAAGGGGTGTCCTGTCTTTTAGTCAGTACGAGTCTGACAGTCCTCCTGGGAGGACTCATTGATGATATTGCAACGATAAAAAAAAAATGCTGTTTATGAAAAATGTAAGTTTTCGACCTCGAGGAGTGTCAGCATAATGATGGGGCTCCCCTTTAGAGGACCATAGCCTGCCGGGGTCGCGGGACTGTACGAATTACCGTGACCCCGGAACGTAAATAACTATTGAAGAGCACCGTGAATTCAGTACGAGTTTGACAGTCTCGCCCGCCCTGCCCTGGGTGGGAGGACTTGCTGATTTTACCACGCTAAAAAAAATAAAAGAACACCCATGTGCATAATCGAGGTTGGTATAGTAAACTTATAATTGTATAATTATGTCGATAACAATAATTATTTATGTTTATTTCCTGTTTTCCATTCAAGGGAATTCCTTGAAGCTCGTTCTTTAGAAATTATTTGTAAACAATTTGATTCGATGACTCATGTTTAGTAGAATGATTTGACGAATAGATAAACCTTTGAACTTATAGCAAGAAATAAGACAGTTATGATTGTATTTCCCAACTAGCTTCCGCCCGCGACTCCGTCCGCGCGGATGTCGGTCTTCGCGTGGATGGTTTATTTCTCCATTTTGAGTAACTCTGACAATGACATCTTATAAATATCTATTGGATCCAAATATGGCTAAGCCTATAATAATTAGGGAGATCGCGGTTCTACAGAACAACGTCTATGAATAAAACTGAAAAATAAGTTTTTTTTTCTACGTATTTTTCCAGCATAAAAAGTATCCCATTTTATGCCCAGGATAATAAGGTATAATTATACCAAGTTTCATCGAAATCGAACCGTTAGCTTTCACGTGATGCCTGCACATACAGACAGACAGACAGACAGACAAAAAAATTTTTAATCACATATTTGGGTTTGGTATCGATCCAGCAACACCCCCTGCTATTTATTTTTTCAATATTTTCAATGTACAGAATTGACCCTTCTACAGATTTATTATATGTATAGATTATGATATTTTATACAATAGTGCTCGTGGCTACATAGTACGATCACATGGCTTTGATGACATGGTTGGCAGAGGAGCAGAGGTCGGAGTTAGAGTATCGGAGAGTCGGGGTCGTTGTAGAGTTATTTTAGTACTTGCATCGAAATTTCAATATTAATATGGAACTTCCTAAGATTTCTAATGGACAATCCCGTGTGGACAACAGTATTACAAATAAATAATAATAAAAACCTCAGAGAGCTAAACTAGACAAATAAAACAAAGATATTTTTTTTTATTAACAGGCAATTTCAATTAGTATTTAATTGTACATTGTACAAATTTTACTCGGACATCCGATGTTGTTGTGTAAAATTAAATAACTTTTTTATTTAAAAAATCACGATTTTTCTGCTCTTTAAAAGTAATCTTGGGATTTGGGGCATATCCACTTTAATCTTTCGCTGTATGAAATCTCATAACGCAGCAGTCATTTGATCAGTCACGGGTAACCGTTTTTGACGCCTGGAACGTAAAGAGTTATTGAAGGTATATCGTGGATTTAAGTCAGTAAGAGTCCGACAGTCCCTTCCGCTACACCCAGAGCTGGGAGGACTCATTTGATGATTTTACCACGTTAAAACAAAAAAGTCTTCTCAGCTACTAGACATTTAACATTTCTCTGGATTCACCACGCTAACTCCGACATGCAATCACAAACAAAAACATATCGATAACATCTGCGAACTCTGCGCCATTATCGTACGCGCTCTCATCCAACGAAGACGTGATAAAATGAAGTACATTATATTACTCTCAGTTTTGTCCATAGTGAGTGTTTGTTCCGAACATTTGATAGTGGGGAATGTATCTAAAAATGTTATACTAGGCAATCATACCTTGGTGGAATATAATGCGATACCATTCATGAAACGTGTTAAGTATTTCTTTTATACGCAGCCGGATAACCGATTAATTCAGGTGAGTTTTTAGATTTGAAACATGTTTCTTTACTATCGCTGCCATTTGAGTTATGTCGGAAAATGTGCGGAATTGGCTACTTAACTGAAAAATTCTAATTAGTCCACCGCTTAGATTATCAAAAAAATTCGACCCGTGTTTTTTCTTTTGTTTCGTAAACCAAAATTAGCGAAGATACAACGCTTTCAAAATTGGCACTACGTCACAATTTAGTACAATTTTTATTTAATTCTAACGTCACGAGCTCCCGAGTTTCGATGCGTTATATTTTGGTAAATATTCATTGATTTTACAAAAGAAAAAATACGTGGCCGTTATTTTTTTAAACATGAAGGATTGTAATTTAAAGCTACTGTCAAATAGCCAATTGCGTCAACATTAAGCAACTCCAAGCAAGTCGATATCAAACTCCGCTAGTCCCGCATTTGTACGAGTAGATCTTTGACAGTCGTTACGGGTACTCAGCGGCCCGAAAGTATTCCAATCAGCTTTTCTTGCACGAGTTACCTACTCAATTTTGGGTGAACGATATGGAAAAAATTTTTTTTTTTTTTAGCAAACCCAGCCTTATGACGCTTGTCTATGTCAGATTCAAAAAAGACAAAGTAAACGATGGAGCGAGCTTACCCAGATGACTATTCACACTATCTTTGAAGAGATTAGGGCTATAACTGATTTACTTTAGAGTTTTTAGTTATGATGTTTTCCTCTCTTATATTATGTGAGTGTTGTATCTTTTATGATTTAAACATTACCATCACGCGTGATAATATAAAGGTGAATTTTTCAACTGGGCGAGGATGGCTATATCCGAAACTATGAGGAATATCGAAAAAGGTTGAAAGGGGTCTCGAGGCCGATTTTGATCATCGTTGGATTTTAGAAAAATCAATAATCGTGGCCAGGAATTGACCCTGTATTTGCTAAAGATAAGCACCTGATTATCTACACATCTGTGTATTACACAACTATGTAGTTAAATGTGTTACATAACTGATTTTAACAATGCGCAACTTTGTATATTTAGATGAATGGATCTTTTTTTCTCAATCATGTCTGAACTGCTGAATAGACCAATATCCAAACTAATATTATAAATGCGAAAGTAACTCTGTCTGTCTTTTCTTCACGCCTAAACTACTGAACCGATTTGTGTGAAATTTGGTACAGACATAGTTTGGAACTTGAAAAATGACATAGGATAGTTTTTATTACAAAAAATAAAAAATAAAATTTATTAATTTTGGAAGAGATCCCGCGAGATCGGGAACTATGTGGGTAAAACCAAAAATCTGCCGGAAGTCATTATTCCACGCGAATGAAGTCGCGGGCAAAATCTAGTTTATTATAATGTTAGTAAGATGTAAGACGAAAGCTTTTGAGTGTGTCTGTGTTTGTTATGGAGTAACAAACACAGACACACTCGAAAGCTTTCACACAAAAACTGCTTAACGGATTTGGATATTTTTTACACAGATAGTTTATAATCTGGATTAAGACAAAGGATAGCTTTTATCTTGATCTGCCCGGGATAATTATCGAGTTGTAGCGGATGAAAACTTTGCAACAGCTCACTAGCTGTTGCAAAGTAATATGAGTACGGAATAATTATATTGTTTCGTACATTATCAACTTGCAAGAAATCATTAAAAAAGAGACCCGCTCTCTTGATTAGTGAACTAATTTTAAAGACTGGCTTGCCCCTGACCCCCGTAATCAGTTGATAACTTTTGATTATCGAATACGTGTCGGCGCTTCGTGTTCCACACGCGCCCCAGAGAGCTGTCAGCAATTTGGCTAGGTCCCCATAGAGAGCCAGACGCTAAAGTCGCGGAACTATCTATACAGAAAACCGTGACCCGGGAACGTAAAGAGCTATTAAAAGAAAACGGTAGATTTTAGTCAGTACTAGTCAGGCAGTCCGTTGCGGTTCCGGACCACTTAAGACGGGATTTAGTGTGATTATTATTATATTGAACCAATTGATGATTTTACAATCTAAAAATAAATTAAAGCGGTTAAAAACAAGGTACAATGTACAATAGTTTTACAGTCGAATGATTTACATACAAGTTTACGTTAATTCACGGAAGAGCTTGTGGTAAATTAATCACAGCCGCACTTACAGGTTCAGCTGTGCCTTCCGAGGTTGGTCAGAACTACAGTTTTCCACGTACATACACATACCTTTATACCATTACCGGAATCGCTTCAAAAGTAGTTGAGTTGAGTTGCTGGAGCAGTTACCAATGGCTGCTTCAAGCAGTCGAATTCGACTGTTGTAGTAGTCGAATTCAACTGCTAAGTCCGTGTATGTTGAACACTGGCTAATTGTTCGAGCAGTCCGTGTATGTAGAACACTGGCTAACTGCTCGAGCAGTCCGTGTATGTTGATCACTTGTTAATTGATTTTTTTGTGTAGATGACTCTTTTAATTTGCTACATCGTTCTCACATAACGTACCATATCAACCTGAGCGATGTACCACAGGCTTTGTAATAATTTTCTAGTATTTCTTGGCCATTCGTCTCCAAAGAGATTTGCGCTTTGGAATGGGTACCTAGTACTTTCTTAGTTATAACTAGCTTCCGCCCGCGACTCCGTCCGCGCTGATGTCGGTCTTCGCGTGGATGGTTTATTTCTCCATTTTGAGTAACTCTGACAATGACATCTTATAAATATTACGGCGCTGAATCCACTGCGGGTAATGCAACGAGTGTTCGCGGTTCTACAGAACAACGTCTATGAATAAAACTGAAAAATAAGTTTTTTTTTCTACGTATTTTTCCAGGATAAAAAGTATCCTTTGTTATGCCCAGGATAATAAGGAATTTTTATACCAAGTTTCATAGAAATCGGACCGTTAGTTTTAACGTGATGCCTGCATATACAGACAGACAGACAGACAAGCATTTTTTAAATCACATATTTGTATCCAGCAACACCCCCCGCTATTTATTTTTTCAATATTTTCAATGTACAGAATTGACCCTTCTACAGCTTTATTATATGTATAGATGTCTTGTGACTGGGTCATGGTAAGCCACCAGAGCGAACATTATTACAGCACATTGGTGGAATTGCCTTATTGAACAAACAAACTACCTAGGTGATACATTTAACGTAGGACGATGACATAATTGTATGTAGGTAGAGCAGCGTAGGTAGAGGCTATTCTTCAAGGCTCTTTACATTCCGAACATCAAAATAGTAAATATAGTATCGATAGCAAAAGCGTGGATTACGTCAATAAATAAATATTTATTTACAAAGCGTAAACTAGTTTAGTCATAGGTAATTTGTCAAAACATTACGCAGCACGCTCATTATGCACCTCCACCTATTTTGGTAGATCGACAGGTCTGTCCATGTGTCCAATGCTTGAGCACTGGATACGAGTGCATGCAGTCAGGGCACGTGTCAGGTTGTCCTATAATGCTATACTACTAATACTTATTATAAACGTGAAAGTTTGTTTGGATGTAGGGTTGCCCGGTCGTAAAACCGTAAAGCCGGACAGTTTAGCCGGACATGTGTGTGAAAGGCCGGACACTTTTTTAGTCCTAATATACCACGCTTAATTTTTAAAAGTAAAGCAAGGTAAAGTTCAATAAAACAAGTTCCCTTCGCCGTGCAACGGCGCAAGCGCAAGCGGTGTGAGTGTGTTGGACTGGCACCTTGTACTAGCGATAAAAGATGAGGCGAGAAGAGCGGAAACGAAATCATAACAAATTAAGAATAATAAAAAATAAAAAAACCTATTAAAAGTCGGAAAGGCCAGACACGGTCAAACTTGGCCAGACACGCTACCTGTAAAATCATCAAATGAGTCCTCCCACCCACGGCAGAGCAGGAAGGACTTTCAGACTCGTACTGACTAAAATCTACGGTGTCCTTCAATAGTTCTTTACGTACCGGGGTCACGGTAAATCATAAGTCCCGCGACCCCTACAGGCTTTGGCCCTCCAGAGGGGGGGCTCCGACATTTTTGCTGACACTCTTTGAGGCGCGCGTGGAACACAACGCGCCGTTGACCCGGGCATGGCCATGGTTGGACAGCGAGTTGCCCATTACTCGCTGCCCGCATGCCCAGACACGCTACCTTAAAGCCTAAGTGTGTCCGGCTTTTGCCGCACGCCTGGCAACGTTATTTGGATGGATGGATGTTTGTTACTTTTTCACGCATAAACTACTGAACGAATTTTTATTGAGAGCAGCGGTGTTTTGTTACCACTTGGTCACCATTTCTATACTTTATACTAATGTTATAAAGCTGAAGAGATTGTTCTGTTCAACGCGCTAATATCTGGAAGTTCTAGTTGAAATTCAAAAAATATTTTTGTGTTAGATAGTCCATTTATTGAGGGAGGCTATATTTAGGTTTACCGCCCGACCCTTGCTCGACAAGCCAGCCCGCGAAGCTGAGCAAGTAGCTTTAAATTCCCCTAATAATAATTCGACCCAGCCTGACCCTTGCGGCCCCCCCCCCCCCCCTTTCAATGACGCACTAAGCCCAGACCCGAACCCCTTAGTGACGTTCATTTAATTGAACCTAGTTTGTAAGCCCTGGCTGGGGGCCTTAAAGTAATTTTCGGCCACCACAGGATTGTCCGGTTAAGTAGCATCATCCTTCTAAAAGCTATATATAGGCTATGTACCATCACGCGACTACCAGAAGCAGTCGAGCAGCGATGGTGAATTCCCGGGGAACAGGTAGTCTTCAATAAGATTTCAACGAATGCAAATTTACTAATCTCTACTACTGGTTCATTGTACGGGTCGACGGCGCGTTGTGTTCCACGCGCGCCTCAAAGAGTGTCAGCAAAATGACGGGGTCTGTAGAGGGCCAAAGCCTGTCGGGGTCGCGGACTTGTGATTTGCCGTGACCCCGGTACGTAAAGGGCTATTGAAGAACACCGTGGATTTTCGTTCATTCCCACTAGTTCGATCGTCGAATAGTCAGTACGAGTCTGACAGCTCTCCTCCCGCTCTGCCCTCATTTGATGATTTAACCACGAAAAAAAAAACGCTAAATAACATCACATTGCAAATAATAGAAGTCGAGCAGCGGATGAAACTGCGGAGAAAAGTTAGTAAAACCTTAATTTCCTTCTAATTCCAGGGAATCCAAGCACTGGACACGCTCCACAGCAAAGCGTCCATCAACATCACAGCTGGAGGAGTTGGCTACTCATATGTGAACCTGCGCCTCAAGAGCGAGCGGGGCAGAGGACTGGCCTACGACATAGGCATCTACCTCCAGGACTTCTTCTACCATTAAATTAAACATTCATACAGGTGGAGTTTTATTCAGATAAACCCTGAGTTGATCCCGCACATCCTCTGATCATCCTGCTACAGGTTCATTTTTAGTCCATGTGCCCCGCGAACATGATCAGATCGTCACACCACCTCCGCCGCGGTCGACCTCGACGGCGATGTCCTCCCTCAGGCATCTGGTGAGTGACGATCTTTGCCTACCACTCCGGGCGCATTCGTTCAAAGTCATATTAATCTAGCGAAACAACAGTCATGTTGCTGCCTAGCTAAAATATTAGCAAGATTCGAAGGCCCGCCCTTCGAGAATCTTTGCTTTGGTGCACTGTCTTATGTAAAATCAACCTTCAAAAAGTGCTGATTTTGCAGTAATATTAAACTAAGAGATAATTAAACAGGGTCAAAAAAAAAATCCAACACGATTTTAATTAGACGATTTTTTTTAAATGTTTCGTTTGTACAGAACCCTCTAGCTAGTTGAATTTGAACTAGAGCCCTCATTCGTATTCGAATTTGCAAAAGTATTGGCGACTCAAAGGTTACCAGCAATCACATCTACAGAGTTCTGCTCGAACAATAATTAAAATCTACCCTTTGCGTTACATGGTCATGATGACCTTTTAAGACGAATCACAATATAGTTGGGAAAAGGCTAAGTAGATGTTAGCTTGTTTTAAGATTTAATTAATTGCTTTATTTACTCTTCATTCAAAAAATCACAGTACTCCTTTTCAAGAATTTTCAATGCGCCCTCTGTGCTTAACAAAACGTTTTGTCTTCTCAAGTTTTCGATCAGCGCCATCTGTCGGTCGCTCCGTGTGTTCAACAGTTTAATGTGCGCCTCTAGCCGAGAGATGGCGTTCTGATGGGATGCTGAAAGACTTCGGGAAGAATCGCGGAATTCCTGAAATGAAACAAGGTGATCTTTTTATCGCGTCACGACTGATCCTTTTGACGCCGCGCGTTGCAACATTACCCCATTGGCCAAAAGCATTATTATACCAATCGAAGAATCACCTTAAACCGCCTCGCCACGCCATTTCACGCCGCTGACCCTTGGTCGTTGATAGGACGGCAAGCTACCCATTACTCCCCGTCCGCAAGCTCGCAGCTGCGGCGGCCAGAAATCACTACGCGATGTCCGAAACGTTTAGCCCCGGGCGTCTCCCGCAGCGGCTGGGTCGTAAGGTGGTGGATGTCCTCTCTCTGATATGTTCCACCTCCTCCTTTACTAGCATTACCATGGGACGAGACCATAGAGAAAAGCTAGATTTTTTTTTATCGTGGTGATATCCTCAAACGAGTCCTCCCACCCAGGGCGGGGCAGGAGGGACTGTCAGACTTTTACTGACTAAAATCCACGGTGTCCTTAAATAGTTCCGGGGTCACGGTATTCGTTAGTCCCGCGACCCCGGCAAGCTTTGGCTTTCTAAGGGGGGGCCCGTCACTGTGCTGACACTCTTTGGGGCGCGCGTGGAACACAACGCGCCGTCGACCCGGGCATGGCCATGGTCGGACAGCGAGTCGCCCATTACCCGCATGCCCGTACAGAAAATCTAGCTATTTCTTCATTTACCTTCTCGGCTCGCTTCACCGTCTCCAACTGCTGCTTCAAGTTGTCAATGGTCTCCTGAAGCGCCGCACTCTTGGCCTCCACACTATTGCACTTTATCTTGTAACGTTTCAGCTCACAGGTCAGTCTGTCTGTCTCGGTTCTCTGTTCCTTGTAAAGACGCTCTTTTTCCTGCGAAAATGTATCATCATCAACAGCCTATAATGTTCCCACAGCTGGGACACAGGCCCACGCGGGCTCAGTGCGGATCGGTAGATGTCACATGTCTTCGAATTTTTAGTTCTAGGACATGCCGGTTTCCTCACGATGTTTTCCTTCACCGTTTTAGAGAGCAGTGGTGATGAAATAAAGCAATGCCTAGCGGGGATCGAATCCACGACCTACAACTCGTAAGTCGGGACCGATACTACTGAGCCACCACTGCCACTCAGCGAAAATGTATAACTACTTATGTCTAAAAAGTGGCGAAACCATGAGTTTTTAAATAGCTCGGGAGAAAAGACCATGTACGGAATTTGGGGACACCTTTATGCCTTTGTCAAACAGACAGGCGAAAGCGAAGCGTTTCCGAAGCGTGACCGAACCGATGCGAAGACGTGGCGAAGGCGTGTTTCCTCTGTTTGACGTCGTTCATAAAAAGTCAGCTAATACAACAGTCACGCCTCGGTTCGCTGCACCCAGTTTGACGTCTCGTATCGCTTCGGACTCGGTCCGGTTCGCTATCGCCTATCAGTTTGACAAAGGCTTTAATCCCTTGTCCAGAAGTAGGGCAGTCATTGCAACGATATTAAACGATATCCCACACGGCCTTTCTCTATGACCCGTCAAAAATTACCTAACAATTAAAATATTACTTCCGTGCGGGGGTCGAACCCGCAATGCGCAAAGTGAATAGTTCAATCAAAATTACATAACCAATCATTATTTGAATTAAAGCAATATAGAGTCCAAATTTAAAAATCAAACCACGTAGGTGTCTGAGGTGGTCTTTTGAAGAAAGAACCACCCAGTTTGAGTAGACCTGTCCAGTTAGTGCAAGCATTTGTCGGTAATCGTGTAGCTCAACTCATAACTCAAGGAGCTCAACGTAACGACGAACAATACCAAAGAAGGGACATTTGCGTAGGCCACATAAATTACTCAAACTGTCAGACTATACATATAAATATACTGAATAATAAAAAATAAAATAAAAATCCCTACCTACATTTGTCCACTAACTCACAACCTATCTATATATATATATAAATGTTATGTTGGTTTGTTTATGCTTTAAAAACTCAAAAAGTTCTGCACCGATTGAGCTGAAATTTTAGCATGACATATAATCCGCATCAAGGATTGTTTTTATCTACTTTTTTTTTTTAACCGTTTTTTGTGCCGCAGCGAAGCGGGGCAGGGTACAGCTAGTAGTGAATAAAAATAAAAAAAAACACAAATAAAAAATGAAATGGCAAAAACAAAAAAAATACGACGTAATCATGTCAATACATGTCAAATAACATAATAATATAAAAATACAGAGTAAACAAATGTCAAAAACTTACATTAAGTTTAGCCACCAGCACCATATTCTTGGCCTTCATATCAGCTGTGCTTGCCTTCATGCTGTTGGTCTTGCTCAAAAGAGTCATACGCTCACTCTCCAACTCTGCCAGCTGACGCAGGTGTCCGTCACATTGAGTGGCCTGGAGTGGAGAAAAACAGTAACAGACTTTTTTTTTTTGTAAAATCATCAAATGAGTCCCAACCCAGGACCTAAGACCGGGACTCCACCAAAGCGGAGACGAAAGGATACTAATTGTTCCGTGCAGGGATCGAACTTGCGACACGCTGCGCAGCAGTCGATCGTTCAGCCACTGGGCCAACCGTGGCCTCGCATATATGTCATCATAATGAGCGCACTGCTGATGCCGGAGGTCGTGGGTTCGATTCCCACCCAGAACAAATGTTTGTGTGATGAACACGATCGTTTGTTCTGTGTCTGGGTGTAATTTATCTATAATTTATCTATAATATGTATGTTGCCCTGGGATCTGGAGGCGACTGCCCTCCAGCGCGTCTACGAATGGCGCGTGGAGGCGCAGCGTCGGGGCGAATCCCCGCTGCCTCGACAAGTCGAGGCGCGGCGGGAAGAGCTCCGGCGCGATCTCAGGGCAGTATGGAGGGAGCGACTGTCGCAACCGAGGTCCGGGCACGCCGCAATCGCGGCGGTAAGACCCCTCTTTGAGGAGTGCCTGGATAGGCGTCACGGCATCCTGACCTACCGCATGACGCAGGTCCTCACCGGACACGGAAGTTTCGGGAGGTTCCTGTGTCTGATAGGGAGGGAAGAAACGCCTGGGTGTCACCACTGCGAGGATCGTCCGGAGGACACGGTGGAGCATACGGTGCAGGACTGCCCCGCTTGGGCAGAGCACCGCCGTGTCCTCACGACGGCGATAGGCGGAGACCTCTCGCGCCCGGCATTGGTCGAGGCCATGCTGCGGGGCGAGACGGAGTGGGAAGCGGTCGCCTCCTTCTGCGAAGCAGTAATGCTCGTGAAGGAGGAGGCGGGCCGCCTGAGGGAAAGGACAGCGTCCTCCCTCCACCCCAGCCGCAGTGGTAGACGCCCACGGCGTCGGACGTCGCGAGACGATCTCCGGCCACCGTAGGCGCAGGCATGCGGGCAGCGAGTAATGGGCGACTCGCTGTCCGACCATGGACCATGCCCGGGTCGACGGCGCGTTGTGTTCCACGCGCGCCTCAGAGTGTCAGCATAGTGACGGGGCCTGTAGAGGGCCAAAGCCTGCCGGGGTCGCGGGACCAAGGGATTACCGTGACCCCGGTACGTAAAGGGCTAGTGAAGGACACCGTGGATTTTAGTCAGTACAAGTCTGACAGTCCCTCCCGCCCTGCCCTGGGTGGGAGGACTCATTTGATGATTTTACCACGATAAAAAAATAATAAAAAAAATGTATGTATTTAGAAATATATAAGTATGTTTATCAGTTGTCTAGTACCCATAACACAAGCTCTGCTTAGCTTGGGACTAGATGGCGTTGTGTGATAGTTGTGGAATATTTATTTATTTATTTATGATTTATAGTACCTAAAGTGATTTTTTTAGTTGGAAGACCAAATTCATCATCTGCCTAGCCTTTTCCCAACTATATTGAGGTCGGTTTCCAGTCAAACCAGATGTAGCTGGATATCAGTATTTTACATGGAGCGACGATGGAATGTCTTATAAATGTGCCTACGAGATTAAATACATGCATAGACAACATTGTTAGTAATATACCTAACGCTGTAGGAAAAACACTTAATTTATGTTTGTCAGACCACAATACTGCACAAATAGTAGAATTTAAACATCAAAATGAAAATATTTCTAGAAGCTATATCATAACAAGAAATGATGTGAGTAATGAAAACATAAATAAATTTGTTTATTACATAAGTCAACTATCTTTCTCTGATATTTACAACACTATTGATACAAACGATGCCTTTGATACATTCTATAACCTACTAACTTTATTCTACAAACTATGTTTTCCTATTATAACAGTAAAAAAATACTATAAAACAAGTAAACTAAAATGGATCACAAAAGGACTTAAAGTAAGCTGTAAAAGTAAAAGATACTTAAGATACAAATATTATTGCAATGCAACCAATGAAAATAAATATAATATATTTTAATAAAGCTGATTTTTTTACTTTATACTCATCAATAGCGGAAATAGATTGGACTGATATATATGATCTTGATTTAGAAATGAGTTTAAATTACTTTTATGAAACTATTAACGCGACTATAGATGACTGTGTGCCCAAAAAACAGCGAAGTCGTGTAAGCTCGAAGTATGTTTACCCCGAGTTTTACACTGCTGAAATAATTCGCAACATTCGTGATAAGGCTATACATCACAAACGGTACAAAGCAAGTAAGAGCCAGGATGATTACGAGGCGTTTGCTCTGTGTAGGGCTAAAGTAAAACAGTTGATCAAATTAGCACAAGAGCAACATAGCAACAGGGTTCAAAATCAACTGCAGAAAGATCCCAAATCATTTTGGAAATATGTAAAGTCCAAAAGGGGTAGTCGAAATCCACAAAGGATTTTAAAAAATGGGGAGGTTTTGTCTGGTGACCAATGTGTGAAAGAGTTTGCCAAGTACTTTCACTCTGTCTATAGCGCGAAACAGCCCGAGTTGAATGTGGCCGCGGCAATAGAAGGGGCGGGTGGTGAGAATGGAGCGGCGAGAATTCATCTGCAGGAACTACAGTTGAAGGATGTGCAAAGTGCGCTTGAACAGCTTAAACCGAAGAGGTCCGCGGGACCGGACGGTATTCCGCCTTACATTTTCAGAGACTGTAGATCTATGCTGGCCGAACCGTTGCTCCATATATTCAATAAGTGCCTGAAGACAGCCTCGTTTCCAGAGAGATGGAAAACTACTCGTGTCGTGCCCATACCGAAAGGAGGTATAAGTAACGACAACGTTAGTGGCTACAGACCTATTGCAGTACTGTCATCGCCGGCTAAAGTGCTAGAGGGCGCTATTCATAATAGCATTTTTATGCAAGTGAGAGCGCAACTCTCAGATGCACAGCATGGGTTTCGACCAATGAGGAGCACCACCAGTAACTTGCTGAGCTACATGGCTCATGTGCTGCCAATTGTGGACGGTGGGAGGCAAGTTGACGCTGCTTACTTCGACTTTAAAAAAGCATTCGACCTAGTCGATAATGACATATTGCTCAAAAAGTTAGCAGCTGTTGGTTTCACTCCGCACCTACTTCATTTCTTCGCCAGTTACATGAGGGATAGGCAGCAATATGTAGAGTACGAGGGACACCTGTCAGAGCCGTACTTTACGTGGTCTGGTGTTAGCCAAGGCAGTAACCTCGGGCCTCTGCAATTTATTATTATGATAAACGATTTGCCTAAAGTCGTTAAGGATGCAAATTGTTTATTATTTGCAGACGACCTTAAGTTATCCCTGGCAGTGAGGGGTGATGATGACTGTGCACGCTTACAGAAGGCCATAGATAGTGTAGTTATTTGGAGCAAGGCAAACCTTCTGCAATTCAACATCCAAAAATGTGTCACAATCACTTTCTCCCGTGCACGTAGTCCTATTGTTTACGAGTACAACGTTGATGGGATCCCGATGACCAGGGTTACTGAGGTTAGGGACTTAGGAGTTAGTCTTAGCGCGGGGCTTGCGTTTCGTGGTCATGTTGAAAAGTGTTGTAAAAAGGCCTACAGAAATTTAGGGCTTTTTTTGCGTACTGTTCGTGGTTTCACAAATATTACGGCGATTATCACTTTATACAACACCTTGGTGAGAAGCCAATTAGAATGCAACGCAGTCATCTGGGCTCCACATGAGACTAAATATAGTCTCATGTTGGAGCGTATACAAAATAAGTTTGTAAGATTTTTATATTTGAGGCTCTACGGAGTATATCCTTTTTACCCGCTTATGTATCCAACCTTGTTTATATTAGGCATGGTTGGGTACAACGAGCTTAGAGTTAGGCGTGAGTTTGCACTTGCCTTATATATATTTAAATTAATTAGAGGCAAAACACATAACGCCGACATTTTAGAATTAGTGTGTCTGAATGTACCAGACAGATATGTGTGGCGGCGACGGCGGCCGCAGCTGCTGGCTGTACCTCGTGGCCGCACAAATCTGTTAAATGAGGCGCCTCTGACGCGAGCACTTCGCACTCTTAACCTCGTAGCAGAGGAGATAGACGTTTTTGCGTGTACTCGGAGTGAATTCACAAGGATGACATTGCATGTAATAAGTTTTAGAAAATGAGTTGTTATCATAGTTTGCTTCACTATTGCATTGGGTTATATACCTGTAATAATAGTTGTAAGTGGTTATAAATAAATAAATAAATAAATAAATCTAATTTCAAGTCTTATACAAACATTTTAAGGAAGTGCATTAATAAATTACAGTCATTGTGTAACCTTAAACATATCGCATTATCCAAAAATAAATGTAAAGCTACCTGGGAAGTTGTGAAACGCAATATGGGTAACCAAACGGCAAAGGAATATTTAAACAAAATTATTGATGATGAAGTGACAGTCACATCGGGAACTGACATTGCGAATATATTTAATAACTTTTTCATAGATGTTGTCAAAAATAATGTAAGCTCTACTAGGGATGATATGAAAAACGTAGATATTAATAGTAACAGTCATAGTATTTTCTTAGAGCCTACAAATGCAGCTGAAGTTTACAACGTAATGAATTCACTTAATAACACCAAATCGTCTGGATACGACAATATTACCACTAATCTCGTAAAGCACGTATCGCAATTTATAGCAGAACCTTTAGCTTATATTATTAATTTATCCATAGAACAAGGTTGTTTTCCAGAAAACCTTAAACTATCTTTAATAAAACCATTACATAAAAAAGGTTCAAAGACAGATAAAAATAACTATCGACCTATAGCATTAACACCAATTCTATCAAAAGTGTTTGAAAGAGTTATAAAAAAGCGGTTGTTAATTTTCTTTAACAAATATGATGTACTGGCAGAAGAACAACACGGATTCAGGAAATTTCGATCAACTACTTTGGCGACTTTCAAATTAGTAAAATCAATAATAAATAACGTGAATAATAAAATTCCTACTACTGCTATCTTTCTAGATTTAAGTAAGGCTTTTGACTATGTTGATCATTCTATTCTCATCCATAAATTAGAAAAAAGCGGCATAAGAGGGACAGCCCTAAAATGGTTTGAATCATACTTAAGCAATAGAAAACAGATCACAAGAATTACAAAATATACTGATGGTACAAACAAAATAGAGGACTTTGATTCTGAACCGAGAAATAATGATCTCGGTGTTCCACAGGGAAGCATTTTAGGACCCCTCCTATTCCTCATTTATATTAATGATCTCCCAGAAGCAGTACGTAAACATATTTGTGTTTTGTTTGCAGATGACACCACAGTCATTATTGGATGTAAGGATAAGAGCCTTCAAAATATTGAAATAAACAATACTTTAAATGTCATTATGGCATGGTTAAATAAAAATTCATTAAAGATTAATTTAGAAAAAACAAAAGTTATTAATTTTAAAACACAAAAGAGTACCTACCAAAATTTAGATATAAATTTTAACAACCAACCAATAGAACAGATCCATAGCACAAAATTTTTAGGTATTATAATAGACGAACACCTAACGTGGAAAGAACACACAGATAGCATTTGCAAAAAAATTAATAAATTTGTATTTGCCCTAAAGAAGGTCAGAGAAACGACTTCAAAAGAAACCGCACTGTTGGTGTATCATGCGTATGTTTGTTCCATAATTCGTTATGGTATAGTTGTATGGGGATACACAGCTGAGCTTTCACGTATTTTAATAGCCCAAAAGAAATGCTTGCGTGCAATTTTTAATATGCAATGGTCTGACTCCTGTCGACCAATTTTTAAGTCAGAAAACCTTATGACAGCCCCTAGCATATACATCTATGAAACAGCAAAATTTGTAAAATCCAATACGAATCTTTTTCACAGCAAAAATAATTTAAACAAGCGTAAAATCACTCACTCAAACTTAGAATTACCGGTGCCCAGAATCGAAATGTTTAGACATAGTTGCGTGTATATGGCTCCACTAATTTATAATTCGCTACCTAAAAAAATTATTGACTTACCCTATCGCAAATTTTGTTTTTCTTTACAGGAATGGTTAATTAAAGAAAGTTTTTATACCATTAACGAGTTCCTAAAAAAATACTCATCACATTCCTATCATTTTAAAAATGCATTGTGAGATTTTATTATTTAATGTAAAATTTTATTTGTTATTGCTTTGTTTATAAAAGTATATTTTATTTTAATTGTTTGGTTATTATTTTGTTTGAAAATTTTATGTATGATGATGGTGTATGTTTCATTATAATATTATTTTACTATAGTTCCACTTAATGTTAGTTTATTTCGTTACATGTTTTTGATGCCTGTATGGTGTATTTGTATTTCAGTACTATTGTTTCGTGGTTTAAATGTACAAGTACGTGCCTTTGTTTCTGTATTAGTATGAGTTTTAGTCTGCATTAGTATGACTTTTAGTAATGTTTTTCTTCTTTTCTTTATAACTTGATTATTACACATGTGTTAGTTTTAAACTACTTAGGTCATAATCTTTGTTTAAAAATTTGCATGCCATTATTATGGCAGAATGTGTCCTGCCCTAAAATATTATATAACACCTTTGTATACCACATTTTATGCAAATAAAGAATACTTACTTACTAAGACTGGTTGTCAGACTTTAGAGCTTCTGACTAACAGTAACGACTGTCAAAGATCTACAAATGACAGCCGGGACCAACGGCTTTACGTGCTTTCCGAGACACGGAGGAAACTCGCTATCACAGATGGTCACCCATCCACAGACCAACCTCGGCAAGCGCGGCTTAACCCGGAATATCGGCCTGTGCGGCTGTATTTATATAGCCACGAGCTCCTCCAATGCTGGAAGACCAAATTGACACATGCAAATGGCAAATTGACGTAGATTTCAATAGCATGTTGCACTGAGCAGTGGTGACTCAGTGGTATCGGCCCGGAATTACGAGTTGTAAGTCGTGGGTTTGAAGCCAGCCAGGCGCATTACTTTGTGTAATTTATTTCATCACCACTGCTCTCAAAACGGTGAAGGAAAACACCGTGAGGAAACCGGCATGTCCTAGAACCAAAAATTCGAAGACATGTACCATCAACCCGCACTGGGCCCGCGTGGTGGATTATGGTCCGCTCCCTCTCACAGAGAGGAGGCCTATGTCCCAGCAGTGGGAACATTTATAGGCTGATGATGATGATGATTGACATTTTCACTTCTCAATTTAGTCTCCGAGATTAAAAACAGACAATACTCGACACAGAGACAAAAACTCACTAGTCACGGCTGGTATTAATATTGGTGTACAATCAGCAAAGTTGAATCATGACCCATTTTGACAACATTTTGGTTGGCGCAGTGGCTGAGCGATTGGACTGCTGCGCTGCGTGTCGCGGGTTCGATTCCCGCACGGAGCAAATATTTGTATGATCTACAAGTAGTTGTTCCGGGTCTGGGCGTTTGTGTATATGAGTTTATATGTTTGTAAATGCATCCACGACACAGGAAAAATTCCTAGTGTGGGGCAACGTCTAAAAAAAAAGGAGAGACCCGACAGATAATGAAGTTTTCCATTTACCTTTTTATCTAGCGTGTCTTGTAATCTGTCTATTTGTTCTTGCATCAACTTCACTTTTGATGATAGAAACTTGCATATATTTTCAACAGTGGGTCTGTCTGAAAGTTAAGAAAAAAAGGTATTGTAAAGTGCAATATTAAATCGTATGTACATTATTTAAAAGATGGACAACATTAGCTTTTTTTTACGCTTATTTTGGCATATTATTTTATTTGGTCAAGTGTGACTTGTTCACTAAACATATTCTGAAAGTTGACAACGTCAAAAATAGCTGTCAAATATTTATAAGTTTTAATTAATTTGGCAATATTAATGGATGGAAATAAGAAATACGGCTCTGTAGTGCACTAAAATTTTAGATTAGGGAATGCAATAATTAATATCGTAACACTGAATAAATAGTTTTAGAAGTAAAAAAGTATTTGGGAACTTTCCAAATGATTTTTTTACACCTGAAACGGTTATAACATCAAATTAAGTATTTTAATTGCATTCCTGTATATTTTTTTTAGTGCACTACAGAGCCGTATTTCTTATTTTCATACAGCAAAAATTACCAAATTAATTAAAACTTGTAAATATTTGACAGCTATTTGCGACGTTGCCAACTTTCTGGTTACGCGCCCTTATAACTGTATCGTGTACCAACTTAAAACAATGATTCGGTATCTCTGTATTCTTCATAACGGTACAAAGAACTGTTAAGTAGATACACCCACATTTCAGCTCGGTGGGTTAACATTGGGCTTAATTCTGTTAGGATTTTAGTTTCTAAGACTGAAGTAATTCATACAACATAAATATTTAAAATGCTCCTTATAAAAATGATTGTTACCTTTCAGAAATGACTGCGGCAGAACATTGTCCTTAACATTAACTGATACAAATGCATATAAAAACTCCTCATCTTGTCTAATTCTACCAACTATTCCATTGGCACAAATACATGTATTCAAACTTTTTATTTCAACCTCTTCACAGTTCGTACTACTAATATTACAATTTTGTGTTCCATTTTCAACTTTCCCGCTCAAAGTTGACCCTGGTAACGAGTTTGGTGGTGTTTCTTTCTTTTTTTGTGCAGATCTACGGTTTTGAGGTAAAGGTGGTGGGCTCTTAGGCTTATGGGAATCACAGCTATGTTTTTTGATGGTGTGTACAGGTGATAGCGTCAGGCTTGGTGAGAATTCTGAGAATATGTCTTGCTTTTGCTGAAATTAAAAAGAAAAATATGTGAGAAAGAGGTGTGTATAAATTTATCTAGTATTACTACATCTACCAATATAATTATAATGTTGCAAGCGTCATGATCACGGATGAGCATTGCGAATTATGAAAATCTTAAAACAAATAATGAGTATGATAAATAGCCATTTAGTTTCTTTAGGTTCTAACGGTTAACATGTTAGTTTAAAAACATTTAAGCTGATGTTGAATTTTTTCTGTAGATTAATCATGTGTTTTTGAAAAAATATTGTAGCCTTAGTTTATAGAATGTCCATATTTCTAGTAGGCCACTGAGAATTAATTGAAGCCAAAAACATGGTGGAAAATTTAGGCTAGTCATTCGATTCCTACATAAAATAAGTGAACATCTCTAAGGAGAACAATAAAATGTGAGTGTGGCGCTCACAAACACATTTATAAAAAAGTGGCTTCACTTTGTTTCAAACACGGAATCTGAACATTTTATAATGTAAGATTGTAACATAATTTTAAGATAATATGATAGCTCAGTTATTGAGAAATTTACAGTCGAAAATCTTGAAATTAAACAGCAGGGGCAGCACACCTTATTTTACAAAGCACACCAGAATGGTAATAGTTCATGCAGTTTTTTTCTACTCATGCAGATGATGATGACAGCATGCAGAGGTTTATTTGTCTAGCCAACTTACAGACCAGGTCACAGCTAAGTTTTACTGATGAAACCTAGAGGGCTGGAGACCTGTATTCTATTCTCTGCAGTAACAAAAAAAATGCTGTTGAAATTACTGTTTGGGCAGATCAGTTTGCACTTTTGACGACAAATATTATGCCACTGACGGACATAATATAATAATTACCCTGATACTTAAAGGTATACAGATATTTTCATTATATTTTATCAATACACAACAACGTAATGGTTGAGAATGTATATCTCATCGTATACCAACCATAGCCTGTTCGATTTCTTTCATCAAACTTTCTGTTTTCTTCTCAAGTTGTTTATTGAGTTTCTTGAACTCATCTTCGCGAGCTAACAGGTCTAAAGAGTCCATTTTTATTACTTTATTTTTAACTTGTACGATAACAAACACCAAGCAATGACATTAATAAGTTCAAACATGTGGTAAAATTAAGAAAACTTTATTACAGTTTGTTTCCTAAGCATGCAGAGGTGTTTTAAATTTGGTCGGGTTTCATTGCCAGTAATCTTGGTTGCTATGGTTACGCGATGCATTTTGGTCAAATGAAGTCCTAGCTGTTTCCTGATTGCATTCAGTTCAAGTACTCTTTAAATCAAACTTTGATAATTATAAATACTGTAACATATCGGTATAAACACCAACTCAAATTTTTAAATAAAATAACTTAGAAATAGGAAGAAATGCTTTGTTTTGCTTAGATTTTTTGGTGTTAATGAGAATATGCTGCCATCTAGTGATGACGCGTAGGTATTAAACACAACGCTACTCGTGTCAAAAACAGCTGTATGTGAACCAATCAGGAAGGCTTCCATTTGTCAATATGTTTTCTTTGTTACACGCACGCACACACACACATACACAACTTGTTGACACGTTGCTTTGTTTGCCATATGATTTGGATTGAGAAAATCCTGGTATATAACACGAAAAAAACATGATCCACGTATAGATGTGCTCGAAAATTGATTGCAAGTCAAAAAAAATCTTAGAAATATAGCCTAGTTAGGTGTAAAATCTTATCAAGGTCGTTAGCCTCAGAGCGAGAGGACGGATGAGAGAAAAAGATGGAGATATTAATTAAAGTGTGCTACACAGATTTTCAATCGATTTACCAATGAGAACGGACCAAACCCAGCTGACACTAGCTGCCATCGATGTGTGCTAGTTGTCCTACTGACGCGAGCGGGCATCGTTCGTTCGCTCTTGCGACTACCGAATTTGCAGTAAAATCTGAATTTTGGATTGCGTTTTCGCGTCCGGACATTGTTTAAACAGTGTAATAATGTATTTTAAGAGAAAAAGAAACGATCACCGGAGTGTTATATTATAGCCCAGGTGTTCAGGAGCGGAGTTAAAGGACTTGGTTTGCGGCTGAACAAGGTAACTCTATTTTAAAATCATCTAACATATGTTTGGTTATTTCTTTTTTCCTGTTTAGTAAATACGTATCGTAATACTGAGTATTAGAAAGTTAATTGACATGTAGTTTCGTGTTATAATACGATGCAGTTATGGTGTTGACCGTATTACTCCATTTTACAGAGTCGAAAGTGGTTTTTCAATTCGGTGGTGTTAACTCGACAGAAGTTCTCAATATTGCGTAAATAAGTTCACAAAAGCGATTTCGTGTTCCAATTTACACCTACATTGTGTACCTAAGTGATTATGAACGAAAATAATAATAAAAATCAGCTGTTTCATTTTGTTAGGAGCACAAAAGGACCATTGATTCCTTTTTTTTTTTAACAAACAAGTTCCGTCGGGTTCAGATCGTTTCGGTTCCAGCCAGTGCCCCGTTAGTGATGTGCAGTTATCGATATTCGTGTATCGATGCGCCTTTAGCAAGTTTTCTTTGTTCTTTATTTTAGTTGTTTTTGACTATAAAGAGGTAGTAAAATTAGATTAGTTTATATACGCCTAATTGCGTGCTGTATGTATGTACTTAGGAATGACGTCATTTTTAGATTGTTTTGGCTGCTTTTGTGTCCGGATTTTTAATTGGTAGCCATAATGATTAAATAGCTTTAATGATGCCTACTTACTCTTGTAGTTTCATAATTTGTAATGACGGTCTTTGATAATAATGTATTTTTAAAGGCAGGTTTTTTTTAGTAATTGTACCTACCTACCTTATCAGATTTAGTTCATGAAAGTAGAAGTACAGAGGACAGATTAATACCATGGTGGTTTATCACAATAATACCGACAGCACAAAGATTATTGCTACCCTAGGTACATACATAACATACTAATGCATAATTACTTGGCAGCTGACCAAAGATGGATCTTAATTTATTATTAAAAATATTAATACAAAGATAAATAATTGAAAACCTTTAACCGCAAACTGTAGATCGCCTCACCTTTATTTTAGCATTTTTATTTAAACTCAAAAATCTACTTAACTGATTTTTAAGTTCTTTCTCAAAGAATAAGTTCACATTACCAGCTGGTAAAATTAACTGTATTCTATTTGAAATTGTTACCCGTCGCCGTCTGAAGCCGGGGCCGGGTGCTAGTTTCAAACATTTATCTAAGTAGGTAGTTTTAAATTTTGAGTGTAACGGAAAACAATATGGCGTGTCTCCGCATAAAAAAAATTCACTTTCACACGTTGTTTGCGTGTTTTAAACACAGCGTTCTATACTTTCTACTTTTTGTGCGATGCATTGAAAAACAAACCGCCTACATTCAAAGACGATCAGTTTCCATATTTTAATGAGATATTGTTTAGAGAATTAAGTTTTTTGTATGTGAGATTCATTCATATCTTCGTCAGTCTTTCATCCCTCATTGCTGTTGGCTTCCTCCATTTTGCACCATATTTCCCTGTTTGGAGCTCGTGGCTAAGTAATAGAAGCCGCATAGGCTGATCTTCCAGGTTAAGCCGCGCTTGCCGAGGTTGGTCTGTGGATGGATGACCATATGCCATAGCAAGTTTCCTCTGTGTCTCGGAAAGCAAGTAAAGTCGTTGGTCCCGGGTGTCATTTGTAGATCTTTGACAGTCGTTATTGTTAGTCAGAAGCTCTAAAGTCGGACAACCAGTCTTACTATGGGGTATCGTATTATCCAGTTACTGGGTTGTGGAGGTCCGACAGGCAGTTGCTCCATGTAAAATACTGATATTCAGCTGCATCAGGTTTGGCTGGAAGACCCCAATATAGTTGGGAAAGGCAGGCAGATGATTCTCTGTTTGGTGTCTCAACTACCTGCATTTTTTTAATGTCCAACCCAAATCATGCTGTCAGTTTCCCTTGTGAGATTGCTAACCGTTGTAAACAAAAGGGGTCTTGTCCAAATCCCTGTAATTGTATTTCACCACAATTTCGATTAAAATAGCACACCCACTTTTGGGGAATGAGTTATTGTGTTATAGACAATTCACTAAACAATTAAATACAATACGGTGAGCGATCGTCGGTTTATCAATTGACCACTGCTCATAATCTGATATGATCTGAAGATGGGTATCACCGAACTGGTCCAGTTTAGCTCTTAAACTAGCCCTAAAAACCATAAACCTCATTATTTTAAGCTAATTAAGTAATATTATCTCTGATACAATTTCCATATCGTAAGTTAAAAGTCATGTTAAATAATATTATTGTCATTATCTGATTGCACCAGTAATCTACATTGAAATTACCTACATATAGGTATGACGTCATGGCCTAGATAAGACTCGCTCTTACGGGGAAAATGGGGCACGAAAGGGAGACCTATATGCAACTAGGGCTAGCTCCCTGGTGTACTATCATGTGAGTAGTTCCACTGAGGGAAAGCGACAGAGCTATACAAGACGTCTAGCGCCATCTAGTTCCCACAGCTGAACTACTCACGCTTTAAAACGTCATGGTAGTTGTTCCCT